>JACAXG010000042.1:5478798-6081453 GCA_018881555.1 Amblyornis subalaris
TAGTTTGGTTTCATTTTCTAAAACCGTAAAAAGCATGCGAAGTTTATCTTGCCTGCAGTCTCTGTGAGGCCTGAGGCTCCTGCTGCACTTCGATGCTCGTGTGCCCTGCCAGCCTTCTTCCAGTCRTATTTTCCTTCTTGATGTACAAATCACTTCTCTTACTTTTCCTTGGGCCACGTTCAGCCTGCCCTTACCTACAGCCTGGTGCCAGACTGTGCTCCTGAGCACCAGGTGCAGGATCTGTTGCCAGCTCACACCCCAGAGGTGAAGGAGAGGTAACTGCAGAAATTTCTCCTTACTGAGTCACCTGAGTGCTGCTCTTGGCCTGCCAGGTCTGGATTGGCAAGTTTTGCGTCATCTGGATTGGCATGTTTTGTGTCACTGGTGGTTTTTCTAGAGCTACAATTCCAAGGCTGACAGGGGGTAGTTTCTTGGTCGAATGACCTTCCCAGTGCCTCAGCCAACACAGCCAGCTTCGAGATGTAGCTTCCCTGTTCTCGGACTGGTAATCAGTGCTGCACAGAGCCCAACCCTCAGCTTTCTGTCAGAAATTAAAAAAACGCAAAACGTAACAATCTGAAGACTGAAAAAACAAGCCCCTCTTTGCAGAGTACTCCACCTTCTAGTTCTGCTGCCACCTATTGTCGTATCAGGATTTGTCATAGCATTTGCACTGTTGTTTTAACAACTGTTTCCATGAGACTTGACACCTATGACAGACATTCAATTCCAGTGGGTTCACCACCTTTTAAAATGGAGATACCTCAATGCCACTGTCATCTCAGTGGGCCCTCTGCTGGAGAGAAAAGTTTTGGTCCCACCTACTGCCCAAAGAAAGGGGAGTTAAAGTTGTGCACCCCAGTGTAAAAGTTTAACAGCATCTGCTTCCCATCCTTGTGTCCCTTGTCACTGGAATCTGTGCCTCATGGGGCTGCAGGCTGAGAAGAACTGATGGCACAGCATGAACTCTGACCTGGGTATTCTCTGTCAGCAGACCAAACACAGAAGAACTAAAAAAAACCCCAAATCAACAAAAACCTAAGTATTTTTTTAGCTCATGGTCAACCATTGTGAATGCTGGATGTGCACTGTGCCTCTCAGGAAACTCTGACTGCTCTTCTATTATTATTAACCACTAATTATTAAACTAATTAGTTGAGACTAGATGTCTAGATAACTGAATTCAGTAATAAGATGAATCTTATCTCTGAGGTATATTGACATGTAACTGTCAAAAAAATAAAAAAAAGATTAGTAATTTAGTTGAGTATTTCAAGTAGAATGTTGCTTGGGTATTTTTCCAGTCCAAAGATGTAATATCGTGATTAGATATTGACAGTGCTCTCCCTCACCACTGAGCCAGTCACGTAGTCAGAGAAGGCTGTCAGGTTGATCAAGTGTGATAAATCTGTGCTGACTACTAACTGCCTGTTTGACCTTCATATGTCTGGAAATAGCTTCCAGATCTATTCGCTCCACCACTTTTCCAGGGACTGAGGTGAGGCTGGCCAGCCTCTAGTTTCCTATCTCCTCTTCCTTCTTGCCATTCTTGAAGTTAGAAGTGACATTTGCTTTCTTCCACTCCTCAAGAACCTTCCCCTGATTGCCAYGACCTTTCAAAGATTATTAAGCATCCTCAATGACATCAACTAATTCCCTCAGCTTTTGTGGGTCGAGCCCATCAATGGGTTCCAGGGACTTGACAGGGTCTGGTTTATTTAAAAATTCCCTAACCTGATCCTTCTCCAGTGACAGTAAGTCTTCCTTTCCCTGCATCTTAGGATGGCCTCAGGTGCCTGGATTTCCTAAAGGCAAATACAACCAGTAAAGACTAAGGCAATGGTGGCACTGTCAGCTTTCCCATATCCTTTGTCACCAAGTGCCCTGCCAGTCACCAGTGAGCCCACCTTTTCCACAGTCTCCCTTTGGCTGCTTATTTCCCTTAGAAACCTTTCGTGTTGAACCTTCATATCACTCTCTAAATTCAATTCCACGTGTGCCTTGCCTTTCATAACAACATCCCTGCACACTCTGATAGTATCTCTACATTCCTTCTGGGACCTGTCCCTTCTTCCACCTCTTGAACACTTTTTATGCTTGACTGTTATCTGGAGTTCCTTGTTCATCCATGCAGGCCTGCTTCTACCTTTGCTTGGTTTCCTCCTCATTGGAATGGACAGTCCTTGAGCTCAGAGGAGGTGATCGTCAAAAATGTATGGAGCTTTTGTAAGAGCTTCCTTATTTTTGATGGATTATCTAGCTAGGCAATCACCTCATCTGTTGACAAGCAGCATAAATAAAGATTCACCAGAGCTTCCAGAATGACTGCAGGAAGACTATTTGCTGGAATTGCTTTTGAGACCATTGTTAGCTGTGGGGTACCAATATCTCAACTATTGGTCACACAAAACAGTGTTTCCCTTTCCCAAGATAATACAAACTCCACAAATGCCAGTTTTAGAGGAGAGTGTCACCTTTGGTTAGCAAGCTGCACCTTGGGTACATGTGCCCACCTCTACCACCTAAAATCCTGTAGAGCTAAAAAAGGAGAGTCCTGTTTTCTCTGGAAAGACATCACTTTACCTTGACATCCACTCTCACCTCCATTTCCCCACTCACACTCCCTGCAGAGAGCACAGCTGCCATGGTGCAAGTGGCCACAGGCTCAGCAGGAATCTGCTGGGTTCATTCAAACCACCCTAATCCCTACACACATGCTTTGTGGGGAAGGAACTGGGAAACTCCCCACTGTGCTACATCCTTTTCCCTTTTGCTGTTCATCCTAACAAGGTGATTGTCCTGAAAGAACAGAGCAAGTGCTCTGCAGCACTATCAAGAATCAGTTGAGGAACCAGAGGCAATTTTTCCCTCATCTTTTGGCAACCTCTATGCACTGGGGGTATCAGCTGGCACAGCTCAGACACACGTGGACATTGCAAAGAAGGAAAGATGGAGGCTGGAGCTTGGAAGGAGTGTGGGCACTCCAGGCAGCACCTGCCTTGGAACAGTCTCTCTCTCCTGAGACCTACAGCAGATTCATTTCTGTTCTCCAGCTCCTCTTTCAGCCTCGTCCAAAACACTTTATGGGTGGCCCTTAATGATGCAGAATGCCCTGAGCAGAGCCTTGAAGCTTTGCTGTGTGGTCAATCACTGCCCAATGCTGACTTTCCTCTGCACCCTTCACCTTTTTCAACCACCAGCTAAGGAACAAAGTGATACTTTCCTTCTGCTTTGTTCTTCATAATTTTCCTTGTTTTCAACACTCTTCCATATTCAAACATTATCTTCTGCCACCATCTACCCACTGCACAACCAAAGCCATTCCAGCTCCCAAATCCCCGCCCAGGTATGTGAGATTCCCTCCCATCTTGATATGTGTGCATGATTTATCTTACTTAAAGCAGAATCACTTGACCAAGAAACTATCCTGTCTCTGCCTTGGAATCGTAGCTCTAGAAAAGCCACCAATGAAACAAAACATGCCAATCCACATGACACAAAACTTGCCAATCCAGACCTGGCAGGTCAAGAGCAGCACTCAGGTGACTCAGTAAGGAGAAATTTCTGCAGTTACCTCTCCTTCACCTCTGGGGTGTGAGCTGGCAACAGATCCTGCACCGGGTGCTCAGAGCACAGTCTGGCACCAGGCTGCAGGCCAGGGCAGGCTGAACGTGGCCTAAGGCAAAGTAAGAGAAGTGATTTGTACATCAGGAAGGAAAATACGTCTGGAAGAAGGCTGGCAGGGCACACGATCATCGAAGTGCAGCAGGAGCCTCAGGCCTCACAGAGACTGCAGGCAAGATAAACTTCGCATGCTTTTTACGGTTTTAGAAAATGAAACCAAACTAATAAAACCCATCCTGACATACAAGTAGGAAAAGGGAACAAGTGCCAGGATGAGTTAATAAAGCACATGCTGTGATCAGCCTCACCGAGGACATGAATTTGCTGTGACCCACACACCAGCTTGTCAGCAGGAGGKGAAGGTGGAGGACAGAAACCTGCAGACTGACGAGGCCAAAACAGTCCATCTGGAGTACTTGTGCCACAAGAGGAAAGTCTACATGTGTGAAACCTGTCACAGATTTTGAGTAACGGGTCAGAAATCTCTTTTCTTAGAATCTTCTTACCAGTCCTGTTGCCCAAGCTGCAGTAGCAAAGCTGCCTGCACTGAGGTGGTTGGGAAAAGACGCTGCCCTCCACAGGAGTTGGCTTTCATCCACTGAGGTCTACACCACTGGTCCCACTTCTGCTGATCCCACCTGGAGGATTTTTGGGGTTGTCTTTTATCCCTTCCCCCAACTCCCCCCCCCCCCAAAAATGCTGTATCCTGTGCCTTGTTTCCTTGGTTCTGCAGCCTACATAGCTCATGCTTCACAGTGATCTTACCTTGCTGATGCTCATCCTCCCTACTCTGGGGATATCACTTCCAAGTAAGGAACTGACTGGGAGGCAGTGTTCGTTTTTTTCTATTCATAGCTGTCTTAATCACACATTTTATTTTTCCCTCTGTGGTGTTCTTTTTGCTGGTTCATGAGTTTCTTAGCTCATCAATTCTGCATTCTGTTCAAACTCAGTCAAAATGCCAACCTAAGTAACTCAATGTACTGGCTGAGCTTAAGTTACAATAACAATGATTAGAACAATATGACAGTCATCACACCAAGGTGTTACTAACTGGGAGTGGCCAGGGAGACAGTTGCTTTCTTGTTCTAAGATCTTCTTGCTTGTTTAGCAAGTAATTTTTCAACCACCTTGTATCTCAGAAATTCTCTGAAACAGAAGGGGTGCACTGTCAAATGTGGCTTCTTTGCTATATCCAAGGGAGGAAGATCCTTCCTGTGAACTGCAAGAAAAGCAGCATTGCTGAATCCAAGTACTCTCCTACCTTTCTGAGGAGCGAAACCTACTGAAAAGTCTATTGAGGGAGACAGAAATCATGTGAGTGCCAATGAACATAACCTGCACTCTTGAGCTGCTCACTGTCCAACAGCATCAGAGCCATACACAGGATCATGGACAGCCTTAAATGTGCAACCAGGAATTCTGGGGAAGTTCACAATTGCTTATTTTGTTGTTGCTCTTCACGGGGGCCCTTCAGCTATTGTACCCTAAAAACTAGCTGGGTTCTAGATTGCCTTGAGCTCCTAAAAATTATGTTTAGCTGCAACTGTTAAGGTGCTTGCTATAGCCCTCAATATTGTCTCTAGTTGGAATTAGTATCTGTTTGGAATTCAGTCTTTTACTTTTATTAGTTGCTATTTTACTGGGCACTGACACAATTCAGAGTTGCATAAATAACAGAGCAGAGACCTTGCTGGGGGTCCCCATATTCTTCTGTCATTTAACACAGGAACCTGGGCCACATGGTCCAGATTCATGTACACTGAGCCAGCCCTGCTTGAATCACAAAGGTTCCTGCCTCACATCAGTTTTTCTTGATACTGAAAGGTAGAAAACCACATGGCAGGCAGCCTTCTAGTGTAGCCCCAAACAAATATCCCTCAGCCTCTAACATTCTTTGAATATCTATGAGAGAACCAAACAAGTCAAAAGGTCATTTTTCTGTAAATGCCTGTTATTGCTAACAGCCTCTCCAGCCCAAAGGTTCCTTTTTATTCCAATCCCATAAATCACTAATCCACAAAAAGCTAAAATATACGTCGTCTCTCCTTCTATCCCTCAGCACTAAATAAAAGAGAACTGAAGACCATGTGCAACACCTCAGAATACTTGGCTATTCTGGCCAAGTCTTCCACTATCACAGGATATGAATCAAGCATGTTCTGGGATTGCACGAGTAATCCTTCTTGTGTTTAGCAAGACTATAAAGAACAAAGTTATATACTAAAACCCTTCTATTGCAAACTAAAGCAGTCAACTGCTTCTTACCGCACATGACATGTCCCAAGTTATAATTTCCCTATGTATCAGAAATGTTTGTGGTAGCTGTTTTCATTTACTTCAAACAAAAAGGACTTCCGATTATATTAATACTAGTTCTTGAAATGATCCTGACCTGGGAAAGCTTTTACCAAAAGGGGGCAGCTCAAATTGACTGTACATCAGTACTTAGCGTGAGATAAACACAGGAGTTGTGTGAAACCACGCTAGAAAATCTAAATTAACTGTAACTCGATTTACAGTTGTCAAGCCATCACATGAGACTCTATTGTTATAGCAGAAAAACAGAGGGGAAAAAATGAGGAACTGTCTCAGTTCAACTAAATTGAAAAACAGTAACTTGAAATCTGGCAGCAGTAAAATTAAGACAAAAACTTAGGTTTTAGTATGAAAATAAAGATCATAACATCATCAGGGAATGCTGTCTTGCACATATGCACAGAGGAATTATGCAAGAAGTCTTTCCATTCTGATTCCCATCTGTGGTGGGAAGGTTTACACCACTGTTACAATACAATACAATCTTCAGATGGATTGTTTTGCTGTCATTTCTGTCCCTCAGCTGAAAGCATCCATTTGGGAAGTGTGAAATCTTCCTTCCAGAAGCACTCCTGTATCCTGTGGAAGCTCCCATGTTATCACAGACTGTGCTTCCCTGTGTGGAGTCCTCATCCTGCAGCACTGAGATCCTATGGAGCATCTCCACTAATGCATTGGCTTCAGTAACTTGTCTAATTTTAGGACTTGCCAGCAGCAGCAGTCACTTGGTGTTTCTCCCAGCCTATTTTCTACCTCCTTCTCCTTTGTAACTACAATTCAAGCCATATCTGTTCCTTAGAGAACTTGTAAACTAATCAGATGTAAGGCATGCCTGTTCAATTCCCAGCCTACCTGGCTATTGGGCAGGAGGAGGCTGTTTGCACAATTGCTGCCAAGACCAAGTGAAACTAGTTCAAGACAGAGCTAACATCTTAAACTAGAGAAAGCAGAGGAACTCCCTGCAGCTATGTTCTGTGATCTCTTGAAATATGTGTTGTGGAAGACACTGTCTTGATCAAGAATTTTCACAAAATCTTATCTACTTTCCCGTCTTTTAAATGTGGCCTTTCTGTCCTTAGTAAAGACAGACCAAAAAACCCTGAGATAACGTTTGCATCCTCTGTGCTGTTCACTTCCTGATTATGCACTCTCGATTTTTGCTCCTAACAGACCAAAAGGAGAAAAAAGAGCTTTGTAAATGCTGAAACCCTGCCAACAGCTGTACCCTTCCTTTTTCCAACACATGTATCCAGGGAGAAAGGTACCCCTGGGGGTTTTATGCTCTGTTTAGGAGGAAAACAAAACGAGAGAAGTGAAATATTTACAGGCCCTCCATGGAGTGCATGAAGAACAAATACAGGAGGGGAAAAGAAAACCATGGCCGTGGTGCGTCTGGGGGGCACCTGGGGCTCATCACACTGACTGGCACAGAGAAAAGTTTCATAAGCATCACATGAAAAAGTCGTGAACTTATCTAACTTAGAGTGAAGAAGTTTCGATGGCAGCTTCTCAGAGGAAAAAGCAGCCTCTGCACTTTTTGGACTGCAGGAGTAGATAAATGCCAGCATTTCAGCCACAACTTCCCCCTCCCTCCTTCCCTTGAACCAAGTGGCAACCCTAATTCTCTCTGTCGCCAGGGTGGATCAGTGTGAGGGAGGGAATTGCTGGGGTGAAGGAGTCAAGGCCTTGACTCGTCAGGGAGGCTCGAGGTGTGTGCAGCTCCCTCCTGCCCCACTCACCTCAACCCAGTGCCCACTCAGCATTGCGATGGCAAAACCAGCAGAGAGCACCAGCACCCCTCTCTGAGCACCAGCACCCAAGCTCAGCTCTCTGCCCCCTGGGGAGAGGCCCTGGGATCAAGAGACAGCCACAAACTCATCCCTGTGCCAAGAAGCATCTGCCAGGATTTCCCCATCATCACGGGGATGGCAAGGGGGGACCTCTGGGAAGGTTCTTGTCCTGCAAGATGGAAGAGGTCCCTCAGCAGAGGCAGCAACCACCTCTTTTCCCAAGGGCTTTAAGTCATAGCATCTGACAGACTAGACAGACACTCCTGGAGCTTGAGTGAAAGCTAAATATAGGAGCATCAGACAGGGATTGACAATACACCTACCCATRGAGCTGCACTCAGTGAGTGAGAAAGAGCAATCTATCTTCCTACAGATTCACCAGGTAAGCTCAGAGCTTGCCTCTTCCTCAACTCTCCTTTGGAGGATTAATAAATACCTCAGATATATTGTCTTTGCCTCAGATTTCTTTCATTTCTTGACCTCTTTGGAGTTTCATCTGCTTTTCTACAGACAGGAAACTCCAAATCGAACTATACACTGATGGTGGGGGATTTTATTTGTTTTTCCATTCAGTTCTATCCCTTTCTGTGGGCTGAGGTAGACAAACTCTGCCCTGTTACTCTGGCCCTTGAAAAACGGGCTAATGATTTTCAAAGATCACTGTAATTCCTGCCCCAGTCTATGCCAATACCTGTATTATCCTGGTTTAAACCATGATTCTTTAATTTATCCTAATTCATGTGGCCTTTTTCTGACACTTACATGTGGACTGGCAATAAATTTGACCTGTTGTAAGGAGTGTGGCAGATGCACAAATCCTCAGCATGGCACACAGTTTCTGGGGGAAACAGAGGGGAATGGTGCCCTAAGAATACTGTTCAGCCTGAAACTTTGGTAGTACAGCAGTGTCAAGGACCAACCCAGGTATCTCCAGAGCTACAATTTAAACTTCTCCAGAGATGCTCTGCTCTCCCCATCTATATTTCAGTGGAGGCCAACTACTTCTTACTGAACTGGCAGGGAGGCAGGAGGGTGCTGAAAAATCTCACTATTGATTGCACACATCGGTGTTTTCCTTTCCCACGATTTTCCAAATCTTGGTTTTGGAGAAAAGTCTCACCTTGAGTTAGCAAGCTGCAGCTTTTCTGTAGTTTCTCCAAGGCAATCCTGTTCACTTGAGCCATTGTCTGTGTGAGCCACTACCTTTGTCTCACCCAGGTCTCCCTCTGGGCACACCAGAGTTCTGCAGGAGGAGGTGGTCACTGTAAATAAACCTGAGACACCTGACCACGGGTCAAGCAAGGCAGAGCCTGTTGTGACTGCACTCACTGTGCCCCATAAAGTCACCCTCCCTTCATTATTTAAATTCCATCTCTGGCCTTCCTTTTCTTGGTAACTCAATTTTCACTTTGCACTATAAACAAAAGCTTTTGTAAAATCCATGGGCAAGTGTTGCAGATAAGGTAAAACCTTGCGAAGTGGAGGCCTTGTTACTCTTGTAAAATCATGGTTCACTTCTGTCACTTTGGCTAAGTAAAAAGGCTTCTGGGAACGAGCTCAGCTAACTTAGAAGTAGAGAAAACAAGTTACATAACTTTTGCGTGATCACCTCGTGGCTTATGGTGACTGGTTGAATTATTGTTTGCTGTGTTTCAATGGTATGTATTCTGATAATGGCTAACTGCTTAAAAAGGCTTGGTTTTTGTAATAAATGAGCTCTCCTTTGCACCTGCCTGGGAACTTTCTGTTGCCCTATCCTCACGGGCAAGCTTTAGGAACAGGTAGCTCAGGTGGTGCCAACAGCAGCACAACTGTGCTGGGAAAAGTCAATAGTGCTACAGGACGTACATGCACTCACCTGTACCTCCTAAAATCCCATACAGCTAAAGAAGGAGAGTCCTGTTTTCTCTGGAAAGACATCACTTTACCTTGACATCCACTCTCACCTCCATTTCCCCACTCACACTCCCTGCAGAGAGCACAGCTGCCATGGTGCAAGTGGCCACAGGCTCAGCAGGAATCTGCTGGGTTCATTCAAACCACCCTAATCCCTACACACATGCTTTGTGGGGAAGGAACTGGGAAACTCCCCACTGTGCTACATCCTTTTCCCTTTTGCTGTTCATCCTAACAAGGTGATTGTCCTGAAAGAACAGAGCAAGTGCTCTGCAGCACTATCAAGAATCAGTTGAGGAACCAGAGGTGACTTTTCCTTCATTTTTTGGCAGCCTCTGTGCACTGGGGGTATCAGCTGGCACAGCTCAGACACACGTGGACATTGCAAAGAAGGAAAGATGGAGGCTGGAGCTTGGAAGGAGTGTGGGCACTCCAGGCAGCACYGCCTTGGAACAGTCTCTCTCTCCTGAGACCTACAGCAGATTCATTTCTGTTCTCCAGCTCCTCTTTCAGCCTCATCCAAATGGTTTATGGGTGGCCCTTAATGATGCAGAATGCCCTGAGCAGACCTTTGAAGCTTTGCTGTGTGGTCAATCACTGCCCAATTCTGACCTTTCTATTCTCTTCACCTTTTTCAACCACCAGCTCAAGAAGAAAATGACGCTTTTCTGCTGCTTTCTTTCCTTTTCATCATTTTCCTCTCTTCAACACTCTTCCATGTTCAAACATTATCTCCAGCCACCATCTACCCACTGCACAACCAAAGCCGTTCCAGCTCTCAAATCCCCTCCCAGGTATGTGAGATTCCCTCCCATCTTGATATGTGTGCATCTTGCGTAAAGCAGAATTATTCTACCAGCAGCAGGCAGAGGAAAACAGGGAACAGGTTTTCTTCTGGCTTGTTCCTGTGGCTGCTTTCCCTTTCCAGTGTTCTGGACAACACCACTGTGAATCCTTTAAAGCAGACCTAAGCTCATTCAGCAGGTGTGGAGAATCCATTGCCTTCATAAACACCAGTTAAATTTTAGGAGCAGAAAAGGCCATTCTGATACCATCTGGTGAACCGGACACCACAAATCAGAGAATGCACTGACAGTCTTAAACATCACAGGTATGGGACCAGAGTTCCCTTGTGCATTATGCACAGACCCCCATAAACTTACATAAAATAAATTCAGAAGCACGGCTTGAGATGTTTTGGACCATTAAGCCACCCCAGTCCTTGACAGGCTCTTAACTTCTGGAGACAACAACACTCCTCATTTTTAAAATTCAATTTCCCTCATTAAAGGCACCCATCTCTCAGATGGACAAGTGGCTTCATCCTTGTCTACACATGCTTTTGGAAAAGCCTCTCTATCCCAGCTTTTTGGTAAAGTCTTCTTTTCCTTTTTTTTTGTTATAAAAACATTCTGCATTGTTTATTTATAGTTCATATGATGGAATAAAGTATTCTGATTTACACTCCTGGATTAGAGAAGTGATCTCAAATAAATTGCACAATGATATCTAGGAATGATTCATTGTACAAAAAGAAGGGTGGAGGGCAGAAAGTCAAGTGGTACCATTTCCAGAAAAACCAACAATAGAATTCACAAGAAATAAGAGATATCTTAAAAGAGATTTCCTGGACATGGCTGAACAGCAAAGTGGCATTCAATATATTTAATGTTCTGTATCTAATAGCATCCCATACATGAGAAGGAATACAATGGCACTCACTAGCTGGAAGGAGTTTCTCCCATCACAGCAATTACTTCTTAACCTGTCCATCAATACATATGAAATCATACTTTTAAGTGAGGAGCAACCACATCTCTTTGATAATATTTGACTGACACCACTCATTTATCCAAGCCTGTGAGCAGCCATGAGATATTAATGACTTTTAGTTAAAGTTTCAAAGCTGACAAAGTGGAAAGGTTTATTGTCATGTTATCCTTCTCCTGACCTATTCTGACTCCTGAGGTCTTAGCTGGTGTGCTGGTGCTGTTTTTCCTTAATTGATAAAGTGTGTTATAGGAAAAGTTGAATGTCAAGACTAAGATGATGGAACTCATTTTCATGTTGCATTTTGTAAAGGATATTTAAAGCTAGTCAAGTAGGGAGCAACAGCTTAGGCAAAAGGCAGATGTGGTGCTACCCCACCGAGGAATGCAGTCCAGCTAACTTCTAAAAAAGAAAAATGTAGTGTTATTTTGTTTACTTTTCCTTTTACAAGATTGCAGAAAGGAGAATAAATTGACAAGATACAGGTTTCAGTTTCAGCTTGTCACAGGTCATTGTAGTTTGTAAAGACAGAAGAAGTAGTGGGTCAGTCGTAGTGCCAACTTTAGGTATAGTAGATTCATACATGGTATGTATGTACTCTGGCCAAGTTAAAAGATCATCTCTACAGAAAATAGCCTTTTTGACTGAGTCAAATAACACAAACTGCTGCAGCTTTGAGTAATCTGACATAATTCCAAGAATTTATGATCTCTGATGTGATTCCATTGTGAAGGTGTCCCTCATTGCCACAGCAATTTGGCTATTAGCTTTGCCTTTGTAGAAAGGAGAGACCAGACTAACAGGATTCTCTTCGTGTCTTTCCCTTTTCACTAAAAAAGCTGAGGCTTACAAACTCATTACCTGCCCTTTTTAAAGTTGACATTTTCGCCTGCTAGCAGCTTTTATCTTTTAGGAACTACACATTGATACTAAATGAGAATGGTAATTTTATGCCAGCTTCTACTTGGAACATGTGCTGCAGGAACAACACTGCTGCCTTTACTGTAAGTTGTGTATTGTAGTCTATTTGGCAGCTATTAGTGGATATAAAATTATTTCATTTAAAATCTTATTGCTTTCCCAGATTTGCTCTCACAGCTCCTTCACTAAATTACAGGGCTGGCTTTTTGTTGTGAAGTGCTAATAAAAGTGAAGTGCTTTTCTTTGACTGATAAAATACCTCCTTCTGTAGTTGTTTGACTCTATGGATCACTAATCCCTTTAAATCATGGCACTCCAAACCAGGCAAAGTTATGTAGGGTTCCCAGGAAAGGCTGCAGTGGGCAGGACACAAAACAGGTCTTAGTAGAGGTCTCAGGGCAGCAAAAATTTTAGGATGTTGTGTCAGCAGTAGATGATTCTTTACCCTTTTCAAGTATGGACTAATATATTCACCTAGATTGCTGGGAACCATAACATCGAAAAGTTACATGAAAATCAGGAAGTTAATGGCCTGTGTCTGACTGTGTGGGTTTGTAGTACTGGCTTCTTGCACTTTTTGCAAAACTTTTATCATTCTTATATAAACAATGTTGTGGTTTTTTCCTTTTATAAAGGCACAGAGAAGCAACAAACTTTGTGGAAGTGGAGCTCAGCTTCCCAGCAATGGTGGAGACTCCTGAGACAGAACTTTGCAGGTAAAAAGCATCATAGGTTAACTTAACTGTGCAAGAAAGAAAAYAATCACATGCATTAAATCTTGGGGTTTTGCATAAATAGTTTTTTGAGCGTAAACCAGAAAAAAAGCACCTTGTAAGGTGCATAGAATAAATCAATGTACTGTGTGTTACTTACCAGACAAAGGTAACCCAAATGCATAAAAATGCTCCACTTAAAATATATTTTTAGGGAGAAAACGATAATGAAATTCTTTTGCTAAAAAAGCATTGTGTCATTCTTTGAAGTAGGACACTGTGGCAGGGTTTTTCACCTATTTATTCAAGGCTTGGAGGATTTGCACTGTTTGTTTCTCTGACTCCGTTTCCACTAACACTCATTCACTAACCCAGTCTGTTGCTCCCAAGCTTGTGTTCTAAGATGCACAGGCTGGGTCTTTTGTTGAGCTATCAGAAATGCTGCAATCAGTTCTTCCCGGAAATTAAAGTTCTAAGCGTGAGCTCTCTACCCTCAGGTAATATTCTCCTGCCTGGAGCATCATTCCAGGGAAACACATGTGTTGCAACTCTCTGAGTGTCTCCATTATGTTTCTTTTTCTATTGTCAATATCTCTTCTTTAGGTGTTATTCCTATGAATTCTACTGTTGGTTTCTCTGGAAATGGTGCCACTTGGCCTTATTTAGGTGTTATTCCTATGAATTCCACTGTTGGTTTCTCTAGAAATGATACCACTTGATCTTCTGCTCTCCACCCTTCTTTTTGTACAATGAGTCATTCCTAGATATCATTGTGCAATTTATTTGAGATCACTTCTCTAATCTAGGAATGTTATTCAGAATTCTCTATTCCCACAAACGAAGTGATTATCACGTGTATGCAGTTAATAGCATACAGTTTTGATTTTTTAAAATAAAAATATTTTACATGGAAAAAACAAAATAAATAAACAATGTGTGATGTTAAAAAAAAAGGATAAAAATGTTACCATTTCTTTTTTTGCCAGAAAAATTTTCAAAAGCTGATTATTCTGTGAAAGAACGTGTTGAAATTCTGACCGGCTCTAGTAATACTGCTCAAATGGAACTTCAGTTTTGTTCTTTCTGGAGGGAGTCTCACAGAACCTAAAATGGCCTTTCTGTAGAGTTTAATTATTCTTTTCATGTGATCTTGATTACTTTTTTTACTCTGAGTAGCATACGGAAAAGAGTACAACAATTAAAAATGCTTTGAGATCTGTGCTAGAAATATATGAAGGAAGTCAAATGCGTTTCTTTGACACACAGTAAAAATCAGATGCAAATTTTTCGTTCTTTTGGAAAAAATGTTTCCCTGCAGCAGACCCATAGTGTTTATTTAGAAAATTTTCTCGTGGATGTGTCAATACACACAGTGTACTCCAGCAGCTGGAGCTACTACATAGTTTGTTTCTACCTTCAGACATCACTGGGTTTTGTTCAATAGCCTACAGTATATATAAAATTTGGTGGAAAAGAATTTAAGTAGGAGCTGTGCAAAAAGGGCTTGTGGGTCCTACGGACAAGTCACGTATGAGGCATCACGAAGGGTCCTTGCATCGACGAAAGCAAAGGCTAGGCTGCATTAGCAGGACAATCACAGCCAGCAGACACAGGGGAATGACTACTGCCCTCTACCTGGCACTTGTGAGGCCACATGTGCAATTCTGTCCCACGTTTTGGGCCACCCAGACTAAGAGAGAGATTCACAACTTGAGGGGAGTACATACAAATTTCCATTGGAGTATTAAGCCACAGAAACTGGAAGCAGAAGAAATTGCTTGGACTATCCCACAATCCCTATTTTCACCTTGAAATTGAGTTATATTTTATTTAGAAGTTGCAGTGCAGGGTACAAATTAAGTTCATATGATCGGGACTCTAAAAAATCCCTGCCCCTTTCCTGCAGGAACCATGTTCTTCCTTTTGACTGACTGACTAACTCAGGCGCTTTAGTGACACGTTTAGCCTCAAGCTACTTGTGCAGCAACTACTTCTCAGCTCATGCAGACCGTGCTTCTCAGCAGTTACTGTCCTCAGGAACTGGCACATTGGGTTTTAGCCAGTTGCTAAATTGCTTGCTAATTTTGCTTTATAGTTGGCCAGTAATAACAAATCTCATGACAACAGACCTCAGGATTTATCAGATTTCCTTGAAAACAACTTCAGTCTCCTCACAATTGATCTCATATGAAAGAAACTACCGTATACTTTCCAAACACAACTCTTAGAAGTAAAACCAGTATTGACACCAATACAGGCTTATACAGTTTGTTTTATAGGAGAACTTAATCTGCCCCCCTCCCCACAACTGATCTCTTCAAGTACCATTATAAGGTACACATTTCTAGCTTTTTCTGTAAAATACCTGTAACATGACCTATTTCATCCTACCTCCTCACTTCCTTTACCTGCAAAATTCCTCTGTAATCTGGATACATCTGTTATTCCTACCTAGACAATAAACCCTAAATTTGTGTTTAGTTTTGAAGCTTAATGTTTCTATTTTGAAGTATTCGAGTTGAAGAAGACCTTGTATGTCTCAAAGCTTAGGAAGATTGTTACAGGGAGACAGACTAAGATTTGAGAAACACCTGGCACACTGTTGGTAACAGGTGAAATATAAACTGGAGCTCAGTTACACGTACAGCCTAGAATAGGATGGAGATGAGCCTTCTGTGCCCTAATGTGGTGATTCACCACTCTCTCTGTTATGATATTTATTACTAATAAACTCTTTTCTCACCTATTCAGCTTTGTAGGTATTAAGGAGGAACTGCTGGTAGGGTAAGATTGGAAGACATCACTGTTTTCTACAGCCACATCAATTTCATTCATCCATCTATTCTGATGACACTATTCCAATATTACCATCACCAGGATTTGGGCAAAAATATTGCTGCCCTTTCTCATGGAGCACCAAAATGAAATAGACGTATAGACTCTAAAGTATCCCTACTGCATGGAAAAAGTCCATTTCAGGATCATGATATTCTGTCCTGATGATAACCAGCTTTTTGCAGATAAGGCAAATGACAGCAAAGATGACCATCAGCATAAAACAGACAAATATTCAGGGCTTCTGAGATTGGTGTAGTAAGCTTCCCCCTCCTCTTTTCTCTCATTTGTTTTTCAGAGGTCCAAGCCACATGGATAAAGATGGTATCATCTTACACACAACTGCACATCTCTGCTGACCATTAGCTTGTTTTATCCTGAGCACTTCTGGCAAGACTGCTGAGAAACAGGAGCTGTCTTTCACAATGCCATGTTGGATCTGGCTATACCACAAACGATTTTGTGGTCACAGGTTTCCAGGAAATATAAATCCTTCAGGGTGAATGTCCTCCAAGGGACAGAACAGCTCAAATAAAGGAGTTCGTGGGCTGATCAAGCTGATCTGACGGTCATCTCTGCCCATGGCRGAGGCATTGAAGCTACAGGTGATCTTTAAGGTCCCTTCAACCCAAATCATTCTATCATCCTATGCCAGACTACAGGAGAGGAATGATTTAAGTAAAGAGATCAGTCTGAACAGGTTGTGGTTTTGCAGGCTGCAAAAAACCCCAGCTCTCATCTTTGCCCAAGGAGACCTTTCCACACCACCCTTGTGTTSTGTGTTCCAGCTGTACATACATCAGGCAGTGTGGTACCTGGCTGTTCCCCTCTGGCCCAGGGCTGGATGTGCAGCCTGAAGGTGGAAGCTTTCCTCACCTGCGAGAAAATCTGGATGGAAGGCGAGGGTGTAGATTCGGAAGCTGAAATACAGGGCAGGAGTGCTGCCCATGCCACGCTGCCTGCCCTGCGTTGGGAGGCGCTGGGTAGRCACGACTCATCTCTGAGGGCAGGCAAGCAGGGGCAGTTCTCACGAAGGAAAAAGGGGACGAGGCAGGTGCGCTCGCCGGGCCGCCCCCGAGCCCTGTGTCCCCCTTTCTCCKCCCCGAGCCCAAAACGCGCCGCTGCTCTTACTTCTCCTTCAAGCATGAAGGGCTTTGACGTCTCCCCGGGCCCGGCGCTGCCCCGCGGCGCAAAGTCCAGGGGGCGGTGCCGGGGCTGCCCCGCACGGGCGCTCTCTGGGCTGGGGCGGGCGGGCACGGCGGCTCTCCCCGCCCCCGGGGCAGCGGAAAGGGGCGGCTCCGCCACCGCCCTCCCGCCCCTATAATTCCCCGTTGTCCGGCGAACGGGAGGTAGCGGGTCCTACGGCGCGGGATGGAGGCGGCGGCGGTGGGRCGGTCGCGCTCCCTCAGCAGAGCCCTGCTCGGCCTCCGGCCCCAGGAGCGCCCCGGCTGCCCCCCGGCCCTCGCCGCCAAGGCCGAGGCGCGGGTGCTGGTCATCAACACGGGCGGCACCATCGGCATGGTGCAGGACGCCAAGGGTGAGGCGGCGGGGCCGGGGGGGTGCCGGGGGAGCGGGGCTGGCGCTGGCGCTGGGGCTGGGGCTGCCCTCGCACGGCGCGACCGCGGGGACCCGGCGCGGTTTGCGGTGCGGCATCGCTGGTGTGAGGCTGCCTCTAATCCGCGGCTCCCGTCAGCTGGTTCGCTCGGTAGCTCAGCTGATGGGCATCCTTGTGAGCGTCACAGCGAGCCGGAGCAGGTTTTGGCAGAGCACAACGTGTTTCCTGCGGCACGAGTCCTTTCTCCCCTGTGTCGCGCGCTGAAAATGAAACCAACGTCAACGTACTAGTCATGCAGTCTGTTCTTAGCCCTAAATGAGCCGCTGTCCCCGGCCACCCGGAAAGCGTGTGCCTGGCATTCCTGCTGGGAACAGCGTGGGCCGCTGGAGCTGTTGGCCGCGACAAGGATTTTCCAGTGGTGACCTGGCAGGGGCATCGGATACAGGTGTGGCGGCGAGCACGCTGCCGGGTGTCAGGCTGAGTGACATCGGGTGCAGCGTCACTGTTCACCTGCCTGGGACAGGTTACTGCTGTTCTCCCACCAGCTCTTGGCTTCCTTCATGAAATCATTGAGGGGTTCTGCCTTACCTTGCCAAAGGAGGGGGAGGCTTAGATTGATGAAAAGGCTAGATATGCCAAACTCCTTCCCAGCAGCTGGAAATTTTGTACATCCAAAACTGAACTCTCAGATGTGTCAGTGTAATGCCTGTATTTTATCTGAAGTTTCTTTAGGTACCTGCAGGGATGTGCTGTGTGTTTTCAGGTGCTCCTAAATGTCAGCACATAGGTGCCCAAACTTGCCTGACRYCTCCGCAGGCTACCAATCCAGCAGCTGGTTGGAGTGGCACATAAGCACCCCTGGATCATCACTCAGTAGGCACAGATCCTCAGGGATGCCAGAAGCACCAACTCACTAATGTGTCCGGGGAAAAGAACAGATTTCAGTCARGTCTGACTTGCTGTAGGACTATGCCTTTGCCAGTGTTGGATTAAAGGGAAACAGGGTAACATAAGGAGTGGGAGTGAGAGGGAAACAGTCCAATTTTGATGAATATCTATTTAGTTTCTTTCCTCCTTTACTTATAAGGCAGTGGAGCATCCCAAGGCTTCCAGAGCCTGTRTCTGTCTAGATTCAGAAGCAAGGGTACTTGTGATTGCTGCTGCAGAGTTTTGTGCCCCTGCCTGAAATGCTGCTTATGCTACTCCTTTGTAGGATTAAAACTCTTGGGGCTTCACCATGGAGCTTCCTAGACTTGATTTCTTTCTAATACATGTCCCTTCTTCTCAGAAGACAGTGATTGTCTAATCCTTATTATCGTGGGAAAGATGCTATAAGGTGTTCTTTGTTTTTTATTGCTGTCATCTGTGTTTAACGTGTCAATGTTGTAAAAAAAAAAAAGTCCATATTTCAATGACGCATGGTGACTTGTCTTTCTCAGTTTGCATTGTTTATACTAAAATTATCTCCTACTTTTATTGCTTCAGCTTTCTAAATGCCTCTTTTAAGCAAATAAATTATAATCACGTGTCTTGTTCTTTTATRAATGAACTTTATAACCTCTGCTGATCTTGTATGCTTTTTTTTTTTTTGCTTAACAAGTGTCAATCATTAAAGCATGTGCAAACAATCTAACAGTTATGATCCAGTGATGCTGACTTGCTGCATCCTGGTGAGGGTTTTGACCTGCTTTTCATACCCAGATCTAGCTGCAGAGCAGCCAGAGTACCTCTTTCAGAATGTTTGGCAGCCTTCAGTGTTCAGACAGAAGCTAGTGAAAGGGCATGGGAAAGGCAGCATGCTGCAAGGGAAGATACAATAGATGCTCATTTCTTTTATTAATCAGTGGATGGAAAGTGCCTGCTTACAACCCTTCCTAGGACTACAAGTGTTTTACTTCAAGCGCAGTGAAGAGCAGTRGCTCATCTGGCAACTCCAGCATATCTTGGACCTGTTGGAATTTCTGCACACCTACATGTTACCTGTGCAGGAGTTGTTTTCAGAGGATGAATAGTCTATTTCAGTTTGTGTGAGTTGGATGACAACCAGACTTAGGTGCAGACACTCTCAGTATTCATGTTTTTGCTGTCAAGTCACTTCAGCGCATTTTTAAAAGTTTCTTACTCCTACTTATTTCCTCCTACATCAGTTTCTTTTGGCTTATCAGTAGCTCATTTCAGAATGAGAATCTTACTGCACTCCATAGTGTGTTTACTGTGATAATGATCTTTCCATCAAGTTTGTGCTCATGCTCCTCCTGGCTGGTGCCTTCAGGAAGATCTTTTCCTCGGGCATGTGGGCTAGGTCTGTTTCGTAGTTTTTATCTGTAATAAGGAAAAAAAAACCCCAAAATCCAAGTAGAACTAAGCTAAATACCTTTAGAAAGATTGCTTACCTTGGAATAGTCTGCTTAGGTAACTTAGTTATTTATCTATCTTTTCTGGACATACTAGATTGCCAAAGGACTGGCTGCTGTACTCCAAACCTTTTTCTGTTTGAAATCTATGTACCTCACTCCTGAAAGCTCTGAGTACTACAGCTGCTGAAATTAATATTTTGGAGAATGCTTTCTGCTCCTCTGCCTTTGCAGAATGTAGTCATTACTTCTGGGCTGTGGCACTGTAGATATATGTCCCATTTGTATAGATATCATATGGGTTAAACTGACTTAGCAATATCCTTTGTATTCCTCAGCATGGTGAGTTTGTTAGGAGTGGGGATGATAACTTCAATGTGCTGCTGTACAGGATGCTCCTTCCCCCACGTGCCTGTGACTTCTTGAGTGCAGAGCCCCACTGATGCAGCTGCATCAGACTTTTTCTGCTCCCTGTTCTCTGCAGCAGCACAGGCTGTAGGATATCTTGTTTAGCAGGTAGCTATAACTGCATTCTCTATAGCATCAGAGYGAAAAACAGAGTCCTAGACTGTAGGTGAGACAGAACCATGATTGTTCTCCTCGGCCACAGGTGCCTCTTTGTTGTTCTGCCTTTGTCCACCCACTCCGTGATGCCAGGGCTGGCCAGCTAACGAGGGAAAGGACAGAAGTTGATGAGAGCTATTTGGACAAGTCACACAGCCTGCCTCTTCTCTGCAGGGGTGAAGTTGCTTCAAATACTTGGTCAACAAGCTTGGCTCACGAAAGTTGTTTTCCATGCATAATGAAGTAGAAGTGTTCTTAAAACCGTTGCACTTGAGTTCCCCCGTGTTTTTCTTGAAGCTGTAAAGCAGAAATCACTGCTAGGCATGGATGCACGCAGGGGGTTGTGGAGGTTGTAAGTGGGTCATCTTGGATACGTCTGCAGAATGCCTTAAAAAAAGGTTTACATGCAGTGCAAGCAATTACAGAAAAATCCTGACAGATTTGTGATTAAGAGATGAGAAACTGCCATTTTATAGAGAAGGGATTAAAGAATATCARCGTACATCAGCTCTTCCAGTTCCTGCGGCAAATACAAAAACTAAACAGTCTAATCCATTGTCAATATTCAGAGCAAGATGAACACTGGACAAACAAAAGAATAATCAGAAAACACCCAGGAAACACTTGAAACTGGGCTGCATTTCCGAGCCAAAATGACTCAATGCCCAAGCGCAGCAGAAGTGGCCATTTGTGACTAAGCTAGGAACATCTTTAATAGGAAAAGCAGGGATTATAGCTGAATGAATGAAACGTCCAAAGCTTGAAAATGTTTTAAGTATATTTTGTAAAACAAAGTACTCTGGCAGTAATCCAAACAAATCCACTCAAATGGTGTTGCTGTCCTTGAGAAAGTTGGCTATGAAGAGGCCTGCTTCTTCATTTAAGGGAAGCCAGGAGGGAGATTAGGGAGTTCTTAAGGATTTTTCCATCAGCTTGGAAAGTAAATCAAAAAAGATAGAAATACTATTGAAAATACTCGCTCGGTTTTGAGTATTAAAAATAAATTTTGCTTTTGAAGGTGAAGCAAAAAACAATTACAGATGCTAACTGGGATGAGAGTTATGTTTAGAGAAACAGAACTAGGAAGTAGGAGAGAATTGCCTGGCTTCAAATTAGAAATAACTAGAACTAACAGAAGTAGAATAATGAGGTTTCACCATCTCAACAGATTGTATAAAACACTGAGATTAAACTGAACTTGACAGCAGAATCTTGAAGTCCAGAAGGAAGTGCCTCTAATGGAAGTTCCTTGAAAGAACACATCTCATGAAGTCAGACTTCAGAAAAACAGGATGGCTTCTGATTCTGGATGCCAGGAGTGTCACTGTCATTCCTGAAACACGGTATTGGGAGATGAGTTGCAGGTTATGTTCACAAGTGAACTCAGTTCTATGATGCTGAGGATTGTAACATCAAAAAAATTAGGTGCCTTTCTGGCTGACAAAGAACGGCATGCAGACTCCCCTTGAAATACCTGCAGGTCCACCAAACACCAGATGTGTTCTTAGGCTAGTTTAAATGGCAGCTGTTTTAAGGCCCCTGCCACAGATAAATCCCATCGCGGGCAGGGAAAGGGAGAGCAGAGCTTGAGATGCATCTGCACTTTCAACTTTTTCTATTCAGCAGTTTATGCACCTTTTACCTCTTGTCAGTTCAGATGCTCCTAAACCTGCTAGTGGAAAGTACCCAGTATGTATCACAACTTGATAGTGTAAAACGATGCTGGGTGCGTTATAAGCCTTCTGCCACTAAGCAGTAATAGTAGCAATAGCTATGACAACTGTGAAAGAGGATGGTAGCATTCTGCTGTAGTTGCAAAAATTGGCTTCCTGTCCCTGCTTCTGATCAATATTTGCAGATAAGCAAGGACTACAAATAGGTAAAGCATAAATATTTGATACGGAGATTTGAAACATTGTTTCTCTTAAATAAAGRATTTATGTATTTCAAGTCAAGAAAAGACTAACTGCATGAATATTTATTAGTTATATTAATTTTTCATGGTTTTAAACTGGCGATAGACTGTTTAAATTTAATTTGGAAGGATGGGCAAACTGCTGTGTAACTTGACTTCTTTCTTCCTTACTGTGCCAGTGACTTCCTTCCATCCCTGGTCCTTTATTTACTTCCTCTATTCTTTGTTTTTAAGGACTTGCTCCTGAGGCCAATAAATTAGTAAACAGCTTGAAAACGATGCCGATGCTGCATGAYGAGGCATATGCCCAGGAAAGAAAGCTGAATAGCTCCCATGAATTTCCAGAGAACACACTGGTCCTCCCGTAAGTACAGTTTCCTTGGGGAGAGGAAGGGTTAGGAAGTCTTATGTTAATTTTCAGGTAATTACATCTCTAGACATTTCACATGAAGAATCCATAATTAGATTAGCAAAAATGCCTATATTAATTTGAAAGGAAAAGGTCTACCATGTTTGATAGAAAATATGTGTTTGATATATTTGCAATGAAGTGCCTTAGAACTGCCTGAGAAATAACTTTTAAAATAGGCAACAAGTAACCATTCTGGGCAGCCTATTCCTGGACTTTTTTCTTGTTTTGCGTATTAATTTGTTGCTGTGCAGGCATACAAATATTCTACAGAAAGTAAGAAAACCATATATACAGCTCCGTGTGAATTATCTTCAGCATATGTCTGGAAAAGTAGCATGTAATTAATGCATCATGCTTTAATTCTGCAGGCCTTCTGTTTTTAAAAGCCCTAAAAGCTGATTGTTTTTCCCAAATTTATGCAACATTATGATAATAAGAGATGGGCTTATAATTAATCTGCATTGCTTTTTAACTGTTGGGCAATGATTAATAAGTTTATAGGTTTTATTTAGAGGGCAGTATGCTAATTTGAAATATTCCCCAGCTGTGATGAATGACTGTACCCCTGTAAATGTGTTAACTTTGCACAAAGGATGATTTTACACACTAGTTCAAAAATAAATAGGATCATAGCTGGTTTGCTATAAGAGTAAAAATGAATATTTGTTAATCTTCAAGGAGAAAACCGGGATATTGAAAGAAAATACAAGGTTTATTAATTTTTTTTCTACTTTGTATTGAGGTCTCCATRTAAAACTTGTAAATGTAACCAGTTAAACGGCAGATAGCAGGAAAAGGAGTAAAGGAAAATCTAATGGACTCTTCGTGTGGTAATAGTTATATGAATATACAGTTTGTGTCATTATGATGCTTACATTAAGAAAAATGGAGCTCTGTTATGATGCTGTGCTTGAATAACTTTTAAATACTTTAGGGGATTAGAAACATAACAAAACTACACTAATATACCGGTTTGAGTCCTACATGTACTTCTCCTGGCACATCATTTCCATGAAAACCAGAAAAGCTTAAAACAATCATTCACATCAAAAAAACTGAGGTTTAAAAACTAATCTTGTCTTGTTTTCCTGGCACATGTTGAGTGCTGTTTCTGGAGGTTAGTTGTGGCAATTTGCCATCTTGTCTTTTGTGCTAGCCAAGTGATATTTTAACTAGGTGGTTGAGAAATATTGTGAGTTCCTGAAGGGAGAAAATTTTGTGAACTTTGTATATCTGTATGTAACCTCGATGTAAGAGGAATGACATGATCTCTTTTTAGAGAGAGGTGTCAGAAGCTGTAGACAAGGCTGGTTTCTGGTATCAGGAGGTCGTGTTTTATTTAAACAGTGCATTCTCAGGGGAGCTTTCTTTTCACAGATTTTCAGCTGACTTCCAAATTTACTCTTAGCATGTGTAAATGTGATATCCAGCAAGGCAGTTTTTCATGTGAAGTCTGACTTCTTAGGTACAGTATGTCAGTTTAAAAACATTGTTTAAATGCTCTCTCTGCTGTATGCAACAGTCATACAGGCTTCATAAGCAAAGTGGGTCTGCRTATTTTATTAGAAGTCTCAGGTGACTTGAAAAAGGGAAATATTGTAGCCATCTTTAGAAAGGATAGAAAGGAAGATCACGGGACCTACTGACCTGTCAGCCTCCCCTCTGTGTCTGGGAAGGTCATGAAAGCGATCCTTCTGGAAGCTCTGCTAAGGCACATGGGGGACAGGAAGATGATTTGGGACAGCTAGCACAGCTTTACCTGGACTTATGTAAAACCTTTGACGTGTCTCCTACAACATCCTTCTCTTGAAATTGGAGAGAGAGATGGATTTGATGGGTGAACTGTACAGTGGATGAGGAATTGATTGGGTGGTTACAGCCAGAGAGTCATGGTCAGTGGCTCAGAGTCCTGATGGACATTGGTGACAAGTGATATCTCTCAGGGCTCCATACTGGGACCAGTGTTAGTTAATATTATTAATGACATAGACAGAGGTGCACCCTCAGCAAGTTTGCAGATGACACCAAGCTGAGTGGTGCAGTGACACACCTGAAGGATGGCATGCCATCCAAAAGGACCTGGCCAAGCTGGAGAACTGGACCCATGTGAATCTCACAAGGTTTAACAAGACCAAGTGCTGGTGCTGCACCTGGGTCAGGGCAACCCCTGATATCAACACAGGCTGGGGCTGAACAGAAGGAGAGCAGCCCTGCCCAGAAGGACTTGGAGGTGCTGCTGGATGAGAGGCTGGACATGCCCTGGCTGTGTCCTTGCAGCCCAGAAACCACTCGTGTCCTGGGCTGCACCCAGAACACCGTGGGCAGCAGGGGRGGGAGGGGATTCTGCCCCTCTGCTCTGCTGTGGAAAGATCCTACCTGGAACACTGCATCCAGCTCTGGGGTCCTCAGCACAGGAAGGACATGGACCTGTTGGAGGTAGTCCAGAGAAGGGACACCAAGGTGTTTAGAGGGATGGAGCACCTCTGCTATGAGGAAAGGCTGAGAGGATTGGGATTGTTCGGCCTGGAAAAGAGAAGGCTTTAAGGTGATGTAATTTCATCCTTCCAGTACCTGAAAGGAGCCTACAAAAAAGATGGAAGGGGATTTTTTCCAAGGGTATGTAGTGACAGGATAGGTGAGAATGGCTTCARACTGAAAGGTTTGGGTTAGATACTAGGAAGAAATTACTTACTGTGAGGGTGGTGAGTCCTTGGCACACATTGTCCAGAGAAGCTGTGGATGCCCCATCCCTGGAAATGTTCAAGGTTGGATGGAGCTCTGAGCAACATGGTCTAGAGAAAGGTGTCCCTGCCCAGGGCAGGGGGGTTGGAACTAGAAGTTCTTTAAGGACCCTTCCAACCCGAAGCATTCATGATTCTTCGAAATGATAGTTGAACTCTTTTTCATAGTTTATATTGCTATAAATATATACAAGAATTGCAGATGAGAACAAAACACTGTTGAAAATGCTGAAAGAAGGTAATCAACTTTTCCACACTCTAAGCACCTTATTTCAGGAACTTTTACACAACCATGCAGTATCCTGATATTTTCCATAGCCTTTGACTGTCTTCTGGTGTAAATGTTGAAGTATCTATCACAGTTAGAGCTGACAGGGAACTTCCCGTCATTCAGGCCATCTGAAGATGATCCTGTTAAACATGCTGTGGATGGCTCTGCCTGGAAGAGCGAGTAGGAAGGGCAGAGCTGGCCCACTGGCAGTTCTTTGTTATCTGCTTGTTGGCTGCAGCATTTGGAAATAGAAAGATATTCCAACTGTAAGAATAAGGTAAGAATGGGTGAAGAAGGTGGATATCTTTTCAGCTTCCAAGCTTCAGAAAGGTAGCAGAAAATATTAGTACTAGGGTTCTTTTATTACCCCAAATCTAAACTGCCAAATTGAATGTATATGTAGTTGACTTTATTCTGAGAGGTTAGAAAGTTAATGTGGAGAAATGAGCATGTTTTTTGGGGTAAAACACATGCTCTGTGTGCAGTCCATTTGGCTGCCAAATCAAAGGTCTTTGAAGAGTCAGATTTATTGAGAGAGGCAGGTGGAGAAAGGGAGAGTTGTGGTCCTTGAAGGCAGGGAGAGAAGAGAGCATCGTTGGAGCTAGGACAACCCCATTGTGATCCCATAGCCATCATCACCTTTGATAAGGCCCCTCCAAATTGGGATTGTGTACTTCTGGTAGATGTTTGAGTGTCTTGACACTTTTTAATCTTTGGTCTCCATTTGCTGGGCTACACACTGCATGGTGTTTGAAAGTGTCACATTTCTCAGCCCCACAGGTACTTTTGGTTTGGTTTGGGTTTTTTTCCCTGGCATAGTTGCTAAGGCTTGTTTTTCTTATGCTTGGAGCAGTCTTTCCCAGCTGTCAAGGCTGCACTTGTACAGTGTCCAGGAATTGATCA
This sequence comes from Amblyornis subalaris, assembly GCA_018881555.1. Classification (NCBI taxonomy): domain Eukaryota; kingdom Metazoa; phylum Chordata; class Aves; order Passeriformes; family Ptilonorhynchidae; genus Amblyornis; species Amblyornis subalaris. Next base: position 5,505,382 of record JACAXG010000042.1, read on the forward strand.
CCAGTGAGTTGTTTATGGTCCTGAGGTCTCTGTTTTCAACCTATGCCAGTATTTTAAGATCTTTGCTATTAACACATCCTTAAAGTCCACATAACRAGGGACAGCTGGTACCATAAAGAACACTTCCATAACAAGGTGACAACAGGTCTTACAGGCTGGGACTGGGCTTTTACAAAGTTAGCACATTACTAGCAAGGACAGCAGTTCACCTGAAGAATCAAGACAGTTTTATTCTGAAATCTGAGGTCATAAAAACTGAATGGATCTTCTAAAAGCCACAAAAATGAATACTGGTCATATCTTAAGATACCCTTTGCGTCAGGAAAGAGTATCTATTTATAGAGTATCTATTTAAATTTATTAAAGGATGAAAAAGTTGTTGCAACTCTTCTTTTGAACTCCCTGTAAACACTGGGAGCTTTATGGATTCCTCTCAATGGCTTATGAAGCATTTTTAAACCTTAAGGCTTTGTACTGACTTCTTTTAGAACTCAATTCCAAAACAGTGTAAGTCTGGGTTCTTCTTTTCTAACTTGAGTTTCGACAGCTCCTCTCTGCCTCCCAAGTTTTATTTATTATTAAATTAAGTTTAGGTATTTGTGCTTTAAACCACATCAAGCCATGAACTTCTAAATTTGGAATTTAATTTCCAAACTTAAGACCTTTTTTTCACCTAGATTTGGGGAATGGGGAAGAAGGCGTGAAAATGACTGATTTAAAGAAAAAAACAGAAGTGATGAGATGGTACTAGCTCTAAGAATTTTTTTTCCAATTCCCTTTCTTCATAGTGTCTCTAAGCAAAACAAGAGAATTTTTTACACAATCCTTGAGCTCTCGCCGCTGCTTGACTCCTCCAACATGACACCAGAYGACTGGGCCAAAATTGCAAAGAAACTTGAGGTACTGTAGTGTGGGATAAGAATTCGTTTGTCACTTAAACCAAACCAGCAGTATATCTAGTATGCTTAGCAAGATAAAACAGTTCAGTAGTGTTGTATGTGTATATTTGTTTCTTTAAATGTAAATGTTAAGTACCTTAATTAGTTATGTGGAAAGTAACAAGTACTGTGCTTGTAAGATTTGATGATTTTTTTTCTTTAAATGTTTCAAACTCCTTAAAGTTATATCGTTCTTCCACTGATAAGCCATGCCATAATTTCATACAATAAGATAAATAGAAAAATTGCAGCTATGTTTGAATAAGGTGTGTAGTGTGTAGGTTGGTGTGTCCTAAAACGTTGACTTGAATTCACTGTCCAAAAACGTTGAATAAAATCTTTAGGTGTAGGTAACTTAGCTGGAGGTTGCTTAGTTACACATCATTTGAGTGTTCAAATAGCTTAATTGTTGACTATTGATACAGAAAATAGTTTCATGTCTTTATGCCTTTCTTACTCTGGACAGGCATGGACTTGGTTAGCTTTGGCTTTGCAACCAGTAGAAAAAATTGCTACCAAGATTTCCCACAGTGGAAAATGTTTAAAGCGCTAGATATTTCTGCATATATAGATAAACTCATTATATCCTTCTCTAGATTTAAAAAATCAGAATTTCTGTGCTCCTGTCCCTTGTCTGAACTTAGCTATGTGCTTTTAAGAAAGCAGAAATGCAAAACACTTCAAATGCTTCACACCAGGAATTTATACATACCTGACAGAAATAAATAACCATGGGGCTAGGAAGATACTGCTCTTCCACTCTGTGATAGTGGGCTTTGTAGTGTAAATTCCCTTCTTCCACCATGCTGTAGAAATGCATGGGAACAGTTCAATACTGCAGGGAATGATGCTGAAGGTTCAGGTAATAGTCAGTCACCTTTATGCTCTCTAATCCTGAAACCACTAAACTGGTGAGGTTGCTTCTCCTCTCGAATGCATCTTGCCTGGGCAAGATGAAGCTGGTGTGTACATGGAAAGCCTCTAGGATGGAGCAGGGGTGCAGCTGGGAAAAGCCCAGGGCCAACAGAAGGCAGCAATCTCGTGCTGAACAGGAGAGAATTTACCTTTCTTCCTTACTTGCGTATTAGTTTTTATTACACAAAAAAAGATGTTTATTTCTTGTGCACAGAATGCAGATTCTCTGTATGTACGAATATCCAGTTTGTGTAATCCAAACGAAGAGTGCTGAGAAGGCAAAAAAGGAAACTTTTTCAACTCTCCGGCTTGTGTACAGACACTGCCACTTTGTGTTCATCTTGGGCACGTGCCTGGCACAGCTGTAACATGCTGATGACTTTCCAGACTAAAACATTCCAGGACGTTTCTGTGGGACATCTCCTTAATTGGCAGCCTGATCTTTTACATTATGAAGCTTAAACCAAGCTGCGTTCTTTTGCATCTARTAAGGTTCACAAGCCTGAAAATATTTGTGAGTGCACTGATTTGAAGAGGACAAGTGGCTCTTTCTGTGATCTTGGCCCTTCTTGAAACCTCCTTACCCTGTTGCTGCGTTGGTGAATGGCTACAGCATGGTTTTTGCATCACTCTGTAGTTTGGCCTGCAGAAAGACCTTGCAACACTGGCAGTTGTTCTGTTGGCTCTGTTATTAGAGATAAGCAGAAATCCCCTTAAACTTCCTGGTAGCAACAGGTAGACAGGAGTATCAGTGAAGAAATAGCAAAAGGACAAGTAGGAACCTACAGCTGAATTTGGAGGTGACTTTATTGTCAGGAGGTGCCAAGTGTGTTGCCTACTGTAACAAAGAGTGTAATTAAAAAGAAATCTTGTTTAAACCTTCTTTTTTCTCTGCATGCTGGCACTTCATATATCTGCTTAGAGTTCTATGTAATCCTTTCCATGTTACCAAATTACATCAGAGACATCAATGTCTCTCCCTACAGTGTTTGCTATGTCCATCTTTCTTAAAGTAGCTGAACCAATTCCTTTTTATTCCAAAAGCCAGCAGATGACTTTATTCTAACAGGATGAGCAGTATGATTCATGGCTTTGCCTTAAAAAGATCTCCTGTGTGGAATTGTATGTAGATTAAAATTATTATAAAATTCATTTTGACATTGCACGTGCCTCATAGTCTAAGGGACTTCTCAAAAAACAGCAGGTGACTGTACATTAATGAACAAAACGCCTGTTCCCCAATTTCTGCTATGGAAAGGATGACTTTCCATCAGAAGAGGGCACTCTGACACTGGTAGTTTGCCTGTCTGTCACCCGGATTAAGTGGACTGGTTTTTTTCTCTGTGTTATGATAACCCTCGTTTGCCTAATCTGTTCCTGTAAATGGTGTAATCCCTAAAGTAAAAGCGGCAACAAGAAATCAGACTATACGACTAATTTGCATATGTTAACATTCCTGTTTAAAGCCATTGCTAAGCTTTTCTTAATTAGCAGTCTTCTGGTTTAAAAATGCTGCATTAATATGTATACATAGAAGAATCTCTGTGACTGTTCCATAATTAGAATTACTGGCTCTAGTGCTTAGTGTCCGATTAACCCTTAATTGTACTTAGACTGGAAACAGGATAACTTTAGGAGGAATTGTGTGTGTAATACCCTATAAAGTATGCTGTTCCCTGTATCAGTGAARGTAAAGCACTATGTACCTCACCTACTGGTGCAAGGGCATTGTTTTAACAGTGTGAAAACTGTCTGTCCCCCTCCAGGAGCACTACGAGAAGTACGATGGTTTTGTGATCCTGCACGGTACTGATACTATGGCATACACAGCTTCAGCCTTATCCTTCATGTGTGAGAACCTGGGCAAAACTGTTGTTCTGACAGGATCTCAGGTAATGGAATTAATTTGGAGTTGAAGCAGGAATCCTCGATTTTGGGTTTTATGTGCAAAACTTGGTTGTATCCTCCTTATCACTGTGTAGCTTAGTGGTGCAGGGCAGGCCCCTGCCCGGGGTGAATGGTCATGGTGGTGATAGAAATGAGTGAGAAATGACGGGCTCACCAGCTGAGGATCTGCCCCATAATTTTATCATTAATGACTTTACAACTCTGCACCAAATCAGACCAGGAGTTCATTATGGCTGGGGCCAGATGCTTCAGAGAAAGACATAAGAGCCTGTCATTGGCCATTGTGTATTAATCGGTTTACAGGAGAAGCATTTTTCCAGCCTCAGGTGGCTGCTGGTTGTTAGCTGTCTTYTTTTCTTTAAAAGCCCTGAAGCTTAGTATTTTTTACTTCATCAGTTGTTATCTCAACATATGTTACTCGTTGTTGCATTCTTAATAATTTTTTTAAATAAACTTTAAGCATTAGATGCATTTTTGATCATTTCTGTTCCACAAAGCATCTAATGTGGTCTGTTTCCTTTCCTCTAAAGACTACATTTATTAATTTTCATTCTCTTAGCTGGAGATCAGCCCTTTGCATATTGTCTGAGGGGGAGGGGTTGTCTTACTAGAATAGCTTGCTTGAGTGTAAAATACAGCTCTAATCACAAAGGAGAGATGAAACATCGCATTGTAAAATTCCCCTCCCTGATCTCATAACTTCCCTTTCACATGTGGTCTATTTGAAGTCAAAACACAAAAGTCTAGGAAGGAGTAGGCTCYCGCTTGCTGTCTTGACGTGGGGCAGTCTAGTCGTGATACATCAGAGTCAAGGTTTTGCTTTCTTTTTGGTTTTATTGCTTGGASATCTACCTGACATATGATCTAGCAAAGGAGCATGTGATTTTTTTAATAATTGCTGAAAGAAGCACTCTTTGTTAATAAGGAGGCAATCTGAAAAGGCATGGAAATCATCACCCAGCAGACCAAATTTCTGGTTTTAATCTTGCCCTTTTCTGTCAGTGATAACCTGCTGGCTCAGTTTTACTCTGCTATGAGGAAAGATGGTGCAAGAGAGCTGTTGTGAAGCCCATAGTGACAGTTCTGTATGATCTGGGGATGTTGCCTTTTCTCTGTATCATCGCTTCTCCTATGCTCAGTCACTTTTACTATGYCTACTTGCTAGTTTTTATATTTTTCCTGAACCAATGTTAATATTCTTAATCACATTAGAATAATCTCTGTATTAGTTTTTAAGCACTTGAATTATAAAATTCTGTTAAGCAGAGAGAGAAATCTTGCCATCTGCTGCAGTCTAAAATAGTTTGGATGAAGAAACAAAACTTTTTTTTGTCATAAGTCATTGTTACATAAATTATTCATGTATTTGTATTGCATAAGTTGGACTCATTTTTTCTGCTGTGTAGRCTTTACATAAGGGCTAGGGTGTAATTTCAGTCTCTGCTCTTCAGGTGCCCATATACGAGCTGCAGAATGATGGCCGAGACAACCTTCTGGGGGCACTGCTGATGGCTGGGCAATTCGTGATTCCTGAGGTCTGTTTGCATGTGAAGACCATCTCAGAACCTGCATTTCTCCCTCTAGCCAGGGCACATACTCATATATCACTAAGTATCCGCTAGGCAGTAAGGAATTGCACTTAAGCAGAAGATGAATGGATTCCATTGAGGTGACAGTGCTTGCATGGCAAAGCATGTGCTGTTCTCACATTCATCTATCCCATTTGCCCATACACAATCTAGAAGGACTTTCAAGTCGGAAATGAACATTGCAGCAGACTTGAAACTGGAGGTTCTCTTGCAAATATGTGGGATCTGAAACAYTTGTAAGTCAGTTTTGAACTGAATGTTACTTTAAAGTTCCACAGTTGCTATAGAACTGGTAGGAGTGTCTTCTAGCTCTAGTTCTTGAAGACTGAAGTGTCGAGAGTGATAAACCTAATGAACATGGAGGTACCTCCATAGTCTCAGCACCCTTCTTTTGAAGATGTTTGTGCTGTGCAGCCCAAAACTCAGAGAGAAAACGAGTCAGGTTACATCTCACATCATTTCTGCCATGCTCCCAAAGCCAGTTCTCATAAAACAACAGCAATAGCTGACTGGCCAAGATGTTAATAACTGATAACAGCTTTGAGGTATCTCTTTTCCTTCAAGTTTCAATTGACAGCTTTAAGAGACTTGAGAAGGAACATAATTAATTATGCGTGGTAACTCTTTTGAAAGTTATCCTCATTTTCACCAAGCCTTCTGTTATGTTTTGGACTCTGTGTACATAACTGATGAATTTATTAAAAAGTTCACACTGTTTCTTTCCTCTATCTCTGAAGTGGACTCAGGCAAATTTGCTGTCTCCTAGMCTATGCCTCATGAGAGGATTATGAAACTGGTTAGCTCTTAACTTGTTTTGTTCTTAAATTCTTAAACCAATGTGTGACAGATGTGCCAACTCTTTTTGAAAGGGTTAGACTTGTAAACATCTACAAGCCTCTGAGTTGCTTTAAGGATTTAGAGAACACTTTATAAAGGTCGGACTACAGTATTTATCTACTGCATCTTTTAATTACTGGCTTATTCATAGACCTGTTTCTTTACTTGTCTTGCAGGTGTGCCTGTATTTTTATAATAAACTGTACAGGGGAAATAGGGTGACTAAGGTGGATGCTGGGAGTTTCAATGCCTTTTCCTCACCTAACCTGCCTCCACTTGCAAATGCTGAGGTTGATATTACAAGTAAGCAACATCATCTCTTAAGCTGTGTAATTTATGCCACATGCAATAGAATTGTAGCTGAAAAGAATCTGTGCTTATGTAGTTGAAATGTCGTTTTTAAAGTCAAATATCTTTGAAAGTCCTGTAGCTTGACTTCACTTCATCTGCTCTGAATCTGTTTAAATATTAGTAAGGCTGAGACTTTGTGACTCAACTGCATTTATCTGTTGAATATAGATGTGAGCTAGACTGACTTTGACTAAAGATCCAGACTAACCAGAGGGAATGTTGCCCCTGCRTCAGGAAAATGCTTGCTCTAAAGATAAAATGAGGGAGTTAGGACTGAAAAAACAAAGAATTTCATCTCATTAATGACCATGCTGGGCTCTGAAATCAGGCAAAAAAAGTCATTGCAGGGTACTTGCAGCTTCAACAGATTCTGTTTGATGCATGTCATTGTGTRAGATGTTTTACTGGATATTTAGGACCTGTCTGAACTGCAAACACACTGACAACAGCAGGCCTAAAATACGCACTGTGTGAAGATTTTTTTTTTTCCCCAAATTTACTCAGGCTCCCTGTAATTTCTATGTGTCTGTTTCTTAAGGAGGGGRAAAACTACATAAAGGTTTCAGTACCCATTTACAAAGTCATTAACACATTGATGTCTGTTCTTGGATAAATGGCACCCTTTCTTTGGAGAGAGGAGAAGGGAGACACATTTGGAATCTAGCCAAATGAAGAGCTGCCAAAAAACATGCTAAAGGACTGTTTTAAAAAATGTAACGTGTTATGTGAGCTGGTTTTGGATAGACTAGGTATTAAAAAGGAGTAGGACTTGGTGACAGTCTCCATTATTCCAAAAAAATAGAAACAGGAGGGTGTTCTGAATTCTTCTGCTAAGTGCTGTTAGTGGCAGTAGGAGATCTATCCCTGTGCCATGCAACGTGCCATTCTGAATGAATTCTACTACTAGAGAAAGACATTCTGCAGCTTGGAAAAACAAGCTTATCCCTTCCACCTAATAAGTGGCAGTTACTTAAAGTTTTGGGGTCAAAGTGCTGTGTTTGTAGCAGGGCAGCTACAAACTGAGGAAGCCCCTGAAATACTGTAGTTGTCTGTAAGACATCTCTSAGGTAGAGAGTCTGCCACTGTTGTGTTACTGTGCTGTGTCAAATAGGATGTATCTGAAATCAACGGAAATGCTGTCAGTTGATTGTTGCAGTAAATTGGGGAGAATCTTCTTTCTTGGGTTTTCACRAAGTGCATCGAACAGGGTATAAATAAATTCCGTTTACCGACCAATCAATAATGAAATCAAGCTGCAAATTGCATGCCATTTCTCTCTCGGATTTGAATGAACTGTTTTGTGATTCCTTGTCTAGAGTAGAAAAATGAGAAAGTTACTAAGCACTTCCCTTGGCCCATATTGGGTCCCATTATCTGTTCAGTAAATGCCTCATTGGGATCAGTGGGGATTTCTGATTTAAAAACTGATGGTGTGATAGGCTCCATTTTTGTTTGCTTCAGTTGATTACCCAGTTAGGGTAGCATCATTTATCCAAGATGACGGTGTCAGTATTGAAGGATTGTTTCATTTTCAAAGAACATAGTTTATAGTATGGGCAATCTACTAGTGCTGCTTTATTTTGTCCAAAGTAATTGTTTGAAACATTGCTGTCTCCCTTGAGTTTGCTTGTACACTCCTTGTATGAAGCTTTCATGGAGACAAGGAACCACTCGGGCTTTTAAAAGCAAACCAAACAAATCTAGCATCTTTTAACTGTTTTTTGTCCCCAAATGAATTTGTATAATATGTCTTAATCCTCCTGTAGACAGGGCTGACTCTGGCTGATTCAGCRTTACGGAGAGCAGCCTGAGGATGTCAGGAGGAGTAGGCCATGTGAAGAAACTCTTCCTCAGTCTCCCTGGTTCTAACAAAGCTGGGAATGAAAATTTCAGGGAAACAGAAGGGGAGAGGTGGCAGGATGGAGGAAGTGGGGAGCGTAATGGGATCGTGGGTTGGTGCACAGGAATGAAAAGACATGCTGTTCACAGCTCAGCAGAGCATATAAAGGCAACAGTCTACTTCAGAGCTAGAGAGGAGAGGGAGAAGCTTAGTCTTCTTCCCTGCCTTGCCCTTGCAGCTCTCTTCTTCATTTTTGATATCCATTTTTCGCTCTGTTCCCTCTTCAGGTGAAGCTCCCAGTGGATTTCTAATCTCCTAACTGGCTGTGTTCTTGGCCAGATCCTTAGCTGCGTTAGCAACGCCTAAGAGCTGGGTTACCCAGTTTTAGATGAGCGGGTGTGTCAGCTTCCTGAAGGCTTTCAACTTAGCACAAGAAAATCCTGTAAGAAATGAAAAATTCTAGCCTACTCCTGAGCTGAGTARGAAACACAGTGCTGATGAGATATACTTTAGCAGCAGAATCAGAAATCTCTGTATGAAATGGACAGTATAGAAATCACCAAAACCACTTCTAAAATCTCACAGCTTATCAAATAAAAGACCTTACCTTATTTTGAAAACAGGAGACACAAGGAGGGCTTTACACAATTCACTTGAAATGTGTGAAGATTCTCAGTATATTTTGTAACTGATTACTCTCCTCTATTCTTGACTTGTCCTAATGAAGCACATGTGAAACTTGCTTTGTCACTGTGGCTGGACTKTCTGCATCACACATGCATGTGAATTATGGTCATTTAGGTATTAAGGCAAATGCCAGCTCTCTTCACTGGAGTGCTTTTGGTCCCTGTTCCTRCTCTCTTCTAAGTAGGCACCTTGGTTGTTGCAACGACACCAGTCAACTTAAATATTCATTGCCAAAGATATATGTCAATTGTTTTATAACAAACTGCCAAAAAAGGGGGTCTGTGCTCATTTGCYTGCTTCAGAAGTTTGCAGCCATAGGTTGGCCTGTGCTCCCCACCCCTTGGCTGCCACCATGAATCGTAATGAATGCTGGGGCAGCTTATATAATGGTAGGGCTCGCCTGTAGCCCTGCAGAGAAGGATGAGAAGAAAGCAGTGCTGTTTGTCTGGAGCTCTGCAATCAAGAAAAGCTGTATTTCTTGTTTGATTTCATAGCTCGGAATTCAGTCACCACTCCTAAGGGAGGTGTCGCTCCGAGTTGCTGCTCTCCTGTTATAAGTTGAAACCTGCATTGTGGCATAGGCACTGTTTAACAACAGGGGGTTGCTGCTTTCTCATCTGTGTAGAGCTGCTTCTATTTTATTTTAAGTCGGGTTGATGTTTTCTTTGCACTAACCCAATCACCATATTTCTGTGTGTATTTGTGAATAAAGCAGCAGAAGATAAGGATGTAATTTTTTGACTGTAATTTTAGAGGCTTATAGTGTTTGGTAGGGAGGGGAGATTGGAAATATTGGACTATTGTTTATGATGGTTTGGTTTGGAAGGGTAAACAAAAGGCCTTAATATCTTGAATGCACTCTCCTTGAATAATGGAATCTATCTCAAGCCATTATGGGTATAGTATGTAAATAGCCATTACTTCTTTATTTTATGTATACTGCTTTAACAACGTTCTTTCTGCTGTGCCACACCAGTAGCTAGCTTGTGTTTGTTCCTTTTGCGTCCATATTGACATGATGCAGTGTGCTCTATCAGTTAAACTCTTCACAAGCACAGGCCACCCAAGTCAGAGCAGGTTACTGTTTTCTGTGCTGTGCCAAAACTGAGTATCCCTAATTAATCACTCTTATCCATAAGATAAAAAACTGTTGAGAACACCAATAGATGCAGCTTTTTGCACTTCACTTGCTTGTATATGAGTTTCTTACTTAAGAACTGTTAGTGATTCTTATGGTTTTTTTTTTTTAATTTAACCAAAAAAAAGAAGATTGCTGTGTGGTATGACACAGCAAGACAGCTGGTTTATTCAGTACGATGAAGATGTTGGAACTTATCTATGTGACATAAATATTGTTGCTTTTTGGAGATGTAAACTTTGAGATGGAGGATGCAAAGGGTGTGTTTTGTTGTTTTTTTTTTCCCTTTCATGGTGCCCTGCCTCACTTCCAACAGTTCTGAATAAATCTGAGATGAAGTCGTGCTTTTATGTATATTTGTTTGTCTTTGGCTCTTGCATCACATTTGCCTTTTGTTCTGCCTTTTAGACTTGTTTGGCAAATGGCAAACTGACATCTGTGGAGTCTGCAGCACCAAACACGTTATGTAGGCTGACGAGGTTCATGACCAAGCGAATGTTAACTCAGGGGCAGGGCAATCTTTATCTTTTTTTTAATATAATTTGGAATTACATCACTATACTATGTCTGCATGCATTAAATTTATCTTGGAGATGATATGTTATTTAGTAGAGYGTACTCCAAGAGTACAGGTATAGGCCTGGTATAGGTCTGACTTCTGAACCTGTCCTCTGATCTCTTTCCTTGGTCTTCTGCTTTTGGCAGTGTCTTAGTGCTCCATGCCAAGGCAAGTTTCCTCAGTTCATTCTTCAAGTTCGTTACAGGCATCAGGGATGCTGACAGTTGCCAAACATAGTAGAATGCATTTGTGAAGTTTTGGCAGGGACTCCTCCCTTATGGAGGATAAAAGAAAAGCAAGCTGTGATACAATTTTATTGCCATCCCTTCTTATAGAGGAGGCTGCTTTTAAAGAGTTAACCTGCTTTTTAGAAGGTTAAGAGGAACGGATTTATTGCTAAACATCACTCCTTCTTAAAGCACAGTGCTCATGGTTAAATGTGGTTAACCAGGCCCATGAACCTCAGGCAGAACAAATGCACAGGTTCTGCACTTACCTGGGTGCCTCCTGCAGGTCTCTAACTCGCTCTGGAAGGCTCATGGAGGCCTTTGAGAGCTACTTGGCCCGCTACTAAGTCCAGCCAGGTGGTTTCAGAATCGTGCTGGACAGCTTATCAGAAAGAAAGAAGCTGTAGAAGTGGTCTATATTTCTMTTCTCCCAATCCCAGGGCATTAGGAATCCATGTGCGGGAGTGTGACTGGTTGGACAAAAAAATGCCAAGCCAACTGCTTGTGACCTGTTTAACAATGTGTGGCATTTTTTATAAAGAACAGAGGCTCTAGTTCCTGACAGGAAAGAAGAGTTCATAAAGTCTTACAGGAGACTGCTATTTTCTGTCCTGACTTAACGGATTGTGTRGTTTTTAGTAATTCTGGTAATGTCGCAGTAGAGAGGCTTCAATGGAGGCTTTTAAACGTACTCTTGGGTTTTTTGGTWTTTTTTTCAAGKGGCTGTCTGSTGATTGCRAGAAATTGCAACAGTAATTGGTGTGAGTAACTCTCTGCATGGCTGAGAGCAAGTCAGTATTATGCATGCAGATCTTTAATCTGTCTTGCTGCTTGGGAGTTTCTCCAAAATCTCAAAAGCTTAACTCATGATGGGGAATCAGGCAGCTTTACAGCATGGTCTCTTTTCATGGAGGCATGACTGAGCTGTTGGCTGCTGTTTGTTAAACCTCTTCCACTGCCTTGTAGGAGCCGTCAGCGCTACCAATGCTGCGCTCCTACTCTGAAGTAGTAAAATTTTGAAATCAATAATGCATGACTTGGCTTCTAATAATGCAACACAAACAAACTATTAGTTAAACAGCTGGCTTCTGGCTCTAAATGTATAATCGGAGTTAATTGAATCCTTGCTATTTTATTTAATYGTTAATAACTGCCTAATAAACTCTGGAGGTGATTAGCAGCAACAGTAACTGCATTTGTCATCTCTTACATTTGAGAAGATCAAGGTCTGTTTTCTAAACATGAATCCAGGCTGGTATCAGGCCAGCTACATAACAATGAAGTTCAGGTCAGTGTATGACAAGTAAATATCTCACCTGTGCCAGACCTGCATGACAGTCTGTTGGTTGAGGCTTTCTGAGCTCTCTGAGCTGGGAGAGGTGGCTCTAACAGAACATGTTCAACATCAAGAAGCCATCAGGTCTAGTGCTCAGATTCACAGCACCCAGACTTCTCTGAAGAGCTTTTRGTAGAGATACACAGCTTTGTGTTTGACAGATCATACTGTTCACTAGTGGTCATTGACTAAAATAYCAATTTTGGAAGTCTTTGCTGTAAAATGCTATTAATTGAATCAAGCATACGTGTTAAATATCTGCTTGAAGGGCACTAGCTTAGGACTATTGGCTAGTAATACTGATATAGCTCAGAATCTAGACTRTTTTGGAATTAACACTAAAATATAAAACAATTGAACGTGACTTGRATGTGGCCTTCAAGATATATTTTGTGTCATCTGATAATAAGGTACATTAGATCAGCTGGTGTTTCTGCTGGTTTAAATGGCCTTCATTTCCTCTTTAAAAAATACATTGTCTTTCATGAATCCCCTACCTAAGAACAATTTTAAAAACAAAGTTGTAAGTGTGAAGTACTACAAGTGTACTTAATAGYGTGTCTTAATATTAAATTTAAAAGGCCATTTCTCTTAATAGTAAACTGGGAAACGGTGTGGAGAGCCAATACCAAAAAGAAATTTCGAGTTCACACCAATATGAACAGGAATGTTGGACTTCTGCGGATCTTCCCAGGAATCACTGCTGCTGCTGTAAGTGTCACCTCTTCATTTTGGGAGTGGGTGAAGTGACACTCAAATAGTTGATTAGTTACCTAAGTAGGGGAGCTGCATTGTTTGGAGCAGTGGTTTTTGGAGGGAAGGGAAAGGATCTGTCTTCTTCTCATAAACACTATTTTTAGTATGAGGGTATTCAAAGACTATTTTCATATACCATAAATTACTGATGAAAGCTTTTCAGAAATCTTTTGTGTAAACTGTCTGGGCTCTGAAACTTAAAACTAATTTCTTAGCAGGGCTCATAAATAGGTCAAGTGTGGTTTTCTAGACACGTTCAAGCAACAATGACTAGGGAAATACTCTCCTGCTGCATATTGAGGCATATTAATAGATGTCTTGTCAAAGAATAGACAATATGGTGGGTTGAGTGTGATGATTTCTACAACTCATGCTTCTTTTTTAAGGTTTATTTTGTCTCACACTGATGGTTAACATGACCCTCAGCATTCATACAGAGCTGAAAATGAAAAGTGGSATTTTGCTGCTGAAAATGAGAAGTGGGATTTTTTTGCCTTTAGAAATTATTTTGCAGACTGTGAATTTAGGTAAATTAGTCTTTAAATTTTTGTCTAATATTAGTTCCATTAAATTGACAGGTCTTTTGTGGCTCTTGCCATCTTAATTGAATCCAGTAGTTTAAGCAGCACTCCTCAATTATATCACCATTCTTTTTAGGTGAATRTGAACAGATGGAAAGACAGAGGGGTGGTATATTTGCAATAAAACTCCAACTGCATAGTTAGCCTCATGGGGGTTTACAGTGTATTGCATTTAGCATATGTGATCAGCAAGGAAATGTCTAGGTTGTTTAAAATACATCTTTCTAGRAAGAGAACTTTGCTAGGCATTCTCTTACAGTGAGGCACAATATCTACCTCAATATCAACTGGCCCAGAATATCTTACTGCCTCTGAGTTAAATCAATTTGGTTTTGGGTTAAAAAACCCCATGCTTCGTTAGAATGTTCTTTCCTGAAAGGTGAAACATCCTCTGTCTTAGGCAGACATTGTTTAACAAAACTCTTTGGTAAAGCAAAATCTGAGCTAGGGTGGGGAGTTCTAATCTCAGTTAATAATTCAACGTTTATTTCATAAGTGTAAATCTAACTTTTTGTTGTACCAAACAGTGATGCATCAGTGTAGCTGTTAATGGCACTTGAACAATAGCATCCTTTTTCAGGTCAGGTAATGACTGTACAAAATAGTTTATTTTAAAGTCTAATCTTCTAGAAATTTTAGAGGAAGCTGGAGAGGGAAAGTCTCTTTTCTTTTAAAGCTTGTTCTACAGTCTCAGTTATTACAAGTGGGGAGCACAGAAGGGTGTGAGAAGGCTGTAAGSCATGAGAACCTATAAGACTATAGCAGGAATAGACCATTTTTAAAAATGCTGTGCCGTACATGAAAATTTTAAGGATGACCTAAACACACCTTTTGTCTCTCTTCCTGTCTTGTTTTTAAACAGGTAAAAGCGTTTCTTCAGCCTCCAATTGAGGGCATTGTACTTGAAACTTATGGAAGTGGCAATGCCCCAAACAACAGAGAAGACTTGCTGGAAGAACTGAGGAAAGCAGCTGAACGCAAAGTGGTGATTCTGAACTGTACYCAGTGCTTACGTGGGGCTGTTAAAACCGTGTATGCAACAGGGCAGGTGAGGGGTGTGCAACCACTTCAGACTCCACTGCTGTGTGAAAGAACCATCCCACTGATACAACCTGATTTTAAACTTCTGGTAGTCCCAGTGTATAAAACCAGATTTATTAACTGTAAAGTTGTTGCTCATAAAATAACTATGTCTGAAAAATCTTAAACCAGAATCATTTAAATGCATATCTACAAACAAGATCCTGTTACTCCTGGTCTGAATGGTCGAAACAGTCAATTCAAATCCCAAATTAGTGATTGCTCACTCGTGTCATGTGCAGCACTCCAGGATACTTTGCATTAGATCTGTAGTATCTCTCTCACAGGGATTTCATTGAGCTAAAAGCTAGTCTAGGGGTTGGATGATCAAATAAAGTAGTATTTGATAGGATAACAGTTRCTTAGCTACAATGGAGGAGCATGAAGAAAGCCTGTAGATGCAAGCAATATTCCAAATCCCAGTTCTTTATTTGACTGGACGTACAACTGAATTCAGTGCGAGATTGGAGAACAGTATCCAGGGAAGTGTCTCTATTGAAGAATGGAAATCAGTTTAACCCAGGAAGGCTGGCTTAAAGCAGATTTTGTGTACATACTGTTCATATTCAGCGCATTTTATAGTGTGTTTCTCAATTGTGTATTAAAACACGGCATTACTGGGACTAATAGAGCCCAAAGCCATATAAGAATATGTGCTGCATGTATTAATGTGAAGGAAGCTGGTTTAACTGGTCTTTAGAAAAGGACCAGCCATTAAGTAGCCAAGAAGCACTACCAGAGGGTGACTCATCCCACTGCTTTGTACACCTGGTTTTGTTGGGAGCAACCACCCCCGTCTGGCAGAGGAAGCCTCTTCTTTAACTGCATGGTAAACCTAAATACTCTGGTCTGGTGCTGAAAATGGAAGTCTCTGTCTCTTCTAGCTTTGGTTTTGACACAGCTGTAGATAATATTTGCACATAGTCTGTTTTGAGGAGAAAGAAAAAGAGGTTGTAAGAGTTTCTGTCTTCCTCTTTAGTATCGAAACTTGGTATTTTCTGATATGGGCAATTTGGGTGTTGGTAAAACTTTTGCATAACTTGATGGAGTTGTTTTGAGAATTACTGACTTTTGCAAAGATCCCATGCTCTCTAGCAAATACTGTAGGAATATGTGAATTATATAGAATAGCTCACGTGGAAGGAATGAAGCAGTTAAGTCAATAAAAGACACCAAATTTATATTTGGAAAACAACAAGAAAATGAAGCCTAGGTTTTATGTGATCTTCTGCTTGAAATGAACTGCTAAAATGCATGGAAAGAAAAAAACCCCACTTTTCCTATGCTCTGGTTAAAAGATTCTCCAAGTAGACACCTCTAAAATGGCTTTTTGCACTCTGATCCAGACTGTTGATACGCTGAATTGAAAGATTCTGCTCAGGTCTTACGGAACCACTGTAAGGCTGTGTGGAAATGTGTTCCCTTCTGGCTTCCATCTTTTATATGGAGTTTGTACTGTGTTGCTTCAGCATCAATTGTTGGAGGCTGTCCTGTTTTCATGGCATCTTTTGAGAACACTGACCAAGCCAAGTCACAAAATGAACTTCATGCTTTTTCTTTCACTGCCTTCTCCTTTTCATGAGGACCTGCTTAGTGGAGGAAGCATCATGAGTGAATGCTATAAAGTTGCTGTAATGTTAATTTTACTTTGATTTTTCTTTMAATGAAATATTTCAAAGGTCTTTGCACATGGCTGGGCCAGTTTTTACTCATTTGAACTAGTCGGGTAGGTCAGCTGAGTCCCTGGCTTCCCTTGAAGTGTTTGTTTCAATTAAYTGAATGTCTGGCCTCTGATCCATCTACACAGTAGAAACTAATAATTGAGGGGACRTTAGGTATAGGAAGGAATCTGGGAAATCCCTTCCTCCTCCTCTTTCTCAAACCCACTGAAAAAGCCTTGACTGTTCTTTGGTTAACTCTGCAGTACAGAAAGTATTTCTCACCTTCTCTGTATATGTTTTCCCATGGGACTTTAAAAAATGTTAGTCTGGGTCTCTTGGAGGTGCTTGATGAGCTAATTAAGGCTCTGTATCTTGCTGAAAATATTAGTGAAGCCACAACAATTTTTGAAGCTGAAGTTTATATACAAGGTATATAAAGTAAAATGCAGTGCAAAGAACCTAGTTCAAGATGCTTAACTGGGAGGCATCACATTAYGGCAAAAAGGACAATCTGTGATTTGCCCAGGTACAGTTTAGTGACAAGAGATCTGAAATCTCCTTTGTCTTTGTTGTCTTGTACACTTATGAGGCTTGCTGATCATAGCAAAGATCCTTCTTTTTGCTTTTGTTCACACAGTTTATTTTTTTTAACTACCAGAAAGATAAGTTAAGAAGGTCGTCTTTTTCAGTTGTTCTTGTCAGAACTGTGTAAATTACATATTTTAGTTGCATCTTCTAAATCATACACTGCTAGCACAGCCTGAAAGGATCTGAAAGCACTCCCGCTGTGAGCACGCTGTAGTGCTGGAATTCATCCAAAGCAATGCCCCATAAAAGAATGGTAAATATGTCTGTGTGAGAACAGCCTACTTGGCAATGTTCAAAATGCCACTGGGTTAAAACAGAGTAACTGCAGCTTTTCAATAAAGGGAATCTGACAACTCTGCAGATAGCTGATACGGACCTGTAACCTTTCCCTTTTAGCATAGTAAGCGACCGTGGCAAGCATTTGGTGGAATTCTTCAGTGTTATTGCATTAAAAGGAATTTAAAGTAAAAGTCATCTTTATTCAGCTTGCTCTAGTATTTGCTTGATATTTGATAACTAAAATTACAAAAATTACAGCAGCAGTAGGAGGAGCAAGAGAGTGGAGGCTGGGCTGTATACTGTATTCTGTGTAGCTACTCATCTTTCATACACCTTTTCTGTATGTGCAGGTATTTCTGAATGCTGTGCTAATTAGAATCATTATTCCTTTTTATTCAGACTCTCGCTGATGTTGGAATAATTCCTGGAGGTGATATGACACCAGAGGCAGCCCTAACTAAACTGTCATACACGCTCAGCAAGAAAAATCTTAGCTGGGAGGAGAAGAGGCAGGTAAATATTGCCGTGTGACCTTGAAAGATTTTAAGTTTCTCATCTACTGTGCTAACTTTTGCTTAGCTTCATGCCTTGAGCTTCTCTCTTGCATTTAAAAGCAATTGGTTTCAGAGCCATAATGTGAACACCCCGTGGTTTTTTTCTTATGGAAAATACTATTAGGCAAACAAATGTATGAAGATYGGGAGAGAAAAGAATTCTCTGCATAAGTCAGATGAGGACCATGGCCGAGCCATAAAAATGCCATCTTTAAATGGTAGTAGTCTAGCTTGGACACTTCWGTACTGAAAACTCTATGTGGAAATTCATATGGGAGACAGAATCCCAACCCTACTGAAGTCAGCAAAGATCTTGTCACTGATCTTAGTGTGGTGAAGATTTCATCCCAGACTCATTCACACAAAGCTTATTCTGGAAATAAGTATTGCCTACAGCCTCTTCCTTTACAGCATTACTCATAACAGTATTAGATTTTATTTCTCTAAGAAGAGATACACTTTATAATACATAAAAAATAAAGGATTATTCTAGAACCAGTTGTAACTGCTTTTAAAATCAGAACCCCTTTAACAATGTTCTTACTGTTCATTGGTAGCTTAATCAAGGCTTTTTGTTTTGCAAGTTATATAGCTGTGGATCATGTTCCTTTTATACAAGAAACATATAGCTGTGAATTAGATAAGGGAGCAGCAGTCTGCAGGAAGGCATGAATTTCTGTGCTTGTATGTAGTGAAATCCTGATGCTGACACTTTGGGAGATGACATAATGATGAATCACTCTACAGAGTTAACACTGTATGCATGTGTATCTCATGATGGTGCTTTGGTTTTATTAAAACTGAAACAAATCTGATCATTRTTTCATGCTCCATGTCTTCCAACCAGTAGCAGCTCTTGAGACAAACATATTTGGATACCTGTGATCATAAGTGTGGTGGCTGGAAGTACCACTTACCGTGCTCAGAAACAGTTTCAGCCTCTGAGCTTGCAGTTGTTTGCTAAAGCCTTGGCTCTGCGAAATGGGAGGAGGAGGAGCTGTGTGTGTCCTCGGTGAGGATGTCCAGAACAGGCTCTGTGCAAGAACATGCTTGGCAGACAACACAGTGCTGTGAGGAGCAGGGGTATTGCATGTGCTTGTGCATGTGCAYTTTAGAAACCCCAGCTCTTCACTGGTACCCCTTTGGCACACTCATTGACCCCAGAACATACATGCACTAGCTTGTTTTTTTTTTAATGCAAACTTTAATCTTCTTGCACAGAGGATTATTTGACCTGGGACAGGAGAAACCTTCCCAGCTGGCTTCTTGCCTAGGTGTATGAGTTAAAAYTTAATTTGAGAGCCAGTTTGCTGAGGTGAGATAGCTGACTTACTCAGGTGAGTATTTGATGATAAGGTGTTTTAGGTACCACTGGCACAAGATACTTCTGCATTTTCATGTGCTGCCCTTTGGAATGTGCTACACAGTTTTTGTGTGGTGATGTGCTGGACCTCCTTTATATGGTTTGAAAAACAAAATAACTTTTGCAATTTCTTTGAGTTATGCAGGATTGGTTTCCTCATTTGACTCATTGTACAGACCCACAAACAATTGTGTTGGCACAACTAAGGGAGCAGCACGCTGCACTGCCTGGGCAGGAATGAGTTATAGAGACCAGGAGAAGAAGAAAGCCTGGAAACATGTTGTCTGTGGCAATATCTTCAGCTAAACATATCACCAAACAATAGTCTCCCAAGAGACAGCAGCTCTCCTGAAGCTGGCGTGGTTATTTTAGGATTCTCTTTCAACATGAAGAGCAAGGAATGTGCCCCCAGACACACATACAAATGTCTGAAGTGCTGGTAGGACTGAATAAGGCACGCAGGGCCTTTGCACTGGGTGCATTTAGCACAGGTGCCAATTGCTAAGGTTACCTGTGTAAAGCAATGATCTCAACCTGTCAAATTCTAAAAGTGTGCCAAAGCAGTTGGTATCCTCTGAGTTACATGTAYATGGGACTCTTCCAGCAGACAGCTACGGTGTTGTCAGCTCTTGGAGGTTTTTTTTAATAAAGGGCATGCCTAGACATAAGTAAACCTGGGGCATTCCTCCTGCCAACATCACATCTGTTTCTTGCAAACTTTCACAATCCTGCTTTTTAAAATTCTAATTGAAATAACTATGTGCTCTATAGCTGCATCAGCAACCTTTCATGAAAGAGTGCCAGTATGTAAAATTGTCAGAATTGAGGAAACTAGTTGCTTTTTCTTGATGACTGGCTTCTATCTGTATTCTCCAAGTTTCCCAGAATCTGTCTTTTAGAGTATTTTAATTTCTTTATTGCCCTATTCAAGTATTTTCTACACATGAATTGGCTGACCTTTTTACATTTTGATTTGAGGTTTTTTCCCAGTTATTATGGATGCACCCATCCTGCAAACTGTTACATGCCTCTTTGGATACTGAATGACTAGTACTACCATAGACCTTCTGCATTCAAAGCTGGATCTATGATCAAATTTTAACAAAATCAGGGCTAATGGAGCTGTTTGAAAACCCATGGAAATACATGGCTGTCCACAGGCAGCAGTAGGCTTTGTTTTGAGGTCTATGTACACAGTCTGTGTAGGAGTCTTGAGGTTTGTGAATGCTGGCAAAAGGCAGCATTTCAGAATATTCTGGTTTTAAGCCTCACTCTGCTCATTACTCATTATCTTTGTGTTTTTAAGTAGGCTGCAGCTTACCCCACTAGGGAACTTTTGTCTGCATATTCTAAAAACTGGGGTGTTTTGTTATGTGCTTATTTTGGTTTCTTTGCTTTGGAAGAAAGTTTTGTTTGCCCATCTCTCTCCCTCCTTTGTCTTTTTAAACGTGCAATCTTCGTGGGACAGTAACTATTTCTTTAATCTTTTGTCTGCATTCAATTAGTTTCCATAATTCCTCCAAACAATTTTCTAACTTGATTCTAAGGTTTTTATTAGACTACCACCATATTTTTCCTCTGCTAACAAAGGGTTTGATTGCTTGCTTTTCAGATGCTGAGTGAGAATCTAAGAGGAGAAATGACTGTTGTACCCACAGGAGCCAAGATCTCTTTGAGAGATAGCAAGTTTATTCAAGTGATTGCCAAATCTCTAAGTATCAGCAGCAAGGAGGTATATACTTAAATATTTAGAATTAATATAAAGTAAAGCTGTAAACTCAGTTAAATGAGCTCAGATTAAAGATGAACAGCAAAGCTGAAAGAAAATTGGAATATCAGGTTAGGGAGAAAGGACACAATAACAATCATATAACTAAAATGTTTTTAATTAAAAACATACTAACTTCCCCCCCCCCTCGTTTTAGCCCCATCTTGGGTTGATTTTCTTGGCTGGCTGGTTGCAACAAGAAGCCTCAGACAGATGCTGTAATTCAGGGTGTCGATGATATGAAGAAGCACTTTATATTTTTGTGGTCAAATGTATTGACAGTTTGGAGCAATCATAATAATAATGGATAAAACAGCTTAATTGTACATGCAGTCATAGAAGGCTGACACTAAGGAAGCATTACACAAGTGTAATTTGTGGTGTTTAGTATTAGTCCCTCCCAATTAGAAAATTAGAAAATATAATAAAAGTATAGATTAGAAAATGTAATATTGGTTGTACAAATACTCACTTTTCTCTTGACTTGCTTTCAGGGAAGATGGGATTTTTATTAACTAATGAATACTGAATGTATGGTTCTTCTTTAGTAACCAT
The DNA here is from genome assembly GCA_018881555.1 of Amblyornis subalaris. Lineage (NCBI taxonomy): Eukaryota > Metazoa > Chordata > Aves > Passeriformes > Ptilonorhynchidae > Amblyornis > Amblyornis subalaris. Next base: position 5,526,892 of record JACAXG010000042.1, read on the forward strand.
GAGAAAGGGGAGAATATTCAGGGGGTTTAGGAAGCTTGTCAATGTAGGTTTGGAAGTACAGGGTACACAAGTACCCGAGGAATTACATTACTAAAGTTGATCTAGTCTTGAGGATAATGGATTATATGGTCTTTTCCACCTCCCACCTGCGCTGTGTCTCTTACTGTGCTGATGTGTAGCTATTCCAGTAGAGAGATGGTAATTAGTGTGTGCACCTTAAATGGTGTATATAGATATCAGGTACTTGTAGTCTTGCCAGGGTGGCATACAAATCTTACGGATGTGAGACCGACAAAATGTAAAATAAACATGAAACTTTTTTCCTTCCAAGAACTAAATGCTACCATTTTTAAATATCCAAATGATTAATTTGGAAACTTTACATGAAAGCAAGGGCAGTGCTTTTACAACTTGGTTATCAATCACATTAGAGGCGAGGCTGATATTAAATGTTTAATTTTATTTGTTTCTCAGGAGTTAGAAGCCATACGAGATGCATTGATTCCAACTTTGGCTTGTGCTGCAGCTAAACTGGGTGACATAGATGCACTAAGAGCCATAGCAGAAATGGTAATGTAAAATTAACAGTGTGTTCAAAACATTCATTTTTAAATAGACCTGCAACTGATGGGAGGCAGCCATGCTCATGGAAAGTGACAACCTAAGCTTTAGAGTCAAGGTGCTTTGACAGTTACAGTTGGTTTCTAGACTTCTCAGTCTCTGCCTTTCAGAACTGGTATATTCTTTCACCTCTCTGTTTTTCAGCTGTTTACATTTTCTTTTGAACTGTGAAAATACAGGTAGATTAAAATGCAAGTTCTTATCTGCTAACTTTGGAACATTTTAAAATGGTCTGTGCTGCTTTCTTTTTGCTTAACTTTCTTCATGCATATTCATTAGTATCCACCTTTTGGATGTAAATCTGTCAAGATTAAAAAAAAGAACTTGAAAATTATATTTAAGCAAAACACAGTGCAGTGCTAATTCAGGATTTCTGGCTCTCCCCATAGCTCTAACTTGGATTATACCTGAAGAAGAAACAGGCATTTCCCTGTTATCTTGGTTTTTTTTTTAACCTTTTTGCATTGGTTTACCCTACTCTTTGAGACTTCAGTAATGGGCCTCAAGAAAGAAGAAATATCTTGAAAGTAAGGATTTACTAAGACAAGTAAAATTGGCAGTCCATGGGCACAAAGCTGCTGTATGGTGTGCTGTAATAAAGAGCATATCTGAGCAGAAAACATGCAGGAGATGGAATACATATCTTTATTGTCACTAATGCAATGCTAGACGATAAACTTTGACAAGCTTTGGTGGCAGAATTAAAATGTCATGTATGCATCCACTGTGTGACGTTTGCAACAACTTGATGTGCAGCCATTACCTTTCTAGCATGTGAAGGGCTTGTCCTTTTCTAGGGTGGAAACCTGAGCTGTGGAGACTACGACGGCCGAACTCCACTTCACATTGCAGCCTCTGAAGGGCATCTGGCCTTGGTTGAGTATTTGTTGATGTCTGGCGCGACTGTTTATGCCAGAGACAGATACGGATCTACCCCGCTGATGAATGCGATCAAGTTCAGGTAACAATTCCTGTACTGCTCTATAGAATGTTTATAAACCTTCTCTCATTTTGGATTTCAAGTCCATCCCTGTTTCTCGGTTTTGTCTTGTCTCAGCAGTCATGTGTAAATGACAGCAGCTAAAATAACACATATCGGCTTAATTTCAAAAGATGTGACTAGCCCAAATGAAAAGATTTTTTAAAAAATAATATGGAATGAAAGCAAACAACTTGGTATGCATGCAGAATTTTAGCATAAGGTACTTATTGCTGTCTTCCTGCCAAGACTCTGTCCATAATTTCAGGGCTCCACTCTTTATTCTGAAGCTTCCTTGTAAAACACAGCCAAACTGATCCCTCCTTTTGACTGTCAGAAGTGAGAGTGCAGGACCATGGGCTGTCTGTTTTCTTTCTGCCCTTCCCTTTCTCATCAAGACCAGACTGTTTCAATTGGCACAAAATATACCGGTAGGTTGACATGTTTTAATCTTTCCCTTCCACCAGTGCTTTCCCAAGTCTCTTGCTGGATGACTGGTTTTTTGATTTTTCCCTTCCGCCCACTCATAATTATATGGGATGGCTGCATGGCTCTGCCTGCTCTGTGGATTTCCTCTTCCTGCTCTTATGAATGTCAGCAGTTCTTGAATGGTAGTCATAGACTTGAGATTTACTGCTCTCTTCCATGTTGTATAGTCTGAAGGAATGGCCATAGCACAGAATATAAAAGTTATCAGTAATCAAAATTTAATTTTCTGACATTTAGTTTGTGTAGCCTGGGGATTCATAGAGCCATTGGTCTTCCAGCGTGTTAGCAGCTGCACACCATAATCTCTCCTTGTCTCTTTGATCCACTTTCAGTCCTTGTCTTATATTCAGTCTGTATTGTGGCAGGAGAGAAGCCACATTTTTTTCTGTAAAGGAGTTTGGAGTGATTGAATTTTCATGGTCTTTGTGGGTGACTGTCCCCAAATACTCTTACAGCTTTCTAATGCTGACAGGTTCACCTGGTCTGTCAAGCTGGAGTTAGCTCCCTGGGAGGTCTGACAGTCCTGGATTACTGCTGGCTGCAGGAATAACTTGAAGGCTTCTTCTGTCTCAAAGCCCAGATGTAGAAAACTCACCAGGCTCTATCACTGTGAGACCTGGAGTCCTGCGTGGCCACACTGTGCTATTGCCATCCCTCCTGCATGGTCCCGGATGCCTTTGTAGTTGTTGCTTTACCTCATGAATATATAAGCTCTACAGTCTTAAAGCAAAAACAAGCCCAACAGCAAATCAAACAAATAACCTTGGAGTTGAATAGAGGTGGCTCTGGTCCAACGTGAGAAAATGCTAAAGCGTTAGATACTATTAGATGTTCCTGCAAATCAGGCACCTACTTTTTTTACCGCACCCATCTACCGCCTGAGGAATTTCACATGAGCTTGTTGTTTGGATTCCTTAGCATTGCCACTCCTATATTAGACTCCTACTATGACTCTTAAGCTCTTTAAAACTGCACACCCATTTTGATGCAGGGAATTGTAAAAGGAAACTGCACCATAACCATTTTCAGTTTCTCTTTTTGTTTCTACTGTTGGAATGAGAGGAAGAGTTGACTTAGAACTAATCTCATAAATGTGTATTTATGATCTGCTGTGTACTCACACTGCATTTCACACTGGTAAGCATATAAAGGAGAATGCTAAAGAGCAGACAGCTGTATATGTGTGTAATTAGATACCCACTAAAAAGATTTCTGCTACAGAAGTATTTAAATTCTATTTATTAAACACTTGCAAGCTCAAAGTGATTATCCTGATAGAAAGTGGCAGAGAGGGAAGGGGTTAGGGGGAAAACTGATGATAATGAGTAGTCAATGCTTTAAACTGTTTAATATTGTAACTTTCTCAATTTTACTGAACATTGCATCAGCTTAATCCCATTTTCTGAGAATTAATATTTGTTTAATTGGCATTTAACTGCAATACAGTATCCACTCATCTTAAAAATAGCTTTCTTTCAGTCTTTTATGTTACATTTCTCAGTGGCTTGCCTTTTAACCAGCATGCAAACCTATATAATGATGACTGATTTGTCTTTTCCATTTAATAATTTGTAAAGATGATCAGGAGTTATGTCTCTTCTTAAAAGCTTCTTAACATAGCACTGTCAGCTGATAGACCAGTGACTTGATTTATGTCAATGGTAATCTCTTAAATTTTTTTACTTTAAGTGACTCTTTCTTTGATTCTTTCTAAATAAAAAATAAACTACTGCATTTCCACTTTTTCATTTGTAACTCTGCAATTTGCCTGTAGTCTCGCTCACTTTATGCATGAAGCTAAACAGACCACTGTTAATTTAGGCCAGTTGCTTGACATATCAAAATAAGTAGCATTCCTTTAATTTCTTACAGCACCCTCAAGGGATAATTCATTTTCAAAACAATAGAATAATACTTTTTAATAACAGAAACTCTCTAAGCAGGAAAATGTCTTGAATAAAAATTGTGTATATTTTAAGTAGTAGAAGCACTTCCATTTACTTGTAGAGCAGTGGTAAAAGGTTGAAAACGGGGAGTTGCTCATACAGTGCTGTGAGAACATCAGATTAGAGGCAGTAAAATTACCTCCCACGTAAATATGAATTTAAATACTTGATATTTTGCAAGGTTACATTTACATTACTTCAGGAAATCTAAGGCAGAGAGAAAATCTAACCACCACTGACTCCAGAAGTACATTGAAGCCTGTCCTTACAGTATTTGAGCATAAAATTCCCACTAGTACCATGCAGGAAACTGAACAAGTGAAACTAAGCTGATCCTGCCATAACCATTCCGGTTGCTAGGGGAGCAAGCATGAAAAAGAATGAAGACAGTCAAGTTTGGATATACATTACACCTGCATTTCTTTAAAGAGAGTTGGTGGAAGGTGTGCACCCTAAGGCCCCAATCCTACAAACTCTTACATGTGTGTTAATTTCACATGTATGATTCATCCCTTTTGAAGTTGATTCACTTTTAATAAGTGTCTGCCAGGTGAAGGCCTGAGATGATACGTACTGTACAGAACCTGGATTCCTGTGAATCCAGAGCTCTCATGAACTGGTAAGAGTTTGGATATCTTTATCTGGAACTCAAACTTTGCTCATAGCACTGAATGTTGAAGACTGCACCAAATCAGATATTCTGTTATTAATACATTAAAATATTAAAATATTAGTATACACTGGAGTTTTAATGTCCAGTGTTATCAATAATAGAACCTAGCAGGTGGGAGACTGTAGAAACACCTTTTGTCTATTATTTTTTTCCTTCAGAGAGGGATGAGTGACTGATACTATCAAAAGGCTAACTCAAGTAACATATGCAGAACAGCATCCTTTCTATAGCCTGTGTCTGACCGAGAGCCACGGTTTGGTGACAGAGCACACTAAGAAAAGAGAGGGTCAGGAACAGCTCCTAGGTGGCAACGTTTATCAGGTGGGGCTAGACTGGACATGCAGCTGTGCACCCCAGGCTAACATGGGGATGTTGCCATCCCTCTACACCTTGAGCTTTGATTTTCCAGCAGTTCCCCTGCTCTCAGTTTCATGCCATCACCTTAGAACAGGAATTGTATTTTAACCGTTCCCAAGAAGTTCATGGCTCATGACATCACCTGAACTTCAGATCAGCTCAACTGTGACCCTTGTGAGGGTTTTGTAAAGCCACAGGAGAGTAGCACTTAAAGAAACAATTTCTAAAGACAAATACCTCTCATGAGCCTAAGCCATAACAGTATCAGAAAATTCACAGCCAGCCTCTTGAAATATGAATAATGCCCTTGTGGTAGGTACAAGACAGCAGAAGTGGTGCTCTGGAGAGGGCTTAGGTTTCTTCAGAATGCAGATAGCGTTTGGGTGAAAGTAGGAACAAGCTGCAGTGCGACTTTACCTCCTGCATAGTTTCCATGTTGAGTGGTGGGAATGTGAGAGGTAGTCTGTTTGCTTTCCTGGATGGATCTGCACTTCATAGTCACAGTTCTAAATTTGACACTTTTAAGTTTTGCATTACTATTTGTCCCTACTCTTCCTCTCCCTTACCCTGTCTTTAACAAGCAGTAGTGCACAGCACTTCTCCCCACCCTACCAAGAAACCTGATTTTGAACGACTCATCAGGACATTGTACTTCTATTTAGAAATGCTTTATTGTAAGCATTTATTGTAAACACTATCAGTTTCAATGCTTACAAATTTACTTTATTTCAAGCCCCTTTTTTTTGTCTTTTTCCTCATTTAAATCTGCTATATTAAATGAGCAGGGTAAATGATCCCAAATCTGTCTGTACCAAAGATTTATAGAGTCCCACTCAGAGTAGGAATGGCTATGTGGTGGTAGTGGGACACAAAGTGCCTTCTGGAGGGAATCTTGCTACCAGTGAGGAGTAAATAGTTACAACAGGAAGAGAAAACCTGGCTTTTTGCTGGTACCCAGAGATACAGACCTCATAGGGGGAGCACACTGAGGGAAGATATCACAAGATATTACATGCTTTGCTGCCTTTTATCTTCTAGTGCTGTCCCATAGCATAGCTTTTCATTTAAAAAGTGCTTATTTTATGCTGCGATTTCCCGTGTAAGGTGGGAAATGAGGAATACTCCAGGGCAGTTGTTGGGAGTAAACAGACACTCCCCATGTTCAGTTCAGTACTCAATGAGAGCTTGAGTGAACAGACATGTTCTACTTTAATCTATTTCAGGTCAGATTTCACTTTGGCTAATTAGTGTTTTGCTTAAGACTAAGAATTAAAAAATTCATACATGTAGAATTCATTCTTCACCACAGACTGAAAAACAGGAGATCATGCCATTATTAGCTGGCTCAAGGAGATAATTGTGGATGACGAGCCACGTTGTGAGGGACCCACCTGAGAAAATATTTTAGATAACTGAACAAACTTGAAGCATGTGCTGTTCCAGCAATGCTTTGCTATAAAGCAAAGGAAGATTTTTTTTTTTGGCTGTCAATTGAAACAAAGTACAATTTAAAAAAAATCTGTTTCATAGGTTCAATAACCTGTGTTTGGAAAAACAAGATGATACGTATAGCACATGTACAGTTCTTTGGTTAGTTTATAAATTGAAGATCTTATACGAAACATATAAGCTTACATAGGCTTTATACAGATAACTCTGAAGTAAATTCTGATTGAAGATGGAGTTTCCTAAATAGAGGTAGAGGGATTAGATAAGTAGTTTAGTCCAGTTCAAAAATGGAAAGACCTATGGCTACGACCAAGTGATTACAAAGAAAGTGTATGCGAGCTTATTTTTTATTTTTAATTACTACAGATGAGCTTTTAGGTAATGAGTTGTAAAAGCTTATATATTTCCTATTAAATGATAAGCCTACCTCTTTATTTTGAAGTGTTATAGTATAGCAACTTACTTAAAATAGGAAACTATAAAACTATTCCTGATCTACTGGGTCATCATGCTCTTTCTGGAGGAAAAAATGACGTTTTGATTTGTATCAACAATGATCAGTTCTTTAGCAGAGGAGTGCTCTGTTACCTCCTTTTCAAACATAGTTCTGAAACTTCCACTAGGTTAGTTATGAATAACATATTTTGCAGATTTTCTACTTGTCATGTTATTTTCTACCCACAACAATACCTTTAGAGAGTGGCCTTTTCCATAGAGTTTGTTGAGCATCTGACTAGGGTATGGGTGTTGGCTGGTAGTGCTATTTGTCCCTTTATCTCAAAGAAAAGGACAAGGAAGTCATCCTAAAGTCTCCAGGTAGAAATAAATAATAAATGTATTGGGAGGAGGAAGTTAGGAAAAGATGTGCTTTTGACAGAGGTTCATAAGAATACTTACCATCATTTTGAAGCCCTAAAAACCTGATTAGCCTCTCCATTAACATAAAGATTCATTGCTTATTTGCAAGACACAATGTTTTTTTTAAGACTGTTATATTTGGGCATTGTATTCTTTAAAATACAGGAATGATGCTATGTAATAAATATTCTCTCTGTTTGCATGTATTTCAATCACTAATATCCCCAGTGTTAAATTAAGCTAGTACTAAGGTAAAGATACTAAGAATTCTTGGAAGGAAAGGGTACGCTTCCCTTTCCTTTTCAGAGCTGAATTTAACACTTCCTTGAGCTTAGTATATGAATGAATTTTTGAGAGGGGGGCCAGCTCTGTTTACTGCATCTGTCACCTTGGAAAAGATTCATTGGTTCTGTGATTGTGGAAAATATAATGTAAGAACTTTCATGGACTGTTTGTGTACATGACAGTGCTGGATTTGGGGGGGAAAAAAGCCCTCCAGGTCAAGTAATTTTCTCATTTTTTTTTCTATTCCTTTTATGAAGACATAGAGAAGTGGTTAACTTGTTGCGAGAAACAGGAGCACACCTTTCAAGCCATGACTTGGAGGACATTGGAACAAAACTCTGCAGGTAAATGTGATATATGGTGAGGTGGCCCTAAAATGGGTGTGGAGTGGGATGGTTTTTCAGAAGAGACTCCAAAATGGAGAACTTTCAATAAATGGTTGGGTCCCTGGCACTGGAGGTGGCTCTTTCTGTGCTAGATGAATAATAAGGAAACGAGTGAAGTGATGAAATTAAGAATCAACTCTGTTTCAAAGCACCAGTAACTCAAGAGAGTTCCAAAGTAGAGAATATTGTGGGGATAAGTGAGCTGGAACCAAATATATACCAAATTTTTTTCCAAAATCTTTTGTTGAGGAAGGGTGAAAAGAGGCTGTTCAAGGTGTGATTTTATAACATCTCTTTTTAAAAATAAAGCTGCACAAAGTGCATAGTTTTTATTGTCTTACAATCCACTTTTCACTTATATTGGAATGGCTTCTACACTAACTAGTATATAGTATTGTTCTTAAAAATAACTAAATCAAATAGATGAATAGGTTTAACCTCAAAACTTTTGAACAGCTGCTCATCATCACTTACATCTAATTCTAAGAGGATATAATTCTCTTACAGCTGGTTTTCCATACAGTTACTTTCAATATATAACTATGTGGATATATATTATAAAAAGAAATAGATGTTACATTTCATTTTTTCCAGTACTGGTCCTGAATTACAAATTACTCTGAAAATCGTTAGATAGTTCCATGTATTTCTGAAAATTACTTGTAGTTTTTACTTCATTTCCTTTTCTTTCTCTTCTTTTGAAAAACAAACAAAAAACCCCTGAGTACTGGCCTTTATATCAGGACTTGGCAGGAAACCATTAGACTTGCAGGGACCAGCCAGTGCTGTATAATGTCTATGAAACAAGGTCAAGGTAAAGCTTATATGTGTTCTGTGTAGAGACTGGACTGTGTCCTTTGAGTAATTCTGGAATTAAGAAACACTAGCTGGAGTGTTTACTTTGTTATAACATGCTCAGAGGAGACTGGGTAATAAGGCTTTTACCATGAAGTCAAAATATGCACTTCCCAGGGCACTGCAAGTGATAGGACAGAACTAAACCCTTGGTTTGCGCAGTTTCCATCTGCCGGGAGGTGAGAGGAATGGTTTAGGGAATGACACTGCAAATAAATTGGCCCCTTACTTAGCCCTGGTAAGTGGCACATGCAGAACCAGTTTGGCTAGCTGACCTGGCAGGAGTATGTCAGAAAAACAAAAAAGGAAGAGAAAAGGGGTTCTTTAAACAAAATATGGTTCTGATGCAGTTTGTTACAGCTTTTTAGGGAACATTGTACACCTGCATCTGTATAGCCTGTACCAGCAGCAGAGSCAGGCAGTGGTCAGGCTTTGAGACAGTGCTGAAGTACAGGCTGTGAATGGTGGCAGTTTCTACACTGCTCCTGCAGAGCTGAAGCACTTCCTTTGCTCTTGCTGTTCTAGAGGGCCTGGCATAGTCATTTCTACTAAAGTGGACTTTTTCCACAGAGCGTGATTCAGATGCCTAAAAGTAACTAAATCTGAGGTGCTGGTGTTTGTCCTCTTGCCAAAATGTCTCTGATACTTCTGCAGTGTCCTCAGATGACCTTACTGATACACTCATTTTTCCAGCATGCTCTGGCTCACTTCTCTGTCCTTTATCTTACCTCCTCCTTTTAAACTCTCTCTTTGCAGGCACTGGCACCTTCATGGCAGTCAGTGTGTTCACATGGTCAAGCTGCTTATAGAACCAGCTGTTATAACATCTCCCCTCTGTCTAACTTAAACCACTTTCCTACATTTCTTCTATCTTGTAATGTGCCTTAAGCTGCAATTTGTACCAGTCTGAATTTGTCACCAAGGCAATATGTCAATTTCTTGGGGTTTACAAGGATAAAGCTGCCTGCTTTCTGATAAGATCTGTGTTCCTGCACTTGGTGAACTTAACTTTTTACCCCATGCAGTTCTCTCCGAATTAAACTATAATCATGTTTCCCCCTTTGCTACCTACCAATCCTCAAAGAAACTTTCACGAAAGAACATGAATAGTGATTTTTGTGTTCTAATATTGTCTCTTCAGCTTCCTTCTGTTTAGACTCATGATTTTAGAACAGAATAGTTCAGTTGGAAGATKATGGAGATAAAATAAAAATAAGTGCTTTCCTTTGGCATTGGTGCTGTTTGAGAGGGAAAGGACTACCAGCCAGAACTGAGGGTTGGACAGTATCAGTGGGAACTCTTGTGTAGGAAGTGGAGATGCACATAGTTATTAAATCTTACATGGTTTCATTTCCTGGTGTCTTTTTTTAAGTGAGAGGTGTTAGCCTGGTTTTAGAATCACTTTGTTGATGTTTGGTATCTGGTTCATGGCTTTGTTTCAAAATGAGATCTCAGTGTTAGTAATCTATTAAAAATGTCAGAATATCTTCTTGTATTGCAGTAGTATTGTCATCTTTCTGAGAAACCAAACCATGATGAGATAAATTGGGACACTCAGACTTATTCTGAAAGCTTGTGGAGTTCTGGAGTTGGTAAACAGTTGATCTGTGATTGGTTTTTTAAAGGAAAAAAGCTTGTATAGAATTGAGGTACTTCAAGTCTGTACTTCACAAAATTAAACAGGGGCATAAAGCCAAGACAGCTTTCTCTTTTGTATTCTTAGATTTCATAAAATGGCATGATATGGTGTGATATTATATGATATACAAGGACGCAGCCTTTCAAAATCAGCACCTTTCAGAATAAGATGCCTCTTCAATTTAACATAAACTTAAGGGGTAAGGCTGGGGAAGGAAGGATAAATATGCCTCTGCAGGAATTAGGATGAAGTTTCTAAGGCCTGCTGTCTTTCAAAGAAGTGTGTCTGTCTCAACTGAGAGAGACGTGGAGATACAAGCTAAGAGCAGTACTCCCAAATGTGTTCAGGATAAAGCAAACTATGCCTTGTGCTGGACTTTTTACTTCTTTTTTTGAGGATCTTCATCTTCAAAAAAAAAAAAAGAAAAAATTTTTTCTGTTCTGCTAGGGTGATGACACACCTGAAAAAAATAAAGTCTTTCCTGATCACTTTGTATAGACACTGAAAAAGGAAAACTGCTGATAAAGCAMAGCTTTGTGTCCCTGGAAAAGATGAAATCCTTGTACCTGAGGAGGCAGGAGGGAACCCCAAGGTGTCATTTCACTGTACTTATTACTTSCCAAATCTACAGCTGTATTGGCTCTTGTCCTTATAAACCCTATGAGACCCTCTGAGCTTCATTCCTGGACCCCTGACAGTAACAGAGCACCCCTTAAATTGCATCTTGATGTTGGTGTGATGGGAGGCACAGAGAGCATAATTGCACAATCACTATTCTTGATATCTTAGCTCTGTCATCATCATGGCTACATTAGCCCTGCTAAAACCGTAACATGGATACCTAATAATTTTTTCTGAATGCAAGAGTATTGATAGGTAGGATGCCTGGGATTGTTTACTGTCAAAGGTATCAGTCAGAGTTTAGTAAAATGTGTTAGGTAGTTCTTTATCACCAAAGCAGATTTTAAACATCCTRGTAAGTGTATATTGAAGCTGTCTTTATTCCATTTCATGATACAGAAGTGACAGACTTGCTGCTTAGAGGTTGCACTTGTAGTTGGAATTGCTGGCATAAATATCTTTGAGACAAATACAGAGCAATGATCCCTATAGTGTATATGAATAAGTCCTCTGTGTACATTTATGAAGTAGCCTTACAGTGTGTAAAGGAAATACAGGTTCGTGTGGCTTGACTAGGGAAATCTGGAATTGGAGAAAATGTTTTGTGGTGCTCTTGATGATAATCAATTTAGTAAATAGTAGGTATCTTCTATTTAGAGTGGTATCTAAATTTTCTCACAAGCTCTATCACCATTTGTTCTCTGGGTCACAGTCCCCATAGAATAAAGTTCTCACTTGATCAGTAAATGGCTGCTGCAAAATTGAAGATACTTCTGTGTACTTGGATTGCTCTAATGTCACAGAAGGAGACCACTTCACAGTTTTGACCTCTGCAGTGAGCGTTAAATTGCTCTTTCTGAAGAGGTGCTATTAGGCAGTTAATTTTCAAGTTAAGTGCAGCAGTCCTTGTTTGTTGCTTGCAGAGATGTAGCTGASTTGCCCTGAGTATATAGGTTGGTAATATTTCTGAAAGTCTTTGACCAAAGTGGTTTCCGCTTTGCACGTGGCTGAATGATGAGATTGTGTTTGGCAAATACAGTGCTTTCCTGTCCAGTGTTGGTGATGCTCATCTCTAGGTAGACTTTTTGTTTGTTCCTTATCCTGTGACCTTACAGTGTTAACAGCAAGAGACTAGTCTTTGTAAATAAAGATAATTCATGTGTTACAGAAGTGGCTGCTAAGCACCTTCTTTGCTTTACTAATGCTTACACTTTTTCTTTACCAATGCTCACTTCTTTCCTGCAGTTTCCTTTCCAACCTCCCACTGAGCTTCCTGTTGGACCTCCTTTGCCTTCCTCTGTTTCCTTATTGCTTCTGAGGGGCCTTTTTTTTTGTGATGGCAGTTTTCATCAGTGATTTATTGATCCTTTTCCTTCATGATGCCAGACTAAAGCACTGTTAAACGTCTTAGTACCCCCCCTACTACTTCCCTGTTCCTCAAAGGCCCCAGCTGTAGGTCACTTGGGGGGTTGCATGAAGGAACACAGACAGAGACCATTTGCTTGCCCTTTTTGTGCCCAGGCTCTGGGACTGCTGCAGTTAGAGTCTTCCACTCCCCTGGAAACATATTTTCCCGTACTTAAGCGATTTAATCAATAACAGAAGTGATTTCAACCCAGCAGAGAAATGTATGTTGCAGCCCTGCTTTCATGGTTTCTTCCGTGAGTTTACCTGACTGCCCCTTGCATCTTTGAGCCTTCTCCAYTCTTCACCAGGTCTGCCTGGTTTGGTCATCACATCCAGGAGCTCATCACCATCTCTATGCCTACTGCCAGCACAATGCCTGTCACCCACAGGGAGCTCTTGTTAAGRCAGCAAACTCTGAACTTAATAAGGTTGGGGAGGGTTCCCCCTCTCATAACRAGCTTCAGCCTCACTTGATGATTATCGGCATGGTTCTGCTGAARCAGTCAGGAGGCTCAGGTCTGAAGCCTCAAAGATGCTGGTATCCTGAAAAGACTGAAGGTCATCCTCCCAGCCTTCTCATCAGTTCAGCCTGTCTACAGGCTTGGTACAGACTGGCATGATTTTGCAGATATACAGGCTAGTAGCCCTTTGACCTAAATGAAAGTTAAAAATGAACCTTAAGTATTATGGATGGGACTACCAGCAGATGTGTGTATAAATAATCTGGTGTACATTCCTCTGAAAACTTTAACTCACTTATTTGYGTAAGATTCATTCAGATCCTTTCTATTGCTTGTTATATATGGCAAACAGAAGTCATCTTTAAAAAGCTCTTTTTTTTGTTTATGCTTGCTGCCCGTTTAAATCTTACAAATTGTCTTGTAAAACTCAAATATAGCTGTGTTACTGTCCAAATGATATCACATAAAGGTACTTAATGTCATAACTTCTGATAGCAAACATAGTTGGGCAAACTTGCGAAGGGGGTTTCTTAGTGGTTTTAAGTAAGTCCTGTGGATTGCTGGCACATCTGCTTATGCTCTCACTCACTCAGCTGCATCTTGATTTAGCCATTGCCCTCCCCCCAACTCATTTCATGAGATAAATATTGTGTTGTGAAATATGAAACTGCATGACTTTTTTTTCCCCTTTGGTTATAGTCACACCCACTATGTGAAACTAGCCTGTTGTAAGTACTTATAGCACAGCCCTATTAATTTAAGGAACTGATTCATCAAGCTGTGTTGCTTGCTCAGCTATTCAAAGCTGTTGTAATAGTGTTCCTTACCTCTCCAGCCTGGCAGCCATGTTGAGCCTGTTCTGGTTCATCCTTTGCCTGCTGAGCTAATTGACASGACCCAGGAGCTCAGTGAAACAGAAAGATTTAGAACCAATATTAATGATTCTTCTTCCAGCCTTACAGCTAAAGGTGATGTGGATGGGCTGTATATGTGGTACCTGGCTGGTGCAGACCTGGAGCAAACTGGTTATGATGGCAGGAATCCCCTACAAGTAGTAAGTGTCCATACGGCTGTGCTCCGTTGGCGCGCTAGCTGAGTGAGTACGCATGCTGCTGGATAATATTCATTTGGGAAAAATATACGTTGCTTTGTGGACTATAAACTGGATTAGAATTTGTTACAAACTCAAATCTGGTGCTGTTGTGAATAAATAGTGGGAGCAAGAATTTTCTCATCTATGTCAGAGGAATTAAAATTTAAATTGGATTTTAATTATTTTGTGGTAACATATTCTTAATTCCCACAAGTGAGTATTTGCATGTCCTGGTGCACAGGATGGCAGGATTTATTCATGTTTCTACTTACAGGCAGAGGCTACAGAACAGAAGGAGGCTCTTGACTTCCTTAGAAAAAAGCAGTAAGAAGGTAAGATCTTGTTGTCAAGTGCTGGAGTTCTGAAATGGACAAACCAGCACATACATGTATGAAGAGAGATCTTGTATTTAAGCCTTAGTTCCCCCTGGGACATCTGGATTCAGCTGCTGTCCCTGTCTTGGTTTCTGATATGACTGAGTACTGTAATCCTTCTTTGTAGAGTGGGGCTAATGTTTATTATTCTTTCTGCCTGACTCTGGAAGTGCTTTTTTTGTGCGTTCCACTGTGTAGCTCTGAACTCGGTTGGGAATGTAAAAGCTACCAAAACAAAATCACTGAGGGCAACAATGTGATGTTCCATCAGCCTGTTGCAATAAATTGCTCCTCTGTTTTGCCTGCAATGGAGAGGAAATGCCTTTTATCAGGCACATTGGCCAAGCCTGGCTGTCAGGGTGCCATGCCCCCAGTACAGAAGTGTTCCCTTCCCCATTACAGCTGCATGGCCATCACAGCCACTCAGGAGGGGCCACTGTGCCATCTGCAGCAATTTCCACCTGTCCTCTCCCTCTGGCTTTTAATGGAGCACTGCCCATCTTCGGGTGTAACGTAGTCAAGCACCATGGGAAATGCGGGCCAGATTCTTCACAGACCGGGCTTAGTTGTGCTCCAACATGGACTGCAGAAGGCTCTGTCACACAGAGCTCTGCCCAGGGGCTGCTCCCACTCCAGGCACAGGACAGGGCAGTGTCACAGCCTCCCTCTTCCTCAGCTTCCTCAGGCTGTGGATGCAGCTGCCCGGTTGTCCCTGACACGAATCTCTTCTGTGCTGCCGTCATCCAAGGTGTGTTTCCCAGGCCGTGTGCGTGTGTGCCTCGTGTTCAAAGCATCG
Source organism: Amblyornis subalaris (assembly GCA_018881555.1). NCBI lineage: Eukaryota > Metazoa > Chordata > Aves > Passeriformes > Ptilonorhynchidae > Amblyornis > Amblyornis subalaris. The sequence goes on from JACAXG010000042.1 coordinate 5,542,181, forward strand.
GATCCGACAAGTCTCTCTACAGGGAACTTGTTTGGGCGTTTGACCTTCTCCAGGGCTGTGCTCTAACTGGAAGCATTTAAAACACTCACATTTCATTTCTCAGAGCTCCTTTCTGATGCAATACATTGTTGATTTAGATTTCTCCAATATATTGGCAAGTCTAATCCCAATTTAAATATTGGGAGGAGATGATCTCCTTTATTTATTAAAATTAACACAAAATGTAGCTAAAGATTTTGCTGCATCAGTGGTTATCTGGCCACTTGTGTGTCCCATTTGARAGACATTAGTGGGTACTGCAGTTGGAATTTTTGATTAACTCTATACTGGTTTAAATGAATGAAGTACACAATCAAGCAGAGTTTCTTGCTTTCCTTTAAAGTTTTGGGGTYTTCTTTGGTTTTACCTGATACAGAAGGATTAGATGGATTAGATACAATCACAACCTTAAGCATGTAAATGGAAGTTTTCCAGCAGTCGGGATGACAACGCTAAAAATACCTTTAGAATATGAGTTATGTTGCAAAGGGATTTCCATTTTCATTGGAATAGATCTGCAAAAATCACTTTTCTTTTGTAAGTGGGGARCAAATGTGTTAAATCCTCAGGATCACCTCATAATTCGTTTGGACTGAGCCACCAGCAGTGTAGGCGGTCTGAAGGAAGTCTTCAGCACCGCRTGAGAACTGGCTTGGCAGGCTACAGGGTGATCTGTTCTCAGGAAGGTTTTGGGTACTGCCTAGATCTGAACATCCATTTTCTCTTTCTCCAGAGGCTGTAGAAGATGGCCACTCCTCATCAGGAATACCAGCTTGAAACATTCATGGTCTTAAGCCGCTAYGGGAGGAAAAGAGTAAAGGAACAATGGTAGCACTGCTTGGGGCACACAGGAAGGCTAGAGCTTAGGAAGAGTCTTTATTTAGAAGCACATTGATTTTCTAAAAATTATTTGCTGCCTTTATTTTTTAATCGCTTTTTTGGAAAGAAATTCTTTTAAACAAGTGAGGCTGGAATGTATTGCTGTTCCTATATAAGCTCTGTTTTTAAAGAGGCCTTTTGAATGTTCTTATGTTAAATCACTGAGGACGGTACTGCAGGCATAGCAAATGGAAATGCTGTGGTGAATTCATACCAAGAAAAAACAGTGGATTGTGCATTTCTGGATTTCAACTAATAAAATCTCTGAGGAAGAATGTTGATTTCACTTTGTCTGGTTTTTTGCAACAACTTTTATCACTTCAGYTGCAATTACAGCAATTGTGAGTGTCAGTGCAAACAATTGAATCAGTCATGGGCATCTGCCTGCAGTTGTGTACTAATCTTCACCAATGTGTCACTATAAACCCTCACTTGAAATGAGTAGGAGGCAGATGCCATAAAGCATGTTTGTGGGACTGCCTAAGTGAATTGATTGTTTTGTTTCTAATAGCATCTTTCCCACATCCTGACCGGAATATAATCAAGATTGCTACATGCTGGACACATAATTCTTTGGACTGTAAATGGRATCTCAGTATTAACAGACCCCAAGTTTAAAGTCCCAACACTTTCAGACTAAAGAAAGAAGGCAATATGTGTCTTTACAGCTGTGTCTGCCCTAGAATATGTAAACGTAGAGAATACTTCAGGCAAATGCATATATTGGAGATGGCAACTTTTCATTTCACCTACAGCTTCTGCAGTAATCTGTGTGCATTTTCTATCTGCTGCATCTGAAGGGAATCTTTGAAGTGCAGATAGTTTTTCCTTTTTCCTCTTTATACTATTCAGCCTTCCCACAGCTATTCTTATCATGGAGAAAAGCTGCATGGACTACTTGCTGAGCGTGCTAGTATTAAAATATTCCCAATTATCCTAAGGTATGTTGCATGTCAGATCCCACTAAAACAAGGTAACTGTGCATGTAGTCTGAGAAAATGCTGTATACACTCCAGTTAAAAACAACAAAACCATAAAAATGCCTGATTAATGTGAAGAGTAGTGCATGTCTTCACCATTATCACAAAAATTATAACTATGCTGTCTCATCATTAAATAATTGATATTACATAGCAATGAACATACTTTAGGTCGAATAAAATGAATACAGAATTAAGTAAAAGAGACCTAACATCAAAAATCGGGCATCAAATTAATCTTTTTTGGTGTCTTACCTGTACATACATAAGTGTGATGTATGTACCAAAGTAATGTTTGTGAAAATTTTTACAATCAGGAGTAACATCGTGCACAGACTCTTCTTCCTGTGGTATTCAGACCTATTATCTTAAYTCTTGCCTTCTCAGCAGTCTAAGTGTTGAKGCACTGAACCAGGCAATCCCTTGATAGATTTCTCTACATGTGACTTTCTTGGCATTGGAATATTTTCTATTTTTCAGTTATTTTCAGATGCCATCATTTGTCCACAACAGCATCCATTCTTTATTTCTGTACCAAAATGACTGACTGCAACATAAGACAGAAGCATTAATATTTTCCTCATATTTTTTAATAAAGGCTCATCTGATGTACAGRAAACTTTCTAAACAGTAACTTCTTATATTTCTAAAATACAATATCCATCTAAAGTACAAAACATACTTTTTCTTTTGAACAAAATTATATTCTTGTGTGAATTACTGAAATAATAGATCTTAACAGTAAAACTGAAAGAGAGGGAAGAAAACAAGCAACCATTTTGGTCCTGCACATAAGCCAGGCAAAGATATGAAGGACAACATTTTGAGATGTGATCCAGTAAGAAGCTTTTAGTTAGAAGCTCATAAAGCTAAAATGAAATGGTTTGGGTCATGTTTACAGTAAGAATAAAGCAGTATTAGCCTCTTTCTGACAAACCTTTACAGAAATCTATATCCTATTAATGTCATCTTGCCTAAGATAGTGATCCTGCAACTTTCTAGAAAATACATGATTTGCCTTRTAAGTAGACCAATATGTTTTAATGGCAGACATATGAATGCAAATTTAATGTTTGTCTGAGGAAGAACYGGATCTCTTTTATATATGTCAGAATTTCATTCAGGAACTCTTTAACAGTCTACATGTGTTCAGAGAAATTGTGTGTAGGGTGCTGTGGCAGGAATCACCCAACCAAGGCCAGAAACTTCAGGTCTTGACTCGGTGTTGGAGATGAACTTCAGTAACACTTTGGAGATCCTGTGTTGTCTTGTTCGTCTACTACACCCTTTGCTTCGTGCCGGTGATTTAATAATCATAATTATACTCTCTGTGATAACTCCCAGTCTTAGGATGAATCTATTTGTGTGTAGTAAACTTTAAGTTTTGCATAGTTATTGCTTAAAAGTAAAATCTAAATATTAGTAAGGAATAAAATTGTTCCTATTTGTTTCAGTTACTGTAAGCAGCAGAGTGTCTTTCATTAGTTAAAGTATGCCAGACATCCCAGAGGCAGTCTAATTTTTTTAAGCATCCTAATTTTTCTCCTTCAGATCATTTTTGAAAAGATCCAATACACTCTTCTTTTTATCCAGCAATATTCTGCTCAGTAAAGGGTTGCAGATTAAGCAGCTGTACAGGGCCATTGCTAATGCAAACACACTCATTCCATTGCCAGGACTAACTGTGGGTCCATTCCATAACTTCTCAAACAGCTTTAACTCCAGTCACCCATGATGTCCATGTACCCTTCCATAGCTACATCTAATTACAGTCTGGGAGATCTAGCATGTACTGTGAGGATCATCTGCAGATCTGTGCTTGGTATTTTATACACAGTACACATTGAAATGGCATGGTGGAAGCTGGATAAAGTTACTTTTGCTGCTTTTTTTTTTTGTGCAGAAAAGCTTGTGATATTTTTAGTATCTTTTTAATTGGAACATAAAGTGGCTTTTTTGTTTCTGCTAGGAAATGGCTGTGGCTCCCATTCTTTTCCAGCCTCAGTCTAATAGTGCAAGTGGACAGGCTGTAGTTTTCCTTGCCCTGCAGAACCACCACTGGGTCAAATGCCACGCTAGGAAAGTGCAGAAGCTCCCAGCCTGCACCTGTGCGAGCATAAGAGAGACTCYTGCGGGTCTGGGACCATCCCGTTGAGCACAATTTCAGCAGTGACTACACAACAGCATAAAGGCAAAATCAATACTGTGAGACTCATAACTGCTGCACAAACGTTGGATTTATTTCCAGCGTGGAATCTTTTACATTGCAGTGATGTTGTGGGAATGAATGCTGGTGCTGGAACCTCTGCTGCCGCTCCACGGAGGAGACACTATGAATGCCTCCTCTAAAGTCAAGCATTACATCAATTCTACAGCTTTCTTCACTTGAAAGACAACACCCAGCTTCCACTTTGTTTCTTTTTCCTAATGATCCAGCTAATATTGCCAAGGGATAGGGACTACTTGGCCTATGTCAGCACTTCTCTTAACACTGCAGAAAGCAGAGATTTGCACAATTAACATGTCCAAGTTCCTGTCTGATTTGAGCTACAGCTTTTCTTTCCTGAATGCAACCACTTTCTGTTTTATTGATGGCTGAAAATATTAAGTTTCTGTTTGGAGATTCTCTTATAAAACTTTTGTCATGGAAGGGCATTCTTAATTATTTGAAAAATCAGCATGTACTTGCTCTCCTATTGCATGTTGTGGTAAACTGTTAACATCTGACAAGGTTGGTTGACCCCCTGACAGATTGACTGTGTCTGATCAGTACTTGCTGAATTCAGTCAGCTATTCAGCAAGGCTTCAGTATCTGCTCTTTCCTCTTAAATAGTTAAATAACTCCAGTTCTGCACATCTGAACTTAGAATTACTATACTGTAGCATGTCTCAGTWGTCTCATACAAGGATTTTGCTGTTCAGCAGTGAGTGATAATGAAATCTCTCATCTAGAACTAAACCCCTCCTTGAACCAGTGTTTCTTTATTTGCAGTCTTCTTAATGGTGTGGTCTACTGTGATTCTTCCAAAAAGATTGTGATCTAGTTGGAAGATTCCTCCATTTTTAAGGCTTGTTGAAGTAGTGAGAGAAGGAGGGAAATGTGTCCCTTGTGCACAGAAGACAAAGTGAGCCCTGTTCCACTTACACGCAGAGCATTGATGGATCCAGAGCAGGATCAAATGCAGTCCTAGGGGTAATCCCCTTCTCCAAGGACCTATGCTGATCCCTGTATAGGACCTATTACAGCACTTAAGAAACAAAATGCTTTTAGTTCCCAGCAACACAATTTGTTAGATCACTGAGATACACCTGAAGTAATTGTATGGTGGGTGAAAACAAGAAATTTATAAAGAACTGATCAAATGTGCGCAGCATATGTTATCAGAAGCACTGCTGATATGTTTGTGTCTCTTCCAAGTGGACTCTATCAGCAGTATAATCATCTTCTAGACTAGTAAGACTAGTCTTTCCATGATTCTTTAACAATGTTTTATGACACAGTGGTGTTTTATTGCATGTTTGTAACAACACTTTAATTTTAGTGACTCTTTCAGAAAAGCTACTAATGTAGAAAGCTTATAAGATATGTAAAGTACTCTACTGAACCATACAAATGAATCTGTGAGACTCAAACGTTGCCATCTTAGATAGTCCATGAGTCAGAATAAAATCTGGTACTACCAGATTTATTATTTTGCAAAGTGTCTATCTGAAAATTACTTTAGAAACTTCATTATACATACATTTGTTTACCTGTGATCAGCTGAATGGGAAGAGGCAGAAGCCTGCGTCTCAAACATGTAGCTGAGACAAGAATCCTGAATCATGGCAGCCAAATGTCTAGTGTGAACCACACTTAACAGCAATACTTAGCCTGGCTCCATTGGGAAGAGCTGATTCAAATCTCAGGGTCAAAGGATTTGGTCCTTGATGTCCAAATCTACGTTGCCRTCTGACCAAAGCTGCTGCGGACGTACCAGGAGGACAGAACAACTGGGGCCCACGCTCCTCTCAGGCTGGCAGGGCAGAGGCAGTGCCCCTTTCCCCCTCACCCAGCCCTGCCAGGGCTCTCCTGTTGGGACACGCTCAGCCGGTGCATATCTTGCGCACTCCCACTGGCGTTTTGYGCTTCACACCAGCACCTCCCTCCCACTCCAGGATGCTGCACATCAGAGGGAACCCRTGGGAAGGTGCCAACCAACAACATCCTGCAGCTTCGCTCCGCAGCCTCCTCCGTACGCAGGCACTGCCAGGCCCGGGCATTGCGCGACCTGATGCGTGGCACGTTGCACAACGAGGCAGGAGAAGGCTGAGATATCATTCCCTGTCTTGCAGCAGCAGTAAATACCACAGCAATAAAAAACCACTCTCTCAAGCCACGGTGTTCCTTCACATCTCCTCAGCTTCCACACGGGACCAGAAGAATGGTGGCCAGGGGAGATATTGCCTGGCCAAAACTGCCTGCTAAGTATGCTCTGCAGCAATTCTGAGTACAGATAAGCCTAATTATTGTTATTATTATGTGCACAATAAATGTGTTTCTTCTCCTGTGCCACTGTTGTAGATCTCATTAGGCTCTTGTGCTTGGTGTTTGACATTCCCGGATCCTGCTTTTACGAGCTTAAAAGTGAAGTTAGATGAGACTCCACACAGTAAAAGGTGCTAAGAAAGGGGCAAGAGAATGACAATACTGTTTGTTTACATCAGCTGGTTGTTTTTACATGAAACGGTTGATTATTAGTATAGAAGGGAAATGACAGTCCTTGCAATTCAGTAGCAATTGTCACGTATAGCAAAGAAAAGAATTTCAGGGTGAAGAAAAAGGAATCTTAATGGCAATCTTTTGCTGAGAGATAGAGTTATCACAATTATAACAGACAGTTGTAAATTAATCCTGTCATATGCAAGMAGCTGCTGCGCTGGGGAGATTCTCTGATGCTGATTGTCTGTGCCTGAATAATTACACTTGTGTCTTCCAGGGGGTGTGGCTTCCTTCCTGGATATGTTTTGCTGTGGATCTTTGTGAGCAGGGCCCAGTAAATTTGGGATTTCAATGCATCAAATTCTTTCTGTGGCACATCTGAATTTCTGATTCCCACTGAAGGGTCAGATTGGGATGACATGATTCCAGCACCCTTGAGGCATCCAGCAAAGATCTCTGTGGAATTCTGTAGAGCTCCAGGGCTTCAGGGCAAAGACAACCAGCCTGTTATCTCTACTGTCTGACAAGAGTGTGATGTGAAGTAAGTCAGTTTATTTACTTGGACCACTTCGACCAAGATCTCTGCCCACAGCTATGTCACCATTCACCACTGTTGTTTGGAAAGTTCTATATTGAAGGACACAAAACCAGAAATATGAGATGTTGCTAAAAATTACCATGCTACRTCAGTGCAGTGTCACACTGACTCTGTATCTTCAATAGCTTGAACCAGCAGATACTTAGGAAATCTCGATAGATGGTCAAATAATTAGTAATTACTTCCTTTCTCATGGCTTTGTGGGATGGGACATGTAGTCCTGCCAGCTCTGAAAAAACAGCTGGTTGGTGAATGTGAAAAATCAAGTTGATACAAGGTTTGTGATGGCTATCACGATTAAGCACTGCAATCAATTATAAAGTTATTGAGGCAGACTTAGTGCACAGCAGCTAATCTTCAATATGAATTGCTTGGCTGAAATGTTCAGAAAAAGTGAGTGATTTCAAGTGTTAGCTTTCAGGGTCTAGCCTGAAACTTCATGGTAGACTAAAAGTCAGGTCTTATGGTCTATAGAGTCAGGAAGCTGGGAAGTCAAGCATTCAAAATTGGTCATGTCAAAATTGTGTTCACTGGCTATTTAATTTGTATTTTTATTTCAAATTTAAAAAAAGAGAGAAAGGAGAATTGATTGTGAGGAGATAAAAAAGTAACCATGAGATAAAGCTTTCCTGAAATTTGAAATACTACAGAGACTGTTTATCCACAGTTGATTGCAAAACAGGACCTGGTGGATTCATTTCTCATGCACACATCTCTGCGTCCCATTGTGGGCTCCTCAGTACAAAACAGACAAGGAGCTACTGGAGAGGATCCAGCAGAGGCCACAAAGATGATGAGGGGTCTGGAGCATCTCTGAGAGGAGAGGCTGTGGGAGCTGGGCCTGTTTAGTCAGGAGACGGAATGTCTCAGATGAGATCTCAATGCATAGAAATATCTCAAAGGTGGGTGCCAAGAGGATGGTGCCAGCGACAGGATGAGGAGCAACAGCCATAAAATAAAACACAAGAAGTTTCACCCTAATATGAGGAAGAATTTCTTCACATTCAGGGTGGCAGAGCCCTGGAACAGGTGCCCACAGACGTCATGGTCTCCCTCTCTGGAGACATTCATGTGTTCTGTGTCACTGCTCCAGGTGACCCTGCCTTGGCAGGGGCTTGGACTGGATGATCTCCAGAAGTCCCTTCCAACCCTGACTSTTCTGTGATTCTATGATCTTCAGCTGTCATCTCAACACACTGCAGGGGCTCTTGAACTTATGGTGGAAAGTCACGGCGAAACACAATCTGTATCAGGGCTGCAGAAATACCTCCTTGTTGTTTGCAATGTGCTTTTCCTGATGTTTTCATAGCCAGAGTTGAAGCTTCTCCTTAATATCAAGGTCTTGATGCAGAGGTGGACGGATCTCCCAGGACACATCTGCTTGACAGTTCACACAGCATTTCTGCAGCACAAGGACTGGTCTTCATACATTTTTCTTTTTGAAGCTGCTGATGCACAGGAAATTGTACCCTCTGAACCAGCCTGGAAGTGTGCAAAGCCTTGAAGTCTCCATATTCTAGACTCGTTATTAAAAGAACTGACATGTTTAACAATTAAGCTGAAAATTTTGAAGTATAAACCAAAAAATTTGTACTGTTATTTACTGTGCTACTGAATACAGACAGAGCTTGACTTGAAAAATTCTCCCAAAAAGGAGAAAACTACATTAATTTGTATGATGTAATTTACACAGTTAGCTTCTGGAATGAACAAGATGTTAAGTCAGAACAAGGAAAATGGTGAAAAGCAGTATTACACATTAAATTGGTATGTAACCTCTGTAGTGCTCAGGGACATTGAACTGTCTGTTTAGGTAAAGCATGTGAGATACAAACCCCTCTCCTGCAAAATTGATAATTTTGGATTTAATCAAAATTTTGTGCACACAATAGTAGAATTTCCAATAAAATGTGAATTCATGGCTTCATAAGAAGCTGTTATCCATATTTTAATTTCTAGCACTTCTTTATTAATTTATCTACTGAATGGCAAACTCACAGTCTTTCTAAAAGTTCTTGGCTGGAAAAACATCCCACCTCATCCATTTATCTATAAATCACTTGATGTTATTTAGGCAATAAGCTCAAAAGGCTTCCTATTTATGAGGAAGCATTAGGCCATCTCTCAGGGTGTTTATTACTGCAAATCAAGTTAGTATCAAGCTATTATTATGCTCACATGTGACACATAGTGGGCTGCTATATTGACAAATCAGTTTGAACCAACTAAAGTAAACATGAAGTTGCCCCATCGATGTTTGCTATGAACATATGGAATGCTGATTTCCCAGGGTGGGAGAAAATCCACTTACAGAGATTTTTTTTTTTTTCTGTTAAGAATATTAAAAGTACTTTTTAGGACAAGTCAGACTCTGTGTCTTTGTTTAAGAAACTTCCAACCTAATTTTAGGTGGGCATTGGTGAGCAAGAATAGTGAATTAGTAGGGAAATGAGGAATGTAAAAATGATAAGCAGAGAAATGGTAAGCTACATGTCTATGCTTTGTGTGCTGGATTTAAGTCTGGAATTGTCAGATAAAACATGTTGTTGTACAAGAAATAGTACTTTGGGTTGTCCTATGCCCTTCCACAATGTTACCTGTGGAATAAGGTACTGGCAGATAAGTATTGGGAGCTTTTGCCAAAGGAGCATGGGGATATTGATCAACAATAATGATACCACCTCCCAGTCATTTTTCATAACTTCATTTTTTCAAAGTAGAACCTCCCTGAAATATGGTCTTCCTATTACCAGAGCATTCATGATCTTCCATATTCTGCCATGCAAACAGCACAGCCTTTTATGTCCTCCCACAAGCTTACCCTTCATCTTCACTTCCTCCCAGACCAGCTCTTTGTCTCCTACAATCACCCCTGGCATTATGTCTCCTTTTGTGCTGCCCTCTTTGTTTGACACTATCAGGTGACTAATATTTGCTTTCCCCTTCCAAGAAAACTCTGTCTGCTCTACAAGGTGCTCAAGCCATCATGTTCCACATTACAGTGTGCTGCTCCTCCAGGTTTCAGGAGTGTTGGTGCACTCAAAGAGCTCTCAACATCCAGTGCAATGAGGCCATGCTGGGGGGTACCATTGTCCTTTTCATTAAGTTTGTGCTGACTGCAAGCACCTGGCACACCTACCTGCTGCTTCCCATTTGTTGCACTGTGACCCCTAAAAAACCAAGCACTATAGTAATATATATGCACCTGAAAAGAGTGGGATATAAACAATACTTAGTTTAATCATCAGTAGAAACAAAGGACTAATTACTATTCCTTCTAATACATCTAAATTTTCCCCCTATACAATTTCAGAACCAATTCTATTATTTTACTGCTTCAATCATCTTTCATACCTTCACAGAGGAAGAACCGTACATTGCTTATCCCTTGCATAGTGCTGTCTGTCCAGTTCCACTGTTRGGCACCTAAACCCTTCCACCTTTCAAAGCCTTCAGCCTGTTCTCTGAGACTCTATCTAGTGAAGGGAGGAAGCAGAAAGTTAGCTTTCTTATTCTCGTAATTGAGTGCATATGGGTGAGAAACAGAACTTACTAAATACCTATATAATTAAATTAAGGGTATGTTTACCCGTTCAATCAGTAAAACCACTGACACTTACTAAAAGAAAGTCCAAAGCAGAAGACAATTCATCCTGCCTAAACCCCATACAGGTTCTGGTACCTCAGAGAACCCTGGCTGCCTCAGGCAGGTCACCACTTAGTGCTCAGAGCCCTTTAGGCACCATCTGCCATGTGTGTCTGACCCGGGACCTGAACAGCAGTGGGATCCCTGGGGATTATATATCTCACCAGTGCAGCACCAGGTTCTGACTGGTTTGGCTGGAAAGGACTCTTGAACCCAGTTAGTATGGACAGTCAGGTTATTATTTAGCTGGGTGGTATTGTGGAGCTTTGGGTGTGGGTGTGAGTTTGTGTTTGTCAGAGGCAGGCAAGAGTTGCCAGTGTAGTTAGTGAAGGATTATATATAAAATACAGCCCATGCAGTCATGCTGCACATGCTGTACACATCACTGGCAGGAGTGGACGACCTAGAACACTGTGTCATAGCACAAATGTTTCTTCTTACAGGGTGTAAATAGCAGTCTTACTTCCACAGATTTCCATGGATGCCAAGGACAGAGGTCTCCTTTGAGTGGACTCACAAATAGTGCACCCTCCTCTATCCAAGTCAAGTGAATATCCTTTTGGGAGAATGAGAAGCTCCAGAAACTCCCTATGGCTTGGGCTATCTGGAAGATGGCACAAAATTAAGTTCTGGGTTTGAGTGTGAGAGGGCAGAGCAGAAGAGCAGGAGCTGGTTTTGCCAAAGCAGACAAATGCCTCCAGCCTAGATCTGGAGAGCTTCCTCAGCATGASGTTTGCATAGGCTCCTAGAGCAACCTGTTCTGGTCCCAGCACTCCTGCTTCTGGTGCAGCACCACGTTCACATGAGCCGTGCACAGTCACGAGAACTTCTCCCTCCCTTGCTCCTCTGTGATGCCTGTATGGGCATTTCCTCTGGGACYGCTTGGGTCCCCTGTATATTTTTAAAGGGCCAAAGATCATAGGATCTGGAACACCAAAATTCATACACAGCGCTCAGTTCTTTAAACATTCAAAGCACTATATAAACATTAGTGAAGCCTCATAAGATGAGGTAGGTAAGCATTATCTCCCTCTCAAGGTGTGGTGAAGCGACTTGGCTGAGGCCGGAGGCTGAGTCACTGGCAGAGCAAGGTTTACCATCCACATCTTTTTGAAATGGTGTCTCCTGGACTGGCTGGCGAGAGCAGCATGTGGTCAGGCAATGCAGGCAGCCTGGCACCACCAACGACCAGCATCCCCACTGCCACCACGAGGAAGATGACTGTGGGGTTACCATAATCCCCATCCTAAGGCTGCAGGGTGTGAGGGCCTTCCAGCTCACCCCAGCAACAGGGCTTAGAAGCTTCCATGAATTAGATTTCACTGCTGGTCTGTCAAAGTTGAAGGTGTCCTTCCTCCCTTTTGGCTGTCCAACACCTCTGAATATCAGGCCCTTCTTCATTTCTCAGTCCTGGCTTCTTAGTTCTGCTTTTCCAAAATTCAGGAGCAGAAAGAGATCTCTGGAAAGGTGCAGTGCTCCCCAATGATGACTCCTCAGGACACCTGAGGAAACAGCAGCAGTGCTGTGGGAGAGTTGGGGAAGATGGGGCAAACCCAGACACACACAGCAGGTGGTTTCTCATGTCATTTCTAAAAAAAACCCCAAAACGACACTCAGGAGAGTCAATCTGGCAGTGAACACTCCCAGACTAGAAACGGGTACCTGTGATACTCTTCTCGAGGGCTCGGCAGCACATGGCAATGCTACCAGCTCGGCCAGGGATGTCGGAGGGCTTTTGTAGCCTGCCTTCTCTTCTCAGAGAATATTGGCCGGTGGGGAAAGAGCAGAGACCTGGCTCTGAATGCCGGGGTGGCGGGCAGGACAGCAGACCTCAGGCCTGCCGGGGAGCCGGCTGGGCGGGAAGCGGCCATCCTGGGCCAGGCACGACGCCACAAGCACGGATCCCGGGCCAGGCCGGGCGTTCACACTGCGGCGGTGAAATCCCCCGGAGAACGTGACGTGCCGGTTTAGGGCTTTTTTTTTTGTTTTGTTTTGTTTTGTTGTTTTGTTTTCCAGGGCTGCCAGCCAGGCGAGGGGGGCCGCGAGGGTGCGACGGCAGGCGGCCCGTCAGCGGCAGCGCCTGTCGGGAGGGCGCAGGGTGGAGTCTCTTACTCACCCCCCGGAGCCACCTCCAGCTTCGGCGAAACCTGTCGAGCAGTTTCCCCCGGTGGCAGGGCGGAGGGCAGGAGGGCGGCGGGAGGAGAGAGGGAGGGAGGAAACGCGCCGCCTCGGAACAGGTTTGTCCTTCTCTACCTGCTGACGTTCGGCCGCCCCAGATGATGGCTGGAAACAAAACCGCCCCGTCAGTGCGAAGGCAGCCTGGAAAAACTGGTCGTGTGAGGGGCGAGGGCAGCATTCCTGGCTGCCGCGCAGGGGACGGCTCATCACCGCGAGGTACCGCGCGGGTATAAAAGGGCCCCGCACGGCCAGGCGCGGCAGAGGGGCGGCCGCGGCACATGGGTGGCGGGGACCGGCCGCGGCCGCCCGGCCGGGCTGCCGCCGAGCTGCGGCCCCTCAGGAGAATGGCTTTTTTTTTTTTGTTTCGTTTTGTTCTTTTTCAACTTTTGTTGTTGTTGTTGGGTTGGTTGGTTTTTGGTGGTTTTTTTTCTTTTTTTTTTTTCCTTTGCGCTTTCTAAAGAGAGCGTGTTGCCGTGAAGCTGTCCCAGCCCCGCCGCGAGGCCAGGGATGCTCGCGGGGCCGTGGCCATCAGTAAGTGCCGGCGCTGAGCGAGGAGCGCGGGGCGGGCGTGCGGGGCCGGGCCGGGCCGGGCGCTCTCCCCGCGGCGCTGGAGCCGCCCGCCCGCCAGCCCCGTGTGTTCTGTCTCGTCCCCAGGTCCGCCGTGGCGAAAGGAAGAGCCAAGCCCGGGGCAGGAGCGGGCGGGAGGCGCGCCCCCGCCCCGCTGCGCTCCCCGCGGACCCTCAGCCTCCTTGGTGCAGTGGTTCTTAACAGTTCAACAGTTCTCTAGCATAATTGTGAAATGTTTAGGACCACTTGACCAGCGAGGCCCGGGCATCGGCCGGCGGCGGCGGAGACCTGCAGCGCCCGCGGCGCAGCGACCCGGAGCGGGGGAGCCGCGGGCCGGCCCCGGGGGAGGAGCAGCCGCCGCCGGGGGCAGAGCCAGAGCCCGGCGGGAGCTGCCCGGCCCGGCCCGGCCCGGCCCCGCAGCACCTGGGACGGGCGGCGAGGCGAGCGAGGGCCGGGCCGGGGACCCGCCGCTGGGGATGGCGGAAAGAGCGAAGTCAGTGCAAGTGTTTAAAAAAAAAAAAAAGTTATTGTGCGTCCTGTGGGAACCGAGGAGTTTAATAACTTTAAAGGAACAGGTAGGATAAATCCTGCTGCTGCTGCAGCTGCTGTCAGCTGGCTGTGCTGGAGGCAGGCTGATAGACTTACTGCATAACCATCTGTTCTCGCCTTTATCCGCACCATGCACTCAGATGCACAGATTAAAAAAAAAAGGTCAGATTGACTCTCCAGGCTGCATTCTTCAGAGGCTTTCCACCTTTGCACTGGTAATATGGCAAGATGTATTCAATGATAGCACTTTTTTTTTGTCTTTGAGACTGCCCTTTTACTTAGGGCAGTGTAGCCTTTATGTTGTACTGGTTTATACTGTATTTTCCATGTGTATACTTACTTATTGCAGGCAGCTAAAGGATTATCTGGACTTTCCATCCTACCTTCATTGAATTACTTCACAGGATGACTGCTTTTAGGACTGTGGCATTGATGGCATGGCTTGAAGGTCTGTGGACTTACTCTGATGGACCTTAGCTAAAGTGCTGGATCTTTCAAAATAAAGTTGAATTGTGATTTTTCAAAAAGAAAAGAGGAGAAAAAACTACTGGAAACTGCAATTCTGCCAACAGTTTTATTTTTCCTGTAGAAGTGTAGCTTTGTAAACAAGGCTTCTACTTTTTGCTCATTCTTACCCATATCCCAAGTATCAAATTGAAACTAGAAATGCAATAAGTTTGTTTCTTTTATACTTAACTTGCATTTAAATAAAGAAGGCAACAGAGTAATTCATAAAATTGAATTTCACTACTTTAAATTTGACCAAGAAAACTTAGCCTGTTTATGTATATGTTTTCAACCTTTAAACCTAACAATTTGTATCCATGTATTCTCACTGCCACTCCTGTGGAATTCTGTTTGCTCCAAAAATGTGCCATCTGGCATGAACATGAGGTGCCCGAGTAAATTCGCAGGGGATTCTGCCCTCATTGAAGTCAAGAAGAGTTCTGATGTTGCCTACAGTCAAGCTGTGATCTTCAGAAGAAGAGCTTCTAGGAGAAGCTGGAGATACTGGAAGATCAGGCAAGCCTGATACGTAAAAATGCTTCTTGGGGACAGCCTAGGAAAAGCATGATTTTTACCTACTGCTGTAACTCAGAACAAGTTAGGCAAGGTTAATTACAGCATAATAGGGTTTAATTTAGCTGGGAATGAGGGTATGGTGGCTGCTAGCAGTGTTTCTCAAACTGCAAGGCTGGCCTCCTTAGGCAAGCTTACACAAGCCCAAGGCAAATGGAAAAACACACTTTGTCTGGGACTTGGCAAACGTAGAACCCCCACATCTATTAATGATGATTCCTCATTTGCCAAGGCAAAAATTGAAATGCTCTCCCAAGGAACAGATTAATGACATGTCCCATTTAAGGGTCTGATGATTCAATAGTATTCTGTCTGGGTTGTAATGTATGGCGCTCATTTTCACAGTCTCTGAGCACCTCCCAAATAGTTAAAAAGTAACACTAGTGTTCTGCACACACAGTTCTCATTAATTGCAGTGGGTGTTGAGGATGTTTAAACAGAGCAGAGCCCTGAAGAGTTGAAAATAAACTTGCAAAACACACTGTGAGTTAGATCCACAGCTGGCTTGAATCGGCACAGCCCTCTTAACTGCAGCGGAGTTACACTGGTTTACACTAGCTGGGATTTGACCCAGTGTATTTTCTCTCSTGCACTATCTCCAGCTGATAAGTCTGATGCTCTCAGCTGGCTGTATCCAAGTTGTCCACTGGCTTCAGCAGGAATATTAACTGTACAAAGTAGGATTTCCTGTTTCAAGGAAATCCTCTTTGCTCTTCTTGGTGCTGCTCAAGATGATTTAAGTTTTTTTTTCCCTGTGTTTGACTCCAATGAGCCCTGAAAAAGTTTGGAAGGAACTTGTTTCATAGGGGGTAAGGAAAGAGTTGGGTTTTTTTAAGGATAAGGTTAATTGTGCTGGAAGAGCAAACGTGTGGGGGAGGTTCTGCTTACCCAAAGACAAGATCTTAATGTTGTTGTACTGGGTTGTCCATGTCAAGACAAACCTCTGCTGATTACTTACACAAACTGATGTTTGAATGTAGTCCATTGCTGAAATTGGGGAGTATCACAGCATTACTGAAATGTCTCTTACGTGTGTTTTATTCTGTGACATTTTAAAGGTATGGAATCAGGTTGATTTCTAGCCATTGTTTTTCCTCTCTCAGACTGGGTGAACTCCTCATGACAGGCTTGTTTTCATAAGCTGGCAGTAAGCCATGTGGATGAACAAACAAACAAACAAAAATCCCCAACAAATACGCAATGAAAACCTCTGGGCAAACAGCCCTTCCTTGTGATATTGTCTAAGCTAAGCAAAAGCCTGAGGGGATGAAGGGAGGAGACTTTTCTGCCAAACTTAGTAAAACGCTGCCCTGCAGTTGCAGAGCATGCCTTTAGCTCTTACTATTAAAATCCCAGACAATATTTCAGTTGCTTATCACTGGAATCTTGGCCTTTGGATAATAACATTTAATTTTTTTACTCCCTTTTAAAATGAATAGCAAAGGTGGTATGACCAGACTGGAAAGATAGGTGGATTATACCTTCTGGTTTTGGACTAACCCCTGGACTAAGGAGGTCTTTCTCATCGTTTGCTCTGCCCAAGAAGAGGAAGTAGAAGCACATTCCTCCCTCCCCACCCTTTTCTGTAGGCTGCTTAATGCTTTGGCAGCATCCAGGAGTTTCAGTGCACACACGAATATGTTGGGTGGGATGCTGATTGGTCAGAGATTCAGGTAGCAACACGGAGTAAAGTATGCATTCAAATCAAATTCACATTTGAATTAAGAAGGAGCAACCCGGAACACACCTTTCTTTGTAATCTACTGAATAATGCCCCTCTGCATAGGAGCAATCTAGATATTGGTGCTTCTCAGCTATTGGGTAATGCTGTAATCAGGGCATTCTAGGCACCATACTTAGGCATCATACTTACATTCTTGAACCGGAGGGGTTGCATCTCTGAACAAGGTAGTTGCATCTCTAAAACTTCTTAAAAATAACAGTAGAAGTTGTTTTATGGAAAACTAATGCCAAATAAAAAGTATCTATAGACATCAGTAGTAAGCATTCATGGAGGGGTTTCTGCTTCTTGGATTGTAATTGCAGTGTTCACACAATAATTTTCATGCTGAGAGACCACACATCCACCACTTTAAGTATCAAAAATTCTTAGGCCTCATCTGACCATTTGCTTTGTTGTCCTGGGAGACACAAAAGGCTCACCCACTGCTGGAAGCTTCTTTCAGCCTRTGTAAATTGGTGTATGATCTTCCATTTCTGTGTAGCTACACCAGCTTACCCAACTCAGCTGCAGGTCTTAAAATTTCTCCCTGCAAGTGATCTTCTGCTCAAAAGTGGTAATGGAAAATGCACAAAATTTTTGAAAAATGTATTTTCCAAATACAGTTAATTGCCCATATCAGCAGTAATTGCATCCCTGTAAGATAAATGGGGTGACAAAGTCTGTGCTTGGTAACAATGAACGCTTGATTTCTTTGCTAACTGGTTTGGTTTTGCTGCTTTTCTTTGACAAAAAACTGACAACCTGTGATTTAGAACTTGCATGGTGCTCATTTTATAGGTGTTCATGGTATCCATCAATTTCTGAAACTAAAACTATTCAGTTGCCGCAGTGTTTGTGGGAGTCCAGGGTGAGAAAGGTGGTGCTGGGTTAACAGGTGGACTTGATGACCTTAAAGTCTTCCAGCCTCAGCAATTCTGTGAGGCTGTGAGTGCTGATGATCATCTCACTAACAGAGACCAGTGATTTACATCTCCCTTTAGCTTACATGACTTCATGTCATCTTTTTTTATGTTAGACAGATCCAGCTCACAGATGAATATTTTTTAAAATTATAATTATTTTTTAAATTTTTAAATTATTATTATTATTTGGGAATACCAGTAAAGGAAATGGCTTTTGAAATCACTAATTTCTACAAGCACGTTGGCAAGGTGTAATATCTACTGTTGGAGTTTATTTTTTTCCCCTCCTTTTTTGTGACATATTTGAGTCCCATGAGGTGGAGATGTAGCTGTATTTGTAGCTGGAGTAGTCTTCTGCCAGTTTGCCTTTTATTGGACACTTGGATAATATTCACCTAAAAAAAAGGTAAATAAAATTTCTAGTTGCCTGAACTAATGTTATAGTTAGTGCAGACAAATGGCCATTCTCAGGTGTGATTCAGCTCATCATCTTAAACTGGGTGGCTGGACTCATTCTGCCCTAAAAGTACCTGTTTCTCTTAGTTTGCCAGAAGGTGGGGCAGCATCGCTAACTCAGCCACGAGACTTACACGTTGTGGACCATGGTGACTTGAACCCCCTGTGAGTCCCCCCTCAGCCTTAGTCCAATACAAACGCTGTAGCTGCTCTGCTCCATCAGTTATGTCCATGTAGTTCCTCAGCTGCTAGGTTTATGTGAATCACCTTTTTTTCTTGCTTCTTGGAGTGCAACGGGCAGCAATTTTTAGAACAACGGGCACTAAAATTAGAAATAATTCAGTGACACTTTTATAGTGGCTGCATGCAGGAGTACTTGTTTCGTAGTAGTTTAACCTTCACAGTACCATAAAACAGTTGTAGAGCTGGCTTTGGTGTCAAGATGAAATAAATTTATAATAATACTTAGTTACCACATTTTGTGAGTCTTACACAGAGCTATTTTTGCCAGTAGCTTTTTTCCTGACTCCGTAAGAAATCAGGACTGAGACAATTGGCCTCAAAACAAAGCCCCAACTGGTTTTTTTTGGGGGGGTGGGGTTTTGTTTGATTATTTATTTTCCCTAGGAACATTGTGCATAGTTGATCTGGGTTAATACCCCAAATGTAATATATTGGCCTTTTTTTCACTTCAGGCATTTAAAATCTGTTGTAGGAAATGTCATGTTTTCTGGGTCTTGCAGCATGGCCAACTTTGTGAACCTGTTAAGTGTTGATGGTTCATTAATTGCTCTGGTATTTTCATCCAAGTACTGTGTTAGCTTATTTTGTTAGATGGTTTTCCCCCAAAGGCTGCAGCTTCAGGATTCATGTGATTTAAAGATAACTGAGCATCTTTATTTAAGACAGTTCCTAGCTCCCATTGTGGCAGAAGGGTTTGAAATAGTAATCTGACGACACAGAAATGCTCAGAAACTGGTAAACAAATGGAATTAAAGCCATTTTTACTCTCGTGATTTTTGTTGAAGGGTGGGGATGAATGATTCATTATGTCCTCTTTTTTCCTTCATTTTCCTAATACTCGGAATTGGCAATATTGCATTGTAATAAGCTTCTAAAGATGTTCTCTATTAATACTATTACATCCAAACAGAAAGCCAAATCTTTTCTCTTTCACATAGGCTTAAACCCAGAAAAACACCAGTTATTTGGGTACACTGATGGAACAGAATAAATAAACAAAAGATGCTAACATTGCTACAATGATCTGTGCATTTTTCATTTCAGGTAAAACCAGTGATTCCCAATCGCTAATTCTGTCCAGCCCAATCTGTGTTTTGCTGGTCYATTACCAGGTCAGAAGGCTTGTGAAGCTCGATTGGCACATGGAAAAATTACTTTTGGTGAGCTATTGAGAAGGGCAGTTTAAATTCTGGCAGCAAAAGGTATGGGAAGAGGTTCCCTCAATGACTCTATTGCCTGGAGACAGAATTCATAAGCACCTGGTTCCAGGCAAGGAAGAAGTGGCTCTGTGCACCACAGCCTTTCTCTTTCCAATGTCTTGAGCTTCCTTCTGGATTTTTCTTCTCTGGAGATCATCTTCCTGAGGAGTGTGATGACTTTTGTGTATCATGTTCCTGAGCATCTTAATCTCCCTGATAGATGGACGAGATATAAAATGTGATTTAGAATTGGGAGGAAGTCAGACAGGATTTTTATTCCAATTTGATCCTTCTGCCCTCACTATAGTCCACATGTAAACTTGCCTCATCGGGCCATGCTCTACCATGGCACATTCACACAGCTTGATGYGGACTCAGCAGAGCTGTGCAGGTTTCTTTGGGACCACTGTTGGCTTTGTCCCTCAGCAGCACATTGCCAAGTACTAAAGGTCAAAGTGGTGGCATCCCAGGCTCCCTCTAACCAGATTCAGATGCACAATTGTAAAAGGCAGTTTTGTGCTCATGTCAAATTAAAGAATAGTGTTTTATTGTTTTCATAGACTCAAAGTTTATAAGGCCACAAGAGGATATTCACATGACACTAACTTTAGATGGCATGTGTGAGAGGTTTATCTTCCCAGACATCTCCAAAGGGAGGACAGAGGACTGTAGCAAGGCTGCTGGACAGAATCCCCTTTGCTCTAGAGGGAGTGTAGAAGTCCTGCTTGCATCAAATGCACGTCAGGAGGCAGTGTGAATGCCTTCCATTGGGATAATCTAGTTCCCTCTCTTTTGTAACGCTGCTAATAGGATGTCCCTGGAATATTTATGGTTTGGAGTGGAACACATCTTTAACAAGGACATGTGGTCCAATTGAAAAAATAAGGCAATTTCCAGACTCTCTAAAATAAACAGGAGATTCATCACATACAATAATGTTCACGTCTTCCCTCTCTATTTTTCTTCCCCTAGTAAATACAAACATATTTTTCCTGGCTCTTCTTATGCATTCCATTTGGTAATGAGGGTTTAAAGAAAAAAACAGAGTGACCACACTACTCTAAAAACAAGCACTGGATTTTTATGTTTGTGCAGACTGTGTATTAAGGACCTAATATTCCAGGAGAGGCCAGCCTCCTGCAAAATCATGCCTTTCCAAACCCAAAGACTAAACTTAGCTCCAAAATCCATATTTAGACTTAATTTTAAGTGGTCTAGAATGTCAACATGTAGGATACTGCATCTTCCAGCCTGTCAGTATCCAGGAACATGGGCATTGCCAGTATTCATAGGCTGTCCAATATTCATCACATCTGGACTGGTGTTGGCCTGAACCCATACAGCTGAGACTTTAGATGCTGTTTAGTGATGCTATAGTGATCAGTAAACAGTGTTTCTAGCACAGAGTCTGTGGAAATGGCTCCATGAAACTATGAATTATTTTTACTTGTTACTTATTGATCAATAAAGACAAATAGAGAAGGTGTTTGTGTAAAACTGTGGAATTTTTTGACAGAAAGAGAGAGAACTAACCTGGCTTCAGGTGGCTTCCCACTGAGAACAAGTATTAATAGTTTTCCATGTGTCACAAGTTCCAGAAAGAGCATAAAGATTATAGTCATCTTTTTATATAATGTCTCTTGAAAAATTTTCTGAATACAATGGTAATAATAATAAGTTACTGCCCATCTTCCTTTAAAAGCTGACTTTTCAGCATGGCTAAGCCTCGTGCAAGAGATATCCCTTACTTCTGGTAGCAGCTGCTCTGTCCTGGGACAGAAGTTCATTCAGAGACAAGAAGAAACAGCTCTGGGACCTGTGTCCCTGTAGCTACTTTGCCACATTTAGCTATCCCAGCATTCATATAACTGGGACAGTTAAGGAAAAAAAAYAGACCATGAGCTGACGTAATTGTAATGGCAAACCATCCACTCCTGTGCCCCTCCTTCTCATGCRTGGGTTGTTAGTTAAAAAAAAGAAAAAAAGCAAAAGGCCGTTTGTTTGGTGATAGCATGTGCTCTGTCGCCTTATGTATCCAAGTGGGAGAGAAGATGAAACTGTTAAAGTCCCAGTGCCACAGGGTCTAGTCTGGATGGCTTAGGTCTTTCATTTGGGTGTTTTCAATCACGACTTTTGGGTCCCTGATGTTGATAAAATGGAAACTATCATCATCTTTGCCAAGGTCAGTCAGCAGCATAACTGAAGACTTTACTGTTGTCACCATCCCTGTGACTGTGAGTGTTTGGGAGTCTGGGGTGAATATGCGCAGCCTTGTCTAAACTGGGGTTATTCCTGACTGTGTACTGGAAATTGAGCAAGATCTATTAAGGAGCTGAAAATAATAGGTTATTGTGGGGCCTGGAGAGCTGCTGTGTTGCCAGAGGAGCTGGAAGCTCTTGCTGTTCATGGAGTAGATAAATGGTGGTCTGGCAGTGGGTAGATGGGTATCTCTCTGTAGGATTGGCGTGGGGAGGCACTGGCCTAGGAAAGCAGCCAGACAATGTGTTTATTGTGCTGTACTAAGCTCATGCTTCTGTGAGTGTGTTTGATAAAAGAGGTGAAAGGAAGGCAAGAAAGTGATGGGTGCCCTGGTGTGGGATTTAGGATGAATGTGTTAGGAAAGGGGTAGAAAAGAGAGTGTCTTAGGTATTCATTTATTTGGGGGTCTTTTTCAATGAAGGTTTGGTTTTTTCTCTCTCTCCCCAGTGAGGCATCTTCCTCTGTGTGGGAATACTACTTTTTTGCCCTTTGTCTTTGCTTGTTCTCTCTGTTTCCCTCTCTTTTTCCTCATCTCCTTTCATCTTCACACGTCTTCTTCCTGACTGTGTTTCCAAAATCCTGTTTCACTCTAACCTCTTCCTCCAATTCCACCTGCCAGAAGGATCATCAGAGGAGAAAGTAACATTTGTTGCTCAAATCTGTTGCTAGTTTTTTGCAGGTTAGACCCAGTTATGGTTTAGTTAGCAGAATCAGTGAACCAGGGAGATTGCCTCTCCCAGTTATTGTTTTAGTCTTCTGAAGATGATGTGTCTGAATTCTGTTCTCCCCCCTGGAAACAAACTTTTCCTTTGTTTGAATGATCAATTTGCATCTGTTATGTGATGGACTGTTTTGTCTCGATGTGTTTAGCAGAGCTGGCTGAAAACTTCTCAGCTATGCAGGAAAAAGAGCCAAAATTTGATACATTGTCCTATAAATAAGGATATTGACCAGGTGTCTTCTGCAGTAGGAAAGAAAAATATTGGGAGAAAGATTCTGGCTTGGTGTCCCTACTGTTGTGGGGGAGATGTATGTGTATGAGAGCCAAAAAGATCTTCCCTTTTTCCACAGCAGGGTCGGTACCTCCTGGCCTGGCTTTCTAGAACTCTGGCAAAGGCAGTAGAGGCACTGGAGCTCATGGTCATTTGGCCATGTCTGGTTGACTGCTGCTCTAAACAGCTGCTTACTTTGCCAGTAGCTGGAGCTGGCAAAGACTGCTCTTCATTTCCCCCATGTATGTTGGCTCCTGGTTCAGGAGGGCCCAGAGATATGTTGGTAAGCCCATAGGAGCCTCATGTTCCAGTAAAGTATTTGCAGCTTGAAAATATCTGGGTCTGAATGGGTACAAAGGGAGTGCTTTTCCAGTTTAGGGAACCATTTGTAGTTTGAACTGCCATATTTTGCAAGAGCCTGTCATCACTTTTTGTGTCATAGACTCTCCAGCAATGTTTTCCATGTGCAAGACTGATGCTCTCACACCCCCTCTCTGCCTTGTTTCACAGAAAACTGCACTGATTCTCCTTTTCTTTCTCAGGCTGGCAGTGCCCCAACAGTGGTTCATGTCTTCACCCTTTCTATCCTAGGACAGAGAAAAAAACAATATACAGCCAAAAATTCACTGCCAAAGTTGAATGACTAGAAAAAGAAGGTTTTTCTGAAGAAGATTGATCAATGAATTGGTTGGTCTAGCCACTTGATTTTAAAAATTCCTTTGTAAAGCACCCTCACACAAGATGGGGTGGGGTGAGGTGGGGAGAGGAAGAGAGAACTATTGATGGTTTGCTCTTTGATTTTTCTATGGTGACATTGTGGACTGAGAACTGGCTGAATGGCAGGTCTCAGAGGGTTGTGATCAGTGACATGGATGTGATACTATGCCCAGATCTGAGTTCCTCAGTACAAGGGAGACATGGAGCTGCTGGAAAGAGTTCAGTGGAGGGCAACAAAGATGATTAAGGGACCGGAGCATCTCTTATAAGGAAAGGCTGAGGTAGATGGGCCTGTCCAGCCTTGAGACGAGAGGACTGAGAGGACACCTCAAAGTGTGTAAGTATCTGAAGGCAGGACAACAAGAGGATGTAGCCTGGCTCTTCTCGGTGCTGCTGAGCAATAGGATGAGACGCAATGGCCAGAAATTGGAACAGAGGAACTGCCACCTCAACATGAGGAAGAACTTTACTGTGGGGGTGACTGAGCACTGGAACAGGCTGCCCAGAAAGGCTGTAGAATCTCCCTCACTGGAAATATTCAAAAGCTGTCTGGACACAATTCTGAGTAACCTGCTCCGGGGAACCCTGCTTGAGCAGGGAGGTTGGACCGGATGGCCTCCAGTGGCCTCTTCCCTCCCAAACCATTCTGTGATTCTGAGAAATGTGGTTTTGATGGGGACCTTTTCTAACGTGCGGAAGGCACGGGCACATTCCCGCAGTGCCGTGCAGGTATTCCCGGTGTCCCCGTGCCAGGTGCCGTGTCCCGGAGCCCCCGAGCGCCCGCGCCCGGCTCGGCGCGTCCCGGGCGGTTCCTGGCGGGGCAGCGCCACCTGCCGGGAGCGCCCGGCACCGGCCGCGGGCGGACAGGGAGCACCGCGGGTGGGTGGGTGGATGGATGGATGGATGGATGGATGGATGGATGGATGGATGGATGGATGGATGGATGGATGGATGGATGGATGGATACTCGCTGGTGTGTGTCTTTCCCCAGGTTTGGGTTTCCAGTGTAGGACTCTTGATCCTTCCAGGGTTTCCGGTGTAGTTCTCTTGATTACCACTGTCTTTCAAACAAAAAGTTCCTGCCTGTTGCTGCGAGGGGTATCTGCTCTGAGGAGCCAATTGGTGGATGAAATATAATCACCCGCCCTCTTCTCTGCCTCTTACTGGCAAACCAGCCGCTTTTTGGTTGAGAGACACAATCTTCTCTTTCCAAATAAATTTACTTGAAAATTGAATTTGGGAAATTGAGCCTCTCTGCTTGATTAAAGGATTAATAAGGTGTTTGGTTTTGGTTGGGGCCATAAGAAAAATTCACTCAAGATCCGATGTGGTGAAGGAAATAAATCAGCAAGTTCTCCAGGAAGAAAATGTGAGCTGAGAAGAGATAAAAGACGAGGCCACACCGAGTTCTCTGTAGCACATTTTCTGACATTGTTCCTTATGATGTAATCCTCATTCTGTAGGAAGGGAGGAGGCTGCACTTCCAGGCTGTAAGCTGTAAATGCTGCTGCTGTGCATGGCCAGCAAAGCTGATTCTTTCTGCTGCAGCTGCTTGGGTATTCTCATGTTTGTTGTCATGCTGTCTTACTTTTGATGAAAATACGGTTGTGTAGAACTTGATGTTTGCTTTTTAAACGAGTCTTCTGTCACAAAGCAGACTGTCCCTGGGAACACCTCCATGTGCACCGTACTAGGGAGATGGGGAACTATTTGATGATGGCTGGAAGCCAGCGCTGGTTTGTTCTCTTTCTCTTTGTCCTCTCCCCTGCGTGAAGTCTCACGTAGGTCCCGTTTGCTGCCCAGGACTCTCACAGCCCCAGGAGAGGGTTTCCCGGCCGTCCGGAGTCACTCAGCTAATGTGAGGAGGAGGAAGAGGAGGACACTTGGTTGATGCCAGTTCACGCCCCTGAAGCGGAGCAAAGTTTGCCCGTGGCACCCTGTGGGTGGGCAGCGCGGGGCTGCTGTCTTGTTTAAGGAACAGGTGATTTTCCTTGCTTCTCACGCTGTTTGTGTGGGCTCGGTAACACAAAYCTGCCACAGGAGAGAGCAGAACAGTCCTCTGGGCTCTCACTCCTGCGGGAGCGTCTGTCACCACCCATCTCTTGCAGTTCACGCGATCCCTCTGCCAAAGCCATAAGGAGACTAAACCATAGCGCCCAGCTATTGTCAGAAGCTCTTTTTGCTTTGACATCTGCCCCTGACTGAGGCGCAGTCGTGCGGGCATCTTCTCCCGAGCCCGGCTCCCCCGCGAGGGAGCGGCCGCTGGCGGAGGGAGGCGGCGGCGGCCCCGCCGGGCGGGGGGCCGGAGCGGGGCCGCTCTCCAGGGTGCTGAAGCGCCGCCCGGCTCCAGCCCCGGGAGGCGCCGCGGGGTTCCCATGTCCCCGGCAGCACGGAACGGGGACCAGCCTTTGTGCCGCCCCCCCCGTTCCGCACAGCCTTGTCGGAGACTCCCCGGAAGCGTGTCCCGCACCGAGGGGAAAGGCGGTTCTAACCAGGCAGGCAGAGCATGGAAAAAGTAATCCTCACTCCTACCCTCCCCTTTAGAAACCACCCAACCAAACGTTGAAAAGGAGGCAGTCGTGGGCTTTGTTTCTTTTTTTTTTTTTTTCGGTGTGTTTGTTTTTGTTTTGTTTCTTTGTTTTCCGCTCTTCCTACSGGTTGTGGTTGCTCAAATGCACCTGGGCAGAAGTCATTGGAATGGTATTGGAACCCCAGGTCTACAGTGCAAGCAGGACACTAATGTCCCTGGGCAGGCTGTTTCACAGAGGAGATGGTAGCAAGGGCTGAGCCTAAGAAGCACCTAGGCAAGCAAGTGAGGGTTAAACTGGCATGATTAGGGTGACAAGAAATTAAACGGGAGACCATGGACTGAATACTGTCTCTCTTTATGACATGCAAATTAGAATGGAAATTAAAAAGCCCGAACACAGAGATCCCCACGCCTCCCAGACACGGACAACTGAGCTCAAGATTGTCTGTAACTGTCTTTCATTAAGTGGTGTCAGGCTTTCCTTCCCCTGACCTTCACCAGTTGTTTACAGGAGGGTTTTCGACCTCCCCTTGGAAAGCAGGGTCACGAAGAGGCAAGAAGCCGAGACAGAGCAGACCTGAGATCAGCTCTGAGCTGCCAAGCCCAGGCAGTGACAGGAGAGCCCTTCCACCAAGCCGTTTTACCCAGCCCCCCCTACAAGGCAGGTCACGACCTGGGGTTTACTTAAGCCCCTGCTTTGCTCCAGACTTGTGAGATCCACATTGTGGCCTGAATTGCCCTAAGTGCAGGTGGGACACGGTCTTGGCATGGCAGGGAGCCCCATTACTGTGGTGGGAACTGAAAAGGGGTCCTACAGGCTGGGCTGGACCCCGCAGGACAACAGGTGTGGCGRGGAAGCACCGTTGAAATGAGCAGAGAGCAGAGCCCCAGGAAGAGGCACCCAAGCGCAGTGCTGGAAGGAGAGCTACCCAGAGGCAGGACGGAGTTGGCTAACCTGGCTCACCTTGGGGGCAGAGAGGAAATCTGCCTCAGAGCGTGAATTTAGCCACTCTTCTCTGTGTGTCCTCTCCGTTCCTCCCGGTGCAGGCGTATCCCGCCTGCGGAGCCACCGCTGAGCCACTGCAGATTCACCGCGGAGCTGGTATCTTCCTAACTGGCGACACGGAGAGAGCCGGGGGCTTCTCCGAAYACCCTCCCCCGGGCCCCAGGGGTGTCCCAGGCGGTCTGTCCAGCCCTGCAGCTTCAGGCGGGCACCCCCAGGTCTCCGGGGTGGCCGCGTCGCCACCTGCGTGTGAACACGCGCGGGGGAGGGCGGGGGGCTGTGTTTGCGTTCCGCGCCGGTTTCACCGATACGATCGTTATTTTCTCCACTCTCTGCAAGGGCTGAAGTTTCCCTTGATGGTCTCAACTGCCCGCCCCGCAGATCAATTAAACTCGGAGCCGGCCTGATCAACATAAAGGGGAGGCCACACAGCAAACAAACAGACCAACCCAAAACAAACCGGCGCCCCCGCGGCTCCCAGGCCCCCCCGCGCCCCCCGGGCAGCCCRCGGTGGAGAGCGCCCGGGAACGCCCCGAAACCTGCAGCGCCCCGCGGGGAAACAGCTCCCCTTTACCCGCAGGGAGCGGGCCCGGACCCCCCCGGAGCCCTCCTGGCGGCCCCGCGGGCCCCGGGGCTCCCCGACAGGGACGAGGCCGGGGGAAGCCGCCTCCGGGGCGGCGGGGAAGGGAGGTCCCCGGGGAGTCCTGCTGTGCCCCTCCGAGGTCCGGGCCCCGCTTGGGTTGCCTCGGGGCCGGCTTTGAATCGCTCCGTGCCCGCCTCCCCTGGCCGCCCTCCCAGCCCGCTCCGCCATCGCTCTCTTTTAAAGAACCACTCATTTATCGTGTTTTCCTAATTATGTTTTATTTAGCTATTCATGAGCTATTTGGTGTTCCACTGACTAGGGTTATTCCTGCTCTGCTTTCCTTTCTCTCCCTCCCACTCTTCCCTCGCTTTGATGTCCTCTTGCATATTATACAAACAAGATCAAAAGCTACTTTTACCACCTCCGCCCACCTCACACAATATTTGTTACGGGAGAAAGTGYGTTTCGGGTCAAAACGCTGGCTTGTTAGAGAGAGGTACTACCCAGCTGAAACCGGGCGGAGGGAGGGGAGAACGGGAAGGGGGAGACACAACACCAAGTACATGAACTTTAAAGTGAGCCCTATTACCACSTTATTTAAAGGTCTGATCGTGTCAGGTATAATACTGAAGAAAAATGTTATGTTGGACAAAATGCTTATATTTTCCTGCGGTATTAATGAGAAGCTTGCCCTGGGCTATTTCCCCATCTCAGAGGGCAGCAGATGCAGAAAGTCCTTGGGGAGTAGATCTTTGAAATTTCATCAGCATTCATGGGTGACCTAGCCTTTTCAAGCACAATGATAGACATGATAAATCATCTTTGCAACGAATTCTAATTATCCTTTATATGGCCAGGTTGCCTCTCGAAAAGCAGAAATCTAACACTTTTCCATATTGCTTCCAGATTTCAGTGAGGGTGTCAAAAGTCTTGTGCCATCCTTCTTCCCTGCTGCGGACCATGTTGTGTGACATTAGCCCTAAACCCCTGAGTGTGCCAGAGTCAAACTACTCTATTAAGTTACACGCTTGCCTGTATTGAACTAAATTTAATTCCTTTCCTCTCTTACCCAATGAAATTATGTGGTGCAGTGTAAGATAGGATTAGAAGTATATCATTATAGCAATTAATACTATAATGCCTCCATGATTAGTGTGCTACATTGAATTTCATGGATTTTTGCTCACTGTTGCCTAGATTTCCCCTGGGTCCTCTAGCCCAAACCATTGTATTCTTAGTAAATTAAATGTGAAATCACAGCAATATACTTAATAAATCCACTATCACCTGTATGGTGTATTAATAAAGGAGTCCAGTGCAACCTGTGCAGCATCGCCTCACAGGCTGGGATGCACACACCGGGAAGGCCATTTCCCTCGAGGTGGAAGCTGCCTGCCATGTCCCTCCTCTCCTGCCCAACTTTCTCTCTGCTTGCAGAGCAGGCCCAGGGGAGCAGAACCGTGGGAGCCCAGCACTGCTCACCCCAAAGCAGGGCAAAAGGGGGATGGATTTAGGCTTGTGGCTTGCATGGGGAATGCCTTGCTTCATGGTTATTTGTGGAAGGGAATGCATTGCAATGCAGTAACCCCACACCGTGCTTGGGGACTTGGATGAAATCCCCCAGCCAGGGGGGTTCAAGCCTTTTCCCACCTCCCCTCGGGGAAGAGGAGGGGGGTCTTTAAAGAGAAGCCTGTTTGAAGTGGCCCTGATGGAAATGGGGTTATTTCAGAGGTACAGTAATGTCTGTCTGGTTATCTGCAGCCAGGGCTCTGTGGCAGGGAGATAAGATATTTATTAAGAGACCCGTTTTAATGCTCAGGGATCGCTTTCAGAGGGCCCAAGAAAAATGGACTTTATCTAGTATATTATTATGTACAGTCACCCTGTTGATGTTTTACTTTAGTTTAGACACCATGAATAAGAGGTAATAACTTTCCCTTCAGCTTGTTTATCGGCAAGACACCTGAGGGCAGTGGGGTGGGGAGATATTTGCTTTAATAGGGGTGATTAAAGGGAGACTCTCCAGGATTAGGGGTGAGGTTGGGGTTGCACAGGGACCCTCAGTGCCTGACATTCAGGGCATATTTTAGACCCAGAGTTTCCTAGGGAAGCTTTGCCAAAAGTCAGGGAAGAGGGACAAACTGTGGTAGTGAAAGGAGATGTAGTGGGCTGGAGGTGGCCTGAGAACAGGGAAGAGCTGGGCTCTCCTTGGGGCCAGACCAGCATGGTGTGAGTGCTTAAATTTGGTTGGTCTGGAGATGTGGGGGATGGGGAGAGATGCCTCAGGCCTTCTCCAAAGCAGGCAACAAGCCTCCCTGGCCTGCCCAAGTTTTTCTCTGCTCTTGGACATTTCCAAGCCAAGGTGGGAAAGACACCAGTGCATGGCAAATGACATTTCATGCTTCTGGTTCTGGTGATGGGTGCTGTTCTACCTCATGCTGAACAGCTGAGCTGAGAGCCTGGGTGGGGACACTTTTTGCCTGGACTGTTGATGTCCGTACCACCATCTGCTTGTACAGTTTTTCCTTCTGCCCTCCACCCACTTCTTCTTACTCCGTTGCTAATGTGATACCTTCCAAGAATGGGGTTCTTCTGTGGCAGAGGAACATCCCAGTTGTGCAGGGGAGGGTGGTGAAAGACTTCGAATGCATAGTGGTACACAGCAAGACAGGAGGCTGGGAAGGGGTTGGTGGAAGGTGAGAAGGTGAGTCTGTGCAAGGCAGCCCAAGGACTGAGTCCCTGCAGACACCATTGCCAGGTGGGTTCAGTCAATGTAACACATTGACACATCTCTGGTCTGAGATGTGGACATCAGGAAGGGACGCAATGAGGAGCCAAACAAATCCTTGCACCTTTGCTGTAAGCATATCACCACTCCCATCCTCCTCTCCTCCCTCCCAGCACTGCTTCTGTGCCTGCCTGTTACATCTGTATGCCTCCATCCTACAGAGACACCCATTAACCCACTTACTTCATCTAACAGAATCATCATTAGCTGGAAGCCCAGGACAGACAACTGAGTAAATTCAAAATAAACTACAGTGTCCTTTCAAGGCCATAGAGACTTAAGACCTTTTCTCTTGTCTCTCTTCTCTCTTTTCCTCTATTTACTTTTCCTCTCTCCCTCTCCCGCTCCTTCCCTCCCTCAATTCCCATTCCCCTTCCTCATCGCTATCCCTCCTTTCCTCCTTCCCTCCCTGCACCCCTGCAGCACCCACCGTCCCGTAGCTCTCTCCCGACGTGCGAGGCTCCGGCCGGGGCCAGGCTGCGGGGCAGCAGCTCAGCCCTGCCCAGGACGCAGTTGAGGGTGGGAGCAGCGGGCCCGGCTGCCCCCCGCCCCCCGCCCAGCAGCACCCGGTGCCCGGGCGGGGCGGCCGGCGAGGAGCCAGGATAAACAGATTATTCAACTCCCTTTCACTGCAGGCCGTATGAAGCTGGATAATGCTTTTGTCAGAGGGAGATTATTTGTTTAGCGGGAAAGTACGCGGGAAGGGATTAGCGCTTTGCCCGGAGCCCCCTCCCCGCTGCGCCAGGGAACCGCATCCATCCCGGCCGCCCCGACGGGACGGGCCGCGCCTTGGCGGAGACCCCCGAGCTCCGCCCGGCCCCCAGGCTGGGACACGCGGGGGAGGCGGCGGCAGGAGAGGCAGGGAGGGCTGCCCGCCCCGGGGGCAGCCATGGGGGACCCGTGTCCCGGCCCCTCGATGAGGAGGAGCTCGCTCCCTCCTGCCGTCCTCACCCCCTGCAAATAAAATTAAGCAGTGGGGAGAAAAGAGGGGGGAAGCTTTTTGGAGGAATGAAAAGCCAGTTCCCTTCCGGAAAGTGCTTTACCTCTGCTCCTTCAGGCTTTAATTTTTTTTTTAACCTTCCCCTATTTTTCTTCTTTTTTTTTCTTAATTTTTTTTTTTTTTTTTGTGCGTGTCTTTCTTCCCTCCTGACTTCACTGGCAGCTTTTCCCTCCTTGCGCTCACCCCGGAGGAGGAGGAGAAGGAGGAGGGAAAAAACAACCCACCAACCCAGCCACTAAACCCACCCAGCAGTGGATGGGGGGAGGCAGGAGTCTCGCAGTGCGGGCTCCTGGCCAGCGGGCGGTGGGAGCCCCCTCGCTCGGCGAGCTGATGGCCGGCGGCGGGGGAGCAGGGCGCTGCCGGCCCCGCGCACCCAGCGCAGCGGCGGCCCCGGCCGCGGCCCCGGCGCCGGTGGGGCGCTGAGGGCTCCGCGCCCGCGCTCGCTCGTCAGGCAAGGTGCGCTGAGGGGGGATAAGACGGGAGGGAGAGCGGCGGAGAGCWGCAGAGAGAGGCAGGGAGGCTGGCGGGTCTGCCCGGCTGCTGGCTACCTCACCCCGGCGGCGCATCCTGGCAGATGACGGAGTAACTCACCCGCGTCTGGCTTTTTTTTTTTCTTTTTTTTTTTCCCTTCTTTTTTTAAGGGGTGGGAGGTGTTTGCTATTTTATCCCTTTTTTTTTTTTTTTTTTCCCCTCTGTGTGCGTGTGTGTATACAAATACATCGCCTCCGCTCAGGGAGCCGGATATTTCCAACCCCAAACTATGGCTTTTCAAAAATCGCCCGATGCCTCCAATGCCACGAGGAAAAATCCCAGCCTCTTGGAGATAGGAGCCTTGTGCTTGGACTCGGAGATCATCTTCGGCTTCACCAGCCACCTCCTGCGGAGGAAGGCCAAGGTAGGGGAATCYTGCCGCCGTCCCGGGGAGCTGGGGCCCAGGAGCGGGTCGGGGGGTCCGGCTGCCTGCCCTGTCCTGGGCCGGCTTACGGGAAGGGGTGCGAACTCGGCGGTGCGAAGTTGCGGGCGGCGGTGMCGGGCAGGTTTCAGCACCACGAACAGTCCTGGCGGCTCCGCGGARCAGAGCGGAGGGGTGCGGAGGGACTGCGCTGCCGGCCCCCTCCCGGGGCTCCCCTGTGGGCACTGCGGCGCCTTAAGTGACCCCGGTTTCAGATGGGGAGTGGTGGCACCGCGTCCCGCTATTTCCAGGAGGGTTTTGTACTTACTAAGAAAAGGAGGTTGCTCAGCCCCATAGCGCGGCTCAGCCCAGCGCCGGCCGGGGAGCCCACCCCTTCACCCCCCGCCCCGTCCAACCCGGGACTTGGCGCCGCGGGAGGGTTTTGCAGCCGTTGTTTGGGCACAGGAAATTTAGGAGCAACTTCCCGGAGAGCAGCATCGCCCGGAGCAGGCGGGAGAAGGGAGCCGGGGCGCAGCGCCCTGGTGCGTGTGTCTGTGCCAGTCCTGCTTCCCCGCTCGCCCCAAGAGGGGCACACGGCAGCCCCCGGGCAACAGCCCGTGCCTCCGTCTCTCCGCTTCACCTCCGCACCCAAACTTTTCTCGGGCTGCCGGCGGGCGGTCCGGGCGGGCGGGGGACGGCGGTGACCGTGTATGGGGGGCTCTGCCCACGGTGCGGGGGGCGCCTTAGGGCTGTGCCTGTCGCCCACTGCCCCAGCCCTGCCCAGGGCATACATCCTTGGGGCTGGTGGGGATGGTGGTGCGCTTCCCACACGTGCTCGGGAGAGCCAGAAAAGTTTAAGGGGCGGGGGAAGGTGCCTCTTGGGTGGGACTATTTTTTCCCCATATATGTGTATACCCCCACTCTTCGTSCTCGGCGCTGCCCTCTTCACCACAGACCCTGCCCCGCGGTTCAGTGCCACCGGCACCCACTGCGCGGCGGCGGGCAGGGGGCCCAGGGGCCGCGCTGGCGTCTCGGGGAAGCGGCCGCCGTCACCCGGCGCGGCCCCTCGGGTCTCCGGCTCGGTGCCGGTGCCGGGCGGGCCCGCGGGCTGCGCTGCGCGGCGGCGCCGGCAGGTGGCGCTCTGGTCACAGGCACGGCGGCGGCGCCCTCAGCCCCGCGCGGCCCGGGCACGTCCCGGCCCCGGCACCGCCGCCCGCGCGGGAGCCGCGACAGACAGGGCGCGGATCCCTCCCTTCGGGGGCAGAAAAAGCTAAAAACCGAGAAGAGTGCTAAATATACCAGCCGGAGAGGCAGCCAAGTAGACAATTAGCTGCGAACGTTAATTTCTCCGTCTGTCGGGTCAATTTTCGCGTGTGGGAGCATCCCGTCGCGCCCGCCGAGCGGCTGGGGACTCGGCCCCGCGGGGCCTGTGCCCCGCGGCACCGCGCATCTGCCCGCGGAGTCGGGGCACCGTATCCCATCCCGAGCAGGACTGCGGCAGCCGCGGGGCGGAGCGAGGGGAGCGGACCCCGGCCGGACCCTTGGCCCCCGGTGGCAGMGGGTCCGCACCCCCAGCGCCGCTTTTCTCCCCCCGCGCCCGGCAGCGGGACCCGCACCCCGCACCCGGCCCTTTTTTCCGACTCCCGAGGAACTCGGGCATTAGAGTGTGAAGAAGGCAACCACTTAAGTCACACCGGTTTTGGGACTATCCCGTAGGGTCACTATGAAATGGCATCTTTCTGCCCCCGCCGTTATCCCAAACTTAAACTTACACCTAAACCCAAATGTCAGCCCGCCTCGGCCGAGACTCCCCCGCCCCGCTTACCCCACCCCACCCGCCTCCGCCCAGCCCCTCCTTCCCTGCCCTCCGAGCACTTTTCCAGCTTTTTTTGCCGACGTGCTCCTGTGCTCCTGGTCCTTCCCCGTGCCGCCGTGGGGAGCTCACTCCGCCTCCCTCTCCCATCCCAAACTTCACTCCCGTCTCAACATGGGAGGCAGCATCACCTAGAGCGGAGCCCGGGCGGCGGGGAACCGGCGCGATCACTGTTGGCACCCCTGACCCCCGCCGCGCCATGGGCGCCCCGGGCCGGCCGCGCCGCCGGGCACCGCACCGCCCGCACTAGCGCAGCGGGGCGCGGGGCAGGGGAGCATCCCCCGCTATCATGATCGCGGCCGCCGGCAGGAAGGGTCTGGGACCTGATCCCCGGGCGCCGGGGGTAAGTTGCTACAACACTCCTCCCCGCGCTTGAGCTTTTTTCCTATGCCTTTTATTTTTTCCCCCACTTTTTTTTCTTTTTTCTTTTTTTTTTTTTTTTTTTACGCGCGCGGAGGGTGGGAGCAGCGTTGCCTCCGCGCCCCGCGTTGCTGAGCTGTGCTGTCTCCGCAGGTGGCGGAGGGGAGCGCGGCGCGGGAGCTCTCCCCGCGGAAGAGGCCGCCGGCCGCCGCCGAGGAGGAGCGCTGCGCCAGCCGCCCGCCGCCCGAGGGAGCGGGAGCCGCCGCGGGGGCCGAGCCGCGGCCGCTGGAGCGGGCGGCGGCCGGGGGCTGGTGCCGGAGCTGCCAGGCGCAGCTGGCCGAGCTGAGGAGGCAGGCGGCCCGGCTGGCTGCCGGCGGCTGCCCGCCCAACGCCCCGCCGGTAAGTGCAGCGCCCGGCGCCGCCGGGGGATCGCGGGGTGGGGCGGGAGCCTGGCCCCCCGCCCGCACGGGGTCACGGGTACATCCCCACGGATTTGGGAGGGGAGCGTGACGGCAAAGCCGGAGATTTCCAAGCCGGGAGGGTTCTTCAAAAGTTCAAGGATTTCCCGTCCCGGAGTTTATCGAAAAGCGAAACTGTGYGGCTGGAGGCGCCCCCGCTGTTACAGCCACCGGCTGCCAGAAACAGTTAAAATAGGGAGTTTGGGAAGAGGAGCGAGAGAGCCGAGGAGCGGCTGTGCGGGAGYCGTCCGGGACGCACCCTCGGGGCTGCCCCAGAGCCCGGGTGCCGGGGGAGCTCCCCGTGTCGCTCCGCAGGTCGCTGTGCCGCCCAGCCCTGCTGACACCGCCCCGGGGATGCCGGCTCGGTGTTGTGACTGGGATTTGCCTTCATCCTTCCTAAGAGGAGCTGCCGGTGGCAGAGGTTCAGCTCCTCCCTCTGAGAAGCCCACAAAGTGCAGCTGAGAATCACTCACTCGTGTTTGTGCCGCTGGAGGAAACTTTGAGTGGGATGATTTTGCTGTGCTTTTGCCCTCTGGGTGTTTGAATGTACCTGCCCGGCTGATGGGCTCACTCCTGTCCTTAATGTCCTTTGGGCAAGGACTGACTGTGTTATTTTCCTCCGGTTTGTGCTTCATGGTGGCACTTCAGATCTGGCGGGGAATGGAGAAAGTCTGTGAGGATGTCAGAGGTTCTCTGTRACACAGGTGCAGCCTTATTTGCATGTAATGTAATTGTCTGCACAGTTTTTCTTTTCCCTGTTTGTTTTCTGTCTGTCAACGATCCTCATTATCCTTGTCCCTTCTCCTTTTTCAGAGCAGGTGAAGCAAAGCTTTTGAAAGGTGAAATAATACAGTCCTGATAGAGTCTTGTCTAGACATCTGAAGAGATCCTGAGAATTAGTTGATGGGGCAAAATGCAGTAGAAGACCCTGAGATTCTGTTTCAGGACACACAAAACGTGTGTTGGGTTTTTGATAACATTTGGAAGTAATGTATTGTTTTCTAAACAATGCTTATCTGGATGTTTGCAAGAATGGGGGGGAGGGTCTAAAGAGGAAGCCAAACCCTACTGACCTTCGTTTTCATTCAAAGAGTTCCTGTATGATCTACAGAATTCCCATTGAATCTAAATATAGTTTTGTTTGGAAGTGCATTGTGGAGCAGTGTCCGAATGCACAGTGAGGTTTGCATTTTCAGGCCGGATCCAAAGCCCTTTGAAATCGACAGGAGTCTCTCCATTGACTTGCTGGGTTTGCAGTGGGCTCTTATTTCTGCGGTGTAAAAGGTCACGTATCTTATCTCATTGGATTCAGGAACGCTGGACCTTTTGTTTTCTGGATTGCTGCGAATGGTGGAAAGAAGTTTAATTTCCCTTGTGAAGTGCCTGTGACAGGCTGCTTCAAACGAGGAGCACAGAAACCCCTGTTCCTGTTGTTGGGGTGGGCTTCTGCCSTAAAGAATCGTGTCCTATCTGGGAGCAGATCTCTGCCATGGGAAAAAGGGTTGCCAGTGCGGGAGAGTCGGGGGCCTCAGCCAGGTGTTCAGGTGAGGAGACCTGTGAGCAAAGGCCTGTTTGTGTGGTCTCCTTCCTGCAAGTCTCACGGGACYCCCTTGATAAGCAGTCGATGATGGATAAATTAATCCCCCTTTTCTGCAAGGTTTCAAAGCATGCCCAGGAATAAAATAGGAGTCATCACAGTGTCAGGACCTCGGCAGACCTGAGCACGGAGTAACAGATACCTGGAGTTTACTTGTGTAGCATACAGTAGGGCTCGATGTTTGAAAACTTTCTAAAAACTACATTCTCTGACACTTGTGAGACCTGTAGCCTAATTGCCAGCTCAGACTCCCACTAATCCTGGTGTGGTGAGCAGCTCCTCAGGAAGGAAGATGCAATAAACAGTTGTGCTTACTGCCCTGTGAGCGTGAAGTAGGTTAGCGGGAGATAACAGTCAGGGGTTCGGCTACTCAGCTGCCGAGAATTGGCCTTGCAGTGGGAATCTGATGCAATATGCTGGCAGGGTGAGCACTGTGTAATGTTTGTGCCAGAAAGGCAGCTTGCTCGATTTCCCCCCCCTTGCTTTCTTGTTTAATTATATAACAAGACATMTGAAAAAGCAGCTCCTCTCTGTAAGAGTTTCATGCCCATACAATGCAAGTCCAAAGTTTCTTACAAGCTCTTCTAATGCACTGTCAAACTAAGCAACTACTGGATGAGTAAACACCAGAAGGCTACTGCTTGGAGCATGCTGCTCTGAAAAGATTTACCTCCTTTGCCGTAATAATTAAGAGATCTTTCAGCACAGATTCAGAARGATTTCCACACCTGGTTGAAAACCCTTTGGAAAGGTGGGTGGGTGCCTCAGAGATGAAAGAAGGGCTAGTTTCCTGCTGTTGATACCTTTCCTGATGAAAGAGAGGAGGTGTATTCTCATGCGTGGGGCAGCTGACAAGGGATAGAATTCACATTAGAATAAAAAGCCAACATACTGTTTGCAGTCTGCAGGGATAACAAATCTAATTGCTTGAGAGGGCTATGATTCATACAGTTTATGTGTTGCCATCCTTTCAATTAGATGTATTTAAAATATATAAATAATTTAAAGTTTCGGTGCTCAGATGATGTGCATTGATTACAGAATACTGTTAGTTGTTTGTGTCTCTTCAAAGTCCTCCAAATCTCTGTGGACAGCTGATAAAAAGATACACCTCTTTGCTTATGTTAAAACTCTTTTAACAGTCTCCCAAGTACAAGATTTACTGCACCTTACACGCTCAATTCCCTTCGTTTTACTGCTGCTGCCTTTGCAGTTTTCCACCACAGTGAGGCCTGTGTGTGAATCAAAATGTGATTTCAATCACGTGTGGATGGAACCGAGTAAAGTTTAATCTGAAATTATCCCAGATTAGCATTTTCGTGTTGCAGTATTGCCATCAGTTGTCGGGTCATGTACTGACCTAATGTAGGAGGGAAAAACAAGGTGTCTTGGTTTATCCCTAATTAAAAGTTTTGCAGGCTGTGTCCCTGGAGAGTTGGTAATGGGATACAGGATCCCCTACTGCCAGAGCTCTGGCAGGAGTGGAGGGCAGGTTGCTGTGCCTGGAAGATGTTGCTGTTGGCAGCTGTGGGACAATCCACGGGAAATGAGTTGGTGGTCTGTGTCTCACTCCCAGCTGGCAAACAGCCTTGTCACAAAACCACCACCACAATTACCGCTAATTGGCATCATTGTCGGCAGTTTCAGGGAGAGGCTGAGGACTGAATGGGATGTAGATTAAATTAGTAATAATAATACTTAGCACCTAAATTCTTCACAGTGCTTCGCAAGGGCTAATTAATCAATTTGTGTGATGCCCCTGTTAGGTAAAACCCAAACAGGCTGTCATTTCTAAAGAAGTCGGAGTGAGGTGTGTGTCTCCAAAAGGAACTGGATAGGCAGGGACTGCTCAACGTGAGAGATGTGCTCCTGTAGCTGCATTTCTGGAAGTAAACTCTGCACTGCCTCTGGCACAGGCAATAGCCTTAAGGATATACAGCTACTGTAAAATGGTTTTAGCTAATCCCTTATGAGCAGAGGAAGAAAGCTCTCTTGGTGTGAGGAATGCACACACGGATGCAACTTCATCCACAGAAGGGATTTAGACTGGTGTAAATATTTTGGTTATAGAAAATTAATGATTGTGCAGGTATACTGTAATAAAAGAATTTTTTATCAGTATTGAAAGGAGGCCAGGACTAGCAGAAGTTCACTTTGGAAGTGATTAACTTTGATGATCATGTTTCTCCCAGCCCAGACATTCAGACACCCCATTTCACTTGTCCCCATCCACCCTCAGCCCCAGACTCCTCCAGTCTGAACAGTTTATATTGTACCTACTGCCGGTGCAGGCAGTGGTCAGAGGCAACATTAAACGGGGCAGAAGCATTCGTATGGTATCGTAGCTTGAGTTCAGGAAGTTCTTGCTGTCTTTGTTTTTAAGGGCTTCTTTTCTTCGCTGTTCTGTTGCCTTGTTTTTTCTTTGTACCCCCGTTGCCTTACATGCACTGTGTTTTACATGGGGCACACCACTCAACGGCTTCCACGGGCCTGAAGGACAAAGAAGGGAGTGTGGCTCTATTGCTGGTGGGGCAATTTTTTTTTTTCTCCAGTACCTAAAAAATGCTGTATTCCCTGTTGCCCCGGTAAGCTGTGGCTAGGTACAGAGGGGCGTGCTGCCAGCCCTGGTCTGCAGGGAGCCTCGGTGACCAGGACGGGTTATGCCTTGGTTGCTAATGAACCATGAATCATTTGAGGGAGCTGAGCAAGTCCTAGCCTGCTATATCCTTGTTAGGGCTCAGCGTTACACCAGCCGGAGTTGGAGGAATCCTGGGTTCTCTGGGAAAAGAGGGAGGATGGCAGTGGCTTTAGGCATGCTGTTTACGTGGATGTGTCTTACCTGTGCAAATGCCAGGCGGATTGAACTCCCATCACTTCTGGTCAAAGTGATGGTCTCCTGGTGGCACACCTGTATGTGCTGCTGATGGCATCACCTGAAGGGGGGATGAAGAATAGAGCTTTGAGATGGGTGTGCTCTTTCCGGTGGGATTCTCCTGTATGCTAAATAACCCTGCCATGTTTCCATGAGCAGCAGAACTAGGGTTTGGTAGGATGGGTGTTCATTGCATTTGTTCTCCCCATCCTTCTGCATTTATCCCAGCTGTTTCCTCGTCCCAGATAACCCCATAAGAGGCAGCATCTTCTCTGCAGCTGCACACAGTTTGTTTGACAGTAAGCTACTACTTTGACGTCTGGATTCTGCCAAACAACTAATAACCTGTGGGTACTGCCCAGTTTCTCTCATAGCCAGTTTATGGAAGTTGTAGGAACTTCCAATGAGCCTTCTACCTCAATTTCGGCTCATTTGACAGGTTCAAAAGCTGTTAAGGAGGACATGGCAGCGAGGAGGATGGAAAGAAAGGCRCTGCAGCCATTTTTATTGCTTTGGAGAACCAGTGTGAGAGGACTGGCATGGGATTGAGGACTGTGGTCTTAATGCGTGAGACTCAGGGATGCTTTGTTATTCCCACCCAGGCCACTCTGATGGCGTGGTATCAGCAGTAATAGTGGCAAGGAGAGCACATGTGATCCCTGGCTGCCAGCACCTGTCTCCTTACCGTGSTTTGCACTCCTGGGTGCTCCAGGACTCTGTGCTGCATGTGGAGGAGCCTGGGAGAGGGCTCTGTGTCCTCAGTGTTTGCCTGCAGAGTCATGCTTCCCCGAAAAAGCAAGGATTCAGAGCATGTGGGGACTTCTTGCAACATTTGAGGTGCATGTGGAATAGGTCTAAGCTTTTAGAAGCAATCCCTGGCTTCAGTGAGTTTTCCTTCCCATGCCCGTTGTTTTCTATTGATGGGTCAGCTCTTACTAATGGGTAGCCCTTACTGCCTGGAATTTGGGAGTCATGATGGTGAGAYGGCTGAGTCTTGGCTGAGTTTGGAGTCTGCTGTTACTTAAGGGCTCTTCTTATTTTCATGGGAGGTCTTCCTGCAACTGGGCAGATATGGATAAGGGGAATAGAGTGGGAGAGCTGTCTTTTACAGATTGCTCTCTAGAGGAATCCAATTTTCATGGCTCTTTACAAGCACTAAATGCACCTTAAAGTGTTCTATATTTAACATTTCAAAAATGCATAAATGGAAAAGTAATGTCTTGGTTAATAAATATGAAACTACGGGGCATTTTTTTGAGATGCACATTTAATATTTAATTTTGTGAGAGAGACTCTTGCAGAGACTTGGCTGGGGAGTGCTCCAGGCAATGAGCTCAGATGTGGATTTCAGGTACGTGTGCAGTCTAATAACAGGGTTAGTGACAGCACTGTGTCAAATGTGTTGACTCGAGCAGTTGCCTTGTCTCAGCCAGTGCAGCAGTTCCCCGTGTGATAGGATAGGCTGCAGAAACTGATGGTAATGAGTTTGCTTTAGACACTTAGGATTTTCAAGCATGCCCTTTTAAAATACAGGTGAGTGGGATTATCTTGCAGTTTGGATGCTGGAGGCAAGAGACCTTCCCACTGGGGGATCTGAAGTAGGGGAGTGGGGATTGCACAATTAGCTGAAGGTACTGTGGTCTCCYGGGTAGCTGAGGGTAATTAGTATTGCTCTGGCTCTGTCTCTGGCTAATTCCTTCAGCACCCTGCCCTATTAGGGAAGAGGGAGGAAACACATAAACCATTTCAAAATCCCAGGGGGTGGAAAGGAGCATCTGCTCCTAACATCTGAGGTTACTTTGAACCTGTTGAAATATGTAGTAGCTGCTTTATTGTTTTTGCCAAGAGTTTCCACCTACAGTGATCCCAACCTCTGACTTGTTAACAGTGAGGTTGTTGGAGGCAGTAGTCATCCTCTTCCCTGGCTCACAGCAGCTGATAGTGGCTGCTGCTCTGGACCTGGCACCACAGGGTATAGGAGCAGGGATGACTGAAACTACTAAGATTTTTTTTTTTTCCTCCCCTCTAAGATCAGGATTACCCACCATGTTCACAGTTGCTTCATGTGTCTCCTGCTGCTCAAGTACCCCAAAATAGCTGCACTCTGTGGGCCTGAGTGGTCCTTCCCACAGTGTAGATGCTGATGTAGAGAAGAGCCAGTTAGTCCCTGGGTTTTCAGCTGGCAGATGAACATTTTGTCATGAAAAGTGAGCAGAGATTATGCTGCACCCTGGTTAGATGAGGAGAATCTCTCTGGAAGCATATGCATGTCTTGTGGAATATTTTTCCATGCCAATGCTGATGCCTTTCTCAAAATTGAATTACCTTCAGGAACTAGATCCATTGCTCACACTGAGTATGGCAGGCAGCTGTCCAGTTGGGAGTATTGTATCCACTTATTATTTACTGGAAATCAATGGAATTTAACTTGTCTGGATTTGTCTCCTTGTCCTCTGACTTCAGACCTGCAGAACTGGAATAATTATTTTGTTTTTACGTGTCCAGTATATCCCCAAATGGAAGGTGGGAATCTTGTGTGTTGCTGGCTTTGCTTGTGATCAGGACCTGCCTACCAATTCTACAAGTGTCTACTAATTTTGTGTAGTCTTTCAGATGAGTGGCTTATGGGAGAAAACTTGGGCCTTAATTCCAGAAGACTCATGCCTCCTGCTACGTCTGTTAACAGGAATTGTGTCCCATTGCAGGGATGCAAGGTCTAAATTAATCCTCAGATCTGTCTCTGAGTTTGTGAATTTGGGCAAGCTGCTTCATATCCATGGGCTTAATTTCTCCTTTGCGCAGCCAAGAGAAAATGCTTCCACCTTTTGTCCATTTCCAGTAAAAGCTTTTTTTTTGTGCTGGGGACTCTTTCTTGCTTGCCTGGCATTAAGCATCATCAAGTGCTCTTAGTAGAGCTGACTGCTCCTGTAATATGCATAATAAGGGAGAATATATAACACATGGACACAGAAAACAGTGGACTCTGTGACTTGCAACTGAACTTTCAGGTCAGGTGTCAGGGAGGGAGTTCTGGAGCTGGGGTCACTGCAGCACCGGAAAGAGCAAACAAAGCCAGGGGCTTCAGATAAACCATAAAGACAGTAACAGATAGTCCTGAAAATCTGCTAGTTCACCAGGAGACTGAGTGGCGAGGCTGTAGAAGGAGACTGAAGATCTCTGGTGTATGTCCAGTTGAAGTGGAGCTTCAGCTCAGGGAGCATGGGTTAGAGCGGTGCTGATGGTATCTAAAAAGGGTGTATCTGCAATCTGCACAATGCCTCCCTCTGATGGAACTGGAAAGCTGCCTTGTGGAAATGCAGTGTGGCCTTGTAAACTGGGAACTCTTCAGTGCCTCCTACTGCTGTCGAAGTTTATGCCAAAGTGTAAAGTGTTACTTATTAGTTTTTCATTAAAAATATTTTACTTTTAAATGGAAAGGTAAATTTTATAGAGGAACTTAAGAGCAAAGCTTCAAATTATTATTCCAGTACATTTGGAATATGGTGGGAACATGTCACTTTGCAGGAGTAATGTATTCTTCTCTAGGATAAGCTAAAGTGAATGTAAACCTTTGGCATATAGTTCTTTGGACCGACTTCTTTGCTTTGAAGCTGCGTGAGCTTTCAAGACGTAGCTGGCAGATGTTCATTTTCATGTTGGACAAAAAATGTTTAGTATAAATACATCCACCTATTTTAGGCAGCATAATGCCATTGTTGCATGTTTGTTGTATCACTAAGAGTCTGACTGCTGTATACATCACCCTAATGTACGATGAATCAGGGAAATCTCAGCTCTTGCTCACAAAAAGAGGCTTAGGTGAGTGCAACTATCCTTCTTTGAGTCAAGTCTTCAAATTCACCTTTGATCAGCACTCCTGGAGTTTGGAAGCTGCTCCGAGTTTCGGCTGGGGCAGGGCTGGCATTACCACGCATCAATACCTGTGCAGGATTGACTGGAACACCGGACAGCTGTGGGAAAATGATCAATTTTCATTTAGCTCTTAGCAAATCTTCCCCTGATGTTTCTGAGGGATTTTACACTGCTGGGTGAATGGGATGGGAAGCCTTCTGTACGACACTGAAATGTGATCCTTGTGGCTAGGCTGGGCCTTTCAGCATGAATGGTGAAAAAGAAGCATTAGTCCTGGTTCTCACAGCATTCAAAAGGTTATGTTTAAATGTGTTTCCTGTTTTACTCCAACATGCCATTTGTTACAACATGGTTTGTGTTGCTGTCGGTGTGTATACATTGATCAGTGCTGATTATTCTGGGCAGCGTTTGGCTTTGTGTTTGAAATCATTTGGGATGTTAGATGTTCTCAGTTTGTATTGTACTCCGTTTTTATTGCCTTGTGTTGTTCTCACTGTATTGTATGTTCTAGCATGTATGTACTCCTTTTGGCWTTGCTGCTTTTCTGCTGGATCTCAGAGT
Source organism: Amblyornis subalaris (assembly GCA_018881555.1). Taxonomy (NCBI): domain Eukaryota; kingdom Metazoa; phylum Chordata; class Aves; order Passeriformes; family Ptilonorhynchidae; genus Amblyornis; species Amblyornis subalaris. The sequence continues at coordinate 5,586,301 of JACAXG010000042.1, forward strand.
ACAGCAGTTTCGTACAACTTGCATGTAGCTTTGTCAAGTAAAAATTTGCTTGCAGGGGTTGCCTGCTGCTTTTGCATCTTATGTGGCTCCTGAGTAATTCAGGGATAGTGTCTATGCCCGGGGTACACCACATGGCCCTTAGCAGAGTGGTGCTTCTGAGTGTTTTGGAGGAGGTGAGACTGCTGAAGTGATTGAGATCAATGGCACTATGCTGGACTGCTGGCAAATGTCCAGTTCCCACCCCAAAACAGGAGCTGTTGCCATCCCCAGACTATGAGCTGTCTCCAGGGACTCTGTGGAATGTGACAGTCTTTGCAATTGTCAGAAATATGAAGACAAACAAGCGGCTTGCACAATCAGGAAATCTGGCCATCCTTGTTTCTATTGCTTTACTACTTTTGGGTCACCCATGGCGTTCCCATACTGCTGGCTGGTGCTGGGAAATCTGGTTCCAAGGAAGCGCTCAGTAATGATGAGAAACAAATTTGCTCTACAAAATTTGGCCTTTGAAGGATGGAGGTGAGGTACAAATGTTTTTGCCGCTTTCACTTCTGGACAATGCTGGTGCTACTTTTCTGGTCAGTGAGCAGAAGATGGAAAGGCTGGTTTGACCCTAATACCCTTTTTAGAAGAAGGGCCTTAGCCTTCATATGATCTACAGATGATGCAGAGCTTTTGTAAGATACCTTGAAAACTGTGCTGTAGGCGAAACATGGGACAGGATTTGTCCTATAACTATTTTGCCTGTAGCTTGAAATACAAAGTTAAACCCAGAATCTACAGTTAAAATGTTCAGGTGTTAGTGTAACTTGTGTAACTGTAAAGTGTGAATTATTTTTCTGTCTTTCTCTGAAGATTTTGTTGCAAAGGCAGGCAAATACATTTGGCATTCCTCCAACAAGCTCTCACAAGGGTAATTTTGTGTGGATGATTGACTGGCATGGAAACACTGTAAGATATTGTCTTTTTGTGGATTTTGTAAAGAGAAGATACAGTTGAAGTAAGTTATAATATGCACAGAATCTCAGCAGTCTGCTGAGAGAGCTGCTTTCAGCAATTACCTGTAAGAATAAAGTAAAAAGCATTTATTATTGATATTCACTTTCCACATATTAAGAAATATTTCTTCTGATATTGTTAATTTTTTATTTGTAGGCTCCAAAGGAGTATAGACTAAGACAAATGTGTTCAAGGAAGAAAAATATATGAGTTAATACGTTAAGTTTACATATTTTTTGTTTGATGGATTTATGGTTTTTAATTACACCTTCATGTCTTGCATTGGGATCCCTGGGGGCCCTTTCTGAATTTCATATTTGTACTCTTGTACATATGAGATGCTTTAACCTGCCACCTCGTGCAGCCATACTGCTGCTTGACTGACCTCTGGTGAAGCTACTTGTTACTCAAGTTTAAAATCTGAGACTTCCACAAAGAGCTAGATGATTAGAAGAATATTTGTGTGATTGAGAGAGTCTCTCATCCTGACATGTTGTGAAACACAGGCTGTGAATGGGTTTCTCTGATTTTTGCGTGGAAGGGTGGACTTTGTGCTCAGCATTTGCTCAGCTGATTGTGAGGAGCAACACCCTGGCTCAGCCTCTGGCTCCCTGAGGGCAGTTTGGCAGTGCAGAGCAGTCATGTCTTTGGTAACAACCCTTTGGGGAGCCATGGCTGGGTTTAGGGAAGAGTACTTTCAGCAATATGTCATCCTGAATGTCCATCTCCCTACTTCGGTCTTCAGTTACATGCAGCACTGGATTTTCATTCCATAGCAGTTTGCATCATGGTTCTTTTATTGACAGCGGAATCGATAACCTGTGTTAACAGGTGGAGAATGAAGCCTGTTGGCTCTGTGTGGTTTCAGTTGATTTAGATGGGTGAAATGAAGAAGCCAGACTGCAGAGCTGGTCAATGTCTGTGTTCCAAATCCATCTCTCTGTGTTGGTATTGTTAACCTCTGTCTGCTTTTCTCCAGCACATCCTCTTCATTTTTCTGTTCAGTGGGAACATAATTACCTGTTTATGTGTATGTGTGTGGAAATAGTGCCAGGATCTGTTTGTTATAACTATGACATAGCTTATTGAAGAGGCAAACAACCCAGGCTGACAATATTCAGGTTTTCCAAAAGAAACTTGCTTTAGGACTGACAGTGTGAATATTCAGGCACAACTTGAGCTCCCTTTCTCCGATTTGTGCTGTGTGTTCTTTTATTATTCTGGTCATGGCTGCTCATAAGCACATGCAGCTCAAAAGCAAAATAGCTCTGTTTGTGCTGTGAGAATTTAGTTGGGTTTCAGCTTCTTACTGCCAAGTCTTTTGATGACATGAAAGATGTGTTATAGGCAGGGTTGGCTTTCCTGAGACTCACCCTGAGTTCTTCACTGAGTGTTTTATTCCTGTGGGAGGGTTTGGCTCTTGGAGGATTGGGTGCTATGAGAAGTGTGGAGTAGATAGTTTTAGAGTTGCAGTGCAGAACAAACACTTGGCCCTGGGAAGTGAACACAAGTGAGAACACAAAGGCATTGTCCTCTGAGGTGATTCATTGGAAGTCTCTACTTTTTTTGTTTTCTTTTTGTAGTTTCTATTTTAATTTCTCTTGCTGGAATCATAGAATATCCTGAGTTGGAAGGGACCCACAAATCCAACTCCTGGCCCTGGACAGGACCACACCAAGAATCACACCACACTAGTCCAGGCTCAATCTGATTTTTCCTCCTGCTTGCCACTGGAGCAACAGTTCTGTTTGCTGGTGTTGGAAGATAGTCCGTGGCCTTCCATCCTTCCTGGAGGCTGTGCTTGTGCTTTCTTGGGAAAGCTGTCTCACTAAGCATAATGGTGCAGAAATGGTTCACCTGCTGCTAAAGGAGTGAGCTGAAAATGTCTGTGGCTGTTCAACAAGAAAAAACGTAGATCTACTGTGTGAAAAACATACTTCTTTCCATACCTGAACAGGATTCCTGAAGTCTGTGCAACAACAGAGTTAACGTAATCCTGATCTTACAGAGGAGTGAGTTAACCCAGGAGTTTTGTAGCTTAACTGAATACAATAGAGGAGTGACATCAGTGAGAGATTAGAATAAGCTTTGTTATCTTCAAAGACTGTTTACTTAGTGGTTGGAGAATCGCTGTGTTTGTAGGTAGAGGTAGGAAATGTCCTGGGGCAGGTGGGAGCTGATAGCATTACACAGAGCTTAGTGGTTCTCCTCACGCATCCCTACATTGCCTTGTGCTTCTCCCAACCTGCTGGCTGCCTCTGCTTTTGTGTATACCACCAGTACCGAGGTGTTTAAGAGATTGCCAAGGTTATTTTGGATGCTAAACAATGAACCCAAGCAGTATCCTTAAATTCTACCAATCCTGGAACAGTATCACTTGTATTTTTCTTATATATGTACATAAGTTTTCGTTAAAATATTGGTTAGAGGTATTTTAAAAATCTCAGAGTTGAGTTCTGAGGATAGGTACCTACCCTTGGATATTTCAGCTATTGCTTATTATCACATGGAAGACAATTTGGGTTTGGGTATTTAGAGGATTCTTGTGCAGCTCTTGGGTTTTTTCTGCAGAGTTCCTTTTGACAGCAGTTAAGTTACTTTTGATCTCCAGTAAAAGGACAACTTGATTTGCAGGTTTATGTAGAAAAGCTTCTATAAACTTAATTTGGAGCCCACTGGGATACATATCCCACATGCAAGTATTTAGCAGTTCCTTTTTTTCTCATGAAAACATTCCTGTAAATGTGGTCTTGAAAGCAAATTTTTGCCTCATTGGCATTTTTTAAAAGACAAAACACAGATGCAGTGTTCCAGGCAGATATATTTCTGTTCCCAGCTGTTTTGAATGCTCATTTGATGTTAAGTCTTTGTTCAATCCAGTCCTATGTCATTAATGACTCTGGAGTAAGTAGGTATGCAGAGCTGGAGGAAATCCTGTTTTATGCGTTCCTATTCTAGGAGAGCCTCAGAAAGACTAACAATAATGCAGCTTGGTGAGGTAATGGGTAAACATAGTAAGAAATAAAACGTGCTTATTCCTTACTGAAGCAGGAAAATAGCTTATGAAGCATAATGTTGTCTTTGATAAGTGTAGATAATCTGACCTGCTTCAGTCTGTGGATTAAGACATTAACTGGGGAAGGTGAAATGGCTTCTCGTAAAGAACCTGTCCCTCTGGTTGTAAACGAGATGTCAGCAAATATTAAGGAGAATTAACAAGAAGTAGGAGCCCAGTCATAACCCAGTGGAGTCACATGAAAGGCTTGCCCTGCCTTCAGTGGCCACTTCATTCCCACCTGAGGTTGAGGGTTGTGTTGTGCAGTTCAGCCTTATCCTGACTTTGATGTGGGCGCTGCTTCCAGTCAAGGGGTGGGTGGTGCACAGCAAAGGTCTGGTGGAGCCTTAAGATTGTATGTGTCCTCTTCACAATCCTCCCAAGATGCTGGGGGAAGGAGAAAATGGGAGCATCCCCCAGCTTTTCCTTCCCTCTGCTGAAGGAGTGAAGTTTAGTAGAAGTGTTTGTAGGAATCTCTTCATCAAGTGCTTGAGGAAGTTGAGGCTGGACTTAAAGCTTTTGATCTTGGTCAGTGGATGGATAGCAGGTAGAAAAACAATGAAATTTTGTTGACTTGGTTTTTTTGGGAGGAAAATGTGAAACTGTGTAGTTTTTCCACTATCCAGCTTCCGCAGCAGCATGTGTGAATACAGTGAAGCATCTGAACTCCAGCCCACTCACACTGTCTGTGCTGCAGGCCTCCCTGGGGACCCAGGGCAATCCAGCTAGCATTACATTTTGAGATAAGCTTACCCCATTTAGCGTATGCATTTTGATCAGCCTGCGATTACAGACTAGTGAGTTGCATGCATAGACACCAGAGCTCTCGTGTTGGTGTTCCCTGTACATGCACTGGTTTTATGAGCATTAATCTGGTGTGTGCAGTTCAGCTGTATTTCTAATCCTTCTCTACCTTCATCTTTTTGGCTGTGAAACAGCAGAGATCCCTTTTCTTTGACTGAGTAGGGAGAATCATGCTGGTGACATATTTTAAAACCACTTAGAAGATATAAACTTATTTAAGTGCTTGTGATTTATCTGGTTTTTGCTTTATGTGATTCCTTAAATGTCACCCACTCTGAGCAGTTCTAGGATTTTCCTCCTTTATTTGGGAAGTGTCAGTTGATGAGAAGGCAGCTGATGTGCTGAAAGCATCATTCCCTTAGGAATTTGGTGTGTGATGTGTTTAGCTGGGAAGAAAGCCCTGTGACAGTTACCCTTTTGTTTTTGTTTTCTTTTGCTTTTTTCCACCCAAAAAGTTGCGGTCTTGCCCTGCTGGTTTAATGGTTAAAGAATGCTGCAGCTCTGTTCAGCTGCGCAATGCCTTTCAGGTAGTGAGAGGTATCTGAGGAATGGGAGAGGTCCCATGGGAATAGCTGGCTGGCACTTGGTTGACCTAAGCTGACGGGTCTATACATAGTCCCGATTCCTGCCCGCCAGAAAGGAGCATCTGATGCAGCAACAGCTGCTGGGGGTGTGACCCCTCCTGGTGTGTGGGGTGTGCATGGGCTTGTGCCTCCCTGCCTGTCTGGTGGGTGTGGCTGCCTCCAACCCTTCYTGCTCTCCTGCGCTCCTGGAGAAGGCAGCCCCTTCGGGAGACCTTGTCCTAGGCGGAGGGAGCTGTTGGGCCCCTGATGGCGGGAAGGAACTGGGATATCTGTGCATATCTTGCATAGAGGAGCAGCTGCTTGTGGCTGCCTTATGCACACAGTGCTTCTTGGTAGAGTGTTTAGGGAAAGGGAGAGAAGGGGTGAATACGCATTTGGCATCACAAGCTTGTAAATGCCTTGTGGAAAGTGCAAAGCGGGAGGTTGCTTGAAGCGTCTCCCTCTCCTAGACCCCAATAACTGTTCCTGGCTCCAAGAGGAACCAGTAGGAAGGATGGAAACCATCCATTAACTACTGCTTTCCAGAAACACTTGAGATCAGAGTCTTATGAGTGTGTATCACCTCCCATGTATCTTGCTTGTTTCAGGTTGTGTTGTGATGGCAGTCCTGATCATTATCTCATTTTAATTTTCTGGAGCATGATGTATGTGGATACACCTACTGTGCTCAGAGATCTCACTGCAAGATTAGAGACATGTTTAGGAAATTAGTAATGAGAGAAAAACACGTAATTAAAAATGATATCAGTTTGGAAGCTCATCCATCTTCAGCCAGCTTGCTGGAAGAGAAAGGAGTCTTACACAATGCTTAGTGGTGGGAAAATGCATTTGGCTTTCTACATTTTAAACAGGAAGGAACTATTTAAATGACAGACTTACAATAGTGATTGGGGCATTTACTTGGGAACGCTGGATCACATATTGTATCTGCATAATGTTGCAGTAACTCTGTATAAAGTTGAGGTACATCTTGTTATATTTGTTTTCTTTCAATGGTGCCTTCACACAATTTTTTAAAAACTTATTTGGATCCTTTCTAAAGCAATTGGGTAATTGCACTGAAAATAGCATTCATATTTTGAGGTAGTCATAGTTACGTATGCCAAATATTGTCTGTAACGTTATGAGGATGCACACTTAACAATTTATTTGTTTCCTGAGATATGCAATTTTATGTGAAATGTCTTACATTCAAAGTCTGCAACAGAATTTTGCACTTCATCCCCGATGACCATTATAAAGTTGCCATATGTCTTAAAATGTGCTCAGCACAACTGCAATTGTTCAGACTGTGAATTTCCTCTCATTTTATGATGAGATCCTTAGTTTAGAATAATTTTATTTTCTAGTATGAGAAACACCATTTGGTCATATATGGCTAGTTATAAAATGTGGTAACTTTTAGGCATTTCAAACAGTACATGTGCTTCGTTTGAGTTTCTATGGCATTTTTCATGAACAGTTAACAGCACCTTGTCATTTTTGTCATGAAATGCCCATAAACTCAATTATCTTCCTGTTTGGTCCAATTTACAAAGACATAGAAAACCTAAGCAGATGTCAGAGCAATAACCAGGTGTATGTTGTAGTACTTTGAAAACTTTTAATTGCTGCAGGGATGTTTCCTAGTTAGTGGCTCTGTTTATTAAGTGCTCCTGTCTGTTGTGCCTGGTTCAGGAGCATGCTTTACATACGGTATTCTCAGGCTAAGGCTGGCTGGTTTATCTAGTGACAGCCTCAAGAAAGCTTGCAGAGGGATGTGCTTTTTCAGTTTTGTTTGTTGTGTAGTTGGCAAAACTCCTGAATTGCCTGTGGTGCAGGATCCTGTGTCATCAAGTATTCTATGAACTTTGGATGGATGCTAATGGTGGCTGTTGACTGTCCACCTGTTGAGAGATGATGAGTACTGTTACCTGGGAGGATGGACAGTAGGTGAGGAGGGTATGGCCAAAATGACTCACCAAAGATCAGCAGTTCTTGGTGGCGCTTGGAGCACGGAGCCCTTACTTGGTGGCCAAGGGACCCCTTCTGTCTGGGAGCTGGAGGTCAGCAACTGCGATGGAGAGTGTGGGCAGCTCCCTGGAATTCCCTGTTATGCTTACCCATGGAGAACTGGCCTTCCTGGAGAGGTGTGAGAGGAAGCACAGTCTTTCTTGACACCCACCCTGGGAGCTGTGCTGTTGTGCATGAATGGGGACATTTGGATACGGACTGAGGATGTCTCCARTTGCTCTATGTTCACTGCCCAGAAGCAATGGCACAGCGGGAGAAGGAGGCCTTGTGTTTGCCCTTGGTTCATGCCCCTGTGCAGTCCTGCAGATTTGTACCCAAACAGGCCAGGGAGCTGGGTCTGTTATGAGATGTGTATTGATAAAACAATGAGAGAGAAGATCTTTTCCCAGGAATTAAATAATTGCTTCCTTGATGAAAGGACCCAACATCTGGCTCTTGTGTTTCATGTATTTTGTCATGTAGATGGAACTGTTTGCTTTGTTCCTGCAGTAACGTTAACCTACTAATGTATGAAGCTGTTTCCAGGTCAGTGGAAAACTGCATATAAATCTTTATTACATCTACTTGATTGTCTTTACCTCTTTATAAGATATAATTAGCACCCAGTAATCATATTGTGGTACTGTTTCTGTGATTATGCTGGTAGTTAGCGTGCAGTGCAATTCTGGTTTTATAGAGTGGAGCTAATGTTAGCTTGATTAGAATAAACATCGGCCTGTGTTGTTGGCCAGTTGATTATCTCACCTTTCTGCTGCCCAGTTTCATTGCCTCCTGCAGTCCTGAGATGTGACTGCCAGCCACCAAGTGGCTTCTGATTAAAAAGCTGTGATCTTCAATATGTGGTGCTTCAGGTTGAAGTGGGGCCACTTTCAGAGGTGATGTCCGTGATGGGAGGGAAGAAGTGGATTGTGGCAGGTCTTCAAGGACGGTAACTTGGCGAAGCTCTAGTGCCTAGAAATGTTTTGATCCTATTGTAATGAATAGCTGCTAGTTCCTGTTGTTGTTTCTGTTTTGATTGAGTGCCCAGCTGGTGTATGGTGCAGATAGGATGTTGGGGCAGGGAAAGGAAGTAACTGTCAAAAGTGCATCTCCCTTAGGAAAGCAAGAATGTGGAGCCATGGTAGGATTGGGGTTTAAATAGTACTTATTTTTCCTTGGTTTTCACAGTGCACTGGCCGTATGCAATTTTCCACATGCTGGGTAATGGAAAATTGGCCCCAGAGGAAGTCACTTTGTAAGTCAAGTTTGGGATTATAAAATCAATCACTCTTGGGCCACTAATTGATGTGGAAGATAGGAATTTCCTATACAGTATGATAAGTTCATTGGTTTTCTGGTAGGGTGTGTACAGTGCACTGTTTAGCCAACGATATTCTTTCCTGATTCTGTTGTTAACTCAGGAAAAGCATCAGGTCATTTATAGCTACACCCAAAGTGTGGGCTTGTTTCTGAGTAGTAAGGGGAGGGTGGAGGGAGTTTTTCATGTAGAGTCTACATGTGTTTTATGAAGTTTGTTTTCATCTCTTTGTGGCATAATAGCGAAGCTTGGCAGCCATGTAGGAATCATGAAGATTGATTGCTCTTAGTGTTAAGCATCTCATATCTCTGAGTTTATATCAACACTACCCTTCTTCCAGCAGCAGCATCTGGCTCATTGGCAAGATCTGTGGACAGTTGTTTTGACCACTCTGGAGATGCCTCTGGCTGTCATGTGGCTGCTGCCTTGGCCATGCTGCTTTGTTATTCTAGCTGGTCCYGTTTTCATTTATTTATTTTTTGGCTTACCTTTGATTCTGATTAATTGCTCCTCAGACTGTAGTCTTAAATAAGTCTTGCCTAACTTTCTCATGCAGGGACTTCCATGAGATGCTGATGTTAATTTTTTTCAGTGACTGTTTGCTGATGGAGCTTGGAGCAGTAACATCCCAGCCTGTGCCTTCTGTGCAGGTTTTCCTTGTGAATCACAGCATCAGTCATGTGAAGTAAAACACACATCTTTGAGCATATCCTGCATAATGAGTTTCTCTGAGAGTGGAGCTGCAAGCGCACATCAAATATTAACAGTACACAGTCAGTGTCTGGGATGGTGCTGAGAGTCCCGGAATCAGCCCCTTGGATTTTTCAAGTTGACCATTGGGAGYGGAGTTTCTGGCCCAGCTGATATAAACTGTCACAGGAGCAAAGGAGTGTGTGTCAGCTCTGGATTTACATCGCCTCAAGTGCTGTCCCTACCTACTTGATTGTATGTTTTTTATTCGTGTACCTTGTACTTTAAAAACATGATTTGTTTCAGAAGTACTGTGGCTTTGGAAGACACATGGGCTTAAATAAAAGTGAGCGTTTCTTAAAGCTACTAACGCATCTATTTTCATTAAAGAAGCCTATCAGGGTGACTACTGCTCATGGTTGAAATTAGCAGAGCTGTGATGTGCAGGAGGTGGGACAAGGTACTTACCYTCACTGGCCTTTAACTCTAATGGTCTGTGGAACTGCTTCAGTGCTGTCCACAATGGGAGCTGTTTGACAAGCTGTCAGATTTTATAAGGATGTTAGCAAGGCATGGTTACACAACTGGTTTTAAAGGTGTGTTTACATCTGTGATGGTAATACTAAGGCAACTTGGGTGGCATGTTCTTTTTTTTAATGATTCACTGTGTAGCTGACACATAAGTTACTGCCACAAAACTTTGTTTTAAAAAGAAGAGGGAAGTTTGCATGCTAAGTTGTAACTGAAGTCATCACCCAACAACTACCAACATGCGTTTCATGGGGGGCATTTTATGAAATGGAGAGGCAGGTTGGTGAAGGAGTTCACTGCTAATTTGAAATTAGGAATAGGGATGCTTCAATTTAGAGGGGGATATAATGACTTTGTATTCAGTATGAATGTTGCCGTGGATTTCTTTAGGGCCCAGGTCTCACTCTGGGGCTGTAATTTCTGCTCTTAAAAGAACCCTTTCTTCCTCTGTACTTGGCCTTTTCCAGCAGGTGATGAGGCAGCTTCTTTTCCAAGGTCCCAGAACACAAATTAAAATAAAAACATCCTTTTATGTAGTACCTCAATTGAACGGAAACATAAATGTATCCTATGATGTTAGGCATTGTCTACAGTTGTGGAATTTCTATAGAGGCAGTGTTAGATACAGTAAATGTTTAAGAGCCTTGTTAAGTGTGACTGGTAGGACGAGCTAGTGCCTTTCATCTCTTAGTTGCTGGTTTTAATAGGATCTGGCTTGAAGGGTTTTGAAAGTTGTTGCCAGGTATTTGATTGCTTCTGTGTCTCAGGAGATAAGGTTTGTTTTGTGTGTGTGCGTGTGAGGAGCCTGAAAGAGTTTACAGAGGTATTTTTGCCAGTCATCTGTGGGCATGTCTACGTGTGTATGTTATAGGCAGATACACGCTCACTTTGCCCATGGGTTTAGTATGTTTATATCCTGTGCCTTAGCAGAGTTTATAAGCCCTATTAACATGGCTTTTGAGCATGGGTAGAGTGGGTTTTTGTCTGCCTGTGGGCATAGCCCTGTGGATTTGTTTGTAGAAGAAAGACCTTAGGCAAAGGGAGTTGCTCCTCTTTAATTACACCAGTCCCTTGGATGGTGAGAGCTTGCACAGCTTGCAGTTTTCACTGCAGGGCTTCTTAACAAAAGGGTTACAGGTGGGTATTGATCGCCCGACTGTTGTTGTTCCACTCACATCAGTGTGATTTGCTGGGCTGATAAAGGCAATTCTTACCCAAGTCCTTCTCCCCAGGGCTGCTCTCCATCTGTCCATCCTCCAGCCTGGACTAATACCAGGGCTGCCCTGGCCCAGGTGCAGTACCAGTACCTGGTCTTGTTAAACCTCTTGAGATTCCCATGGTCCCACTTCTTGAGCTTGTCCAGGTCCCTCTGGGTGGCATCCCATCCTTCATGTGTGTGAGGTGCACCACTCAGCTTGGTGTCATCTGCAAATTTGCTGAGGCTGCACTCGATCCCTCTGTCTGTGTCATTAATAGAGATATTAAAATGTCACTGGTCCCAGTATGGACCCCTGAGAGACACAGATTTGTTGCTGATGTCCATCAAGATGGACAGATAAGAGTGGTTGGATTTGCACCATCTAATTTAGGTGTCTCGTTTGGATTCCTAAAGCTAATCCCTGAACTTGTAGGGAACGAAATGTAGCAATTCTATACTTTTTATCTGTGAGGGAAGATTGAAAGTGGGATACAATATGTACCATAGGTAATAACAAGGAAAGTTTTGGGTATGGTGGTGATGGGCTGTATTTGACAAAAGAATTTTTCAAGGTATATAGAGGGTCACAATAAGACGAAGTATGGAATTAATATGGGAATGATGCAAGTTGGAAAATTTGCTGTGAGCAAGATAGTGTAGGTTACTGAATATTCATCGAAGGAGAGCAGTATTTTGAAGTTTGTGTTCCTTGTCTGTGGCACTTGGACTCAAGCAGCAAGTCTGTGTACAGATATGTTACTCACCTTTCCAAAACTAGGATCATAGGATTGCGAAAGGATCTTCAGATCTTTAAAAAGTAGTCCAGCTTACTTCCCTGAAATGGGGTCATCTATCTCTTGATCACCTCCCACAGATGTTTTTCACCTGCTYTTCAGAAATTGTCTCAAAGGAACAAGATTTCTCAACACCATTCTGTAGCAATTGCCAATATTCACTCACCTTTGTTAGTTTTTCTTGAGTCACCTTTGGTGGAAAGTAGCAATATGATTTCATATTTTCCTTACCCAGGTGGATATGGAAAGCAATTTCTCACCAGTCTCTTTGTAACCACTTTTTTGTACTGGAGGACTCTGATCAGTTTTCTCTCTTCTAAACTGGATAAACCACACTCCCCTACCTTCTTACAACATTCTTGTTTTTTAAGCTGCTATTTGTCCTGTAGACACTCCTCAAATGGTCTGTCTCCACCTGCGTTTTATATGGCTGGGATCATACTTTGCCCTAATGAGATTCCATAGGAGGATCATTTGATTCTTTGGGCAATGTCCTCCACCTGCAAATATGCCTTAGGATCTGCATATTTTTATTTTCTTTCTAATGTAAGCTGGGGTATGCAGAATGGGATCAATTACTTCTATGCACCAGCATCCTCTCTGAAACTGAGGGACAACAATGGAACTTACTTCCATCCAAGTCCAGAGATACTGAAGGCACAGGACCAATAGGTAGCTGGCAGCAGATTTGTGAATTTACTTGCTGAAGTTGTTCTGCTGAAGAGTGGTATCAAAAAAAGCCATCCAAGAATCCACTTTAAAGAGCTGCTCTGGGATGAACAGATTGGAGAGGGAGGTGGTGTCTCATACATACCACCTAGTAAGCAAAGGAACTGAACCAGACTCTTCTGGCAGAGTGTGGCCAGCTTGTGGTTGAGGAGTTACAGATGCTCTTCATCATTCCTTTTCTGTTCATCCCTATTTAGAGTTTCTTTTTCCTTTTTTTTTTATCTTGATTAAGTCCAGACAAGGAGAAAAAGGAAAAACTTGACTCCACTATAGTACTGCCTAAATTCAGATGTAAACCCAAAATTTTTCAGCCAACAAGATTTTTTTTTTTTGTGAAGCAGTTAAACTGAGGCGGTGGAACTTAATTAAGATGAAGAATAAGTGAGATCCACTTTTGCAATAATAAAAACTGCGTGGTGTGCTAACTGTGCGCTGTATGCAGTAATTTGTAGCTTGCAAGAGGAGTGCACAATGGGCAGCCTTTTGGTTGCGAAGGCTAAATCGTTTCTGTACGGTCCTCAAGTATTCATTTACCAAATAATTGATAAAATGAGCAAGTGAATGAGACACTAAGAGAGTGTGATCCAGTGCCAAGCGCTGGTTTTCGTAGCTGATTTTAAATCTACATTATGCTAATGATGTTCATTTGGAAAATGCGTCCACTCCCTAACTTCTGCCGCTGAGCGTTCTGTTAATTGGATTCAGATGGTTGGACTGAAACAGTTGTAGGGTTCGTATACAGAGGAGTGTTCCAAGCAATTTTTTTTTCCTATTCAGTCTTCCTAAGCTAGAGTTGCTTTCACTGTGGCTGGTGTCCAGACGTGCTTGAACTCCCTCCTCAAAGGTCTGTCTGATACAAATGGGCACGGTTCTACTGGGACAAAGGAACTTATGATCACTTAAACATGCTGAAGATCTCATCTGGGGCATGACTCCTCTCCCAGTCCATTGGGCTGGCTGGGCTGGGTTGCTGGTCTCTGGCCAGAGTTCATCAGTGAAGGAGTCCATCTCACCAGGCTTACGATGCAATTTGTCATTCTGGAAACACAGGCTGTCGACTGAATTCTAATAGCAGGAACAGCATTTTGTTTCCCATAAAATGATATTAAGAGKTGGTGTTTCTGAGGCATTTTGACAAGGCAGCATGTTTCTGTGTAGTGGTGCTGTGCTCTGATTTTCATCCCTATGCTGAAATTCAAAGCTACTTTACTATCTGAGTAGCCTGACTGAACTCAAACTGCATGTGAAGTTGGTAGCATTCAGTGTGATGAAGACATCAGACAGCATCATTTTCCCAAGTAACTGTTCTGACACATGAGCACTTGGTTTGCTTTGAAGAGGAAAGAGAAATTGTGACTTTTTATGCAGTTGCAGCTCTAATAGGCTGAGTTTTTATAATCTGATTTACTGTGCTCATAGGCTAGCCAAAGTTTGTTCTCTGGTTTTAAAGAGAAAACAATTAGTGATGGGAAGCTCTTTATCTTTTAAACAAAAGTGTCTAATTTCTATCAGAGGTTTTTGTCTGAATTTCAGAAAGTCAACTTCGTCTAAGTGGCTGTTTCTGAAAGTAGAGTTAAACAAAGACTTTTCAGACACCAGGTATTGTGTGGTGATAGATATGCAACTATTTCCACACATACGTGCTGTTGTTCCAAATGATAATACTTTTCTGATGGTTTATAAAAGAAATAAGAAGGAAATTTTAAAAAAGACACAACATGTGTTGAAAGACTGTGTTTTCATATGAACAAAATCAGTACTGAATTTACATTGTGAAGTTATAGTAAGCCACAGACCCAAGAGGGAAAATTAAAAGATTACTTAAAACCAACAATAAACATGCAAATTAAAAGTCATMAATTTTAAATGAAGTCATACACTATTAAAAATAAGCACAGAATTGCATACCAGTTTGGATGTGTAGTTTATAGAACACACCAAATGTTAAAATTGTATGAAATTAAGAAAAACATTTTCCAAAGGCAAGTAAAATATCTGTTTAATTAGATTGTAAAGAAAGAAGATTAAAAGTAATATTTTGTGAAACAGTAATTACTGTTTTTCAGAAGTAGTCAGGTTCCTGTGTGTTGATCTAAATTTACCGGTGATAGCAGATCTCTTTGGGGTCTTTTGTTTTGTTTGTGTCTTTTAATTAATTTAAATGGCAGCCACTACCTTTATTTTGTTTTCTTTGCACTGAACACRCTGTGTGGCTGTTCGCTCCAATACTCTGCCAGCTCATGAAGGCAAATCTGGGAGATCAGCTCATCCCCTCTGGTTCTGCGAGGTTAAAAGCCAACTCATTGCAGGGGACTATACAGCAAGATAACAGGAAAGGCAGCTGAAGCCACTGGGAGGTGGGTTGAGGTGCTGATGGGAGCCTGAGATGTAAATAAACCAGATTGCTCTCATTTCCTCTTTCCACTGTATTATGCATTCCAATAGCACTATTCATCTTTATGACAGACACCTATTGCTTTAACTTTACTGCAGGCCACTGAAGTACATTAAAGTGGGCAGGAAATGGAAATAAATAGAGTTCAGTGGAGGCTGCCGAATAACTAAACACGGCGCAGTCATTTTTAGTGTGGGGTCATGGGTTTTTTAGCAGATTTATCGTATTGCTTGACTTTTGTTAGAAAGATGGGCTCTGTTTAAAAGAGATACAGTGTACTTTTTTTTATAAGTAAGAAAATGTGCTTGGATTTTTTTTTTCAAAGTCTTTGGGGTGCCAGAGATGAAAAGAAATTGGGTTGAGTCTCAGCTGGGTAGAGTCAGGGGCGTATGTCTGTGTGCACTACCTCAGATGGTGGTTGGAAACAGAATAATGGGATTGGAGATTCGAAGAAATCCTGATATCAGATAGAATGGGAGGAGGGCCACAGTCCATTGGCTTAAATTAACCTTCCACCTAAAGGTAGTGAGATGTTACTGTAAAGAGGCTGAATGGAATTTGGCCTTAAAAATGTATCTACTTTTTTTCTAATGCCTACACATTTTGCTCGCTTTGGAAATGTGGATTGCTCTCTGGCTTGTTCAGAGGGATGTTTCAAGGACAGTGAAGTTACACTGTGAGTTCCAGATACCCTTAACTGCAGGAGATGGGACTTCAGGTGAATTCTGTTTTTGTAAAGGCTTCATGTGTTTGTTTTTCCTTGATTGTTTATATTCTGATAAGATGAGGTCAGTGACTGAATGAATTCACAACATGGGTTACTTCAAGACTTAAAGCTCATATTTTCACTCCCTTGAGATTAGTCAAATAGTTGTAAAACTATTTCAATTTTGTCTTTTTAAAAAAATCATTAGCACTGTTTCTTTTATTCCTTGATTACATTGAGCACTCATTAGGTTTGTTTAATATAGTGCTAGCTCTTTTTTTGTTGTTTTGACCATGACTGCTATATAGTTGAAAGCTAGCATCAGCCTTCAAAGTATTTGTCAATATAGAAGATATTAGGGGATATTTCACAATGTCATGTAAGATAAAAACTAATTTGTAAGCAGTGCAGCAGAAATCTGGAAGGACAATTAAGACAAAAAATCATTAACATTGATTAGTCTGCACTGGGATAGTACATTCCTTTCTCCAAAAGCATCCTTTTAAACTGTTGTTCACCTCAGTCTGTATTTAATTATATATTTCAGTGTGACATTCAATGATTCTTCTTTCTTCTAAATTATATTTATATCAAGACTTTAATTTAATTCAATTCAGAATACTGCCCCAGATACACTCGCCCTGCAGAAACCAGTGCCAGGCAAAATTGCGGGTAATTAGTGAGGACGGTTGTTGGCAATTTGACTTTTCATCATTTGTTCGTCATCGTTTGTTCGCACTCCGTGCATAGTTCCTCGCTGAAAGGATTAGGTTACAGATGGGTGGGTATTACTTCAGGGACTTCTTAAGTGAGAATCCAGATGCTTTTCTGCCTCCTCTCCTCTTGCTTAGTTTGGGAGTTAGAAGTCAGTAGCTGCAGGTAAGATTCAAAGCTTGTATCTTTGTTTCTCTTTTGCGATGGAAAAAACCTCTCTATTTCTACTTGTTAATTGAACAGAAAATCTAACTGCAAACTTTAAGTACTTGGGAAATTAGATTGAGCTGAAATTTCAAAATAATCTAATTTAAGTGCAGTTATCACTGACAAACTGCTTCAAGTTTTCAGAATAGTTCAGCTCCAGGACAGTAATTTAGTGTTTCATGCTTTGAAAACCTGGCTATGACTTTGGTGCCTAAACTGTAGTGGAGATTTTCGGAGATCTTGGCCTTTGGCCACATCCCAGTTGCTCTGAGTTATGTCTGTAGTTCCAAGGGCAGTGGTTTGGGGCTGCAGGATTTCACAGTTGCGAGATGTGGGTTTTGTTTGTGCGCCCCACATATGCAGCACGTGGTGTTACCCCCATAGCTGAAACCCTGCTCGATCCTCACTTACTTTYGTGTGGAGGCAGCAGAGTTGAGGTGTTACATCAGAGAGGGAAGTGTGAATTACAGAGAGTGTTTCCTTCTCGCTGTTACATGGTGCTGGATTTGTTTTCAAATCTGTGCTCCTTTTCCCTGCTCCTGGTTTCAGAGGTAAAGCCTGAAGGCAAGCTTCAGGCTAAATGCTCTAGTGTTGCAGGAAATGGGTGTTTTGCTGCGTGTTCTAGTGGGAGCAGAATCCTGGTTTTCTAAGTTTACCATCCTGCCCAGTTGAACTTGCAGACCATGTCTGGGAGCTCCTCTCATGTGGGCAGTTTGCATGTGTGTGTTTAATCTCCCAGCAGCAGCTGGCAAGCTGGCTTGTGTCTGTAAGAACTGCTTGATGAAAAACAGTGGTAAATTCAAGCATTTCAGAAAATTTGTCCTCGTACAAGAACATGTAATTATCTCATGCCTTGACCTTGCTGCAGGCTGCTGGGCTCCCTAGTTCCTAGTGGGACCATTTATTTTACAATTCTAACAGTCTGTGATATTTGAATATCTAAAATTTGTATGCAAAAGTTAACAAGCTGAGTCTGAAATTAGGGGTTTGGTTTCTGCAGTGGGAAGGGAAGCTGTGAATGTTACAGCATCACAGTATTCTGCTTATCCTGCTTGTTCAGGAGGTAAGAAGAGCCTTTGGAAAGCAGGTGTGACAAAGCATAGTTTATTTATGCTGTGGAGGAACAAAAGAGTTGTGTTCTTCATAGCACAGCAGACTAAAGGGATTTTGGAGCACTGTTTGGAATAGAGGCTTGTATGTTGTACGTTTAATTTTTGTGCCATTCCCCTCAGTGATTTGCACACCCCCTTTGTTTGGCTTGCCTGTCTGCTGGTGGGGCTGTAGCAAGAATGGCTTTGGCTGCTTCACCCCTCCCACGTGTGTGTCTAACACATTTGGTCACTTGAGTTTTATTTCTTCCCTCTGTTAAACAGGAGAGYGTAACTTCCACCCCAGCCTTGTTAGGGTGCGAGCTGCCGAAGCAGGGGCTCCCCAGGACCAGGCATTGTCACTGGGCAGTAAAACTTCTTTAATGGGGCTGGCTAAACTTTTAAGTTATGGTTAATGTTTTTAACAGTAACTTGTGTTTCCTCTGGCCTTCACGCCCAACCATTAGCCAGGTGTTTTTGTCTCACAGAGTGGAAAAATTAAAGTAATCCAACTGTCCAGCTGGGCCCTCACTGAGGTGCTGGAGGAGGTTGGCCACTATGCAAACTGGGGGTCACAGAGGCTGCATGAGTGGGTTAAGAGGCTTCTTGTAAATGCCTGGCAAAATATAAGCATTGGAAATGAGATGCCTTTTTTTTTAACTATAAATAAATTATGAGGTTTAAATTTGGCATACTGTGTGCCTATATGCCTTGCTCTGTGTAATTTTCTAAATATATATATATATTTTACATTTTTTTTTGTTCCCCCCTTTAATATGACATCCACTTGATTTCTTTGTAACTGCAAGACAGGCCTGACTCTGATCTGCCTTATGCTGTAAAGTGTGTTTATGGAGCTAGAATTGGGGTCATTAATTTTCTTTACATCAAAAGAAGTAATTTCTTTTAAATGAGAAGCCTGTTTCACCTAGTAATTCGCTTTAATTGCTTATTTGAAACTTTTGACATTTGATAGCAATTTAAACATTGCCAGATGAGGCTCCTGCAGTTGGGACCTGCAGGTGCTTCCTTGTGTGCCCAACTTGGATCAAAGGAGCGAGCCCAGGGATGTGCCTGGCCGCAGACGGGGCACCCGGCGCTGGGAGGTACTGTGTTTTGGGGCTGTTTGAATAGATGCTGTGTGTCAGCCTCAGCAAGTATTTGCTCAGAGGGCTCTCCCTTGGAGAAGTTTCTGAGGAGCACTGAGCACAGTGCTGTTTGTTTTTCTTGGGAGATAGACTGCATGGCCTTTGTTTTGCCTGAGGCTAAACAGTGCTTGCAGCACTGAATCTCTGTGTTTTTATTAAGTCTAACCGATAGAACTTTCTGCTGAAGGGATAGAAGAAAGTTTCTAAAATATTAATTACTTTTTTTTCCCCCCCTGACTAATATCTCTTAATTTAGTATTACCATCTTCAGGGAGGTTTGGTGGGAAAGAATTTTCTTCCTCATGAGGGTAAGCAAATGGTGCAACTTCAAAGGCATTTTTAGCAGGATCTAAACCTCAATAAAGAGAAGAGAAAAATGAACAATGTCTTTCACTTTTTATACTGGTTCTCTAATGTGAATGCAATTTATTGTTCAGTCAGCAGCAGGGGTAGCTTTTCTTAGCCTGAGAAGTATTTTTTATTTTAAGTCAATAAACAATAATTTAGATTATTGCGGAAAGAGCAACTTTTGTTAATGGCTTTTGGCTGTGGAATGATGTGATGCTAGATATACTCASAATGGTTTCTATCAACACTGTACTGTGTCTCGTGAGAGATTAAAAACTATTGCAGGAGTAGTCCAACAGCTGAACATGAGATAAATTCTGTGCTGCTGCTGCAGAAGTTAAGCAGTGTTTTAGTACTTTCTGAATTCAGAGCAAAGCCAAAGTACCAGTGCCAAGACTTCTTTAAAGAGTTTTATTGATGTGCATTGTAATTAAAACCAGAATTAGTTTTCTAATAGGACACTCATTTCCTAGAGAGCAATTGCAGCTTGGCATAAAGTAATATATTTTTAAAAACAAGTGCCAATCTGGGGATATCCCCAGCATATGTTGGATGGCTGACTTACCAGTTATGTGTGCCTTCCGTACTAACAAGCAAATTAAATATTTTCATTTAAAATAATTATACAAATAAACCTTTGGCTGTGCTGTGATTTCATTAAAACCTTAATTGTTTGGAGAGCTCAATGAGAGTGTGTGAAGTTGGGTCAGTTTTACTGCACGGCATTAGTCTCAATAGCAGATTTACAACAGGGCTGGATTTAATCTCTTGACTAATCTTTACAGTAGCAGGCTTGGGATGGGAAGGCGTTTGTGTGTATCAGGAGATAGGTAACTCTATCTCTGAAGTGGAAACACAGTGCTGGGTTTTACAAGGTCTGAGCAGCCTTAAAATGAACTCGAAAAGGAGTGGTGGGGAATTACTCTGTGGAAACAAAATAGGTGTTGCTTTTAAATCAGCTTCTTAGTGTGCACATTGTCACACCTTCACACAGGGCTGTAGGCTCAAATCTATTTCTCATCAAAGCAACTGTAGCGTAAGGGAATATTGCAACCATCTGGGTTGCAAAGATCAGAAGTAAGTCCTTGCTAGCAGAGGAGCCAGCTGTGGGCAGCACCATGTAAACTGGCTTTTATGCCACTTGATTAATCATTTCTGAGGATAAGGACAGCAAAACGTTTACCAAGTCACGCATTAATTTTTTGAAATACTTTAAAGTCTAATTTTCCTGGGTTTCTGCTGGTGGTATGCCTTTGAATCAAGTTATGATATTTGTAGGATCAGCATCTCAGCTAACATTGTTCCTGAGCATGGAAAACACAGGCGCCTTAGATGTCTCCAAAGGAGAGTTAATTAGAAGAATGAGCAGTTACCAAGTGCACCACAGCTCCACTGTTTAATTCTGATGATAATTTTCATGCTGGGTCTAATACAAATGAATTCACTTATGGTTTATTAATCCACTGCGACCTGCAAGCCTGTTAAGGTATTCAGGGGGAAAAAGGCTGAGTTACCAGAACAGATTTAAAGTTCTTCCGTGAGTGGAGAGCAAATTGGAGAACTTTTTTTTTTTCTTTTCTTTTTATCTTTCTGTGTTGCTTTAACTCAGTATGGCTTTTTTTCCCCCCCTTTCTCCTCTTCTTTAGGACCCACGATTATCAGCTTTAATTTTTGACAAGCTTCAAGTGCCTGACTATTTACAGAAAAACAGGAATGAAGGAGAGAGCAGATGTGAAACTTGTGCCACTCACTTGAATCAGCTGAAGCAGGAAGCCATTCAGATGATGCACACCCTCAGCTACCCAGAAATGCCCGACCTCCCGCCCGGCACCGGGGCAGTGACCAGCATGGTACCCAGGATGGTCACTGTCTCTTCCCAGAGAGACCTGCCACTCATTGCTGGGCAGGTGGGCAGGCAGCCTGGGAAGTCGGCCAATCTCTTCTCTGCGGCAGAGAGGAAGAAGGGACTTGGCTGGTCGCAAGGCGTGGGCAGTTTCCCGAACTCCAGCGTTCAAGTGACGGTGGCCCCCAGCGGTCTCAGTGGTGCTCTGAGCTCCGTCACCATCCAAGCTCAGCAGTACCTCGAGGGCATGTGGAGTATCTCCAGGGTGAACAGCTTCCTGCCTCAGGCTTGTCTAGTAAGTAGTGATAATTCAGCTGTTTGAGCTTTGTTTGCGTGTGTGTGGACATACAGAGAGATAAGGATAAAATTTGAGACGTATACATATTTATCTTGGTGGAGATCAGCTCATGGTATTCTAAGACATGTTTCCAGAGCTGAAGAGTTAAAGAGCTTTGAAGGATGTTCTATCAGATGTCACAAGGAATTTGCTTTCTTATCTCACATGGTGAGATCCTTTCCTCAGATGTTTTTGCACCTATTTTAGCTTCATGTGTGCAGGTGATATTGTTTGTCTGTCACATGCCTGGTAACCCCTTCAGAAAAACATAAAAGGCCAAGTTTGTCACACRTGAAACTCTGGGAGCTTCATGGTATTGTAGCAAAGATGAACTTGACCCTCAAGTCTAGTGCTGAACATCTACTGCTGTGAGCAGTTCAGTGGTTGCTGTTGATAGACTGTGATGCAGAGCATTAATCTGCAGGTTAGATGTGTTGCAAAACAGTTTGCTACTGAGGAAGGTGCTCAGAAGGTTGCTTCAGAGATACATGCCTGTAAATGTCACTGCACTTGGATTTTAAGCGTTGATGTTGATTTACTGTCTWCTGTGTGCATTTTAAGAACTCTTGTGGGAAATGAAAACTCTTTATAGAGGTGTATGTTACCTTTAAAAGCAAGTTCATTACATATTTGCGACTATCTCTGGAACTGCGCTAAGAAGGAGGATACAATATGTGGCTGGTTTTGATTGGGATTTATTCCTAATCAGTTTTCACAAGATAGTGAACAGGGGAGTGTGTGTAATGATGAAATGGGCGTGATTTGATGTAATGGTTTTCACTTAAAGATGATGTAGCAGATCTTGCGAGATCAGGTATGTTGGTKCTAGGCAGCTTTAAGTTTAACATAATGTCTTATGTGCTTTTGCATGTAAACACTACCTAATATTGCTTGGTAGCTTAGGCAGGTTGAGCTCCAAGACCATCAGAGATAAAYATTTAAGTGTGCTGCTGGGTAACATCGCTTTTGCAGGCTGACTGTTGTGTTTCCTTCCAGAAAAGGCTTGGAGACATGATTCCTCCCTCCCACACTTCTCTCTCACATGGAAATTTGTGAATTCACATACGTGCCACCTCTGAGGGGTTGCCATTTAAATCCAGTGAATCTCCACTGACGTCAGATCGTTCATTGAGAGAAAGGGAAAAAACTGGCCCATTCAGCTCTTCAGAGTTTATAAGGAACTGGTCCTATGAGAGCTTTTCCCTAAAATGTTGCTCCATGCTTTAGGGATCAATTTGGCCATGTAAGGTGCATGATGTTACCTTTAAATTGTCTTTTAAGTTCTGTGGATGTCACAGAAATATAGAAGGRAAATGGAAAAGCTACTAGGCTAAGCAGCCTGCTGTCTGAAAGCAGAAGTATTTCCATTTGTCTGCTCACTCTTTGTCTGCCCTTATTCTTGTCTTAAATAATTCAGTAACAGCCAGCTCCAGATTTCTTCCTGCTTAACCATGCTGACTGATAGATGTGGTTTTCCCTAACCACTGCGCTATTCTAAGATAAAACTGTTGCCTCATTTAACCCCTGTGAAGGAAAAATGTGTATAATGCAACRGAGCTTAAGTGTGATTTAGAAATGTGCAAAGAAACTCGGTAGCCTGGAAAATAGTGACCTTTAACGAAAGGACAAACACTGTGAGTGTTGGAGGCAGCTTGGATGTGATCCAGTCATCTGCAAGGACTGTTTAGATTTATAAGCAGTTTTTGGAGAGAAGCTAGTCTTCAGTTTTCTCTCTCTCTCTCTATTTATTTATTTATTTTATTCATTTAAGCCCAAATGTAGTTACTGAAGACTGTGAGAGCATCTCTTGTCAGACTGTGTTTCTTGTGTCTGTCTGAATTCTACTGCCTTTTGTAAGAGCAAAAGTGYTAAGAGTATTGTGTCTGATGAAGTTGTTTGGGTGGGTGAGGCAGAAAGTGCTTCCCCTACGCTCTTCCCCTGAGGAGTCACAGGTGTTGAAGGAAATAGGATTGGAGAGATTTCAGGAAACAGCTAGTCTAGCCCTTGTCTAGGGCAGTATCCACTGCAGGACATTCTTGTCTGATGCTTATCTTACCTCATCTTACAGTTTTTCAAAGACTGGGATTTTCCAATTTCTATTGATTCTCACATCTGATACTACACAAATACAGAGGAAGAAGATGGCTCTTTACCCAAGGAGTTTACACTCTTGGTTGTGATGCCAGTTATTTTGACCACTCTATAAATACTCCTGTTTCACCGGGAATCTGTACTTACGCCTTTTCTCCTTACCAAAGGGTACTTGAAACAAGTGCTGAACTCCTTGGTAGGAAGCTCCTACCCAGTGCCTGCCCTCCCAATCATTTAACTCACTGCTGCATATGAAGTGGGCACGATTAATTTTCTAAAAATGGGAAGACAAAGGTAAAGSCTGGGGTTCATCTCAAGTATTTTTAGCTGTCAAAGAAACAGGTGTTTATTATAAGATAATTACTGAGGCTTCCTTTGTAGCTGTGAAAGACCAACAGGCAATTCCAAGAGTTGCTTTGTCCTTCTCATTTTCGATGTCGGTCTTGGYGTTACTTGTCCACCCATGGTGCCTGTGCCCTTCAGCTGGTGCTGGCAGAGCCCAGGTGGGTGATGTGGAGCAAATCCTTTTTTGGATGCAGGGTACTGTGTGCCCAGTGCCTTCTGGGTGTCAAAATACACCCCAGCGTGCATCTGCCAAACCTCAGGAGACCTTCTAGCTGCACAGATTTCTCCAGGATCTGTATTTTTTATTCATGGTTAGTTTTAATAGTGGTGGTAGTAGAATTGTCTGTGGAGAGAAAAGAAAATGATTTGATTTCTGCTCGTCTCATCTCCCTCCCCAAACTCGCATGTATTACCTTGTAATGTGACTTCTGGTTGTGAAAACAGTTCTGGGCTGAATGTTGGGGGTCAGAAGTGCAGGACATCGTAAATTTTTAATATGTGTTTGGAGTTCAAGTGTGAAAAATCCATTATATAGATTATAAATTTTTGGAACAGGAACGTGTGTTTGAAGCACAGCGTGGGTGCTGCTGAAGCCAAAATAATAACCATGGGCTTTGGGAGCCGTGAAGAGGAACAGTAATTAAGGTTCAGAGAGGGAAAGACTAGGATTGCAACCAAGGTGCAAAAGGTGAAGATGTAATCAGCTGCTTTACCCAAGTGGCCTGTTGTGAAAAATTACAAAAAATAATCACCAGTAGCAGTGATAAGTTGTCTGACCAGACAGTAAGCACAGTGGAGGGGAGGGAGCTGGTATAACTCTGGGTAAGACAGCTGATTTGTAGTGGGTGCCTGACAACTTTAATTAATAAATAGTTTTATAGTGATGTTTTCAGTTTTAGACCTGACAAGTGGATATAAGGTTACTACTCAAATGAAAAAACACGAGCAGGGCTCAGCATTGCCACTCAGTTTAATGCAAAAGCAGAGGACTGAGAGAAGTTTAGGCTTCCCAGATGTGTTGGAATCCGGCTGAGAGGTAGAACATTAAAACCACTGAAAATCCCTTGTATGCCTATTGGAAGTATCTGCATTTATTGTGTATTGTAGAAAAAAAGAGGCTTTACTGTATGTTTTAAATTGACTGTGTTATTATTATGCAGTGTTATGTACTGGATAAAAGTGCTAAAGTAGCCATGCCATGTGCTATAAAGACATCACAGTGAAATAGAGCTTATTTGCAAATTGCTTTTTCTTTCATCTTACACACAATGAAATCCTGGTCACACTGTATTTCTTACTTGAATGTATACAATTGGCACTGGCTATAAGGCTAAGTATTGTGGCTTCTTGAATATTTACCAGTCTGTAAGTTGCCTTAAAATATATTAAAAAATGCATCATTAGGAAATTGAAAAAGTTGTAGCACTGGAAAATTCGAAGTGACTTAAGTAAAACTTTAAAAGCCTATGTATGTAAAATTGTAAAATTATCAAAAACTCAATGTAGGTCCCTGAGACTGAGGTTCAGAGAGGGAGGGTTCACCCACAGCACAGCACTTGGAAATGGGTGCATAGACTCTAAAGTTAAAGAACTAATGTTTATTTGTCTTATGTGAAAGACCTGTGAGTTGTTTTAGTCACGATTCAAGCTTTCCTGTAGTTTGAGTAAGTCTTCTGCTTACCCTAATCTAAACCAGATGGATTCATCTGAGAGGAGTTCAGCCTCTGTTGACTTTCCTTAAAGCCTCTTTGTTTGTTTATAGCAAGGGTGACTTACATTTTGTTTAAAGGATGCAATAAAAAGCTGACTGTGGAAAACAGAAGAATGACAAGATTTACTTTCCAGCATTTACTTTTTTACTTTGATAAATGTCATACCAAATGGATTTTTAAATTAATTTTTAAAATCCTTCTTGATAGCTTTCTCAGTGACCTTTTATTAATACAATGTGGGAAATATATTTTGTAATGAAACAATTAAAATACAGTGCATTGACCATAAATCTTGTCTGCGAGACATATGGATGTCTTTGAGCTTTGGGACATTTCTCGGACTCCACGTATAACATCTTGATCCTCAAGAATCAGTGTCAGACAGATGGTGAGGCTGGGACTGCACAGAGGCTTTTCTGTTTTCTCTTTAGCTCCAGCGGTGTTGGTGACACTGCTCTTGTAGAGGAAGAACATAAAGGAAAGGGGGTGGCAAAAAACGCCGATCTTCAAGGTTACTGTTGGTCACTCTCCGTAACAAGTCTCAACAGCAGAAGGAAACCTCTTGGTCCAAGTTACCAAATGCTTTCTTACACTAACCTAATTTATGTTCCCATGGAAAAGACCTTTCCTGTGACTGCTGCATCTCAGCTGGGCAGTCATGCCTTGCTTTGAGCTTTGCTGCCTCAGCAAATGCAGAGGGAGGGGTGTGACGTGGGMGATTGACAAGGCTGCTACTGTCACTGAGCCCCTGCCCCAGCAACCAGGGAGCAGACTGGCTCAGAAAGGGTGGGCTGGAAATTCAGCCTTAAATGTGCAGATGAAAGCATAGCCCTCACTTTTGTGTAGATGCTAGGACCTTTGTGCTCTCTTATTCTAGATTGTCCCCAGTGGAGGGTGCTGAAGGTGAAAATGAGGTTACTTTTTTATGTATTTCCAGGGATCAGAGTGATTTAGGAAGAATGTTAAGGGTTAACAGAAAGATTATTGGCTACAAGATGGAAATGAACATTTTCTTAGGTGAGGGTGTGGATTGCATTTCTTTTTACTGTGTGTTTGACACTTCCTCCATAGTATTGGTTTTACAGTTGTGGGACAGGGTAACTATTTGAGGGCTCAGACCCTCTTGTGGCTCAAATTACCACCTGAAACCAGTGCCTTTGATCTTTCACCCCTCCAGGCTAAGCAGTTGTTATTACAGCTCTCACAGGGAAACAAGTCCATACTTGCCTTTGTTGACAATTGAAGTCAACAGGCAATAATAAAGAATGTTTGCCCAGACTTCACCTGTAACTCATCAGAGGTAGATTTAAGAGAAGCAGACTCTAGAGATTATATGGAAATGATAATCCACTGGATTTACTTTCCACCCACAAGTCATTCTCTCATCTAGCAAGTGTATCATAAGCTACACTAAATACCCCAAATATTTAAATTTTCTACTCTTGCCTTTTCACTTGTTTCTTTGGCCTTGTTTGTTCACTTTGCTCTCTTCAGCTTCTTTTGCTTCCAGCTGGTCCATTTATGCTGTAAATTTGCCCCACTATGAGTTCTCCAGTGAACTGATTGTTAATCAGTGCATCTCATGCCACCCCAGCACTAGAAGTCACCATACAAGGGAGGTTCAAGCTTTTTGGCTGGAGCTCAGAGGTGGTGTCATCCAAGATGTGAGAAAGAACAGATTTTATGAGTCCACTGTTGCAGGGGCTGCGTGGCTTAGGGGTGGGGTGCAGCTAAATAATGCCCTTTGGCTTCAGAAGTTAATGCAGCAGAGAAACCAGATAAATTCAGGCTGAGCTCAGACCGTAGTCATGTGCAGGATGATGGAGGGAAAAGTTTTTTGCAGTGGCCTCTGTATAGCACATGAAAGGAACTGATTTGCACAGCTGGATGCAGGTGTGGATTGCCCAGTTGTCCTGCTTGTGTAGGACAGGATTTGAACATCTTCTATTTTTTTTGGAAAGTGCTTTGAATTTGACATTTGCTCAATAGACTGTTTACTGGCATGATGGCATGTTGAGCTCGTGGGGCCTTTAGGTGGTTGAGCTGTGCACAGTATGAGTGTTGCTGAAAGCATCTCCCATTGTTTTGTGGCATGAGCTGCAGAGCATGGGGCAAAAATTGATGCTCTTTGTTACTTGCTACTAGAATCACTGAAGTCCCCTGGCTGGCAGCTTCTGAGAGGAGGTTTAAAAAGCATCAATAGAAAATTATGTATCTATTTTTGTGTTTCAGCACTTAGGAGAGAATTTATGATGTATAGATAGAGTTCATAGATATTTCAAGCATTTCATATGTGTGTGTTTAATGGAATGGATTGCCACTTTAGTGAACATAGCATCAGATCAGCCCTGTTAATTGAAAAAGATTTTTCACATTATTGCTAATGATGTGACACAGTTTTGTTAGAGATGGTGCATAAAATAGCACTACTTCAAGTGACATTAATGTATGCATTTAAATTCCTTTTTTCCCATTTACGTGCATTATTGATTTTATTTCATTGTTGAGCAGCTAATGGATTTATAATTTGAATACAGTCACTGTAATCAATGATGGGATTATTAGACTTATAAATAGAACTTTAAAACTACAATGAGGTAATTTCCCAGTGACATTATAGTGAGTGGGCTGCCCAGCCATGAAGACTGAGTGGATGAGGTCCTTCATAGACAGGTAGGAGCAACCTCATGTTCAGAAGCCCTGGTCCTCATGAGGGACTTCAACCACCCTGATACCTGTTGGAACTACAACACAACAGGGCATAAGCAGTCTAGGAGGTTCTTGAAATGTGCTGATGATCATTTTCTTCTCCAAATGATAGAAGAGCCAATGAGGAGAGGTGCTGTGCTAGCCCTTKGTTGTGGTCAGTGACACAGAATCTACTTGGAGCCCTGTAGCCAGTGGTGTTCTCCAGGGGTCAGTACTCATTCCAGTTTAGTTCATCTTATTCATCAGTGCCCTGGATGAAGGGACAGAGCACAGGAAGTCTGCTGAGGAGGAGTGGCCAATACCCCCAAGTGCTGTGCTGCCATTCAGCAAGACCCGGACAGGCTGGAGGAACATAATAAAATTCAGCCAAGGCAAGTGTGGGGTCCTGCACCTGAGGAGAACTAACCCCATGTACCAATACAGACTGAGGGCCAAGCTACTGGAAAGCAGCTCTGGGGGTCCTGATAGACAACMAGTTAACCATGAGCCAGCAATGGCCTTGTGAACAAGAAGGCCGATGGTATTCTGGGCTGCGTTGGAAASAGCACTGCCAGCAGGTCCAGGGGGGTGATCCTGCACCTCTGCTCAGCCCTGGTTGAGGCCACGTTTGTGGCACCATGTCCAGTTCTGGGCTCCTCTGTTCACGAAAGAAAGAGCTCCTGGAGAGGGTCCAGTGGAGGGGCTGTGAACACAGTGAAGAGACTGGAGCATCTCCCTTACGAGAAAAGGCTGGGGGAGCTGGGCCTGTTGCGCCTGGAGAAGAGACAGCTGAGAGTGGATCTTACTGATGCACATGAATATCTGCAGGACAGGTGTCAAGAGGATGAGACCAGACTCATTTCGGTGGTGTCTGGTGACAGGGCAAGGGGCAACACTCACAAACTGAAATACAGGAGCACTGGAACAGGCTGCCCAGAGAGGTTGTGGAATATCCGTCTCTGGAGATATTCAAAACCTGTCTGGACACAATCCTGTGCAACCTGCTCTAGGTGAACCAGCTGGAGCAGGGGGTTGTCACTAGATGATCTCCAGAGGYCCCTTTCAACCCCAATCATTCTGTGAATGAAGGCTTAATAGAGTTTTTCTTTGAATTTGAAAGTAAAGCTTGTGAGATTAAGTGTGAAACACTTCTAGGGAAGAGAGTCTGTATAAATTATACAAATTAATGTTGAGGTTAGGCATTTTCCGAAGCAGACCTAATATTACTATTACTTTTATTTGGTGCCCAAACACTTCTGAGTTAATTCCTTTGGATTTGCATAGCTGCCACTATTTCAAACCTGGATGAGTTTGTTCTTTTCTGATACCTTATTTGAAGGAAGTGTTTGAAAGGTGCTGTAGGCACAAGTCCATTGCTGTGTTTTTGGTGTTGTTGGGCATAGATAATGGATCTGCCATTCAGAACTGTCCCTGTTCTGCTTCTCAAAAAAGAGGGTGATGAAGTTGAGCAGGGCAGTTGGCTGTTTTAGGGGGGAGATGGCAGTGGGAGGATGAAGAAGGGGAGAGTGGCCCTTGGGATGCCTGGCTTGGGAAGGGTCTGGGTTTAGTTTTTTCATGCAAGGTAGCTGTGTGGGCATCACCTTGAGACTTGTCAGCCTCTCTTGATGACTCTGAAGTACTCATGGGGGCATATGGGAATAGCACCACCTCCTGTTACGAGTTAAGCTAAAATTCTCATGAAAAGATTGTATGGGAATGATAAGAACATTAGTAATATCCTGCTGAGTCTCACCTGCAGCCTGTCTAGCCCAGGGCTGTCTCCAGCAGTGAAGCTGGAAATGGTATTTAGGGAGAGCTGTGGAGCCTGGCTGCTTTCTGCAGTCTSCTCATACTCCCCAGCATGCTCAGTTGAAGAATTCCCAGGGACACATACCTGTCTGTTCCCTTTAGGATCTGTTTATGGGCCTGCTGTTCAGGAATGTGTCTAAACCCTCTCTGACCCTGAAACACTCTCTAGCTCCACAGCCTTTTATGTCAGCAGGTTCCATGAGTTCACTATCCCAGTGCAAAGAAGGACTCACTTTCATTCAATTTATTCTGCACCTCCATGACTTTGCAAACCTCAGTCAGGCTGTCCTCAGTCTTCCCTCTCCAAGGAAGAGTCCCAGCCTCTTTTGTCTCTCCTCCTGAGGCAGCTGCTTCAACTTCTTGACCATTTCCTTGCTTGTCTGTCATTTCCCTTACTCCACTACCCTGTCTTGAGATGCAGTAGGACTCTGTATGTGGTACTCAGCATGTGAATACCATCCTTGTTCTTCGTGCCCTGCCTTGTGATGTCCAAAATTTGTTTGCTGGGTTTTTTTGGCTGCTGCTACATCTTGATTTAGAGAAACTGTCAACAACCCTTAGATCTTCCAAGCTGTAGCTGCGAGTTTTGAATCAGCATTGTTGCGGAGTAATTTAGATTGTTTTTCCCCTTATAAGTGGTCTTATCTATGTC
Organism: Amblyornis subalaris; assembly: GCA_018881555.1. Taxonomy (NCBI): domain Eukaryota; kingdom Metazoa; phylum Chordata; class Aves; order Passeriformes; family Ptilonorhynchidae; genus Amblyornis; species Amblyornis subalaris. The sequence goes on from JACAXG010000042.1 coordinate 5,617,078, forward strand.
AAATCTCACCTTACACTTATTTTCCCACTCACACTTGGGAATTTCTTCTGGAATTCCTTATTCTTGGCATTTGGCTACTTGAAAGAGCTTGGGGACATCTGCAAGCTTGCAGATTTCACTCTAGTCATGGTKAATCATGTCTGGGTTACACAGCCCCCACATTGGGAGCAAACAGCAGGCCAGCAAGGAACAGCCACAAGAAAAGAGCGTCATCTGCACAGCTCCATCCTTAATTTGGGCCCTCTGTGTCCTTCAGCAATGATCCCAATGATCACAGCTGTCCTTGTCTTGGAAAACTTAATGCTGCTTCATGAGCTTGCCTGTAATTGAATCCTGGTCTCTAAATATGGGTGTACTAAAGACCTAGTTTTCCCCTCAGATAATGAGGGCTTGTACCTCTTCAAGTGAGGTGCTAGTCAGTGGGTGCCTTGCATGTGGTAGCTGTCAGGCAAATTGATCCCAAGGGATGTTCTTTTAAAAGCAGTTACATCTAATATATAAGCAGTTCAAGCATGATTGAGATAGAAATTAGATATGACAGTCTCCGTCCACCTTTGCCTTTATTTGATGACATTGTATGTCAATCATTACAACAATATWGTCATTATGATAAAATTGGGAACATGGTAATTTCTTTTGCTGAATAGAGAGTAATCAAGATACAGTGAGATTTTGGTTGAGTTGCCTAAATCATTGAGAAATTCTGTTGTGGAGTCAGGAAGCTGACACAAGTTCTCCCAATTCAAAGCTTTGTATGTGTCCTGTGTTTAGTTGCTGTTAGAAACACATCTGGCCTGTGGAAGTCAGTCCTAATGGAAAAATGTTTGTCTTCTTGTGGGAAACCCAATCCTAAAATGACAGAAATTTGCATTATTATGAGTTTGTCAATGAATTCCTTTGCTTGCTCGTATCAACCTTTGACAAAAAGCAGGGATTCAACTGTGTATTTSTCCACTTGAATAAATACCCTGAACAGTACATGGTTATGTTTTTTGGCTTTGGAGTCTGTAAGTATTGTAGTACATGTCAGCAGGGAAAGCTCTGGGCAACACTTCCTGATGCTTGCCTGGAGGCACTAGAAGAAACAGTTCTTCTAGCCTGGCTGTTTTCAATCTACTGCACATGAAAAGTCCTGATTTGAGAGAATTAATGTGCAGCAGGGTCTGTGTCCTTTGTTGATAGCTGATTTCATGACCTCCTGACTTTCCAGGTGGTGGGCTTACATGTGCGGATAGGAGGGTGAGGTTTGTGTGACTGGTGGTCAGATAGCTGTGAAGAAGGAAAGAAAAAAGAGCATTTCTTGCTGTCTCTGTTGGTATTGGTGTCCTGAGTAGCTGAAATGTGAAGGAATTGGTCTGTCACTGCCTGCTGACATCTCTGCACTACCAGAGCCCTGGCTGCAGGGATTGCCCACATTCTCAATGCGAAGAAAGGGATGACTTTTCATTTTGTAGATTGAAACCTGCCCAAAACCTTAATAAATTTCTCAGGGATCAAGGAGCATGGTTTAGGAGAGATCTGGGTCAGATTGAGATCTAAAGCCTTTTGTCAGAAGGAAGAAGCTGCTGATTCTCTATCCTTCTACTGCCAAGGACGCTAGAGCTGGATGTAGCTGGGTGTGTGCCCTGCCCTGGTAGGATGAAGTCCTTTCTGCATGAAGCACAGACTGCTAGTGATTTTTGGTGATGAAGATCCAAACCCACAACCTGCTTTAGTAATTCAGATATTATTTCAAAAAGCAGGAGCTCTGAGGTTGTCTTTGGATCTCCTATATTACTTTCCAGTCTGTGACAGCAGATGGGCTTCCTATTTCTATTTAATTCTGCTTCTCTATAATTTTTCTCCTTCTGCCTTGTCTTCAGAGATTGATGATAAGCCAGGCATTAGCAACTCTTGTAGCTGAAAACCCTTTTTGAGAGGAGGGATATTACGCTCTGCATTTGATTTCCATTGAACGCGAGATGCATATAAAAGTCTGAAACTACAGGTTTAGGCATTCTTGTTACCACATCGCAGCTGCAGGTTATAAATGACTACAGTGGTGTATTGTACTTATAAAATGCCCTACTTATTTTATAATGAGCCCTGGCAGAAACAATGCCAAATGGCAGTAAAAAGTTTATCCAGAACACGTTTCACTTCAGCCTGGCATATGCTGCCCTGTTAACTTTGTGTAATGCTTGTCAGTCAGGAGGAGACATTTCTCACAGAAGACGTATGCAGGACTTATCCACGCTTATGGGAAAGAAGGGTTTATAGTGTGAGCATTATCCAGCTAGAGATTTACGTCACATTTGTTCCAGTCAGTGGTAGTAGGTCATAAGAGTCTTTGCATGAATCATTTAGGTGGAAAATTATTGTTTTATCATATATAAACAGTAGATTTAATATATTGCAAAATCATTACATCAAGCAGTTTTTACAATTTAGTTGACTGTGACATTATATTCAGAAAGGGGAAAATAGTGAGTTAAAGCAAATTCTCAAAATTCTCTATGTCTGCCTGCTAATCAGAAAGGGGTAAAAAAATTTGAAAAGGGGGGAAAAAAATCACCAGTACAGACATAGGCTGTACCAGAGCAGCTAGAGCTTCACCTGCAAATGCCCTTTTTGATTGTTTTCATTACAGAACCAATTTTTTAAAGGAAAATAAATCGTATTGAGTTCTGATTCTGATAAACAAATATGCGTCAGACTCATAGAGACTTTTGTAATTTTCTTCATTCTCTCTTTAGTGATTCTGTACTTGATACTCTTTTGCAGCTCTGTCCAACCTACTGGTTTTCCTTTGCCATGACGGTATTATCCTGGGACTGATCTATTTTTCTATAGATTTCTATAGTCCCATGTTWGTCTTGCCTGTAGCCAGATACATGTTTTGCACGCATTACAGAGACCAAGTGGCATGACCTAGTTTGGCTTTTTTAGATCCCTGGACAAAGGTCAATGTCCAGAGAATGGAAATACAGAAAACTGGAAACATTATGGCTTACTTTTTGGCTCTGCACTTCAAACTCATAAAGAGCTTGTTAAAATTGTATTTGTCCTTTGGATGGTAATGGCCTGACAGAGTCCTGTGTATCTGGARATTTCATCTATGGCCAACTTCTTTATAGTGTAATTTTGGACTAGTCTGACTTGCTTAAACCTGGGCAGATGTTTCCTGCCATCTAGTCACAACAGTGAGCCTGTGTGCTGGGAATCAGGGAAGGGGCAAGGGATGCCCCTGCTCTGCCCAGCACACCTCCACCTCCACAGCCTGCGGATGTCAGGTCACCTCTATCTCATCCTGCCCTTTCCCGCAGCCTTTGGCCCTCTTCACTGGGAACAACTCATGCTGTAACTGCTTGTTGTGGCCCTGCCAACTTCAGCCGTGTGTGTGGATGCTGCCAGCTGGGAATGCAGCATGGTTAACTCTGCTCCCATGTCCTCAGGATGGGCACCTGGGACCTGGTCCCAAACCCCTCCTGTCCATGACACAGGCACTGATATGAAGCACCGAGACATTGGTCATTCCTGCATGTGCAAAATGCTTGGTGTGACATTTTCAAGTGTTGTCCTTGCTGTGCTCTTACTGGTGCCAGTTTTCATGTGGTTTTGGAGAGAGTAGAGGGAAGGGGTTTTGGAAATCCTTCCTTTGAGGTTTAGCCTCTTTCCACAGAGTGTTATTGGTTTTTTCCAATGGCTTTTGTCCAGAAAACATTTTCTTAGAAAATTGAAACAAACATTACTCTCTGGATGTGGAGGCCAATGACACTTTAAATATTCAGTGCAGTCAGTAACACTTTATAGTGACAAGGTTGTGATTTCTGCATTTGATCATTAATGATTTTTGAAAATTCAGTAAATGGTGAATCACAGTTCCCTTTCAGCTGCAGTCTGGAGTCTTCTCTCTGTACAGACTTTCTTGCTTGAAAAAGTCATGCAAAGTTACTTGCATTCCTCTGGGGAATTATATTTTCCATACACTGCCCTCAGAAAAGTGTGTGTTGAAATGAGGGAGGTGCATGAAGTGATTTCTGCACTTAATGTGAAAAAAAAGCGCCCTTTTCTTTTTTTGTGGTGTGACAAGCTGCAGTGTCCAGGCCAAGAAGGGTCCCATTACTTGTCTTTAGTTTTCTTGCCTCAAGGTAAATGACTTGCACCTGACAAATTTCCTCATACCTGAGAGATGTAGCTGTCTCAGGGAGAGCTGAATATGGCTGTGCTGGAAAATTCTGTCACTTTGGATGGTGCAAGCAGTCCTTGAAATGACTCCTAAACTTGGAAGAACTTTTGTGGTTTTTCAGCTTCTCACTATGCAGAAAAACTGATGTTACCTCTGTATTTAATATTAATTCGGTAGTTGAAGACAGTGAAAAGGATATGACTTGTCTTCTGCAGTAGTCTTCTGATGATTTTATCTTTTATATCTTTACTTTTTCTTCCTTTACAAGAATCAGTGCCTTCTCGTTGGCTTACAGAAACAGAAATTACAGTTTGAGTTTTCAAATGTGTCTAATGTGGGAATGGCAATTTATCCAACTTAGATATGTTGGTTTGGAAAGTATATTAACCATCTGCCATCTGAAATATCAGGTTTGAATTGGATATTTCAAGTTACATGCCTGATATGTCCACAGTCATTGGTCTCTTAGAAATGTAGGCTTTTAACTTCTCATAGAAATAAAAAAGTGGTATAAAAGGCATGTGTGTTACACATGGCTTATATTTTTGTTACGTGTGAATAGATTCTACTGATAGAATAGAATAGATCTGTTAACAATAGAATTGATCTGTTAACAGATTCCAGTCAGTTTTTACAAGTCTGTTACACTTTGCTGTAAAATTCAGTGAAGTTTCGTGCTAACTCTACGKATTTCCTATTTAGCTTTAGATTATGCCATCATTTAGATTATGCATTAATTAGTGTGATTGGTTAGAAACACGTTGCTGCTTCTGTCTTTTTTTCAAACTTTTGCTGAAACACAATTTTCTTTGTGTCAAGGTCTCTTGTCTAGTGTAGCCCCTCTTGAAAGTGAGGCGAAAAACATCTTGGGAATTCATCTTGAGCCTGTAATTTTTAGTCTGAGGCAGCAGCTTATGTGACAGAGGGTTATGGTTTGTCTTCCTGGCAGAACATGGGGGAGTATTCAGACACAGATATTATTCCTGCCAGTGGTTGCTGGTGGGGTGTCCTCCTCTTGCTGGCCATCATGGCACTGCTGCTGAGCATGGCAGTCCCTGGTGTGCCACTTTGTGGGCTCCACGTACTGGCTCCAGAGGTTGTGGTGTAGATTTTTTGGTGTGTAAATTGCTAAATCCACAGTAAGCTCCACTTACTGTCAGCGCTTTGTGCCAGTTCATGGAGCTCTGAAGTTCAGATGTCACACTGGGTTTTACCCATCTGCGTGTTTTTCCACATGCCATGTACTTTCTGGGACTGGTACAGGTCAAGACCACACATTTGTTGCTTCAGTGCATTAATGATCAAATACCTGCTTTATCGACCCCCTCAAGGTTCATTACTCCATCACTTAGTTATAAGCAATTAACCACATGAGTGGATGTGATCCTTTTCCAAGCTCCTCTGTTCCTGGCTGTCATTGTCAGTAGATCATGGATAGGATAGACAAACTCCCTTTGTAAAGCACTTTTTCCTGCCATACCATTTCTTTGTGCAAGTCTTGATCTCTAGCAGTGCTTGGTCTCTGTCTTTCTGCTTGCATCACTAAGAAATCTGATCTCATGAGACTTCCGTATTACGAAGTGAAGTGAAGGGTTTTGCAGAGGGTTGTTCAAAGTTTCTAGTTTGGCTTCTAGCGTGAGTAGCTTCACTAGGATTAAGTTAATCTGCATGAATATTATTCTGTGTCTCAGCCTCAGATCTCTTAGGTGAGCTCTATAAAAGTACATTTTTGTGTAGCACTGTATGGTAAAGCATTAGTCAGCCACTCCATCATACTGATAATAGTACTGATCTTGAAAGAGCAGACTTTCAAAAGAGCTGGGTGCACTTTCTTCTTGTTGACTTTGCTGGGAACTGGGAATTCAGCACTCGACCTACAGGAATGAGTCTAGAGGAAACTCCAGACAGCCTTTCATGCCCCAGCTGAGCACTACGTGGTTGGCAGAGTTTTCTTTTTCTTGGTACCTAATAACCGGGTTGCTTCAGTTCTCATGAGAAAATCTCAATTTGTATTGTCAGTGTATGAGAAAATTGAGGGTGTGTTCRTAACTGGGAAGGCCCTATTACCATGTCTGCATATCTGTAGTTGTAAAACACAATCTACACTCAAAATTTAAAATTTGGTGGCATCCCAGGAAGTACCTAATTGCATTTGTGCTTCATTATAAGGCTGTCTTCTTTCCTGGAATCTGTTTTAGCTAATTAGTTGGAAATGTCAAAGTAGTATTTCAGATGACAGAAGTATCATATATTATCATACATGAAGCAATTAACTCTTTTGACAAATATTTATTGTGGTGTCATCTTTAATTAAATCTTCAGAACTCTGAGACGTAGAGCAGGTTCTTCCGAAAAGGAGCCTTCCCAGCACTGTCAGTGAACATTTGACTGATGTGGCTTAATTGAACTCGGTACTTGAAAGAGTTGGTGGCCTAAACATGAAGATATAGACATGACACAATTTCACAATACAGATGTCTGATATTTTGGCAAAATCTCAAAACAATCATCCCCCCCTCCCAAACTCTGTCTCAAGACATAGCAGATGCATTATCCTGGAGAAGATGCATCTCCAGTCACTCCTGKTCTTCCACTGGAACTGTTTGCAGGAGAAAAGTGTTGTACACTTGTGCTGCTAAGAAAAATAATACTGAAAAACAAGGCTGTATGTATGTTTTTTAAAAAATCAATTTTCTTTTATTTAGTTCTTGGGGTTATTCGTGTGGAAACATGTTACAAATGTGACTGTTTGGTTAGTTCCTCTTAAACAGATAGGTCTTGTAGGTGATGTGCCACTGAGAAATAATTCCTGACAGTAATAACTGAACCAGATAAACAGTTCTGCCAGCTCCCAAATAACACTGTAAAACAAAAGGGTTCTGCTTATCGTTTTCCATTTCTTCATGCCTGTCAAACTATTTTACTGTGCATTACCCATCACAAAGGTTCTCTGTGTTTTTCTGCTCCTCTGCTGTGGTCCTGGTTTTTACTTTCTCTGTTCCTGGACCTTCTATGATACACTTGTCCAGCTGTATGACTCCACAGCTGCTGCTGATGTTCGCCTTCACTGTTGCAAAGACACTCTTCACAAGTGCTGCGTGAGATTTTTCCCTGTCATGGCCATGCGTTAAAGTGTTCTAACCTGTACATATGTTTTTATTTTCATCAGGCAGAAGCAGCACCAGAAAGTGGCCGAGATGTTCCCAATGTTCAGATCAGCTCAGGGCAGCACAACTCCGACCCCGCGGGAGCCGGCGGCGCGGCAGCCTCCCAGAGCGTGGTGGCTCCAGCCGGGGTCTCGGCAGGTACCTCGGCTGCAGCTTCCTTCTTCATAAGGTAGTTTTTCTCCTTTCTGGTTTCCATAACTGCTCGTGGGTCTTCAAACAGTTGGGAAATGCTGCTCAGTCTTTGCCACGGGTAGCAGGTGTAGCGTGCGGTGCTGGCTGCTGAGAGGTGGAATTGGTCACGAGCAGGAACCTCTATTGACAAAAACCCAAGGAAATGTTTGTTGGCCTTTGTCTAGCCCTTAATGGCCATTTCCACTACAAGTCTGCTATTCTGTAGGTTTCCTTGGAGCAAAAGGTGAAGTAACTTGGATCTAAATAGAAAAAGTTAGATTTTTATTCAGTAGCATGGCCTGTGTGTCCAGTTAAAAGTTTTTCCATAGCTGGTAGCAACAGTTAAAACAGTTTGATGTTCTTTTTTTAGCAATAGCCCAGAACAATCTTTTTTTCCCATTCTTGTGTCTTATAACAAAAATGATATGTTAGTTTTGTTTGGATGTTTGTTGTAATTAGCAATGTTGATTAAATGCAATACGCTGTCAAGCAGATGGTATTTAAAACAACAAAACTCAGGGCTTTGTACTWGCATTCCAACTCATTTTTTAATTCAGATCTGAACATATTTTGAGACAATATTGAAAAGCGTATGTCTGCGAATGGCACTAAAGTAAAATTTATGCACTGAGAATCCTCCTTAGAATGTAATCACAATGGTAATTGTATTGTTTCCTTTTCCTTGGTCTTTAATGTGTTTTGTACTATTAAATAAATGATGCTTACTATAAGTTACAATCTGACCTCAGAAGGAGCTCAGCTTCCCAAGTTCTGTTTTTTACAAAAACATAGTACAATGAGTCTTAAGTGTCAAATGTCTGCATATCAGTCTGTCTGTACATGGGAGGTTGGGAAATGACTGCCCCAAGAGCACTGTGTGTAAGTTAGTGGGTTGTCTCTGTGCTGTGGCTTTAAAGTCAACACTTTTCAAGAGAAATGTTGCCTGCAGAGGATAATTTGTTTCTTTCAGAGATAGGTATCTGAAATCAGTGGGAGTGGAGAGGAAAGATAAGGGGAAGCTCAGGAGAAGCTCAGGCATCTCTTTTCTTGTTTAGTTACCTAAGTAAGGACAGATGAATCCTCTCCAAAGTATCGAGACTGGACAGACAGCAGCACAGCTTTCGTCMCTGTGTTTCATATTGTGGGTATGAACAGCGCGATTTTAGCTTAATCCACTTTGGATTTATTTCAGTGTTAATCTGTACGCCAAAAGCATAAAGATTTGTCCCTTTCACGGGAAAGTCAGAAAATAAAATATCTTCTTTGGAAATGAGAGAAAGAAATCAATGCCCAATAGTCTGAAACAAGACCCAAAATCTCTTTTCTCCCAGTGATGCTTTTGTCACTGGTCAGCAAAACTCAGTTCTGTTTTTATTGTGAAGCGATTGTCATTGTCTTGATTCAAAGATTCTTGAAGTCAGCAGCAAGACTGCAAATGACATCATTGTACATTGGATCATGCCCTAATTGCTTCTCATGAATCTGTCTTTGCCTTGAGTGAATCAGAATTTTATAGCTTTAGCAGCTCTGTGCGAGCTAAAACATTTTAAAAACCCATTAGTACGTTGCTTATTCCCTACCCATGTTTCTTATGTTCAAAATTGATTCTCTTGAATTTTTTAACTGAAGGACAGAGCTTATGGAAATTTTTGTGCACAAAGCACTTCTGTTTCTTTTCCTGTTGTTGAAACACAAAAAAGAGATCTCACAAAGGCTGGAGGAGAGAGATCCCTCATTGATCCCTGGTAGTCATAAATATGTTGAGCAGGTCCTCAGGTGGGTACAAAGTCCTGGCCAGGCTGTTCCCCCAACATTGGCATTAACCTCAGGAGAGGCTCCCTCTGCCACTTCTTCTCTTCTGACTCCTCCTGCCATTGGAACTTTAATGGATCGAATTTTCTGTGCTGAGTCTTCCTCCCACCCTCAAACCATACAGTCATTTCAGCAGGGGGGAAGAGGAAGAGGAGATCTTTGAGGATGAGTGAGTGATGACACAGATACTGTCAGAAATGGCTTGTCCAGGGACCACAAGTATTAGGATATATATTAGTTTGGGGGGGTTTTTCTTCAGTACTGATGGGCTGTCAGGCTTCTTTGCTTCAGCCCTTCCAGTCCTGTCTGCTTCCCTTTGCACCATCCAGCCTTGAACATGTTGAGGAAGGTCATCCCTGCCTTGAATCCTTTGCAGCAGCATCCACTTCTCTGTCTTTCACTTCTGTTCAGCTAATCCTCTGTCAGGAAGCACCTGGAGATGAAAGAGGAGTCATGGCAGTAGTGTTAGGCTGTAGTCCCTGTTCATTATATTTGCTGATTTTTTTCTATACTGTAACTCCTCAGCCACTTAAATTCTGAACTTCATAGCAAGGCCAGTGTGTTACATTATGCAGAGCCTGGCGCATTTTGCTCTTGTTCTCTACCAGAATAAATGAAGTTCATATCCAGACAATCACACAGACACACACATATATGTTTTTTTCAAATCATTGCCTGTCTTTGACCAAGTCTACTGAGGACCTTCATCTTTTTACATGAGCCTTTTGTAAAAGGAGCTGTGGTTGGAACTTTGGCTTGCGAAAAGGGCTGCTTTGCCCTAGGAATAAAGTAACTAGGCAAAAATAAGCATGCATATTAATATTCAGTGTATTTGGGTGTGGGGTTAGTTACTTTGGAAGACAAAGCCTTCATAGGATGCTTGTGGAAACTGCATCTGGGATTCCCTGAGCCACAGCAACACTAAATACAGATTTTTTTTTTTTTTCCACATGAATGAAGGATTCCAATCTTATTTTTCATGAAACAGCATTCACTGTTTGTACAGGTCCTAGCACAATTAGCTTTTGGGATGTGGCTTGGTTTCCTGGCAGCATATAAATGTCTTTTTCACATTAAAACTAGAGTTTCTTTTTGGTGAAATAACACCCTTGCTTGTGGACTGTTTTGTGCCTGGGAAGGGAGATCTGTACAGGTTTTTTTTTGGTTGGTTGTTTTGTTTTTTACTCTAGTTTGCCCGTCGATGGGAGTCAGAGTTCTGTGTTTGTAAGGTCACAACTCAAAAGATGGCGCARAGAGCTCACCTCCCACCTGGAAAATAATAGCCAAGAGCTGCAACAAAATGGGTACCTGGTGATAAGAGGTACCCATGGTAAAAATGAGTATCTTTCAGATATTCTTTGCAGGGAATGCGTTGATTTTGTTAAGCGTATATGCAGCCCAAATCTACATATTCATCCAAAGCTCTTTCTCATTTGAATGTCATATTTAATTTCTTCAAGCTTAATTATGTTCTGCTTAAAAAAAAAGTATTTTATTCATTACCAAGAAATGCAGAGAAGCACTAAGTATTCAAAATCAAAGCCAAATATTAAAGACAGCAGACAGAAGCGTATTAAGAAATTAAATCAGTTTTAAGCTTTTTTCCTCACTGTGATCTGTCACAGAAGGGGGAAAGCTTTGATTAACATCTGATTGTGTCACGCAAGCAAATTGCCAGGCATTACTCAGTGGTCGTGTTACCGGAGGACCAGAGGATTTAGCAGAAAATGGAGCTTCTCAGTAGGTCACTGGCAGAATGAGAAAGCCAGGGCAAAAAGCACAGCTCGCGTTCAGGGATGGCTGTGAAGAGACTCCCAGTTCACCCTTTACAATTCAAGGGGAGAAGTTTATTCTTGCATTCTTCAGATTTAAGAAGAATGCAGCTGGGCTTTGTCCCTTGGTGTGGTGTGAACTGTGCCTTGCCTAGTGCTCCACACTTTATACCTGTTTCCAGGTGGGTTTTTTGTATAAGGAACCTGAACAAACTTTATATTTCTAAGTGAAAATATGTGAGATAGTTGTAGGACCCTTCTGTGGGCTATGCTTGCAGCTAAGTAAATATTGGCATATTTTGTTATAAAGCTCTAATAAGCCATTGGGTTTTTTTGTCACGCGAAGAGCTGGGGAAGAGAGGAAATGGTGTTCCAAGAACAGGCAGGAGAAGGGCAGCAAGGAGGAGAATGGGCGTGCAACTGGGAAGAGGTTAATGGGCTATCTGACAAAAAAGAAAATACCACTCCCTTGGGGGGAGAATCAAGACCCSCAATAAATCGAAGCTGTCACCATTAACGCGCCATTTCCGCCTGTTGGTGGCTGGTGACAGAGGTGGCAGCAGTGCCTGTGCAGCTGGGTGGGGGTGTGGTGTTTGGAAAGCAGGGATACGTCCCCCCAGTGCACAAGCTGGAAGGAGGGTTTGAGCACTGACAGGGCAGCAAGGAGGAATCAAAGCTGCTTAGAAGAAAATATCTATCAAAGCAAGCAGCCCTGAGCAGTGTTGAGGARAAGACAAACTGTATTAAGTCCCTCTTCTAAAATTCTCATCTTCTTTGATGTTGAATTGTTGATCTTCTCAAACTGGTTTGCTCATGGGGTTGCACTTGCTGCTGTGGGCCTGCTGCCTTTGAAGTGGGGAAATAACTGTACAGTTGCAGCTCCTTTCCCTTGTATCCGCCTGCTTTTGTTTGACAAATTAGTCTTCCAAACATAACACTGGCTAGTTTTCAGGTTTCTAAATTATTTGCAGTGTTGCTGGGCTTTGCTAGATTAAAACCATTTAAGATAATAAATCTGGAGAATCACAGTGGTGAATCACACCCATTATCTTTCCTCCTGCATGTTTGGGAAAGCTGTGTCAATTTAGACATGATATAAAACATTGCACGTGATAGGCTTTTTGCAAGCAGCTTTTCTTAACAAAATATACAATCTCTGAGTAATGTAATTGAACATCTGAAGAGTAAAAATAAGCATAGTTGTCTTTTTATAGAGCCAGGATATTCCATCATATTTTAATGCCTGTGAGTTTGGATTAAAGAATCTAATTATTCACTAATGAGCAGTAATGGTACATATAAACTAAGGGTCACTATCCTATTACAGGCACCTGATGGTTCACTGATAAGCATTTGGTCATTAGATTGACCATAAAATATAGTCAATAATTGAGGTTACTCATAGAGCAGACACCTTATCAGCTTTAGGCATGGTGGGACAGCTTGTCAGTACTCTGTGTCCTGATTGTGCTGTGACTGAGCATATGATTAGGGTATTGAAGCAGTCTGTATCTAATGAAACTGCAGGAAAGGCATAGCAATATTAGCACAACCACTAAATGACTAATGTGTTTTTGTTCCAAGCCTTAGACACTTCAATTAGTTCCAATAAACTCTGATCTAGTGTAGTGGTAGGCAGAGAATTCAGATATTTTTTGTACAAGCTTTCATTACACAAGTCAAAATTTGTAACATTTAGGGGACAGATGAAATCTGTGTGGCTTTGAATGAAAAATGGTGGAAATAATAAAGGCTGTCATTACTGGTTTTACTTCGTTTTTTTCAGTTTTATTTTTGTATTTTTTAAATTTAGAGTGCTGAGACAATGCCTAGTGCCTGATTTAAAAGATGAAGCTGATAGCAGCAAATTAGATGTCTACATTTTGCTTTAAAGTCCATTCATGCAGTTCATGTAGGCTTGTGCATATAGATCTAAACTTAGAATGTGTTCTTTAGCATTTTGTACCATATGGAACATTAGTCAAATAGTCTCATCTTGAAAGCTTTTGTAGAGATATTGATTTTGCTGTGCTTCAAACTGTTGCTGAGAAAATAACCTCAGAACCTATTCTTTTATGATTTTTTTTTCCTCGAGGATGCCTTAACTTTCATAAATTATTTAGTATGGTGAAGGATGCAAAATGTCTTTTGTCTTTCTGAACTGCTGTTCAGGCTTCTGTGATGCGACCTTGGAAAGTAACCATAGAAACATGTTAAAAGCATCAACTGAAAATCAGTAGTTCAGTTTGACAGTGATGCAAATTCTGTGAAAGAAGATTATGATGTATTAGGAACACTTGAGGCCTATATTATTGCTAACCTGTTAAACCTGATTATTCCATGACTATCAGTACTTTCAGAATTTAATGCAGGGGAAAAATGAAAAGAAAAAAGAGTAACATATATTTTTTTTAATAAGTTGCCATGTTTAAGATGTTTCTAGGTAAATCACTTTAGCTTGTCATTCTCTGCCCTGTTAAAAGCAAGAATTATATTTCTGCTAAGCTCAAAATGTAATTCACAGTTCCCTGTACTTAATAGCTGTCAACTTTTGCCCAGTACCCTGCTGGGATACACTGGTATCCTGGCTTTGTGCAGAACTGGCACAAATTAAATCTCTTTGACAGATAATATGAATAACTGGGTTATGAATAAGTAGTAGTTCACCAAAAGGTGAAGAAAACATGTGATTCATTGGATCCTGAGTTAGAGATTTTTGTGCTGACCTGTGGTAGCTAAGCTAGTCCATGACGCTGAAACAGAAGTCCTTGCTATAGTTGCAGGTAACCACTGTAAATTCTTGATGAATCATGGGTCAAGAGAAGAAGCAGAGTCACTTGTTAAAGCTTACTCAGTTTGCATAACCCACACCTGAGAAATCCTGAGTGATGATGTGGGAGAATGTAGTTTGAACTAGTTACCTTGGAAAGTGGGGTACCAGCCCTTCCCAGTTAGAACTGCTTTGCTGCCAGATGGATCCAAAAGCCATGCATGGTTTGTCCCTACTTCACAGTGTYATAGCAATATGATAGGAGCTGCAGGGCTCCTCAGGGACGTGATGGCTCGCTGGCATTGATGCAGCCAGCAGCCCCTCAGTGCACATCCTTTCGTTGTTAAATGCCCCCCTTCCTCTTGCTACCATTTGGCCACTGGTCGGGAAGGGTGGCTGAGAAATTTGCGGCTTCGGAGAGAGCTATGGAGATGAAGGGGAGCATCCAGCTGTTTCAGGGGCAGCCAGACACATAATTAGTCTTTTCCCCTTAATGACTCCCTGCTCCGGATTTAGAGGGCTGGAGCAGCTTGGTCCCTGCGGTGTCCTCCCCACTACACGGGGCTGGAGAGGGGGATGCCCTCCTGCCCCCCTTTCTCCTCTCTGCATGGAGCCGGGGAGAGCAAGAAAGCCCTCATGCAGATGTGCAAAAGCGGGTGTCACCAGAGGGCTTTCCTTGTCTCGCCGGTGCCATGCCGCGCTGCTGGAATGTGACTGCTCCCTGTCCCCCCAGAGCAGACGTGACCCGCACGTAGCACAGTGCTGTGTGGGGACAGGAGATGGGGCAGGGAGTGTGGCTTTGTGCAGTATCTTGTATCATCTTAGGGCAGCTTAAGCTTTCCTAGTTGCTGTGGCAGCATAATACTGCCTATAATTAAGGACAAACAAAGAGTGCATGCTTTAGGTATATCCCATTTCACGTGAGCCTGTGAGGAGGATAAATTAGGAGATAAGCCTGAATTTAGTAGGCTTTGTTCTGGGAAGCACAAATGACTCTCAGGACAGCGTGTTTAACAGCAGAACATCATTACTGGAATCACTGCTAATACGGCACCGTGCATTTACACAGTGCGATATCGCTGTGTGGTGAGCCAGGCGCCCTGCTAGGAAMAGCTCAGCTGTGAGACTGTGAGACTGGCAGGGCAGAGATGAGACACACAGCTCTAGTTCAGCAAAGGGAAGAGGTAAAGAAATTGGAGTAGCTGAGAGGAAGAGTTTGGACATCAGCACTGCTGAGTTAGAGCATTGCTGAAGGCAGGAAGACGTCCCAAAGGCGAACAGATCTGTGATCAGCGTATGCTTATTGATTTGGAGGGGTGAGGCACTGCATAATCAGCCAAGCTGGAGAGCCCATGGTGAGGATTTGAGAGAGAGCCTCCAGGGGAACTGGGTGGTGACCAGAAGCAGCACTGGGCATCTGTGAGTCATTGCCTTGGAAGACGAATCCCCCCCCTGTATGGAGTGTTAGGGATCATGGTATGAACCAAGGAGAAGTCATGCACGACACCAGTGTCAGGGAGATATTTGGAAGAAGCCCCACTTGGATAGCACAGGCTGTTGGACTTCAGTAGGAGCAGGCTGGGCTATGCAGGGGGTGGCAGAATAAAGAAAGGAGGAAACCTGGTGCCAGACAGATTGGCAGGAAATACGAAAAGGAAGAGACAGTGAAAGAGAGGAAAAATGGATCTAGTAATGTGAGGACCTCGTGATGAGGTCAGGATTTTGGAGAGGATGTTCTAGGTCTTTACTCCAGCTTCATAGCAGAAGCAGAATTGTAGCACAACAAAGCACTTCCAGTGTTTTCTGCTGACCAAATACCTTAAAGCTGTTTATCATTAGAGGCCACCCCTGAGGAGGGCTGATTTTTGTCAGCCTTGAGTGTCTCGGTGGATGATAATAAAAGAGGTTCTGCAGCAGCAGAGACAGCCCCCCGGGAGCTGTGGTAACTTTYTGAGCTGCTGTAGGTGGTTCAGTGCAGATGGTGGTTGCAGTGGTYGGGTGTTGGATTAGTTCTATATTCTGAGGCATTCTTGATGCCCATGAGGAAGAGAAAAGAATAACTTAAAACAGATGTGCCCACAAGTATGCCAGACGGGAGAATCTGTGCCTTCAGAGCTACCCAAGTTTGAATTTATTTGTGGGCGCAAATGGCAGTCAGTGGATTTTAAACTAGGGAAAAGTCTGAAGTACTTGACTGGAGTCATGCAGGTATTTCTTCTTACTTTGTCCTCTCTTGGTTCTTCTGCTTGCCTGGATTTAATACTTTCTACCTTAATTTTATTTTTTTTTTTGATATATGATCCTTTCTTTATTTCCTCCTTCCTCCCTAGCTGAATGCACTTGATTATTCTGTTTTCCTRTATATATGGAATCTCGCTGCTGCCTAGCTACCAGTCTCTCTTTCCCTTGGCTTTTTCCCTTCTTTCTGCCCTTCCTAGCTTGTCAAGAGGAGCACTTCTCCTGTCTCCCCCTCATCCCAGCCCTCCCAGTCTGCCTGCTTTTTTGGTTCCTGGACTCCTGAACACCAGCGCTTGCTCTGACTCCGTTATTTGGGGCTCCTCAGCWTGGCAGCAGTGGCAGCTGCACTGGTGGTTTTGCTGCAGTGGGAACGGAGCATTCCATAGGTAAAATGATAACGATGACTTTCCTGTGGAGATGTAATTTGACAGTTTGCACCTGTTTTACGACTTTATTAGTGACTTTCAGACTCATCCAATACCATATTTAACTATTTTAATAACATTGTTAAGACAGACTTAGCAGGTGAAATAGTTTTAAAGCAGACTGATAGCTTATTGAATATTTAGTTTTCATGGCTAACTCAAAGTCACTCTAACACCCAGTTTATGGTGTGCAGGATGTGTTCTGCAGGGCAGATGGACTTTGAAGTGACRCTGTCTCTTTTCTGAGCTAAACTGCTTTGCTTGCTTGTGCTTGTTGCAAAATAAGACATCTCACATTATCATTTATAAACAAGAATAAAATGTCAAGCCAAAATAATGCACCAGCACTATAGCTGCAGTGCTTGATCAACTGCAGGATTACTCTGAAGAGATTTCTAAATTCCCTATGGAATATTGAATTTTGGCTTTCTAAAACTTCCTTCATCCTTCCTGCTGGAGGATGGAAGATGTTTCTTTTGGCAGGACATTTCAAAGTGCTTAGCTAGTACCTCACTCATCATCAGTGCTGCTGTTGGGTTTGCTTTATGCTTCGTTGGGCTTTTTGTGTCCTCAGTGTTGGAACTCACTTATTAAGAAGCACTTGCCCTATGGAGGAAATGACTCAATGGAAGTTAATCAGCATAAAATGAATCTAATCTGAATGTTATTAGTGAAGCTTGTTGGACTTCAGGGCAGGCTTCAGAATATCCTCTGATAATGTGTCTCAAGCAGGTCTTCAGGAGTTGCATATTTCTACCGAAATTTGAAGTCACCATCTTTGGGTCAGAAATAGTCGGATCTCTCCATCTGCAGTGATGGAAGAACATGCATCTCAAATTTTCCCACTAAGTGCTATTTTAAATGGTGCTGCAGTATCAGCYTGTTATACCTCAGAGCAGTATCACTTCAGAACTGATGTCAGTTAAATAAATCATTGTAACCCTGGGTTTAGAAGCCCATGTGTCCCTTCTCTGTTTAAAAATACTCATTGTGTAGGCATATGACTTCTGTACTTGGATGATTTCCACTGCATCATTTAGTGCTGTCAGTGACCATTTAACTCACTAACAGTAGGAATAAGTAAATGCCCCCCTGAGAAGTTGTTTGCTTGGCAGTATAGGTGTCAAGCCTTTGACTAAGCATCTGAAATAAAACCCAGCTGAAGTGGGAATGGATCCTCTGTGGATTTTCTAGATGTGCAATAAAATATGGAACTGAGGGAGCTGGAATTGATGAGAAAGGGATGTCTGTGAGGATGATGTGTTGGGTCAAAGGAAGGTAACCTGAAAATGTAACCCACCCCAGAGCTTTTATTATAAAAAAGGCATTACACTCGCAGATGCTAACTTGTATTCAGACTGCTATACGCAATCAGGAACATGGAAATACTGAATTTCCCCTTCTTTCAATACTTCTCTTTCCTGTCAGATATTTGTCTGAATCTAGTGCTTCAGATGAACCCTTGTTAGCCATGTCATGTGTTCTGTCTCTCATCTTTGCCACTTGCAAATACATCTACCTCTTCCCTGGAGCAGCTTGAATGAGCAGAATGATTTTTGCACTCCAAGAGCTGATACTACAGAGGAAAATTTTAAGTGATCTATTTAAGTGTTAATAATGAAGGGCTAGTTAGCACCTTTGTTTCAGTTTCATTACTTTGTAGTTTTAAAAATATCTTTATTGCTTTTTCTTGACAAAATACAAATGAAACTAGAATTCTATTCTGCTTAACCTGACTGTTTCATGAGTCTGTGTCTTGCTGGGAAATAAGTGCAACTTTTTTTGCCTAAGGAGTGTGCTTAGATGGATGTGGTTCTGCCTGCTTTAGCTCAGTTAGCTCATGAAACACAGTGGGGAAATATTGCTGGCATTCAGGTAGCTGTATTTTCAGTACATAGCTATCTATGCAGTGTGCAGCCCGGGAACTGACATATTTCTATATTAMGTGTTGACAGTCTTGCTTACTTAAAGATTAACCTGCACAGGTTTTCAGCAGTTTGTCATATGGTACAGTTGTAAACAGCAAGTATGGAAGTGCAGCAGCAATATGTTCGTGTGCTCTTGCTTTGTTTAACATCATTAGTGAGCAGAGCTGGAAATGGAATGTGGCAGGCTGCGGTGACTGGCTGTTATTCTGGGGTGTGTATGTATGTATGTATATGTGTGTGTGTGTGTATATATATATATATATACATATATATATATAAAAGTCAGTTCCTGAACAGCGGTCCTGGCTGCTGAAGCAGTGTTCTTTGGCCAGAAAAGTGTCTTAAAATCTCCAAGCTGAAGAGAACATGGAGCTGACATTACCCATGACAATTTTGTAGCAGCAACCGCAGAAGCTGCTGGTTTGGAAGAGTAGAATGTAATGAGGATCTGCCTCCTCGTGAGGATCTGCCCTTTGGTGTTCCTTAAAACTGGGGAAAAATTACAGAGGAGTGTGGTGAAAATTCCCTCTAGGGTTCCTGTATGCCAATTGCTTGAATGCTTGGAGATGGCCTTGATYGGTCACTTCCTTTGAATTAATAACGTGTAGCTGAGTGGAGGGATCATCTCTTGGGTCTCCACAGCATGAGGAAGCTCTTCTATTGTCAGGGGTACTCTGCAGGTTTGTTTTAGCTTGTCATCATCTGGAGGTCGTTTTATCCCAAACTGACTTTGCCTGGCCTTTCTGTATGTGCCTGAATTCAGGTGAGTCTTGATTRTTGCTCACTGATGCACACTTGATTCCATACTTTGTGAACTTGTCAATAGAGTCAGGGGCGAGCAACAAGGATGGTCAGAAATCAAGGAAACCTGACCTGTGAGGAGAGGTTGGAAGGATTGGGACCTCTTAATTTGTAAAAGAGAAGACTGGGGTGTGGTAGTGGTTTTTCATCCAGGTAACAGTTGCTGCAGGAGAAGGAAATAAGCTCCTCTGCATGTCTGCTGGTAAGGTGGGGGGAAGATAMGGAATGAGAGACATGAGATGTGAATTTTCGAAGAGTGAGAGTGGTTAAAAACCGTCTAGTTAAAAACTGTGAGACGATGATGTTCCTRATATGTCAACATTGCTGATTTTTATTTCTGCCTTGCTGATTTTAATAAGTTATACTAAGAGAAAATCACAAGGTCAAAGCGAGAGGCTGGAATTCAAGTTTGAATTGCAAGATTATGTTATGTGCATGAGGCAAGGCATGAACTTTGTCTTGAATTGGAGATGCTTGCTCTCACAGTGTTGGTGAGGTAACATCCCCACAATATTAAATGTGGTTTGACATTTTGGAATGTTTCAGAATAATGGGTTTCTATTGAAACTTTATTACCCTCACCCATTATAAAAATGCCATTGTTTGAGGCTGTGCATTGTGATACAGAAGAACTAATTATTTATTGAGGAAGTCGAAATACAGAAATAAGGAACATTAATTGTTTGTTCTTCCTGGAAGTGCTTCTCAGCAACATTGCTGGGACAGCTAAGCAAACAAAGGTTTGGTGTAGAACTTGTGTAACACTACTAAGTGAGGAAAGCCTTTATATCCCCCTGAAGCTGTACATCCATCACAGGAACCTAGTAGGCTTGTTCTAGGGCAGGAAGAGACCATACCCTCAAAGTTTATTGTATGYCTTATAAGTGGTTCCTTTGACAAAATTTACTGTAGAAATACAGATGGTGCCTGTCCTTTCCAAACCTTCATGACGTATTTAGACATTCCCAGTTTTCTCTTTAAAAATGTAAATTTAAAATCTTTCTAAATCACTTTTTATTTTCCAAACTGAATGCTGTTAGTGGAAACAGATACCTTGTCGGTTTTTAAGTTTGCTTGGGGTTTTGTGTAGCAACTGCGCTTTTTCCATTGTGCTCCCTTTCTAATTKTAGAACCACAAATCAAACAGTAATAGTGATAACAAAAATAATTATGCCAACCGAGTTTGTCCTGTGAGTTGCGGAAGGCTCGGGACAGGGTGCTGGGGGGTGTATTGTGGGACATCCGTCTATTTGTTGTCTGTATTGATGCGTAATTAAGGAAACAATAACTGGAACTGCAGATATGATGACAGGCTGTGACTTTCCCACTGCTTCCTTTGGAGTTGGTTGGCAGTGGGAAAAGCTTAGGATATTGRTTATGTAGGGGGATTGATGCCTTATTGAGCTGGGAACTGAGAAAGTTTGGGAAAGCTTTGCTTTAGAGCAGAATGATTCTCACTGTAAACCTGCATCCATAATTTTGCAAACTTTGCAGATGGCTCAGAATCAGGATAAAAATCACTTCCTTGATGTCTATCAAAGTCAAACCAAAAGTCTTGAGTAAGCATACTCTTGTGTAAACTCCAAAGTTCAGAATATTTAAGGCTTGGACTGTACAATTCTTTGGCCTTGACCCTTTCAGTGAGGCCCTTAAGCATTCTCACAATATGAATAATGATAGTGATCTCTGAAAGATAAGACTGGCTAATAACACTAAAACTGTTAATATTTAATGAGTCATGCTGAAATGAGTGTGCAGAAGTTTTCTTTTATTATTCTTGTCAGTGGAGCTTAATAATGGGAAGCAGGAGTCCCGGTTCTATTTCTGACTTGTGGCAGTTTATCCATCTGTGTCCGTTTATGTCCTCTGCATTTATCTCAGTTGACCCATTTCTAGTATGTGTCCCAGAGTATATTTCATAGCTCTCTTCCTTCTGAAGCTTAACAAATTTCACAAAGTGTTAAGCAAAAATGTTATAATTTTGCATAGTTATAAAAGTTTCAAATCTAATTTTCTTTTTTGTGGAGAAATTATGCCCAGAAGGAGTGCTTTAGGGATTTAAATTGTTCTGTTTACTTTCACAGCTATAATGTGCAGAACGTGTGCAGAGAGTGTAAGCTAGAAGCAGCTTGCTGTACTTCAGAATATCTGAAATGTCATGCTAAGAACATAGGCAGAATTTAAAATTAAAAATGGCATGGCTTTTTCAATGAGCAGCCTTTGTAGCTACTGTGTGTTGCACAGACTTGTTCCCTAGATGCTGAGCATTATGTAATTGATCTGGCTGTGGGTTTCCTCACTGGTCTCATCCATGCATGGCAGAAAACCTAGTAATCTGTAAATTGTGTGGGGGAAAGAGCAGGTTAGAGACTGTCCCTTGTCATTTGATATTTGAGTGCCCCTGCATGTGCCATATATTAGTTTTATTTTCTGCCGTGACACCTAGCTATGAGGAAAGAACTCTCCAGAGCRTCTTAAAAGACATCTTCTATTAAAGAGGGAAAGAGTTAAGCAAAATGCAGACAGTAGATCTCACAGCTGGAGGTAAAAGTAATATACATGGATGTCTCTCATGCTTTAATTGGAAGAGAAGCGTAAGAGTGTGGAGCTTAGTTTCCCTTGTAAGAATGTTGTGTAGAAGAGTGCTTGTGAAGGCTGAACGGGGAAAGCAGAGGTGAGTGGAAACTGTACAACTGTGTCAAAGCCGTGACAAAATGCTTGGCATTTGCTTTGGCCCGGAAAAACAAATAACTCTAATGCTTAAGTTTTGCATAGTATTCCCTAGAGGTCATAATTCTCCSTTTGAGGAAACAGAAGTTGTATTGGACAAGGTCATACAGCCCATTGTGGTGCTGAAGATGTACATGAGGGCCTCCTGTGCAAGATTAAATTTGAGAAAAAGAAGCAGATCAGGCAATAGACATGGCACCCAATTAGGCTTCTCCAGACAGTGATCTGGTATGAGCCCAAATTCTGTCTTTTTGGTGCTAGGCAAAAAGGGCCCAGTTCAGTAGAGCTTTGCCTGCCTTGTCTCCATGAAACAAATTCCCCCTGAGGAAAGGAAAGCTGGAGAAAAGACACAAATGGAAACTTAAGTGTAAATTCAGTAATAYGTTGTTAGATAAGAACTGCAGAAAGTCCAGCACTCTGGAGCGTCTCAGGATTGGCTCCATTTAAATGCATCCTCTCATGAATTTTACTCTGAAGCAAGGAGGTTTGTGAAGTTGGATTTTGCTTAATTTGTTTGGGCCCCTGTCCAGACCAGCTTGGCCTATATTTTGGCCTAATGAGTACTTGGCTGGGATGCCACCAATATATTGTTRATTCTGCAAGAAGCATGTAAGGATTGATGAGTCTTTCTGTTGTGCTCTTTGCCTGGACCTGTCCAGCAGCCCAAGTAAAGCATGTGAAAGCTGCTGCCCAACTGGCTTTTTGTTAAAGGACTGACTGTGCTTTTTATAGGAGTTGAGGATGACAATTACTTGAATCCATATTCGGAGTCTACGGTTTGATAGTGATGTTTTGTTTTGCCTGAATCACCCTATGCTTTCCACTGGATCCTTAACCTTTCCCTTTTAGGAAAAAAAACCCCAAAACAACAAACAAAATCAAAGCCAGCAAGCTGTTTGATACTGCTTGTACAAGATGTCTGTGGTGTTCCAAGTCCGGAAACAACCTTGTTTTAATGTCAGGCAAAGCCATCCTTGCATTCAAACACAGAGAGGTTGTAATTAAGCTTTGAGCACTGTTACCTGACAAGAGATGCTTTTTAAGTGTGAACCACACATCATTATTAGTGCAGTTGGCCTGTTGCCCATCAAAGCACCGATTATTTTCTGCAACAGCTACTCCAGTTCCTCTGCTTTCAGTTTCCTGTTATCTCACATGGACATCAGCAGTCCCTTTGCCAAATTTCTTAGCAAAATCGGTGCCCTCCAGACTCATAGGAAGAGGACTTATCAGCACTACAGCAGTTAATTGCCTTAGGTAGCATATGGCACTGTCCTTTGAACAGTGGCGGTGCAGCAATGTTATGCATTCTGTCGAAGCAAACCAGTTTGAAAGTTGTTCTGTCTTGGTGCAGAAGTTAAGACAATTAGTAATGGATTCAGWATCTCAGATCTGCTTATCAAAATGTTCCAGAAATGTGCTACTGAGGTATTTCGAGAGATGCCAGACTTCTAAAAAGTGTTATTTTCTGTTCATCTGTTTATATGCTTTGCTTAGGTTGGCTGTTTTGGGTGCAGTTACTCATTGAGTATTAGTGCTTAGTTAGCTGCTTGAACACACAATTCCTGAGTAAATTTGTCCTTTGTATCTCATTCTCTTTCATGTACGTTTCCCAGAGGAGCTCCTTCAGCCAGATCTGTTGCAGGAGTAATTATTTCATCAGGATTTAATGTATATCTTGATTGCACTTTSAAGACATTCTCTTGAGGAGTTTTTATAATTTCAACAAGGGATCATAGCATGTAAACAAGAAAATAAATGTTATCTTTCATATTAATCAACAAGGTGATTAAATAATAACCACAATTGTTAATTGGTACTTGGAGATAGATGCTAATGACTGTCTTGAGTTCCACAATGACAGTACCAACAGGTAGAGACTCTTTTCTGCACAGTAAAGCTGCATATAATTTAGGAGGCATTACGGCTTTAATGTGCAGCTGCAACCACAGTGAAGTTGTGCAACTGTGTTCCCAGTGTCCTATTTCAGCATATGTTTTCATACTGAATGAAGCATTAGCAAGGGGATTTGAGATTTAGGCAGTTAAATCAGTTCTCATTGCCACCAAACCCTTGAGGTTCTGTATAAACCCAAGCTTGTGGTATTTTGCTTCACTGTGGGATGCAGTTCCTGCTGGTTTCAGGATGCAGTAGGAGTCAAAAGCTGCTTCTTTCTTCAGAGGCAAAAGTCCAACTTGTTCCTCAAAAGTCAGTGGCTTCAGGCTCCCTCTAAATTTGGAACTAGAGCCTCATTTTTTCATCACACGGATCTTTGTCTTTTCCTAAACACTGTAGTGTTTACAGAGGGAGAAGGAATCATGCAGGGGGTCTGCATCTCTAGAAGTTAGAGTAAAAAGGTTCAGGAGTTTAACATATGTGTTTTGGAATACAGAGAAAGGGACTGGGAATTTTGGAGATCTGTATTTGAGAGTCCTGGCTGTTCTACTAACTAGCTGTATAATTTTGACTCAAGTGTCCAGTTTTGCTCCTCAGATGCAGCCAGTTCTTTGTACTGTTACTCATTTGAAGCCAACAAATGTGCTGCTGGAAGAAACTGTGCAGCCCCTCTGCTCTCGGTGTTCATTTTTGTTTCTAACCTACAATAAACATAAGCAAAGGAGAAGTTGCCTTCCCTGAGCAGCTTACTAAGCTGACTTAGCATGAGGCTGCCTGATGACAAGACTTGTGGCAAGGTTAGGGTTCTAGATTTGCTCTTAATCCGTTACAACAGCAAAGCACTGCCTGAGTTTCTCCATAGGTCTGTTGCTTATAATACTTCACAGATGCTAGTGCCAGTTTGGTCTCACTGAAAAATACTTGGAGATCTTGGGCTAAAAGACATCATGAAAATATAAAGCAGTCATTGTATAGATACTTTTGGTCGTCACACATTTATAAACCAATTTGTTCAAAGTGACAAGCCCTTRTATTGCAACCATGGACCAGAATAGTGGTTTGTCCCCAGAAGACCTGTTGGCATCAGTAATGTGGTCTCAGGATGTCCACAGATGCTGGCAGTGGGACATCTTATGTTTTTGCTGGCCTAACAGCCATTCCAAGTAATGCTAAAAGGTTACATCTTGGATGCTTTTATGATATTTATCTGTGGGTGGACTATGTAATGACAGCCTCAGGGGCAGATCACATGTCTTTTTCAAGTGGTAAAGCTTTCCTTGACTTTGAGAGAACTGAGATTTCACCCTCATTGCTGTGCCCAGTTGCCTAGCATGTGCTTGCTAACATTTATTTTTATTCTGTTTAACCCTGCAGAGTGATTTTTTTTTTCCCATGTGTGTTTTGTTGTAGAGAAGTGTTTCTGGTTTTGTTTCTTTCTATATTGTTTGGTGTTGCTGATGGGGAATAGCAAAAAAACCTGATTATGTTCCTATTTTTATTCACCAGGAAGAATGTTACAATTTTAATTGTATGTTCTAATTTTTCCTCTTTCTTCATCTTTTATG
This sequence comes from Amblyornis subalaris, assembly GCA_018881555.1. Taxonomy (NCBI): domain Eukaryota; kingdom Metazoa; phylum Chordata; class Aves; order Passeriformes; family Ptilonorhynchidae; genus Amblyornis; species Amblyornis subalaris. The sequence continues at coordinate 5,642,521 of JACAXG010000042.1, forward strand.
TTTTGAAATTCTACATTTCAAAAGCAGGATCATTATCATTCAGGACATTAAAGCGTGTCTTTTTAATAGCTTTCCATTTTAATGTGAAATAATGGAATTGAGGAGGAAAAACCAATCTGTCTTGAAGGAAATTTTCTGTTATCTGAGGGTTTTCTGTGCAGCCAACAGGAGAGGATCTWGAGCTCGGCTGACTTAAGTGTTATCCTCTGCCTTGAGTAACTTGTAGAGTATAAAGAACCACTTTCATAATGTTATCACCAGCAAAGTCCATCTGGTTCTGCCAGTGACAAGGAGATTATTTCAGCTTTTTATTATGTCAGTGAGATGTTAGCTTTTTAGGATTCACATGTCAAGCTGTTGGAGAAAGAAGGGAAAGTTAGATTATAATTGAAATTCTGTTGATGGAGAAATTCACTGACTATTTTGCCAGTAATTTTTCTACCCATATTTCCTCTATTAGTGTCCTGATAGCTTGTCCTTATGAAATCAGATTAGAATGCAATGACTTGATTTGTTAAGCGGGAAGTGATGACAATGAGCATCTGTTTGTCTGGTCCAGATTCCCATTAACACCTAGTAACATTGTCCTTTCTTGCTATTACTTTTATACAGAGCAGCACAGAAGCTTAACCTGTCTTCGAAGAGAAAGAAATACCATCCGCCCCTGCCACACACACATGACTTCTCTATTTATGCTACTAACTTCAGTGGCATCCTGCAGCTCTGTCCTCCCCCAGCACCACCATGCCTTCTGAGAGCTGTGTCCAAAATCAAGGACAACCCTGGCATTGGAAAGGTAACTTTGGATTTCAATTTTTTAAAATAGTTTTCTAGAGAAATTTTAGCCAGGTGGGGAAGCTTAAAGCCTAGAACAGAATTGGACAGGCTCAAGGAAAGGGTCTTGGGATGGAGAGAGAGACACATCCATTTGAATGTGCCTGAGGGCTGATGTCTCCTGTGGACCTCCAAAGAGTAAGAGACAAAATTTCCTTTGACRTCTTTGGTCCAAAAGCAGTGCCCATACAGGCTTCAGCTGTGGAAAAAGTAGTCTGCACTGCCAGCAGGACTCAGCCACTGGTGCTGGTGCTGTCTGTCTGCTGAGGTTAAGGAGATACATTAAGGGGGGCTTTGTTTCCCTCTGCTTCACATGTCATTGTAGAGCAAGAGTAGGGAAATGGAGTAGCAGTCTCACCAACTTAGGAAATGCAGCACCTTTGAAATTGAAAAAATTGTGCTAAGTTTATCTAAAATTAATTGAAATACAACCCAATTACTTGGAGCTTTATTCATATTTATAACTGTTTAATCACCCACACAACAGAGTCTGAATACTTATTTACATAGGCTACAAGAAATTAGTGCTTGAAGATAGAATTGAAGGATGTAATGTGCACAGGAGAGCTAAAATATGCACCTAGAGTAACTATACAAATCAGCATTAACATAACGAGTTTGTCAGCCTAAATACCTAGAGCTGACACTTGCTCACAAAGAATACTCCGTATTTCCTGAGTTTGTGCCTAATGGGAAATACAGGACTAATTTGGGCTATTTTAAGCAGGTAGAAATTCATAGATGAAAATGTGGTTTCTTCTCCTGCTTTTCTAGTGTCTTAGAAAAGAGGATATAGTATTAAATAATGGAATACAGCAAACCTGGCACAGTAAGTTAGAGATTCCCAGATGAAGGAGAGTTTGCTAAGGAATGCGCTTTCTGTGTGTGTATTTTAACAAAACCTGTTTGTTGTGCCTGCTTTTTTCCTGTGAGACTTAGTACTTGGCCGTGGCACTAGGAATAACAGGGAGCATGGCATTTCTGAGGCACTTTGCCTCAGGAAGACCTTTAAAGTGTGATTGTATATCCTTGTGCCTACAATAGCTCAATAAAACTTGCACTTGTGTGCCTGCAGCTGTGTGTAGCCAAGAGACTTCAGCCTTTTTGCTGTGCTTTGAGAGTGGCTGGTGGAGCTTCCCAGCATGGCTTGTACCTCATGGAAAGCACTGATTTATCTGGTATCTTCAAACAGATYAACAAAGTCTAATACAGATCAAGTGCATGATTCCAGAAGGCAGGAGATAATATGCCTTGATTCCTGTGCTCTACCTACTTTCTTTATTAGTGATTAGAGCAGAGAACTTTCCAAGGGAAAAGCTCCACCAGAATGCCAAGGAGTATGGTAGGACCTTGAGCAGCTCAGATGTGGGAGCTTCTCCTTCAGCACAGGATAAATGTGGGTGGCATTTCTCTCCTGCCTGGCACACTACACCAAGCGTTCCCAGACTTTAAGGGTCAAGAAGTTACTGTTGGCCCTTAAAATGTCTGGTGCTTAGCTCTCAGCTGAAAACATTAAAAACAGAGAATCACAGAATATCCTGAGTTGGAAGGAACCTACAAGGATCATCTAATATTGAAGATACTGTTTGTTGTGATTCTTGGGGATGGTCCTGTGCAGGACCGGGAGCTGGACTCAATGATCCTTGTGGGTTCCTTCCAACTCAGCAGATTCTGTGATTCTGTGAGGGTTCCAGCTCTGTCCTTCTCACCACATACTTGTTAACCACAATTTGGAAGAATCCCGTGCTTCGCTGGAGAGGTAAGAGTTCTCTGCTAATTGAATCAGTCCTTTAGTTCTTAAGAGTTAGAGCATGCAAATCGTGATGGGGTGTGCTAGTTACTAGTTTTAATGCTCCTCAAAAAACAAAGTAGCTAGGTATCTTTGATTCCCCATGTAAGATATGCAGTACATACTAAATGTCTCTTAACCCGTTCTGCTTTTGCAACTCTATAAATATCAGTGTTTGCCCTTAAAAAAAGCCCCCCAGCAATACAGCTTTTCGTAAAAGTGATGAGTCAGCACAAATGAAATTTCATGTGTCCGAATTCTTAGAACTTGTGGTCAAAGGAGAAATGTCACTCCTCTATAGGTGTTCTTTAGTACTAAAAACTCAGTTTCACCTTTTCTGAGTGATGCCAAATAGCTTTTGGTAGCATTTAGCTCACTGTGCATTAGCAGTCTCCTTTATTTCCTACTCATCAGCTTTTGCTGATGAAGATTTACTCAGCTGGTATCTCATGATGAGGGTGATGGGAATAAAGTAATTACTTTTCTTCCTCACTGCTTTAAGTGTCACAGCAATGGAGAGAGCAATCAGTAAACACTGACAGTTGTRCTGTGGTCCTCTGTTAACATCAGCCTCTCTTTTAAGAGCTCTTTACTTTACGCTCCTCCTGGTTATCATTTTCCTCAGCTTTTTCTTGCAGCCTGTCCGATAATGAATATAAGATACACATATGGGACAGAATCAGTGATGAATTCTGGAGTCACTTTTTCCTACCACAGCATCTGTGACTGTGGTTGGTGCTCTCCTTGGTTCTTCTGATCGTTCCCATGTCAGCAGTGTCCCTCACCCTACTATTACTGTGTGGTTACAGTGGGTTAAGCAGCTGGTGGGGCAGCCCTTTCCTCCCTCACCTCTGAGGAGAACTTGTTGTGTGAGAATGAAAAATAGAAGTAACAAACTGGAAACCCATGAAGTGTCCAAGATGCTTCAGTAAGAGCAATGTGCCTCCCTTTAAGAAGAAATGTAGACATGAATGATATGCCAACTGTGCCAAAATACCATTTATTCTAAGTGATTAATGCCTGAATACTACAGTGACTAATTATTATTTGTACTGACACATTACGTGCAGTCCCATTTCTCTTGTAAATCCAGTGGAAGCTTAGAGTAAAGTTGTGGCACTTACAATGGCGAATATGACTGACTTTCTGTATTGCCTCTGCAGTGGTAATTCTTAACATTTTTTCCTTCCACTGATGCTCAGGGTTGGTTCAATATTTTGTAAGAGACACAGAAACAGAATGTGGAAAATGTGATGTCGTTTTGGGGCCAACAGAGAAATCAGAGTTATTCTGAACTGGTTGATGGGACAGTCGAATCTAAGGAACTGATTGAAGGTGGCATCTGGACTATCTTGTATTCTTCTGTGTTGTCTAGAACTGGACAGGTCCTGCCACTGGTTGTGGGACCTTGTGTTGATCGTTTGAGCACAACACACATTTTGGGAGAGGAAGAGCCTTGAGTTCTTGCTTTTTGTAAGCTGCAGGACTACAGCAAAGGCAGTTACTGTGCACTGTGAGAACTGCTGGGTGGGGCAGAAATGTAGAGAGATCATGACGGCCAGTTCTTACACTTGCACACAGTTATTGATTATTTGAGCCCCAGATATTAATTTATTCTTAATTTCACATTGTCATCTCCATGTGTATCACACAGTTCTGCTGCAGTGAAATTGCTRTATGGCTTTTATGGTTGAATACATGTGTTATTAGAGACTTACTTCAGCAGAAAGCCTTTATGTATCTTTTGCAATTTGTATTTATAATTTCTCACGGTTTCAAGTATTCTTCTGGAAGGTGGCATRTAAGTGTCTTATTAATTTCTTTTACATTTTAGTAATACCAATTTTCCCCCTTATAATAATTTCAGCAGCAGTGTGTGGACTTACACTGTGATACAAATCTTTAATTAAGCCTTTTGCTTAATTTTCTTTAGTAAGATTGCAAAATGTTATACACTTTCACAGGTGCTTGCAGGGGTTGTCAATATACAGGAATACCAAGTAGGGAAAAATTGGAAAAAAACCCCCAACAATTTAGAATGATAGGTCTGTCTGGGACCTGTGTTTCATATAATCAACATTAATGAAACTCATGCACCAAGGAAGATCCCACTACCAAGTCAGGCTGGATACTGATAGGAATTTTGCTCACTACTGATAAATGTTACGTAGCAAAATTTGTACCTTTCTCTTGAATGTGCCAAAAGCATCAGAGTCCAAACCATTTAGTTGAATCCTACTTAAAAGGCAATGATCCAGTGCAGTATGATTCTTGTAACTGAATCATTTTTGTGGTCTCTCTGGGTGTTATTAAATTTAATGTCAGAATAGTAGGAAAGACGTCTGAAAGCCATTTAATATTGTCACTGGAAAGAAGTTAGATTATGCTCAATTTCTGACATTAATGTGCTACTTAAGATAATTTATCATATTGTGGTATTAAAAAAGACATCCTTTTTACAATGGCTGCTGTGTAGCATTCTAATGTGCTATTTTTCTTTAGCATGGTGGGAAGCCTTTTTCATGCAAAATGTTTTTTTCTGGGGTTCTATTCAGCTCATTCTTTGTAATACTGCATCACTTACAACAGCAGCTTTAAGTGCTTGTCTCTTCCAAGGATTCTGTCAATTTTTTTTTATGTTAGAATGACAGAATCGTCCTATGTTAGACAATTGAAGTGGAGCATTTAAAGAGAGCCTGAATTGTCAGACATGTTTCTTGGACAGGTATATGTATACTGCTCTCCATTTATGAGTTTTAGACATTTACTTTCATTTACGCTTTACCAAGCCATAGCTAAGGTACTGCTAATATGATTTACTGATGATGCAGGGTTTTCTCAAGTGTTCTGTGTGTCCCATTCACTGGTTCTTATATGGTTTGATGATGGATAACAAATAGGTACTTAATTTTGTCATCTTTACTGCTCCTTGTTCCCTAATGACTAAAGCATTATTTCTGATATAAGTCATGTATCACAGTAAGTACTTGTCTATTGATGTCTGTAGCACTGTATCATCCAAGGTACTTGCATCCCTGCCAAAACGCCTTGAACTGCTTAAACAAAGACGTGGAAAAGTGAGGTAAAAATATGTGAGTTCTTGTACTTTGTTTTCACCTTGAAAAAAATGAAACCATTTCCTTCACGTTTTCTGAGAGTGGAGAATCAATTCTTCTTTAACAGTACAATATAGAAGAGATTTTTTTTCTTTTTTAGGTTCTCCCAGGGGAGCTAGATGGTCTATGCTAGCGTGGCAATTTTGCATATAAATTTGCCATCCATTGGTAGTGGCAGTGTATGAAAGGCTTGTAAGAACTACCCACGGTAAACCAATTTAGCAAGGGTTATATATCTGTCAGTTACAATTMAATCCATGAAAAATATTGGCTCTGAACTAGGACTTTTGTAATTTGATTTACATTGTAGTTGAAAAATAAGTGATTTCATTGGAAAATGGTCTTTATTCAACTGAATGTGAATTCTTTGTAATTTCTTGGTGAGAAATCTTAATTCAGAATGGTGGGTGTCTAAACCTAGTTATTTAATTAACCTGCTGTTATACGCCATTTTGTGAACATTGAGCAAAATTAACTTCCTGGCTGCGCGATGCCTGTCAAGGATGTGTATTTCCAGGGAATATTTAGTGTCCATTCAAATTTGTTATAATGACATTTATTGCTAAAGAGCAAATTGCTTGTTCATTTAGGGATTATGATATTGCTGTAATGCAGAATATGACCAGCATTTTTAAAATGGATTCCATTACAGTGCCAGCACCTTCCCAAAATGCAGACAGATAAAATCAGAGTTTATTTCAGTAAAAAGGGCTTGAGCATATGTATTTCAAAATTTTACATACTTTTAATTCAATTTCTTTTATTTTTTCCTTCTCATTCTGTCTAGTTTGAAACTTGACAACTATATAAGCATCAGATGCTAACAAAGCATCACTACAAAAACATAAACACGGCACATCCATTGATTTCAAGAGAGGTACCATATGTTATAGTTATGCCTGTGCTAACATACTTGGCTGGGTCAGGATCCCAACTTCCTCAACATTCAAAACGCCATGGAGTCTAGTCATTACCTACTGAAGGAGTGGAGTCTTCTCTGTCTACATGTCTGCCCCTAATTAAACTGCATAGAGTGTTTGGTATCCTCCACTGAAAGATGAATGACCAGTTTTCTGAGATATATRTATATATATATATAATATTTTTTGTATTTGTTTTCTAGAACATGTCGTAGAGGTCCATGATAGTCTTAGGAACAGAATTCAAGTCCTCTGGTTCTTTAAGTGTGAGATGGTGCTTCCCCTTTCTCTGGTCTCAGAGTTCAAAGCCCTTCCATCTCTCTTGATTATGGGGTAATAATCTATGAGAACCTGATTGTCAATCTCCTGGCTGTTTCTGTCTGAAATTGTGTAGGATTGTGTCATTCTCTCTGTTATTACTGGCTCTTTTCTCTACAAATTCAGCCTTGGACATAATTTCTTCTGGGACGACTCATGCATCACTGCTCTTGGAGTTTTGTGTTCATTGGTGTGTGTCTTTGCAATAGCTCCATTCAATTCATATCCAAAATATATAGGCTTTATTAAATAAAATTGCTAACTTGCCTCTGACCATCAGTCTCACATTCATGTCTTGCTGTCAGAGAGTTGCTTCGAATTTTAGGTTTCACAGCTTTTTGGTCTGTCTCTTGCTTTTTCCAGACCCATACGCTTGAGTTCTGTGCTGTCTTGATGAGTCCTGAAGCCAGCCCATTATTTTGGTTGCTGTGACTCCTCTGTCCTGTTCTCCTCAACTCCAGCTGGTTCAGTGTGTTGAGGGGGAAATCTGGAAATCACGAGTYCACACAAAGGGGTCACGTGGGATTGGCAACACTGGAGAAGGTCACAGCATGGGAAGGGTGACTGCCGTGTGACAATGGGGTGGAAGGTCTCTTGTTGTGACCCTCTGGCATGAACTGGGGTAGCCAGTATCCAAGGAGGAGGGCTGCAAGGAAGGGTTGGTACCAGCCAGGATTTACATCCCTCAGTTTCTGAGATATTCTAGTGTTTAGGTGAAAAATATTAAATATACATCTGTATTTGACTTTCATAAAGGTTAAAGATCTCAAGGTCTGGAGTTTTGGCTCAGGACTCCAACAGGTTACTGAAATTTGAGTGGATGCATGATTCTCTAGTGATCTCATCAGATGTTTCTAAACATGGGGTTTGGCCCCAGAGTCCTCCACATAGCCCTGTCCTCCACACAGGGGACTTTTCTTTTTCCTCCTCTTTTTTTTCTTTTTCAGAAATCTACCCTTTTGCCAATTTGTCTCCTTAAAATCCTTTGTTTGCATAAAACTGTGGTGTGATTTTTGTTTTTATGCTTCAGCATCCATCCCTTATATTTGCCCTTGCATAGCTGGAGCAAATGAATTCTAGCAGATATTTCCTTTTGTTGCGTTTCTTTGCCCTGACTTCCACTGTGGGCTGACAGACAGATTAAAAAAAAAGGTAAATTCCTTGTTTGCTCTGAAACTCTCTCTCACCTTTGGCTGTGAATGTTAAAATTAYACCCATTGTTGTGCTGGGTGAGGGGCCTCTGACTTTATGCCACCAATTTTTAGAGCTTTTCCAAATTAGGTACTTGTTTATTTATCTTTTAAAATATTTTATCTTGTAATGATATATTCAGGATGTGTTTGCCATCTTCTTTTCCCTAGCACTTTTGATTTTCTTCAGCAATTCTGCTGACCTCTTGATTTCTGCAGAAACAGGAATTTGGAAAAGTTCAGTAATGGAGTGTGAACCCTCAGTGTACAAAACCCGCCAGATTACAGTCACTTAATTAATGAGATCCTTCAGTTGTTTGCACGATTTAGGCTGTCTCCAGGCACTGAGAAAAATGTTAATAATGCGCAAATATTGTGATATTTATGTTTCTTTTATTTTTTTGCAGCAATTGAACTCAAATACAAAGCTAGCCTCTTTTTCTATCAACATCCTCATTAAAATAGAGCCTCCATCCAGTATTCAATGTCTACATGAATGTCTATGTACAAAGTCTTGTGTCCTTCATATTAATGAACTTCTACTTGTAATTCTTTTTCCTGCTCTGCATAGTTTTCTGCATTGAAGAAGAAACACACAAAAGAGGGAAAACGAGGTGTTAGTAATAATACGCAGTTCTAGCAAGAAGGGTCATTCCCATCACAGAATGGATGTGCTGGCTTAGCTCTTCTTAAGGAGCCTAAAAGTGGTCAGGGAGCCTGAGATGCCTTTCTGAAATCACCAAATTTCTATTGTCTTGCTTTTTTTGTGTTTTTTCTCTCTCTGCTCACCCTCATTTCTTTTACCTCTCCTTTTTTTCCCCCCCCCCAGGACCTGTTCTTATTCCTTTAAACCTGTCTTATTCTTCCATTTCTTTATTCATTCTACTCTAAATTCCTTATCCTGTATTTCCTGGCTTTGTACAAATGTTACCAGGAGCTGGTACCACTGCAGTTGGAGTTGGCCACAGAAACCTGGACATATTGTCCAATAATTGCCTACGAAGGGTGTGATCCTGAGTGGGCCTGAAATGAATTGCGCTTAATTCTAATAATTCATTTTCATAAGCAAATAAAAGCATGAGAGTGCAGTGACTGCTGATTTGCTCCCTAGTTGTGGGCCAAAGTTACTTTCAGATTTACAGGCCCTGTGTTATCTTGAATCCTCCCCTCCCTGCAAGCCCTTGTTTCTGGATGATTTCGTGCACCACAGATTGCTGTCTCTATAGGTGAGCATGCCTTTTGTATGAGACCTAGATAAAGAGACCCAGGAGAAGCTGCAGTTAAATTGATCCTTAAGGCAAGAGCCATGCTGGCTCTATAGTACACTATACTGCTTTTCCTGCAGTATTAACTCTGGAAGAATACTGGGATGAACTTCAGAGCTGAGAATATAAACCTGTCACTTAAGATTGGTCCTCAACCACATGCATGCAGGAAGTGTGAGAAGAATAAATAGYATTACACCAAACATTTCCTTTACACGCTTAGAAGCCTGTGCATGCACCCAGGGTGCCTGCTCTTGGGTTTTGCTCTTGTGAAGGGATATGTTTGAGTAATCTTTGTGCTTGATGGTACTTTCATGAGCATTTCTTCTTCATTTCCGAGTGAAATCAGTGTGGCTCAGCATCGTGAATGAGTGTGGCACAGTGTAACTCTACAATTACTGATAGATATCACTTATAGATATATTTAGTGCGCAGGGAAACTAAATGTGAAATCAGTGTTTTTCTACTCTGCAAATTAGCTTTTATACACAAAAGACTGAAAGAGGAACTCCCTCAAGCTGCTTTTCTCTCCCCCCTCCCATTTGTCTTGAAAGCTCACTTCACTGTAAAAATGAAGATGACCCTTGAGACCTGTTAAGTTTGGGATCTGATCCATTATGGGAAGCTATTTTAGTATCTTTCTGATTCAGAGAGGTGGTCTTAAAAAGCTAATTTGTCACRCAAGGATTTTCTGTGGGTGAAGCCATCATTGTGTTTAGGGGGAGCAATGCTCTGATGGAGGTAACTTGCTGTTTAGGTCAGGAGCAAACCAATTTTCCTCTTATCCAAGCTCTGGCTGCTATAATCTAATAATAGGTGGAAGAGAGAACAGAAAGGACTGTTTAGATAAGTGCTTTGAAAAGAGCATATATTTTAAAATTCATTTTAATCAAGTGACCCTGAAGTGGGCATTTGCACTTATATATATTTATATATTTAGGTTTTGTTTCTTTTTTTTGCCCTGAGGGAGGTTATTTTTATGAGCACCTTGGTAGCATGTCAAGGTTGAGGTAGCAGGCTAATACACAAAGCTGGCTTCATGCAGCTTTTATGGGGAAACAGCCTTGAGTGTGTCACCTCTGATGCACTTTGCTTTTGAGGCAGCTGTTTCATTTATTCTAAGGTTTGCTTGTTTTCTGGGACTGTATTTTCATATTAATATTACTGTGAAAGGGAAAAGAAAGGAAAGTGTTGAATCAGGGCACTGCTTGAGTCAATAGGTGGAAGAATTTGCTGCTACCTTTGGTGGAGCCTCCTGCAGTGTTTATGGGAAGGGTTGGTTGTTTCTTAACCTCTTTGTTTGGAAAAAATGTTGGAGAAAAGGTTTTAGAGCTGCTTTGTGGAAAATATTCCTGTAAAGGTGCTTGAGGAATTATGTAGGGATGTCTGTGTGCAACTTAGCCCCTGTAGAGAGGAGGAGATGGAGGAATGGAACAGCTGAGAACTTAAATGAAATGTCTGAATTACCTGCCCTCTCCAGTCGGTAAAGCAGGGACAATTCAGTGTGGTGCCTGCTGCTGCTCCCACCTGTCTGCTGGGGATGATTCTGGCTTGGGCACTGCATGTCACTGCTCACACTGGGTGCAGATGCRTCTGCTGTCTCCTTTTCGTCTTGTCTGGTATGAAGGGCAGTCCTGGAGGGTGGCTCAGYCTCCTCTGGTCTCTGTTGCCTGCATTTTACATGCTGTTCTTTGCTGAAGTAGGTTTTCAGCTTTGGTTCTTCCTTTGCCAATATTTCTCTGGATACAGGAGTGATGGGGAAGTGCTGACTGCAAAGTCCATTTTTTTTGTAGGGACACAGAATGTGTGGAATAAGGGCACACCATTTTAATGACATAATGTTCTCAAAACATAGTAAGTAGAAGTCAAATTGTTCTGGCAGATTTAAGGTTACATTCAGCAAAAAGCTTACTGAAGAGGAGAATCATTCTTTATTAGAGGTGTGTGCTTTTGAACACAGTTCATACGTGCAATATCTAGCTCAGGGCTGAAAGTGGGCCTGACTCTCAGAACCATAGAATTGTTTAGGTTGGAAAGRATCTTTAAGATCGAGTCCAACTGTTAACCYAGCACTGCCAAGCCCACCASTAAACCATGTGCTTTACCAGGAGTGGGTGTTCAGTGGCTCAGTAGCTGTGCTTCAGAAGATGAAGATCCTGGTGGATGCTGTGGACAGTTCAAATGTGAATTGTTCCAGCTGTGGTAAATCACAGCCATGGAGACTCTCCAACCAGCTGGTTAAACTGGTGCTGTGAGAGTTGTCTGGTAGTTGGGTAAGGAGATTATGCTGTTGTTCAGCTTGTTACTGAAACATTTCATATGTCATGGAAAAAGTGATTCTGACCGATCTTTGGTCTTCTCTGAAGTTTGATCTGCTGGGCAGTTCAGRGTTGAAATTGCACCTGTAATAGTAATTTACTTCAGTGCAAGGTGTATAAAACATGCTGGTTCTGACCTGGGTGCATTTCATAAGGATAAATGGTTGGTTGTAAGTGGGTGTGAGGCAATATTTCACAGGTTTTTAAAGTAAGAATATGATTTCCAGGAAACTTAAAAGAAGCAGGTGTGCAGCCATTGCTGAATTGTCCTGAGACCCAGTCACTTGGCTCCTATAAGCTGCTTTGGAAATCACATCTAACATGTCTAGGCTTTCTAAAAATATTGTCTTAAAAATCTATGTGTAGGATATAATAATTTGCAGTGCTGCAGTAGAAATGTACTTTGTGAGTGGTTTCTTTTCAAGATTTTTGACCTTTTAGTGGTTTASTGGTTTGTGGTTTTTTTTTCCCTTCCTTTTTTCCCCCATTAAATCTGCAACTATCCTCTGAAGGCCTAGCAATGACAGCATAAAGGCATCTGTCTGGGAAAGCTGTAAGAGAAACACATTTTTATTAGAATAATGTGAATGAGAAATTGAAAGTTTCTAGATTTACTTCAAATGCACTAGCTGTCTGAGCCTGGTGTTATTCAGACTGGTTTTCAAAGCGGTGTGTCCTTTCGGTCACATTGAGTACTTGAAAGGTAGGAGACTAGAATTTTCTTTTCTTTGGCATCGTGTTACACCTACAGTGGATCATACTTGCAGATCAGACATTTATAAATTGAAATGGTAAAACTGGAACAGAGTCAACTGAAGAGACAAAGTGCACCTTTAAAACCTAATTAGTTCGGTGAAGACCCCGGGCTGGAAAATCTGGCTCTGTTTTTGTCCCACGGTTGTTCTGACATACCTGAACATTACAAACAAACATATCACGGGATGGGGAGTGGGTTTGGGAGGAATGCTTTGCCCRTGTTTAGCTGTAGCTGGGAACTCAAGTTGTTGCTTTCTTCTGAATTCTTGCAGGTGAAGGTGATGGTAAGGATTTGTTCCTCTCAAGGAGCACACGAAACATCTGAATCCATGTCCTTCCTAAAGGTAGACCCACGAAAAAAGCAAATCACATTTTATGATCCAGCAACGAGTGGGCCTTCCAATGCAGGTCACAGAAGAGGTGTTGTTGCTGTCCCAAAGATGTTTGCCTTTGATGCAGTTTTCCCCCAGGATGCTTCACAGGTACTGAAGTCACTCGCATAAACCTCCTGAGTCTTCTCATGGCCACTGCATTTGATTGCCTGAAGAGTTCCTTCTGTTTCTGGGGAATTTTATTTGAATGAATTGCCTTAATGCCTGGAAAAAGTATGGTAATTAATAGACAAGCGGGTAAATTCTTACATTTTCTGTTTAGTTGAGATGTAAAATCAAGGACTAATAGCTGGGGAGATGGATTTGCTGACTAAATTATCTTCTTGCATATTCTCCTGCTAGAGAAATACACACAGCCAATTTGAAATCCGGTTTTCCATCCAGCTAGGTTTTAACCCATTTGATGGCACTGAAATAAAGTCCCTCCCCACAGCTTTCAATGGGAAATAAATATGTGCTTAATGTTAAACTAAATGCTGTTAGGAGCAAAGATAAAGCTAACCCCTTGGGATTGCTGTACAGGAAGAGGGAGCTTTTATATTATTTTCATTTTTTCCAGTTTGTTTATACTGTTTTTTGTCTGATTATGTATGGTGATGGTTGTGCTGATGGTGGTGCATGTCTTTCTTTTGGCCTGCAAAAGGGAGCATTTGTTCTGTAGTAGCCCCAGACCTGAAATCTGTTACACAGACAGGATGGCTGGTCCTTGAGAGGATTGGGGTCTGCAGGTAGTTCAGTGAAGTTGTGCTCACAGACACCTCAAATTTCCTTCTGTGAAAAATCTTTGGTTCAGAAAAAAAAAAATCCTAGAACAGCTTTAAAAAGAAGAACTACTTCAACAGTGTTTGAAGAACTATGCCAAGTTTGAAGTGCTGAAAAAAAATGAGGGTGAAAACTACACTACAAAGCATGCAAGGAGAAATGGATTAATGTTGAGAAAATATGACAAGGTTGAGTTTATAATCCCACACTCAGATCTTCTCCTAGGGTTTTGTTTAATTTTTTGGTTCCTGGACTATAGATAGGAAAATAGCTATAAAGTCTAAGTTCTAACCAAGCACTAGAGATGGAGAATAACTTCCCACACACATCATTGTCTAAAGCAGTGGTAACCACAACCAAAAGCTGTGTTTAAGATGCTGCATAAGTTCAAACAGGGTCTTTGTGCAGAAATATGCAACAGTGATCTCGACACTAGTCCAGAACTGGAAGTGAGTTTTTCTTACTTAATGCTGCCAGCCCTGCTGCAGGGTGGCTGGTCTTGTCTGCTGGTTTTGGCACYAGGCTTTCAGGCTGTTGACCCCTGGTTTGGGCTGGCATTTCAGTTCCTTGTAGTGGGCCTGTTGGGTGGCGTATTGTGGGGTTTTTGGTGACACTGGCCAGTGCAATTCTGTGCAGGCATCGTTGCTGGAGGCAAGCTTGCTGCCATGCACCTGCAAGCTGAGCCTTATCATTTCACTGTAGTTACATATTTACAGCAGCCCCCTCTCCTGCCCCCAGTTGCTGTACTTAATAGATCATTTTATTGTGTGTTTGAAACCTTCACTGACGTGGATAAACTGGTTTTAGCACAATCAAATATTTTAGCAAGTTCTCTTTATTGATGATGGTGTTTCCACTGGAAGAGGAAAATGTGATACTATGAAATCTTATTCAGGGATCTTAATGCATTTTCTCCAGTATGGATGTCTTTTTAATTCCTGTGAGCACTCCTGAGTAGCTTAATTTCAGTGGAGTTGCTACTATTGCTGAATAGCCTTGGCTAAGCTATTATATCAGCAGGAAGCCTGGTTGGATAGCATTCAGTTTGCTACATTAGTCATAGAATCAATATTCCGAGAGAATAGGTTTAATAGAATCGAAAACTATTTTAGTCTGTAGTAGCATATTTTATTATTTTTTAAGATAGTATAGTTACTAAAATAATAGGACTGATGCCATAAAAATGGGGAGAATATTGCACCTCAAAAATATTGAGTCATTCATTTCATTACAGAAGAATAGTAAAAACCGCAGCAGTATATGCTCTTTCACTTATTTGTCTCCAATTTTTCTTTCAGGCTGAGGTATGCTCTGGAACAGTAGCAGAAGTAATCCAGTCTGTTGTGAATGGTGCAGATGGTTGCATATTTTGCTTTGGTCATGTCAAGCTTGGTGAGCTCCCAAATTCGTTACAGTTAATTACTATGTCAGTCTGGTAATTACATGCTGTCAGCTCCTGGAACAATAAACCTGGAGTATATGAATAGATTAGAATTTCTTTTTAATTAGCTTTGCAAACTTATCACGGTTTATTTCTACACTGTGATTGTAAGTTTTAATTTGAAAAGGTAAAATGTAGCATCAGATTAGCTTATTTAAGAGCAAGTTTATGTAGGTGCATTGTGCTGAAAATCAAAAGATTAGAGATGTTTTTAACATTAATTTGCTGTGGGTCTGGCTTACAAAACTTGCAAGCCTAATTGAATAAATAGTAATGGATTATTAATTACATACTTTGAATTTTTGCATCTGTTCTTTATCTGTGCAGCACATGGCATTACATGTAATGTACAGTGGTGATATCAGGTGGTAATATGAAGAGACACTATGTTGTACAAGAAAGGTAAATTGTGTTCGTGTTTGTCTTTTCATTCTAGGAAAATCTTTTACCATGATTGGGAAAGATAACTCCACACAAAGCCTTGGTATCATCCCCTGTGCAATTTCTTGGCTCTTCAAATTAATCAATGAACGTAAAGAAAAAACTGGAACTCGTTTCTCTATTAGAGTATCTGCTGTGGAGATCAGTGGCAAAGATGAAAACCTTAAGGATTTGTTAGCTGAAGTAGCCACTGGCAGCCTTCAGGATGGCCAGTCTCCTGGGGTTTATCTGAGAGAAGATCCAATATGTGGAACCCAGGTATAATGAATATCACAACACAGATTTTTCTGAGCCTGACTTTCTTCTACTTTTTATTTCCTTTTATCTGACAACAATTATGACAACTTTTAAGCCAGTAAAAAAAATTTATTGCTTTTAATTTATAAGCCCTTCTCCCATGGTGTACATATTTGTTTCTTTTAGTGCCCTGGAGATTTAGCCAGTTCGGCAAAAAATAATAAAAAAAATGCCCCTGTGCTAATTAGTCATTTTCTTGTTTATATTCAAGCTTCAAAATCAAAGTGAGCTAAGGGCCCCGACAGCAGAGAAAGCTGCCTTTTTCCTTGATGCTGCAATTGCTGCCAGAAGCACCAGCAAGCCTGAATGTGAGGAGGAAGACAGGAGGAATTCACACATGCTCTTTACTCTTCACATATACCAGTATCGCATGGAGAAGAGCGGCAAAGGAGGAAGTACGAATGTTCTTACCATATMGTTTATTTTTAAATGATGTGGTCTTGCATTAGTTTTAATAATAATTTGCAATTAACTTAAAAAGAAAAACTGAACTCTCAAGCCAGTTGAGTCACCTTTAACTTTTGTAGCTGTGACTAATATCTGGTTTCCTTACAATTAAATATTAATTTGGTCATTATCCCATGCTGTATTCATTATTTTCCTCATTTGAATGCCTTTTGAATACCAGGTTTGGCTTGAGTCCATGCAAGAACGTGATGTACAACTGTTTTTCCCCTTTTTGTTTTAGTGTCTGGAGGACGCAGTCGTTTGCATCTCATTGATCTAGGGAGCTGTGAAAAAGTGCTGAGCAAGAGCCGAGATGGAGGAGGCTCTCTGTGTCTATCTCTCTCTGCCCTGGGCAATGTAATTTTGGCCTTAATTAATGGTGCAAAGCATGTGCCATATAAGTAAGTGAATTCTTGTCTGTGTTATCTTAAATTTGTGGCTGGTGTTACCTGAGAAATGGATTGCATCAACAATTTACTCTTTACCTAAGATGAAGTTAAAGGAAATTCTATCAGAGAGGAATCTGTCTTCTTTTAAGGTCACTTGTATATTACAGATACATGTATCTATTCATCTACCTGTCCACATTAACATGCACACAGGTTTTTAAATGTTCAAGTAACATGACATTCTTAGTTACGTGGCCAAAAATGATATGCRTATTGGTACATATTGAAGTTGGGTGAAGTGTTGGGGAGAGTTTGATTGTGGAAAAAAGCGAGGGGRAAAATGGCCAAGATGTTTTCCTTCCTTCTCTCTCCTCTTTCTTTCCTGGATTTGGAATTTAGGCTGATCTCAGACAGCTGGACATWAGTAAAAAATTCAACCAAAATTTCATAGAATTTTCTTTTCTTTTTCCAAATATAAAAATTGTATTGAAATTTCAGAAAATATTTGAGAGTTGATCACGTATGGTCATCAAAGGTTGTTATTTCTGTATGCCTTTTGGAATGATACATATTTTCAATTAAAAAAAAAGATCACTGTGTTGCACGTTTGTTTAGCAGAAGGAAACATTTGGGTGTGTTCCTTTGTGGAGTGTCCGTGACAATAATTTTGTGTCAAACACACCTGTGGGGAGCCTAGCTTAAAGACAACAGCCACACTGTAAGCACCCTTACCAGAACTTGGCCTTCAGTCCTTAAATTTAATTGCTGCTTGTCTTAATGCATTATGACTTTGTGCTGTTGTTATCAATCATGTCATTTCACATATTTATCTAGTGATGCATCTCAAACAGGTGTTTTTTCATTCTGTATTAGGCAGAAGGATATTTTCCTGAGGCTAGTGGCTAGGTTTGTGTGTGGAGTAGATGGGTTAGAATAGGGAAGGGCAGATCCTCAGCTTTGCCACCTACCATGGTTTCGTGAGCAGACATGACAGGATTTCCCTCATGTTGGACCTGCTTATGAGGGGCAGTGGGAAGCAGCCTCCAGGGAGCTGTGGGGAAAGATGTGTTGGAGACCAGTGAGTGTCACCTCTCTTGTCAGCTTTACTGTCCATGTTGGAGGATTTGAATCACCAGGAAAGCCTTCAGAGATAAGTTCTGCTTCCCGTTTGCTATGTCAGAGCAGACCACAGGTGGTAGAATGGAAAGTAGATTAGTTGGGGTGACACTTATGTCTCTGATATCTACCGTTGTTACATTTGTTTAGAGATTTCTCACCAGTTCTGTTGACTTCTTTTTTTCTTATTATCAAAATTGTTTGCATAGAGCTCACAGAATGCCACTTTACAGGTACTAAGTCTGTTAGGCTAAAAATACAGCACTCACGAGCTTTTTTGGGTAAYATGAGCTAAACCTGAGATAACTAGTTATCAGTCAACTGGTTTACAAYTTTTTAATTCTTATCATACTGTAAATACACAGGCAGATAAATTAAAATACTGGTATCTTTGTATGTGTACATTTAGACACATTTTAAGTGTGGTTCAATAACAGGAGCTTATTTCTTTCTACATGTACCATACATGCATGTGAGCGAAAGCACAGCTCGTGGTGTAAAATTCTGCAAAAAGAGGTGGTGATTCCTTTAAATAATCCTGGTGTTCTTATTTGTTGCACAGGGACAACAAGTTGACAATGTTGTTGAGGGAGTCACTTGGGAACATCAACTGCAGGACTACTATGATTGCACATATTTCTGACTCCCCAGCCAATTATGCAGAGACTCTCACCACTGTTCAGCTCGCATCGCGAATCCACCGCATGAGGAAGAAGAAATCCAAGGTTGGTTCACAAACAAGCAGAAATTAATTCATTTGAAAATGAGTTTTCCTAACCTCTCGGTAGGGGAACATGGGATTTCTTGATGGTAGGAAGTAATACAAAATGCATAAAAGCTCAGGAGAGGAACTGATAAATGACTTGGCACTGAGCCATCATCCTGTCCCCAGTCCTTAATCCTGAAATTCCCTTCTTTTTGTTTCAAACACGTATTGTTTCTTTGCTTACATGTGGAACTATCTCAAAAGCTTCTGTTTGTATTAATTAAAAATCAATAGAGAAGGAATAGAAAACTATTGAGGAGAAAATGCATAATATTTAATGGAAATTATCTAAGGAGGTGTGATTGTTATATTAGTACTAATACAGTAAAATATATGTAGCATGTTATTTTAATTTATCCTCCCCTCTAGTATTTTCCCACTAGATGTAGTTGTGATAGCAGACATAAAGCACAGAGTATATAGCAAACCTGACCTTTTAATCAATTACATATGCATATATACAGTTATTTATCAGTTAATATTAATAACTTTTCCCTTATTGGTCACTTGCAGTATGCATCCAGCTCGTCTGGAGGAGAGAGTTCATGTGAAGAAGGACACGTCCGGAGACCGCCCCATTTGCGACCATTCCACCCACGAACTGTTGCTCTTGACCCTGACCTTCCTGTCCTGAACATATCCAGTGATCCTGATTATTCCTCCAGCAGTGAACAGTCTTGTGATACTGTCATCTATGTTGGTCCCAACGGTGCAGCTTTGTCCGACAGGGAATTGACAGATAATGAAGGTCCTCCAGAGTTTGTTCCCATTATCCCATCCCTAAATAAGAAGAGAAATAAAGACAATTCTGCTATTGGTAGGAGTTCTGACAAGGACCATTTTAAATGCAACACTTTTGCTGAATTGCAAGAAAGGTTAGAGTGCATTGACGGAAGTGAGGAACCCATGAAATTTGCTTGTGGAGAAATCTCTGTTGGTTCCAATTGTAGTCCTGTTCCGGGAAGTATAGAAAATGCACAGTGTAAGTTGATAAAGGAAAAAATATCCTCTCCTTCTGGAGGATTTAAGAAACCAATTCCACAAGAAACTGCTTCTCCCAAAAAAGGACATAACCTTCCTTTCCAGGCTATTGCACCAAGGGGTGGCAATGGCAACTGTCAAGAAAATAGCACACCTCACTTGAAAGCAGAGCTTTCCAAGCTGCAGAGCAGAGCTGACAACAAAATAATAGACTCTGTCCTGGAGGGGGAGAGAGAGACAATCACTGATTCCCTCCAGTCTTCAAGGTGTAGCCCTTTGAGGAATCCAGAGCAGAATAAGGCCACAGCTGAATGTGTCACTAAGGAAAAGTCCTTGTACATGAAGAGGCCCTTGCCAAGCCCAGCACCTCCCCCTCCACAGCAGAGAGAGCACTCACCAAGCTCCAAAGCTGAGAATTTGGAGCTGGACAATAGCAATGTAGTTCGGACTCCCCCTGTGGGAATGAGCAAACAGATGGGAAACAAACCTGAGCAAAACCCTGTAGGAAGCACATTCCTGGTTGGTAGCAACACCCAGAGTCAGTCAGGTGCGATAGAGGTACACAGCTTCAGGTCAGCATTCAGAGGGAAATGTTTTGATCGGGATATACTGACCACCACGGTGACTTTGCAGCAGCCTGTTGAGCTGAATGGAGAGGATGAGCTTGTTTTCACGGTGGTGGAAGAGCTGTCTATCAGTGGAATTATGGATAATGGGAGACCTTCCAGTATCATTAGCTTTAACAGTGACTGCTCCCTTCAGGCCCTTGCATCGGGTTCGAGGCCGGTCAGTATTATCAGCAGCATAAATGATGAGTTTGATGCTTATACCTCACAGGAGACTTCTACTGGTGTAAATATTGATATTGTTGTGCCCTTTGCTAAGGATCCCTTTACCAGCAGCAGACGTTCCTCCATCAGTTCATGGCTTAGTGAAGTCAGCATCTGTACAATTGAAAGCGATGGAGCCCAGTCTAGTGACAGTTTTGTCGCACAGTCATCTTACAACTGTAACAAGTCCGAGGAACCCTTCAGCTTGGATTCATCCCATTTATGTGTCCCCCTGAAAAGCGCTCTGAACGACAGTGGATTTTGTTTCTCTGAACTGGAGAGTGAGAGCTTGAGTTCCTCAGGCATCAGCAAAAGCCCTCAAACCTCTGAAACTACCAAAGCATCTCAGATAAAAAGTGCTTTTTGTGTCACTGATCAGCCAGTAAAAATTAAATTTAGTCATTCTCGTGATACGCCTGTGATAGAAACAATACATTCTAGTCTTCCTAGGAAAACAAAAACTACCTCTTCTCCAATCCACAATAATACTGTCCTCAGCTATAAAGAGCTGCAGAATCCACATGGTATATTTGAAGATCCTTGGCTGTTACGCACCGATTATCAGTTGGAAGCAAAACCTGCAGACTCGCTGCTGTCTCCAAAACCTCACACGTTTGGTACTGAGAAGCAGCCAGAAAAAGCTGCCCAGTGTTTTGGCACAGCATCCAGGCCCATGAAGTCGCAGACTATGCTCGCCTGTTCGCAGAGGGTTGTGGATGGTTGTGAAATGGCCTGCAAATCCTCCAGCGGAGCTGCAAAGAAGTCGGAAGTTGTGATGAAGATGCCACAGCTGAAGAGAGGAGCCACCACACTGGGAGTGGTGCCAGTGTCGCACACTAACAGTACTTTGCCAGAGTCTGTGACCCGAGGGAATTCGGATGCTCCCTTGGCCACTGGCAGCTTGAAATCGTCGCTGGGAAAGAAGAATGCGCCACAGAAATCAACCATGTTGCCCAGACCGGGTGGGCCAACACCTCCAACACCTCCTGTACGTAAATCGAGCCTGGAGCAGAAACCTGTTGGTCTGGGTAACGGTGTGGGGAAAGCCTCTGGCCTGGACTTYGCCAGAGCTGCCACACCAAAGGCTGAAGACGAATCAGATTTGCGGTTAAAAGCTGGGTCTTACTTTAGTGAAAGTGCCAGCAGCAAAATGAACCTRAAGGGTGACCACTCTTTGCCCAAGATGACGTCCAGCTTAAAGGTGAAGGCGTCGAAGAGTGAAACAGTGCACCGGTATGGGAGCCACATGTCTCTGGAGAGGTGTGACAGCCTGACATCAGTTGGATCCAAAGCAAGTGTGGTGAGGGAGAGTGGGAGCACCGGCAGCAGCCGGGCAGGGCGCTCCGTCCCCAGGCTGGGGGTCCCTCCTGTTGCTTCCAGTGTGGGTTTACCACTGCCCTTCACCCCGCCTGCACCTGGTAAAAACAGCCAGGCCAAACCCACAGCTAACCAGAAGGTGCAAGCCAACGGGAATAAAACCCGGGGCCTCTCTGCCAGCGGGTCAAAGTCCCTCAGCTCCTCTGTGAAGTCCCTGGCACAGCCTGCAGGGAAGGGCTCTGGCATGGCCCCTGGCGGGAAGGCGGCCCCCCGCTCTGTGCAGCCGGTCAGCGGCAAACCCGGCCGCGGCACCATCATGGGCACCAAGCAGGCCATGAGGGCGGCCAACAGCCGCGTGAACGAGCTGGTGTCGGGCGGCTCTGCCAAGGCGGGACACTTCCGAGGCTCCACCGACTCCGACAGCGGCAATGACAGCGGCATCAACCTCAGCGACGAGAAGTCACAAATGCCGGTGCTGCCATCCCCGTACAGCAAGATCACGGCACCGCGGCGGCCGCAGCGCTACAGCAGCGGGCACGGCAGCGACAACAGCAGCGTCCTGAGCGGGGAGCTGCCGCCAGCCATGGGGAGGACGGCTCTGTTCTACCACAGCGGGGGCAGCAGCGGCTATGAGAGCATGATTCGGGACAGCGAGGCCACCGGCAGCGCCTCCTCGGCACACGACTCCATGAGCGAGAGCGGGATGTCATCGCCGGGTCGGATGAGGAGCCTTAAATCCCCCAAGAAACGATCAACAGGTAAGAAAGGAAGGGCAGGTGGCCAGGTGTCCGCTGGTGTTTCATTGCATCCCTGAGGATGGAGGCGTTTTGTGGCATCTCAGAGAGGGAGAGACTTGGAGGGAACCCAAAGCAGGGAGGTGGACTGACTGCATGCGCTTGTGTGTGCATGCGTATTGCTGTGACAGCAGCTACTTGTCATTTATTTCACTTCAAAGCTGCAGGTGTGACACAGGTGCTGCGGTGGAGAGGGCAGGAGAGGTGCGGGGTGCCCTGGGGTGCCGGCAGCCTCCCTGCGAGGGAGGAGGCAGCAGGTGGCCGCCGGCAGATGAGGGACATTCCTTCCTCCCTCAGCAGGGCCAGCACCAGGGTGGCCTRAATGGGAAGGTGTTATGGGTGGGTTGGAAAAAGTGAGGCGCTGGGTGAGTGCTGATGAGTTTTTCTGAGGATCGAGTGAGTGATCCTGGAAGACTGGTGAGAGAAGGGCAGTGAGGAGAGGAGGAGCTCTGCTGCTAAATGTCTGTGAGGGAATGCCAGAGASACCAGCTGGGGCTCTAGTTTGGAAACAAAGGAATAGGCCTGGAGGGGAGAAGAATGTTTGTGAATTAATGAGGATTGCTAAATGTGCGTTAGATTACCCAAAGGTAAGGCTTAGGGGCAGAGCAGCAGGGCGTGTGTGTGAGATGCAGCGACTCTTAGGTTAATGCTACCAGCTAATCACAAAATTATTGTATTGCACTGTAATAATATTTATATAAAGAAATTGTAGTGTGTATGGGTGGATACTGTAAGCAGTAGGAAGCTGACTGGGGGAGTTGCTCGGAAGACGCGACTCTGGCTCACTTACTGTGTCTGACCGTGCCAAGTGAAGGTGGGAGTATGGGAGCCAGGTCCCCTTTCCTTCTTTCTGGTGCCTTTCCTTATTGCTTTTGCAGGTGTTGCTCGTGTAAGTAGAGTTGTAGTCAAGCGTATTTGTAGCCAGTTTCATATCTGGCTCATATGATTGCTGTTACAGTGTTCATATTAACTGATTAGGTTGAGATCCTGTGGTATTTTAAAGAATCCATGRCAATTAGTGCCGTGTAGCTAATGACCAGCAACCTCCTTCAGCAACCCGGGCATACTGACTGTTGGAAACAGTAGGAACTAATATCAGCAAGGCACTGAATCTGAACTTTTGGTTGGAAAGTGGCAATTGTTGCAATCCCTGTAGGTACCCCTGATGCTCAGTTCTGGCAGTAAAACCAAGTGAGTGAAGCTGATCTTAYGGTGCTTTCTGGTCAACGCAACTGAGTTGCTTCAGCAGGTGATAAATCATTTTGGAAACTTAGTGCAACATTTGCTGCAGTTCTCTTTCCGTAGCATATCAGCCTCTTAAACCTTTCCTACAAATCAATATTAACAGCTGTATAAGTTGCACACATATTGAGAAGGCATTACCCACTGATGGATTTGTATTTGTTTTTGCCCCAGGAAATGCTTATAAGGTCTTTAAAAATGACAAACTATTTCTTTTTCCAGTTGTAATTGCTCTATATCAGTAAATTATGTATTACTTTTTTGGAGTGCTGTAGACTTCGAGAAAATAATGTGTTTTATTCATGAAATGTGGTTTACCGGGAAATGCATCAAATATTTCTTACGAGAAATGTTTGGTTCRGAACCATTATTGTTCTAAAATAATTGTAATCTTTGCACATTATTAGATATTCTTGGAGTAGCTTATGTTGCTCCAAACTGTGTTGGAGTCATGCAGTCTCTGGGTTTAAGGACATATCCCACTCCCTGTAAACCTGTCCCCTTATCCTTTAACTTCATCCTTGGAGAAATGATGTTGACCCTGGCTTGTACAGTGGAAGGGTACRAAGTTTGCCTGCTTATTGCAAGTGTTTGATGGCATCTGTTTGGTTTCTCCTTCAGAGGGATCCTGCTTATTTAGAAATCAGCAAGGATGCAATTAAGAATGAGGGATGTTTTTCTTAGGAATATGTTAAGCAGGTAACTCTCCAGGTATCAATGAAGGTGTGTTGCTTTGGGGTTACCTGCTGGGATTTTGTCTTCATTTCGTGTTGAAATATGTGACGGGGCTTATCTGACAGTCTTAAGTGGGAGTTATCTCTCCTGTAGAGGTCTCAGCCCAGAAGTTATTTTGGCAGCACTGTCCTTTGAGCAGTGCTGCTTGTCTRTTTGATGTGCTCCCTTTTGGAAGAGCAGAAGAAATAAGACTCCTTACCTGTGAGTTCTTTTTTAATAAGAGGAGAAAATTAAGTACTAGATTTGTTGTCACCAGTCACCTAAAACCTGCTTATGCTTACTGCTACCATGTGTCACTTCGGCTTGTTTCTGGTGGCCTTCAGCCCCCCTCTTCTTAGGGCTTGGACTGCAGCCTTGTTAATGTTGCCTGACCAGCTCTATGCATGTACTCATCCTTGACACATGTCCTATAAAGGTCAGCCTTTTAGAGAACGGAAGGAGACTTAAGAATCACAAAAAATACTGGACACCAGAGTGCCAATTCTTSTAATCAAAAGTATCATCATTTTTGAAGGATATCACTTGGTCTCTGTTTCATGAAACTTGAGCCCTCGCAGATGCACCATGGAGCAGTATGCTGCTTCTTGGTAAATCTGGGAGCATTCTATTGAGGGCTGCCAGAATGGGTGAGTTGTGTATGCACTGAGCTTCTGGCTGCTGGTGCAAAGGGGTGATATGTCTAAACATTAGAGGTAGCTCAAGTTGCAGCTTGGTTGAAGCCTTGTGAATGCCTCTCAATCCCGCAATGTCACTGAAAACTGCTGGTATTTAGCACCCTAAAATACCATAGTAGTTCTGGAGGGAACTGCTTGGTCTTGGCAAAGAAGTAGTGCAGTGAGAGGGATCTTAGATAGCCTTGTTTGGCTTTTACTGGGGGAGCAGAAGATTTCCAGATAAGTCTGCCATTATCAGTATTGCTTTGAGATTACTTACTATCTCATTGCCTTTGCAAGATAATGAATACCATTGTAGTCCACCAAAGAAAAATCAATCCAGGCAAAATATTTTTGCAAGGAGAGAATAAAGAACTGATGTTCAGACATCTGCTTTGGGAGAGGAACTGCTGTTGCTCCCATCTGTGAACCAAGTGAAACCTATTTTGTCAAGGCAGTAACTCAATTAGCAGCCTGAGGGTATTTTACTAAAAGGAAAAGATCACGAAAAACATTTCTTCCTAAGTATGCTGAGAACCTAGATCTTTCTTTAATTCACTGCAGTATATTCTGCAGCGTGTTAGTCTCTTAGAGTCTGAGGAATGCTTGTTTTTGTATTTTAGGTCTCCAGCGTCGTAGACTGATTCCTGCTCCATTGCCRGATGCTGCCTCCTTAGGAAGAAAACCCAGTGTCACTGGCCAATGGGTTGATCTACCACCTTTGCCAGGCACTTTGAAAGAGCCATTTGAAATTAAAGTTTATGAGATTGATGATGTGGAACGATTACAGCGACACAGACAAGAGGAAACTGAGGTCAGCACATATTTTACAACTGTAGACAACTTAAATTACAATATACAGACAGAGTCCTTGCTTGAATGCCAGAATGGTGTTCAGGAAATTGATTGCAATTAAAGTACTATAATTRTTAATTTTACAATTCATATGTTGGGGTACCCTTAACACAGAAAATGAAAATTATTACTGTCTAAAATTAATTGTGTCTAACATGACTGATGGTGTAAATGGAAGTTACCAATGAATACATTATGAGAAGACTTCATAATCTTAGCCTGGCTGATGAAACCTTACAGGCTCCTTCAACTATAGGGTCATTAACTCTTTATGTAAATGACAGGATTCTATTAAATCAGGGATACACCGAGTTTAACTTACTTGTAACTGGAAAACACTTTGGCTAATTCTATTTTAGAGACCAGAATTCTATGTTCTACTGATGCCTTTTTCCCATTTCTTTCATAATAGCCTTTCCAGGATGTTGAGAAGGTAGGAATGCTTTTAAGAAAATAAGAATTCATATGTTTTAGTATTAACTGTAGCATTATCACTAGGCTGTGTTTATAATTTTTGCTACTGGAAAAAGTATTTATCTACAAACAGTAGTAATTTCAGAATGTATTAAGAGATGTTTTCTAATTCAGAGAAGTGCAACAAATGCTCATGATTGCTCTTCCTCTAGATTAGAATCCAATAATGTAAACTTCAAATAAAAAGACCCCCCAGAATCCCATAAAAACACCACCAACCCCACAAGCAAATAAAACAACCCACCTGTTAACTCTTACAAGTAGTGAGCTGGGAGCAATTTGTGTCAGACTGTTGGAGGTCATCTCACAACAGGAAAATTCATGGAATGGTCTTTCTGTGTCTTAAAAGGGTCTGATGTATTTCCATACCAAGCTGAAGATACTAGAGAGGCGCCAGCAGCGAATCAGAGAAATAAAGGCAAAGCACGAATTTTTGAAGGAAGAGTTGGAAGAAACAAAGTGCAGGTTGATGATGGATCCAAATAAGTGGAAAGAAGACTGTAAGTATTTTGCAAAAACAGCAGTATGATCAGCATCTCACAGATTTTTGGCATGTCAGCAATCCCACTGAAAAACTTAATCACTTGCTAAGGTATTTTGTGGAGTTGAGTCCTAAAATACTCTGTGACTCAATCTGTGTTTCTGTAATATGGGATTTGACCAAAAAAACCATCCAAACCAACCAGAAGAGAATGTCAGAATGGTGCAGAGACACACTGTGATGTATGTTAATATTAAATATTTGTATAGTCTTTTATTATTTTTTTTTCCGAAGAAGGAGAAGATTATTTCCATATCCATATTATGGCTGGGAAGTTGAGGCATGAGATTTGTTCACAGACTGAGTGCTGTGCTTAACTGGAGCCTCAAGGCAGAGTTTCGCATCTGCTGAACAAAGTGAAAAAAAGTCTTAGTTCAAGAGAAATTARATTTTACTCTACATTATTTGCTCCCTTGTGATGGAATAATGTTTTACGATGAGCTGTTTCTCTTACTCGGTAATTTTTTGTCTGACAGTTGAAGTGGATCCTGATCTTGATAAGGAGTCACAGGAGTACCTGGAGGCACTGGAACAAGTGACAGAAGAACTGGAGCAGTGTGTTAATCTGTGCAAGTCACATATCATGATAGTGACGTGTTTCGATATTGGAATAACAGATGCGCAAGATGGAGTGAGGGAAGTGGAGGTCTGAAGAGAGGTTTTTCAAGGGACTGAAGGAAGTGAAGCTGGGTCGTCCGACATGAAGAAGTAAAGGGATAAAGTAGCTGGGAAGTGAAGGAGGGAAGGTGAAGACTAAAAAGCAACAATGAATGTTGTAAGAGAAAGAAACAGCTGAGGAATGGGAATGTTCATAAATCATTTGGTGCCTCAACGTGACCTGAGCTGTACAAAGACAGAAGTAGGATCAAATATTGCTTCTACCAGAAGGAAGTGAAGAAATTTAGTACAAACCATGATGTTAATTAACAAACAAACAAACATAAAATGGAAGTGCCTTTAAAGTTCATTTGATTTTCATTTTTGTATTTGGTGCTAGAATTAAAGCCAGCAAACTTAAGCAGACCACAAAATGTATTCCTACGAAATATTTTATACTGTATAGTGTATTTATGACTATATGTAAAAAACAAACAACATTGTAGCAAAAGCAATAAGTAAATTATGTTTTCATACCTGAACTTGCCTTCTTGTTTCATAGAAAAGCTGTTTTATGTAGCAGAATTAAAATTGTATTATAATTGTTTTCTTGGTTAGGGTTCAAGATATTTTTATGAACATTTATCTATTGAAAAGGAGTATTATGGCATTTTGAGATGATTGTTTTACCTTCAGGTTTTGTATTATTACTTTTTCAGATCCAAATAAATGTTTGTTTTCCATTTTATATATACATATATAGATATATATTAACTGCTTGCCTACTTCCTTGGTTACTAACCTCATTTTTCACAGACCTGGTCTTTTTTGGAGTTGTAAACCTCATGTGAGGAAGTCTACAAAGGGCACTGTGGTTTGTTTTGGTTTTCTTTTTTCCTCTCTGACTGCAGGAATTGAGAATTATGTTTATTACCAAAACCATAAAACAAGCAAAAAAAAAGGAGCAAAAAGTTTTTGTAAATGTTAAGTTAGGTCCATATTTTTATATAGTTTTGACTATAAATATAGCATTTGCATTTTGAACTTTTAAGACAAATAGTATATCTTTTTACAGTTTTTCTAAGGAAGGCAAACCCTCAGGATCAAGTTTATACATGCTGCATGAGATTTGTGCTTTTTTGAAGGAGGCCACTTAAGTGTGGAAACTATTGATAAATTGTTGCCAAACAAATACTTTTGAAAAGGTTTAATAGTGTATGTAATACCACATTTCATAACGAATCATATTTTCTAATCATCTTCCTTTTTATGGTTTTTTCAAATCCTTTGTATAAATATGTATTATAACAGCTTGCTTCAGTTTTTATCTGTGAATAAAAGATACATCTATTGTTACGAGTGCTTTTGTGCTGTGTCTGTGTGATTTTAATGTTCAGAAGAGGGAGGATGGCCTGTGGTACACTGTATTAAATATCATATTGCATTGTCTCTTTGCCTGAGAGGTGTATAACTGGGAACAGAGTTCTGACATTAGTCATCATAAACCAATCAGGAAAGAGAGACAAAACACCAAAGAGTGAAATAAATAGCAATGATAATACTTATATTCTCTTAGCACTTTATAGTTTACAGAACAAAGACCTGCGGCTCACGTACTTGTTTTCCCTGATGAGAAAAAGCAATTAAAAATGGGTCTAAAACCACATGAAAACTGGGAACTGGAGTCAAGCCCCGGGCCCCTTAGGTCCATCATGGCAAACAATGACATTCATTTCTCTCTGACACTGCTGTGTTTGCTCCCTGGTTGGACAGCAGCTGTGCCTGGTCCTCAGCTCACTGGTGCTGGCTGCAGCCTCCTTAGGCAGGGTTAATGTAAAGCTTGTGCTTCTAAAGACACCGCCTCCGGTGTTTTCCAGCCATTTGGACAAGTGGTTGATAATGTGTGAAGTTGCCCCCTCCCTCTTTTTCTCTCCCTGGGTAGCCCTAACAGCATGGCATCCTTGCACTGAGTTTCCTTACCCTCACAAGCGAACTGTGAGGTGGGGTAAATTCCTTCCTCCTCATTCTGCAGCTGGAGAAGTGGGAGAGTCAGAGCRAGAGTTTGATGCTTAAACATCGTTGTGACTTTGCATGGTTTACAAAGGGTACACTTCTCCACCCCTCTGATTTATTCCTGGAAAAGGGTGCACCATGTTTGTTTTCTGACATTTGGCACTGTGTCAGGTTTTATGCAAGGGAATATGGCATCTGGAATTCCTAGAGGATCCCATTGCTGATACCCTTGAATAACAGCTATATTTATTAACTTGTAAATTCCAGCTAAATTTACTTTCTGTGTGCAGAAAGTCACAGTTCTTCCAAAGATAGAGTCAAAACCATGTAGTGTTTCAATACATTGTGGTTTTTTTCAGAGCAAGGATCAGATAAATAAATACAGTGGAAATAGAACAAATGAGCAGCATGCGGAGGAACAAGTATTTATTAGCAAAAGGGAAAACCTCCACAAACACAAGGGCAAAAAGAGAGTGTATTCATGAGGAGCTCTGCACTGGATGTTAGGTTCTGCACTGGTGCCATTGCATTGTCCTCTTGAGATGCCCACCTTAATGGTGCTGTGGCAGGATGAGTTGACCTGTGGTACCTCTGTGCCCTGGGCACATGCTCTTTTTCAAGGTAGCCTGTAATGTCCTCTTGAATGGACACGAGGGGTTTTGTTTCTTTTATGTATTTGCCAACCACTTCATCCTCTCCTCGGAGGTCTTCATTGTTTCTTCCCCACTCTGGCAATATCATCATCCTCTGAAATTAAAATTAAGCTACTAATCATCCATCCCGGTTTTCATAAATCTGATAATTTGGTTAAATATTCCGCTATATAGTGTTTGCTGATGCGACTTGCATCCTGTGATACTTTTCTCCTTCATTTCTAGGTATGGTTATGTTTGCCATAAAGAAGTGAATGAGACATTTCAGGGCTACTTAGTTCCATGTCAACATGGCAATAGCATGCATATTAAATRCATTTAGCCTCTGGCTTTGTGGCACAAAACAAGCCTGAGATGCAAAATTAGGTGAGACACTGATGGATGAAATTCAGTTTTCCCTATGCTAATACTTTCTTTATTGGTAGTTGTGTATAGTAACTTATCTTTCATATCTCAAGATCTGAGGTAATCTTTTAGATTACTGTTTCAGTTCTGTCCAGCTGAAATTTATACAAATATATATTTCATTTATTATTCAAGTCTATTTTGCAAAAGGTTTGATTATGTCAGATTGCAAATGATAATTTCAGAATTAAGTTGGATGCTTTATTTTGTTCCTTGTCTATTGAAATTTAATGATTTAAAATAGCCATTAAATTGCACGCTTAAAGACCAGATCGTGTTGACCTTGTTATGGTATCAAATAAAACTTTAGAAACCCACTGCCTTTGGAGAGCTGCCTGAATAATTTTTGGCAGGGATGGTTCACACTGGAATTCCTTCTCCCTTGYTTGCCGTTCTTTCCATGAAATCTCTCACCACCTTCTTGGTGGGGCAACCTATTCTAGGTCCCTTGATGGCCCATTTGCCAAGCAGCTCACATCACACTTATTTCCCAATAAAAGGAAAAAAGTGTATTGACACCTACTGTGTTTTTTTGACCAATGCAATGGTGATTGAAAACCTAAAAATTAAATTTCAAGGACGCAAATTCCCTTTTCCTCAAACCTCACACCTCATCATGTTTCACCAACCAGGAGGCCAGCGATGAGCTTGCCTGTGTGTGAGGGACAAGGAGAGGAGAGGTCTGTTTGGTGGTCAAATAGACCTGGTCAGGCCTATTTCGAGGAGATGAAGTATAGACTGGAACAGAAATCAAATGAGAAAGCAGAGCTGTCATCTGGGTATAAGGGACTGGAGAAAGTGAGGAGAAACTTGTGTTCTGGGTATGGCCTCCAAGCTTACTTTTGCTTTTTCCCATCTGATGGTCATGGATCAATACATTAAACTACTCCTGGGAGATGGGATTTCAAATGGGGACATTGCTTCAAATGTTTGGAATTGCAGTTAGTACAAACATAGATTCCCTATAGAGAAATAAGATGTTCTGTAGACAAAAAAGTTGTTTAATGTATGTGTAAACCCTTTTCTCATACAGTGTGGTCTAACCAGTTTCAGCTAAGGCAATTSTAGGACACTGTAACTGTATTGGAAYGTCAATACTAAAAGAAAATACAATAGAAATATAAGGTTATTTGTTCTTTTCTCAGAATGCAGAAAATGTTTCATTTATTTCTATTTCAAGGTACCCATGTATTTCGTTTCTAGTTATAAACCCACGTTTTCCAGTCACTTGCATTTTATTTTTAAAGTTATGTGTGGAACATAACTCCACAGGCAGCTGTTCTATAGTGTGGCTATAGGCAGGGTTTAAGACAAAAATGTTAGCTATAAGATGACTTCTGTATCAGATGTCCAAGCTGGCAGAAGTGGACATAAATAAAAAATGCTGCCATATTTGGGACCCAGTTCACTAGAGCACTTAGGCACCTGTTTAAGCAAGCAAGTAAATCTGGTTTGTATCCAGCAAAACACTCMATTTTTGGCTTATATCCCATTGAGTTGGATTTTTTTTGCTCCAGGGCTTCAGATGGTGTAAATTCCTTTAGCAGTGGTTCAGCGGAGCTGCTCTGACTTTCACCAGATGAAAATCCTGCTAAAAATATTTTATTTATTAGTTGTATTTAGGAGAAAGGAAAGAATAGTTCTGTGCAATGATATCACAAGTGCAAATTAGAGAGCAGAAACTGCCTTCCAGGCTGCTCCTGTGTGTAGCCTCACATGGCTTCGTGCAGAATTTGACTTGCAGAGTTATGTTTGTGGAATACATAGAATAAGACATAACTCTTGACAGTGTAGGTGTTCAGAGATTTACTATCAGACCTGAGGGGAACTTCCTGATGACAGGGTGTGTTTGGCATGACAGTGACCTTAGAGCAGCTCACAGAGAAGCCAAGGGCTTCTCTCATTGTTTCCTTTCCCAAGAGCCTCCCTGCAAGTGGAGGGTGGGTGGGACAGCTGGAGCATGGAGGCAAAAGGAGGGGAATATTTCAGAGCAACCCACGCATCCAGGTGATGCACTTCCTCAATGGCCTGTTTTTACCTTGTTTATACATGTTTTGCCTCTGACTGTTGCATTCAGCTTGAGACAGGTCATTCCTGGGTTTGGTACATCCCTGTGACCCCCATATGAGAGAGAAGGGCAGGTGTCGCTTGACTCCATCTCACGGGGGGATGGACAGTAAAGAGACGCTCTTACAGCAGACACAAATAACATTTCTGCCATCTCTCCACTGTATCAACACTTAGTAGCATAATTCTCTTGCTGCACTTTTATATTAATATATTCTGTTGAGACTAGGACCTTTCAAATCTTGGGGGTAAGGAGGTCTCTCTGAGCCAGCTTTTGTTTGCTTGCTTTGTCTTCCAAGTGGACAGTCCAGGCCCTGGCATGAGCCAGTACAGCTTCATTCTGCCAAGGTTTTTCTTCGTTTATTTCTTCGATGTGAACATTTCCGTGGGAGCTTCCCATCAGGTCTGGCAAAGGAAGGCAAGAGCACACACTGTGCTGCCTGGGCTCCCAGGCAGGGCCGAAAGAGCTTGTCCCGAGTTTTGAAAGACTTGGTTTTGGAGCTGTTGACTTAGCAGGAGAAGAATCAAGTCACTAGTGAACTCCTGGCATCACTGGTATTAAAGCAGTATCAGATGACCAGAAGGAGCAAAGCCTTCAGTCCCAGGGCAGGGAAAAAGCAGGCCTGTGCCTCCTTGTTATCTGGCTCTCCTACCCGAGGTCAGCGGATTGCCTCAGACTCTGCCCTTCAGAGGTTCAGGGATCTAATCAGACTGTGGAGCTCCTGCCGGGGCTCACGTGACTCTATTTAAAGCACATTTTAATTGATCTGACCTTGTATAGGAAATACCTTTGGAGTCCTCGTGTGCTGCTCTCTGGGAGGCAGGCGCAGAGCTTCAGGGCACAGGCAGTGGAGAAATAAGCAGACATTTTAGAGTTTGGCCTTTGACTGGAAAAATGGACTTTTTAAATATTGGCTCACTGAGACCTTTCCCTTTGCCTGCAACCACGACCCTCCATTTGTCAGCACCTGGCACAGATACACTTACAAATGCTGCTTGTTTTGAAGGGTGCCACTCATTTTGTTGTACATTACCATTTAAATGAGTTACATCTGTACCAAAAGGCTTCAGTCTCATGGGGCTAAGTGCTGTACAAACACAATTTTTTAGCCTAAATAGACAGAGTACGAGAGGGAAGGACAAAGTGGACTACTGTGTTTCCCTTCAAATTGAGCACGTAACAATTCTTAAAAATATGTCTCTCACAATGTCCTTTGCTGAGTACAGAGCAAAACATTCAGCTGTGGCAGCTGAAACCCTGCAGACAGGCTCCAGTGGGATGCCATTTTCAAACTGCTCAGTTTTCAAAGCAAAGATAATGTTATTTACGTATGCAACAGGAAATGAGGGAGAGCTTTGATTCAGCTTTTGGGGAGAGAAACAGAAGGAGGAAAATGTAATAATGAATACAAATATATCCATAGTGGAAGAAAATGCCAATACACAAACTGTGCACTTCTTTACAAAGCTGTGCATTCTGGGCAAGCACACAGGAGTGGAGAAGACTGAGGGCAGCTGTGCGTTGCTCCCCTGTTTATATCCTTGGTCACATTTCTTCCCAGCCTCATACCAACCAAATCATTTGCAAACCCCCTATGTATAGCTTTGATATAGAAATTTTCTAAAACACATTTTGCAAACACAAGGTTTCCCTGTTTTCTCCTTTTCCCAGTTTTTAGGTGCTCAGTATACGGCATCATCTATTCTTCTTTCTGTTGCCTCTTTGGATGCCTTGCTTGGTCTTTGATTTGCTCTTTGGTATCTAAAGTATCTCTCCCTTTTCTTCCTGCTGTTCTTTACTAATAATTCAGTTGTAAATGCAGTTTACCATTAGGTGTTGTGCAATAGTGATGGAGTTACTTGATGGGGTTGCCCTTGATAGACAGCTGACCCAACACAAACCAAGCTCTGAAACGGCATCAAAGCTGTTAAACTTCAGTGTCATGTCTCACTTATTTTTCCATTAAAATCAGAACTGGGGGAGCTATCTGTAAGGAAGGTCTTCCGGATATACTGACAACACATCAAATGGTTTACTATAGCAACTGAAGATCCCTTTTCAGGTGTGTAAATTGTAAATATAGGATTGAAAGTTTTCGTTAAATTTACCCCTCCAGGGTGCTTAATGGTATGGATGTGCTGTTTGAATCACTGATGCTGTAGAATCTGTTGATACAGTAGATAGGTCTGTATATGCTGGGACATGGCCGGGAATCTTGGCTCTGTATGCACTAGGCATGCAGCTGTGCAGTGCTTGTCCTCCAAGGCCTCTCCCCATTAGCAGTGTTAATAATCAGGCTGAAAACGAGCACAGCAGTCTGACAGCACCATATGCAAACTAACTGGGAACCTTTGGAAACTCTGGTGCTCTGCCTCCCCCTCCCTGGCAAAAGCTTCTCTCTGCCCCTTGCATAGGTGCAGCTGGTTAATAGTTTTCCAGCTGATGATAGCTGAGGTGCAGGGCTGCTCGTGGCACTCGAGGACCTGTGCAAGCTGTTGCATGCATTTCCAGTGGCTGCCACTGTGTTGCTACTTAGACAGAGCTCCCAGTACCGTGCAAGGGCTGATTTAGCTGTAGCCTCCCACAGCAACACGCTGCTGTTCGTAGGTAGGTTTAAAATGTGGCAATACTTCAACAAAGCCAGCGTGGCTCTGTGTTTACAAAGGTGTTGCATCAGCCTTGCCTTTGTTGTGCTATCATCTTATCTGAGTGAATGAGTGATGAGTTTTGCCAGCCTGCAGCGCATTGGCACGTCCTCTTCTAAGGAACCTGCTGCTGCTTTTCGTTTCTGAAGTGCACCCACGTAGGCTGGGGAGAGGGTCAGTGCGTGACTGAGCAGCTCCACGGGTTGACAGAAGTATCTGTGGCAACCAGACTATAATTCAAGTTCTCCTGCTAGTTCTCAGTCTTTGAGAAGTCCCAGGTCTAGTTTAGCAATGTCACAGACATCAGTGCCAGCACGGCAGGACCCTGTGGGCCACCTGAAGCCTGCTGGTTTTTGTCATTACTGCACTGCAGTTGCCATTTTTTAGGTTTTAAACCATTTAATGCCACGATGGGAGTTTTGTTAGCATTTACATGCATCAGAGGATGATCACTCCCATTGCCCAGAGGGATGTGAGACTGATGAAGAAATAACAGATTTCCCTGTGCATTTGGAACAAGGAGTGAAAAGGCTGTAGTCTTTATTTGCATGCAGAGAGGGGAGCGGTGACCATGTGGAAGGACTCAGCTTTGTACTGCAGCCAGCTAAAGTGACGACTTGACAGCCCTGGCAGTGTGCTGGTGACTCACCACACCTCTCAATCCAACAAGAGCTGGAGATTTGCTCTGTGTGAAAAGAAACTGCTCTTTTTATTCACTTTATGTTGATTTTTGCCTCCTCTAAGATGCACGATGAACCAAGGATGGCTGTAAGATGTTTCACGCCTTAGCAAACAGATTTTTTTTCTTCCCCATTTTGTCCAAACCTGAACCTGTCCAGTGGCCCTTGAATAGAAACACAGTTTGCTTTCTTTATGGGGTGTTTCAGACGTGTTCTGACAGAATCATAAAATAACAATAGGAAAACTGCAGAACACTACAACAGAAGAGAACCTGCGGCTATTAATAACTCACTCTGAGTTAATTGTTCTCCATTAGACCAACACCATTCCTCCCCCCACAAGTTATAGATTCAATATTAATATTAAAGCAAGAGAGCTTTGTCCCATGGTTTGATATGCGGCAAATGGAGCAGAGAAGCATGGTTTCTCACGGACTTACAAACCTCTCCTCTCCATCCCCTCCCACTAAAGTTGGTGTCCTGACACGTTCCCAGTGACAGTCTCAGCAGACAAAAGGTAGCGTGTACCTCAACTAGTGCAGACCAAATTGTGTGCAGGCTGCCTGGCCAATTGCTGCCACGGGGACAGCGAGATGTCTGACTTGTGTCTGCCCTCCCCTCGGTGGAGGAGTTAATTTCCTCCTCTGTCTCAGTGTCAGTTTTCATGAAACCCTGTGGGAATGTAATTATCACTGAGATTTCTGTCCTTGGTCAGATTTGTGTGGTGCTGGCCAACCCTTCTCCAGTTACTGGGGAAAGGGGGAGAGTGATGAGATGTACAGTGCTATTGAATAAAATGACTCAGCAGTTAGATGCRTTCCTACGTGCAGTATATATCCAAATCTGCTTTCAGAGCTGAGCATGGTATTAAACCAGAAAAGTACACAATGAAGCTACACAGTCCTGAGTGATTCAGTGACCTCTCGTCCTAAACCTGAGGTCATCTGCCTATAATGAGATCTGCACATAATGAGATACATCTGAAATAGGGTTTTGCTTCTCTCAATAAATAACACCTTTCTCTGCTTTATTCCCAGGAATGAATTGTAAGTGGCTGAGAAGAGAGGATATTGGTGGAGCCAGTCAATCTGTGCTCAGTGGGGTTAGAAAATCTGAAAATAACTCTGTCCTGGCATTTGCTTACAAGGATTTCTGACAGCTCCAGATTCTGGTTACAGATTACATTGCACAGGTTTACCTGAGAGTACACTCAGGTAAATGGAGTGTGTTGGAACTTACGTCACTATTGATGAAGAGAGGATTTGCTCCTCAGCCCTTCATTCAGGAAAGCACCTGTGTTTTAGAAAGGATGCTCACACACTGGCTTAGCTCCCTGCCATGCTTCAGAAGGCACTTCTCTAATTTACGGGCTTCGTGCACGTTATTGAATGGTACCGAATTAACTGGAGGTGAAAACAATTCTAGCACATTTCTTCAGCTGCTGGCAATACATGTAACTCCATTGTCTTTAATAACAAGTGCTAATTTTACACCTGTTAAGGACTTGATAAAGAGCAGCTTGGCAGTGCTGTGCCTTCTGGGGTAGATAATGAGCCATTTTGTGTCTCTTAGTCCTGGCTTTCTCACTTGCTTCTGCTGGCTGGAGTGCTATGAGGGTGAGATGTGGATTTTATTTGCTGCCAAAGCTCTTATGTTATTATTCTGCTTCTCCCTTGCTGTTAGTAGCCATATGGGTGACTCTTCTGGGAACAYGCAGGTGCTGTGTTTTGACTTAGAACCCTGTGTAAATGGTCTGAATGGTTTTCTTGACCTGCATGATAAGTCTTAATATGAGTAGAACATTTGAAAATAGTCTTGACTTGCACATACCTTTGTATCCAGAAGTGAGGGGAGTCATGTCTCAGCTTTGGAGGAGTTCTAGTGAGAATGTTTTGAAGTCGGTAATTGTACAGGCCATCTGCTGTGAGGGGGAGAGTTGAAAAATGGTAGGTATTGTCTTAAGTGTGCGTAATCCAATTTTTTTTTTGTGAATGCAGCCTTTAATCACCACTCTTGCAAAGTGAGGCATCTGCTTCTGAATTTAAGTAGCTGAGACTAATCAGACTAATTCAAGCCTTTCTGCAATAGGCCTAATTGATCAACCTAATATCTTTGCAAAAAAAAAAGGGAGAATTGTTTATTTATGTTACTCTTTACAATAACGAAGATGAATCTTTTAATCACTTTACATGGTAATCTTGAAAGTTGATGTAGAAATTTGTTTACAAAATACACCTGTTCTCATTTGTTGCTACTTCAAAGCCTGCACTGTGCTTAAAGGGAGAAGAAAGTGCTGATGTGTGTATTTCCTATCGGAGTACTCTTATGCTTGTCATCGTGCAAAAAGTTGTTAGTTTGAAATATAACTTAGCCTRAAGTGGATGTGAAGTATTCCAATGCAAATTGCTAGTTTGAACTGAAGTATTTAGTCTGAGGAGAAGTTTTCAGTAAAGCCTTTTCTCATGTTTGYATGCCATGCCAAAATACTCTTGAGAGCTGAGCATCCTGCTGCGAAATCCTTTGTCTAYGTATTTAGGTGCATAGTACATGCATTGAGTGTGTTTTGCAAATATTAGAGCGAGCTATCATTAGAAGAGTGCCATTGAGGATAAACTGAGGAAGAGCAAAGGCAGGCGAGTTAGTGAGGCAAGGAGGTCTTGGCTGCTTGTTCCTCACTCTGGCTGTTGGAAGATATACCACATCCCATGGCTTCCAGTCTAATATTGCCTGGACCTGCCCAAGTGTTTTGAATCAAATGCTGAAATGTTATTTACAGGACAAAAATGTGCTTCTGAGAAAAGGGTGCTTATTGCTGTAACGCTAAGAAATCTGAGCTCTGCTCAACTTGCCCCAGGTGGGAATTCACTGATATTTTTACAATTGGATATTGTTATATTCCTGGAGAAAGCTGATGTAGACGAAATGATTCATTTTATTATACACATAGATATATATTCAGGCAGAAAACTGTGGTAGCAACAACACTGCATTGCTTTGCTTTGTGATCTTGTTAAAATAAGGTGTTTTATTTGCTGGTGTTGAAAGCTAGAACAGGCCCTCCTTGTAGCTTCAGATAAATCCTGACATTTCATACAGACCTCAGCCCTGGGCAGATTATTAACCCTTGAGTGAAGTCTAACGTATAGTGAAAGTTATTCATATACCTAAGCCTTTATCTTAATTATTAGTTGCCTGCTGTATTAGGGAATGGTTTAACGTGCCAAGGGCAAAAAAGCCCTCTGCATTTCAATGCAGCAAGTGCCCATGGCACCAGACCTTTTTCTTAAAAGGTGGAGAGAACAGCTCTCCTTCTACTGTTCTTGTGATGGCARCATAAGAAGAGAGGAAACCATAGTATTGAATATAGCAATGAAATAATGCCTATTGGTTTGTAAAGTTGTAGTGGAAAATAATCAAGGGAAATGGCAAGAGTAAGCCAGTGAGACTTAGAAAAATCTGGCATTACACTAAGTCAGAAACATGTGATCGTTTCCAACTCAGTTTATTTCACTTAGTTAATATTTTGCAGAGTGTTTGCATGTGTAGTGCTGATCTGAACTAAGATCTAGTCCATGTAACCCTTTTACTGGGTAAATAAACCAACATCCTCCAAAGAATATTTAAGCATAGATAACCATCTTGGCTTAATATGTCATGAACATTTGTTACAAGTGTTCTCATCCTTCCCCTCCTATCTTGCAAAAACAGCCTAATAACGTCTGTAGGATGTATCTGGAATGTTTCTTAACTCCAGGAAGCTGTAGCATAAATATTTTTACTAAATTATGTTACTTGAGCACTATTTTTGACTTGTTCTTTTCTGTYATGTAACCAGGATAGCACATTGATATCACTGCAGGGGTGGAATGAGGTATCTCGGTGTTGCCACAGCCCAAGGTGTATTTCATTGCTTTAAGAAATAAAGTTCTGGGACATTCTTGGTCATAGTCATGGTGCTTTCATGTGGTTTGCTCTTCTGTTGCTGGTCTTGGAAGTCTATTACATTATAATACTGGAAGGAATTCTTACTATCAAGTGTCTGATCTATAAGTAAGTAGTGATCCACTTCTGTTTAATGTCTTTATCAATGCTCAGGATGAGGGGATTGAGGGCACCCTCAGTCAGTTTGTTGATGACACCAAATTAGGTGTGARTGTTGATCTTCTGGAGGGTGGGGAGGCTCTACAGAGGGATCTAGACAGGCTGGGTCTATGGGCCCAAGGCCAGTTGTATGAGGTTCAACAAGGTGAAGTGCCGAGTCCTGCCCTTGGGTCACAACAAACCCCTGCAGTGCTACAGGCTGGGGGCAGAGTGGCTGGAAATCTTCCCAATGGAAAAGGATGTGGGGGTGCTGGTTGATGTGAGCCAGGACTGTGTGCAAGTGGCCAAGAAGGCCAGTGGCATCCTGGCCTGTTTAAACAATAATGYGGCCAACAGGACCAGGGCAATGATTCTCCCCTTGTACTYGGCACTCGTGAGGTCACACCTCGAGTCCCATGTCCAGTGCTGGGCCTTTCATTTCAATAAAGACATTGGGRTGCTGGAGCAGGTCCAGAGAAGGGCAATGGAGCTGGGAAGGGTGTGGAGCACAGTTGTTATGAGGAGCAGCTGAGGGAGCTGGGGTTGTACAGCCTGGAGAAAAGGAGGCTTGGGGGCACCTTATTGCACTAGACAATTCCCWGACAGGAGGATGTAACAAGGTGGKGGTTGGCCTCCTCTCCCTGGTAACAAGCAATAGGGTGAGAGAAAACTGCCTCAAGTTATGCCAGGGAAGGTTTAGGTYGGATATTAGGAAAAAATTGTCCATAGAAAGGGTTGTCAAGCTTTGGAACAGGCTGCTGAAGGAAGTGGTGGAGTAACCACCCCTGGAGGTATTTAAAAGATGTGTGGATGTCGTGCTTAAGGGCATAGCTTGGCAGTGCTGGGTTAACAGCTGGACTCAAGGATCTTAAAGGTCTTTTCCAACCTAGATGATTCTATAATCTAGACAAATTTGTTAAATGAAATGTCCRTAGCATTCTGTTACCAGAGGCTGCTTGGGCACTGGGCTGGAGTTGGACTCGATACTGATGTGTCACTTCCAACTTAGCATATTCTATGTTTCAAGGGGCTGTTTTAACCAGGGGGCTCCTTATGAGCTGAGAGGCTCAGAGGGGCTTTTTTGAAGAACACAGGGCCTGGGCAACCAGTGAGGAGTTGTGTTTCTTTTACATATGCAGTGGCAGAAACTTAGGGAAGCTGTTGTGAAAGTGAAGAAAACAGAATTTGGGGTGATAAAGTGAAAAAGGTGGACTAGGCAGGACTATGCCAAAGGTGTTACTGTCAAGTAGGTGGGCTTGATAGCAACTAATGGGAGCACTGTCTGTCTTGCTATTTGATTGTAGTGTCTACCATAATATACTTTTTTTTTTTTTACTGAAGTGGAGGTATGAACAAGATTCTTTATTACRTGGGAAGACCCTTCCCACCCTCAGTCTGATGTTACCATCCTTTCTGAAGAGGAGATCATTGTATTTTCCTCACCTCAGCAGTCTGCAAGAGCAGGAGGTAAGAAGCTATTTTCACTCTGAATAAATGATGACATGTTTTGAAAGTCTGCTCTGACTAAATTTACCATTTCCTATCTTCTGGTGTGCAGCCATTTGCTGCAAAGAAACGGCATTTGAGACACAGGAGGTATGAGATTGCCTAGAAAGAGCATGCAATATAGTCCTCATTCTACCTTCATGCTTGTTTAATAATCTCTCAAGGCCCATTCTGAYCTCTGACCCAGAGCTGCCAAGATTGTAATAATGTTGGTGTTTTGAGACTAGAAGCAGCTTTATACTTATAATTCCTCTGCTGAGATTTTTGCAGTCTCCCTTAAAGTGACTTAAGGTCGCTATGTATGTCCAGAAGCGAGCTTAAATTTAAAACGAAGTTAAGTTTTGATTTTGGTAACRTAAGTAGGCTTGCATGGTTGATTCAGCCTTATTCATCTGCAAACACCTGCAGTGATGTAACTTTATGGGAAAGATGTTGTATTTACTCTGTATTCTGTGTTGTGGGGTGATGTGATTAATTTAAGGGTCTTTCTCTCTCTGCTCCACACCTCAAGTTCAGATCTACCTGAATCAAGCATAACAGATTTGAAARCAGCATTTCAAACCCTGCTCTACTAAATTCCTCTTTGAGGAACCTCTAATCTGAGTATTGTTTCATAAATGTAGTAAYGTCTGTAAGAGTTCATGAGGTTCTTCTTGCATATACTTTTGCTCATGTGTTGTAAATTTAAAACCTGGCATTTAGATAGTGTGTTGCAAAAAACCCCTGCATACTTGCATGGCGGTTTACATGAGGCTGCATATTCCATTCACTTCTGCCCACATTTTGCAATTTTCCTTGCTGGTTAAATCCATCCTCCATGCTATGAGTTCAAGTCTTCAAAGGCTACAGTAGTGCATGTGTGCTTCAAGTCAAGATTGCTTCTTTCACATCCTATCCAGGTTAATCCATTCCAGCCAAATTTGCTAGCTGAGGCGTTTGGAATACTTCCCTTATGCAGCCTCATTTGATTCTGCAAATGTCTTTGTAGGGCTTCTGACAGTTGAGTATCTGGTTAAGGGCTAAATGGAAATGAATATGTCCTTAAGACAGTTTTAGGCATTCCCTGTGTTGGAATAGTTCTGGTGTTSAAAGTCTTTGAGAGCATTAGGCCAAATGAGGAAGAACTGGGATGTGAGGACACACAATTATGGTTGTGGTTTGTTTTTTTTTTTTTTAATGCAGACACTTCCTTAGATTTCGCTTTATGGGAGAAACGTAGATTATTAGACTGTGTCCTTATTGAGCATGGTTTTACAGAAGTCAGACTGATACTGCCTTTGTAGGATCTGTCTTTAAGGTTTAAGTTTTTTTCATCACTTTSCAGAGCAAAACAGGTGTGCTTTCTTCTAAAAGATATTGTGTTCTCTGTGGAGTTTCAGTGCTGAGCAAAGAGAAATCTTTCCATTTAAATAACTATAATTTATATTGATGATAATATGAATTCTATAACCCCTTCCATCTCTCTGAAGGATCTTAATACATTCTTGAGTTTTGGGACACTGTTTCATCTGGATGTAGTAGATGGATGTAGATGTCATGGGGTCTTTAATTTTCACTCTTTAGATTCATTCCCCTTCTTTCTGATTAATTTCTCTATGGGGTGTCTGCCTTTTACATCATGGCAAATGGAGTGCCGGGGGGAGGAAGATGTAATGTTTTATTAGCAGCCTCTGTTTAATGTAACTGTGCTAGTCCTGTGAACTAAATATGCTATCAAATGTAATTCCCCTGAGATGAACAGACTTAGTGATACTGGGAAAGCTGCAGAAGAACACATACTGGAAAATTTGAAAAGCCAAATCTTTCTTGTACCTTTTTTCTAAGCCTGACCCAGGGGTCCTTTCTGTTAATCTTAAATTTTTCTTTCTTGTAGAGAAGGAAAGATATTTCAATGTGTAGTATGTATTTGACAGCTGATTGAATGAAAAGGTTGAAGCTAATGTGTGATATGTACTGCAGCAGCCTTGGGAGCATATCGAAGAGGGGTTGAAGCCAACAGAGTGTATTAGGAGCCCACATGCATGAGGTGTGTTGTCTTATTAAGCAAGTTTTTGAATAAGCCTATTTATGCACAAAACTGAAGGAATTGTGGAGTCAAAGCGAACACCACCCTGTTAAGTCTCTGCTTTCACATCTTTAATTCAATCAGACTGAGTAGGATCCATATTGCTGCTTCTGTAGGTTGTGGGTCAGTGTTTACCCCCAGTTAGTGTGAGGTGGGGTTAGTTGAGTCCCATCAGCATTTACAAGTTTCCCTGCAGAGACTTCTGCGTATTTCCTTGTGTGTCCCATTGCCTCTGCTGCCAAAATGGAGAAGCTACACAATCACAAAGGGTCGTAGGACAGTCCACCCGGC
Organism: Amblyornis subalaris; assembly: GCA_018881555.1. Classification (NCBI taxonomy): domain Eukaryota; kingdom Metazoa; phylum Chordata; class Aves; order Passeriformes; family Ptilonorhynchidae; genus Amblyornis; species Amblyornis subalaris. The sequence goes on from JACAXG010000042.1 coordinate 5,686,503, forward strand.
ACTGATAGGCAGGAGCAGCAAGTTGTGATGTGAAGTTTACAGTGCACTAGCACAAACTTGCCCATGTTCTTGGGGCTCCAAAATTGCCTTGATGTGAAGTCATTTTATAGTTTGAAAGGATAGGTGGAATAAGCTGCTTTGTGTACCTGCACTGGGGGTGGTATGTAATCTCCTTGGATTAACCTGGGTTTTAGCTCCTGTTGTCTAAGACTAGGCAGTTGGGAATTAAGAGAGGAATTATTTTTCCCTTGTTAGTATGAAAAACAACATTGCTGCGCAAACAGTACTGGCTTGTGCTGTGTGTGACTGGGTTGCTTTGACACTTTCTATTTTTGTCTAACWTGTCTTACTCCTGTTTAATTAGTTTCACCCACTTGTACTAAGGATGAACCTGGAGATATTTGGAAGCACGCCAGACACGAAACAAAAGGTGTATGGGAAAGAAGTGACTTCAGATCTCCCAAGTATCAATCTGGTGCTTAGCTATTAAGCTGCCTTCTTTTTCTTTACTCTAAAGAACACTTTGAATCTGCCACAGACTATTTAAGGGATCTGAGGGTGAGATACTTGGTTTCTCAATCTCTGTTTACTTCTGCAGTGGCATGGTAATTGCAACTAACTGGAATATTATGAAGCTTGTGGTGATTAATAAGCCTCCTTGAGAAACCCAGTTGCAATATACCACAGAATGATGTAGCAATGGTATCTTTACTGATCAAAAGGTGATTACTTTTCATGTATAACTAGACTCTAAATTTTTGTAGCCCTTACCAGCAGAGTTCATTGCCCAGAGACCTTTCTACTCTATAAACCATTAATTTAAATGCTACAGTGACAAGCCAAATTTATATCAACTAGAAGTATAGCCAGGAACTTGGTGGTRTGTAAAATGTTTTTAAAAGAAGGTAGTATTCTATGAAGAACTAGGGATTTTTCTAGTATCTCTTTTTTTCTAGTTAGAAGAAGGAGAAAGTAATGCATACAACTGCAACTTCCTCTTGAAATTTTGAAATTTAGGTTCTACATGTGATGTTGGATCTAAACTAGTGACTTTTCAATGCATGCCTRCCTCTCATGACAAATACTCCAGTAAAACACCCTACCTTGCTCCAACTAGTGATTTCTTTAACACYGTGGCTTCCACTGATCTCTGCTTCCTCTGAACCCCTGGCTGTGATGGTACTGTGGTCTTAGGGAAACAATTCACTGATCAGCGCATTTCCACTACAAAAAGGCCTGATTCTTGAATGGCATTTTTCTGGGACTGTTACAGGCACTCTGCAGAAGAGCTGCTGCCATGCACAGGCATCTGTGGTCACTGACACTTCCAGTATAGCTTTTTGCCATGTATCTGGTTTTCATTCTTGTAATTTTTGTCTGCATTCACTGTCTCAGCCTTTAAAGCAAAAAGCTAGGAAAAACTTCTTGGGAAGAGCTGTTCTTTCCTCTCACATGTTGAGATTTCTTTCTCAGTGGATACTCATGTTTCTTAGCCCCTCATATATCCACTCAAGTGTTCACAGAACTCCTGATTTATTGTTGATATTCCTTCTGGAAAGGCAGAGGGAACTTCTGTCCTCTTATGCTTGATTTCTAATACCTTTAGAGTCGAGTTTAAGAAATGAGTGCACCTTCTCCTGGAGCCAAACTGCTGTGCTGTTGTCTTGGGGCATGAATTAATTGATCTCAATACCTCTGCCTGTGACAACACCCGTGCAGGAAATACACACATCCCTGTGATGATCTGGTTGCTGTGGTTGAAGCACAATTACTCCTGCAGCATGTTTAAAAGTGATACAGGGCTATCATGGACAGCCAACTCTGACTCATGGTCTAAGTGACTGGGTTCTGCTTACGGCGCCATGGATTAGAATGATCCGTGGCACAAGTTTGGACAGAAGCCTGTAGCCATGTTTAGTAACCGTGTGCTTTGCAATTCCAGCTCCTAACACACTGTCCAGGGAGTGCTTGTTTCACGTGGGAATGCCCACCTGGTTTGGGGGAATTTATCCCTTAGTTCTTCCACATTCACCCTTAAACCCACAAGATTGTGGACTGCTTTATTTCTCTGTTGTGACAATGCAAGGGACCCAAGTCACCAGGTTTAAGCAGTGGGGATTTGGAGTGTCGACCTGTTTGAGTAGGTCATGAATTGTTCTGTGGTGGTGACCTCTGCTGCCAGCCAGCTCTGTGGCAGCTGGAAACAACAGTGGACACTCGTTATGGGACATGACCTCAGCCAGTTAGTGTGTCTGTTCTTGCTCAAAAGTATTTAAACAGGAAATATTTCTTAATGAAAAGACTGATGGTGCCACCTAGACCTTCTATGCTACCCATCACCTCACTGGGATAATTTTGACTTAAAATAAGACAAGCTGAGACTGGGAGACGGCCTCAATACATGTTTTATTAAAAAAAACCCAAACCTAAAATCCCCACCACATTATGTTTGTGTATGCGTGTCCTTTTTTTCRATGCCCAAATTAGTGATCAGAAATATGTATCATTTAGTAAATGAAATAAAATTCTCCTGACTTGTGAGTGTTTCTAATGACAGGCAGAAAGGTTAAAGCTGGTAAACTTGTTTTAAAAGCATGCTCCCAGATCACAAGCCTGTGAAAATGAGTGTTGGGTGCTTAGAGGAGCTTTATGAGCATGCTTTTGTTAAATAGCTGCTCTGATCTTGCTTRTTCAGTCTTTAAATTAATGTGTAAAGGATGCCCATAAGGAACCAGCAGCTGAATTGACTGTGATTAGATGGATTATTACTATTACTCAGCCCAACAAGTTGCTATATGTTTTGTGTACTCGAGCAAATTTTGCTGTGCAGGCAAGTGGAATGATATGCACATGGGCTATCATAAAATCCCTCAAAATATCCCAGGATTAGACAAACAGATTTATGGAGTTGAAACAGAAAGGAATTGYCTGTGTTTCTAAATTAGAGGCTTTCTGGCATTTACGTACACAAATAGCTTCTATCTCAAAATACTTTGTTACAAGCAAGCATCAACTCAGTTGCTCCTTTTCTCCCACTGCTAGGAAATAAGACTCAAYTTATCAGAGCATCAAACTGATTAAAAAGACATTATCTGCTGCAGGGGCTCGTTTAAAGAAGTCTGGAGCTTCCACTGGGTTGCAGTATTTGGTTGAATTCATTTCGCACAGTAAAAATCCAACCTCTTGGCTTTAAAATTCTTTAACTCTTTCTCTTGGGGTGAAATAACTAGGAAGTTCTTAAAGTTTAGAAGCCATGCAAATTGCAGAATGTTGTGTGGATCCCTGGTGATAAAGCAGCCCTGGAGGGTTTGCATTATATGATAAAGAAAAGGCTTGGCACCACGGACCATAGGCCAGATCCCATAAGCAAACACTTCTTCCTGTGGCTGAGCGATTTGGGCTCTGAGCTCACACCCTCTCCTTAGGAAGGGTTGGGAGCTGCTGCCAATGGCCTGGGCTCTGACCTGCCTGCTTTAGGCAGCCACCCAAAGGATGGCCTGGGGGTAAGGTGGTAAAGCTTTCTAACTTCTGTAATTCCTGGAGAGCTCTGGAACTCCAGCTGGGGTAGGAGCTGGGCTCTTTGGCAGGTAAACCTGGCTTTGAAAAAGAGACACGTGGGTTCGGCAGCTGAGATACAGTGATTGTATTACCAATTAGGGAATCAGAGGGGTAAGACTGGCAACATACTGGGTATGAAGGGAACGGGGAGGCCCTGTGGACTTCATGTCCGCTTCCTTTCCAGACCTTGRGGTTGGACTGAAGTGCCTAGATCTTGTTCTGATATAGAGAATGTATTTTAATAGCTGACAGAATTTCTTAGATACCCATTTATCATGTGTTTTCTAGGAGAAAATGGATAATTGATGGCCTTACTGCAAGACTGGAAATGGCCATTAAGACAAGTTCTTATTTCATAGTTTCCAGGTGTTCTTTGGGGAAACTGCACACGGCAGGAAGTTCAAGCCGTGAGTCAAACAGTTACAACACAAACGGTATTATTTCAATCAAGGGAGCTTCTTCTGAAATAAACCATAAAAACAGAGGAAAATGTTTTATTTCTTCTTTAAGCTGTTGTTCAGGAAAGCATTTAATAATTTTAAGGCTCACTGATTGCAATGTGTCTTACACACAGAGAGTGTTTTATTGACTAGAGGCATACTCCCAGTGATAGGCAAGCACTCATGGACTGTGTGCCTTGCTCCCCAGCTCTCCTGTTTGGTCCAAATTTATATTTGCTACTACAATACAGTTATTTTTTGTACTTTTTAAATTGGTCTGTTGGAGCCGGATGGACTGCTGTTCTGACTGCTGGSTTTGGGAAGAGATGGAAATTATTGTAGCCTATGCTTTTCCTAATCTTTCTGAGTCTGGCAGAATGTATTTGCTGATGGCAGTTTGGATAGGTGATAGCTGGGGATCAGGAAGGCATAAATTTTGTGAAAACACAACAACAATGCACTGAAATGCTGTGGTATTTTTTGTGCAACCTTATAGCAAGGCTGGATTACATTGCTATTAATGTAGCATCTGCTGAGTGTGGAGGGGAGGGCATCAGTGTAATGGTGATTTTTGTGCTTTGCAACGATTTCTGACCAACAGCTTACAGAGGAAATATTTTCTCTGTATTTTTCTAGCCCTGTAAATCCCCTGCAGAGTTGTTTGTTTTCACATTATGCTGCCCTTGGGAAGCCCCTTGTGGCTGAGGCCTCCCTGGTCTGTTGTGAGGAGCCCCACACAAGTGTTTATAATCAAAACAGAGCAGGCAGAGAAATGGTGGGAGACGAAAGACATGGAACAACACATTCAGAATGGCAGGTCATCTCTAACTCTTCTTCCACCACACACTTGAGTGCCCCCTGCACAAGCTTTTTCCTGACTATTTCATGCTGCATACATGTGAAACCAAGGTCTAGTCAAAAGCTTCAGACTCGTTTGCCCTGAAAAGAATGTGACAAGTTGAAAGTGGGACTTTCTTGCTTGACTTCTTTATCCTTTAACACCCTATTGTGGTTTGCCATGCTGATAAAGACACTGAGGGGAAACAAAGACAAGAAATGGTACTTGTGTAACCTGAAGAATATCCACTCAGTTGGTAAAACCTAGCTAAGTGGGTCCAGTGTCTAAGTTAATCTTCAATCATCTTTTCAAAGCTTGCAGATCAATGTATTTTAATCATATTGCATGCTATCAGTCAAGTGTAAAAACAAACTTCCTTTTAAAAAGATTAATTTACTTCATTTGCAAAAACCATRCACTTAATGTGCAGGAATTTTGATTTTTTGAGAGCTCTTTGAATGTTCATTGAAGTAAGATTTCTATTTATATTTTMTATTTATATTTTATTAGAGTTGACAGAGGGGGAAAAATGAATAGCCATCTGCTAATCAGTTTATTTCCCATAATGAAAACAAATCTGCAGTTTCCCTAATCTGAAGGGCATAGAGCACTAACTTTACAGGGAGCCAGTTACTCGCTGTCCAGGGAGGCTGCTTTCATCTGGCAGAAATAACTGTTTGTGGAAGACCTTGATTGTGAAATGCTGCTGCTAAAATCATCATGACTGTTCTGCCTGCAGTCAAAAGAGGCCTTGGTARATATTGCAATGTGCAAGGCCTGTAAAACAGATATCAATCCATATTGTCAGATGCAGAAGGCTCTGCACCCGTGTCCTAAGCCTAGTCCTGCCTAAAAGTCATGCAGCTGTTAGTGAACCTAACCCAATAAATCCTGTTGTGGAGTAGCATATGGCACACTAAGGGATGTGATAATGTGAATGTGGCGTTTTTGGAGCTGTGGGCAGGCCCCAACAGCCTCGGTTTCTGGGTCTAAGATGAGAAAAATTTGAGGCTTGTCCTTCCCTCTTCCACTGCAGCTTACACAGAAAGTACAGACTGCAAACGAGAAGCTGTGTATGTTGTGCCAGCTGATGTCTGAGTAGTGTGAGAGCCAGCTCTTGCAAATTCTTTATTTCAAGTACCATGTAAAGTGAAGAGGTTTTTTTTGCCCTGATCTAGTGGCTTGTGGCATGTTAGTAGCAAAACTGAGAATGCTCTTTCTTCAAAATTGAGTTTGGGATCTGGATTGAAGAGGAAAGTTAATTTGAACAGACAGGATATGTCAGTGACAGAGCCTGTACACAATTAATCTCTCTACACAAGCACAAAACAAAACCGATGTACTCTTAGCTCTCTCAATCTCGTGGTAGAACAGCTTATTTACCTAAGATCTGTCTCTATGAAGGTGCCAGTGAGGGAGGTAAAAATACATGTATTGAAAGTAATTCTTGCTGATGTTTAATGTAGTTAATGGAGATGCTATTAAAAGATTTCATTGTTGCTATCAGGCAAATAAAAAATGTTAGCTTTAAGATGATTGTGGCTTGAGTTAACCAGGCCAGCATCCTGTTGAGGGGAGAATTTCCAATCTGAAAGTGCTGGTGTAAGGAGAGGGGGGAAAAAAAGAAAAAATTTCCTTGCCAACATGTTGTTGGATGGAACAATTTTCCTTGCCAGCATCCTRGAGCAAGGATTTTTTTTYCCCCCCTATTTGTACTAACTCTTGCAGAAACTGTTTCAGCATATGAAATGTGCATGCTGAACAGTGGCAGTTGTGACCCTTTTTATTGTTGCTGCTGTTCTCCTCAGGCAGAATCAAGTGAGGAGCTGGCAGGGTATTCTCAGATGAATCAGCCCATGAGTTGTGGCTTCGACCCTGGAGAGCAGCAGTAAAACTTAGTCTATATGGAACTGGTGCTGGTGAGATCTGTGCTAGTCCAGGATTGACTTCCAGGCTTGAGCAGATGGAAGGGAATGGAGGCTCAGGAGCCCACAGAGAGCTTGGAGAGGGGAGGACTGTAGCAGCTGGGAGGGAGGTAACATGAGACAACTCTCTCCATACAATTTTGGGTGCAGAAGTTACGTGCTGCTGTTGAATTGTATGTTGTGCTGCTTGCTCCTTTAGAATCTTTCTGCTGTAGGAATAAATCAGCAATCCCAGTTTTCTGTCGATTTAGCATGATGACTGTGATTGTACCAACAAATAAATGCTTGGGTGATGAATACTGAGGAGTGAAAAATAAAACCTTTTCAAGCAGACTGCAGCCCTGTTATTTTCCCCCTGGCTGCCCTGGCAGTGAGCAAATCCGTGGAACAGGGACAGTAACTCATGTCAGAGTTGGTAGCTTAGTGCATCAAGCCTGTGTGAGCTTAGCAGTGCCATTTGGACCGGTCTGCTGTGAGACTGGATGAGGCTTGTCTTTTGACACAAATGAAGAACCATCAGATTGGAATAGAAATAGGAAAGCTCATTTCCACGTTGAAAGCTTTTGGAAGCTGCAGCTTGGTGACATGCCTCCTTCACAGCTTTGTGCTGTGGTGGTGATGTTTCCAACATGGAATCTACGGTGAGGGAGCAAGGAAACACRTTTCTCACTCTGAGCACAGAGGTGCTCACAGTCGCTTGTTAAAGAAAATTTGCAGTTAAGTGGAAAGCTGTGGGCTTGGGAAAGTATCTTACAAGCTATGGCTTTGGAGTATTGAGCATCAGAGTCTGTGGAAGGATTTGGATTTATTAGAGATCTTTTAGAAAGATGGTAGTATGTTTTTGTATTTTACCTTTGCATGTTAGTATAGAGACTGATGGACTGATCAACAATATGACATTACCTTAAAAACCATAGTGCTTATATAGCTTTCCTTTAGAAGCAACTTCTCAGGTTCTTCAACTCCTCTAGGGGGAAAAAAAAGTAAAGCTCTTCATTCATAGTTAATATTAGCTGCTTTACATTTGGAAGGGTGTAGATGAGTATTTGAAAGTGAATGTAGATCATCCTCTCAAACATGCCAGGGTTTGTTCAGCCTCTCAGTGTCAGTGTATCTTTATCTGTACTCTAAGTACTGCATATGCAGAAAAATGCGCTATGTGTCAGTTCATATAGGAACAAAATTGGCCAGGTTCTCCTGAACTCAAATAATGTGACATGCTTTAGCCTGTCTGGACTGTAGTGCTTTCCATCCTTTCTACTTTCATACCTAATTTTGAGATTTCTCTTGTGGCTGTCCTTGGCGTAGCACGAATGCAACCATTCTTGTGATCCCTGTCAACTCCCCAGGGGTTTTTCTCCCTTTTCTATATTTTAGGAAAGATCTGATGATGGAACATCACAGAAAAGAGATTCCCTCTTGAGTGTTTCTTTGGAGTGAAGCTAAATCAGATTGTCTCCACATAACTCTGAATTTTAGAGAGAAATCTTTTAGAGAACCTGAAATGCATGGCTGTCTTCCCTTCCCCTCACTGAATGAACCAAGAACTAGATTCATGTGCAATCTAAGTTTACTTGTAGGTTTTGATTTGAGCTGCTCAGCTGATGCCTGTTGCTGATGTTTGATTTGCCTCTAGCCTATAACACATTGATGCTGCTCGGGTATTTGCTTCACCATGAAGCTCACGGGCAAGGACAGAGATGGGTGCAGTAAACCTTTCCATAGAGGAACAGACCAGCAATTCCTGGCTGAGAAGTGACCCGTGTAGGTTGTAYGCATAGACATGAATTCAAAGTTCAGCATGCAATTCTGGCTCCAGCACATGCTCTGTGTACATGTTCTTAGTGAACATTTTTTAAGGTTTGTTTTGGCCTAGTTTTATGAACACAATTTAGAATGAGCTGGTAGGTGAAGTTTGGGAGGTCTTTGAATTGCAGCTCCAAGAGATTTCATTTTTACATCAATTAAGATCTGGTAATATCTTTAGCTAGTAAAAAGGAACCTCGTAAGGAGAGGAGTGCATCAGTTTAATGTTCATATGGTAATTACCTATTTTGGGGTGACATTTAGTAGACTGAAGTTCACTGCTCTTCATTTTATCCCTTTGTGTGGGGATTGSTGGAAAAGAACGTGTACTTAACATTTTGGGATGTGACAAAGAAGGAGAAAATTATACCCCTTGGCTTTGCTCTTTTGATCTTGTATTTTTACCAAGGTGAAAATGTAGTGTGAGTCAGATTCTAGCTACAAAGTACATCTAGGCTATTTCTGTATAGGACTTGAAGAGAAATTGCTCATTCAGATAGCAAAAACATTTATTTCATGAAGGAGAATGTTTTTTTTTGGYACCCATCAGTCCTTTGAACATGTGGTTATTCAGACTAAGCAGTTGCTTTGTAGCAGCCAGCTGAGTTTGGTGTTKTTGGAGATAGAGCAGAGATATTAAATCTACATTAAGTCCAACTATACCTGAATGTCAATTTAATCTGTAGGCAAATTAAAGGATTTGTGACTKGTTTTATTTTACTGTTTTGTATGAAAGCAAAATTAATGCATCTCTGACTTTTAAATGTGAATAATTAACGTGTATCTAAATAATTATAATGGGTACAAACCTCAGTTTCAACCAGTAAAAACCAAAACCGGTGTTATTTACCTGCATTTTTTATCCCTCTTTGTTTTAGCATTTGAGAATAACAGTTGGACGTTTGAGAATTAGCAGTTTTAAGAACAATAGAAGTTAAGGTTCTGACACCTGGAGAGGATATGGTGTGTATGAGACAGACTAAATATCTCTCTAGGCTTCATGGGGAGCTACCAGCAGGGAGGGTAATTATATGGAGCCTTACTTCCATACCATGAGTCTGTCTATTATAAAATAAAGTTGAGGATATACTGGAGAAAAGTGAACCCATCATGTCTTCAAGTTACACTAACACATGTAAAATTTGCAATGACTTTCCTCTCAATTTTTTGTATACCTCTGAAAAAAATCTTCTCGTGAGGTAGGTAGATATGTTTTCAAAAAAGTGAGAAATTCATGCCTGAGGAAACATAAGTAGCTAAAGGTGAGAGGAAAATGGGCAAAGAAAGAACTTGGATGCTGATAACAATGGAGCCTGAGAGGCATATTTAAAGCAGCAATTCCTCTGCTTTTCAGACACCCTGCAGAATAGCAGGAAGATATTCAGGGAGGTTTTCTTGTGTTGCTGAGAGAAATGAAGGACTGTTTCCTTTGAAAAAGGCCCTTTATTTTATGGCCTCGTGAGAAACGAAGTTTAATGCTATTCCTGCAGTATATTGACAATAAAGATGCYTAAATAATTTTAAAAAGTCTCTTAAAAGATACTCTTAGAATGTGTCATAGTTCAGGATTTGCATGGAGGCAGAGAGGGAAGAATAAGATTATTGGACCAAATCATTGTCTGATCCACACTGATGGGGAGGGATCTCCTGAAATCTCTATTTCTGCTGCTGGCCATGAGTCTGGCCCATTCCTCACTGCTTGAGCCTGTAGTATACAAGAACCACACATTTGCTGATGGATTGGATTAGTACACTTGGAAGAACTACACTGTTCAATTATAGCTGTTTCTTTTAAAGTAAGTATTGTGTAGTCTTCTACAAAATATATTTCCTGAACTAATCATAAAAGCAATGCCTGCTGCTGAAATGAAGCACCAGAATCTGTCTAGTGCAAATCTACCAGCCAGAGAAGTTCCTTTGGTTTATACCAGCTTGAGGATCTGTCTCAGTTTTCATTGTTCTGATAGAGGCTTTTTCTGAAAAGAAAGAGGCCATTAAAAGTGGCTGCAGTTCGAAGCAAAGTTTGCAAACAAGTTTTTATGTAAAATTGTATTGAGTGCACTGATTTGCTTTTAAAAAACATCAAATCTACTGAAAATCCAACCAAATTAACTAGAACTGCAAAAATTTGGATTATAGTTGGTAATTTCATCTAGCTGATAATTTTTTACATTTAAGGATTTTTCCAATTTGTCTAAAACTTGAGTTATTGGCTTAAAAATTAATGACCGTAACAAAGGAAATCTTCACAGGATTACATCCAAATCTAAGTAGAAGAGTTCACTTTGAAATAGAATTAATTTTAAAACTTGTTCTTCCTCTAATAATATTATGGGATAGTTTGTGTTGAGTTAATTTGAAGTTTTGCCTTGATTTTTTTCATTATGAAGGTGGGAATCAGTTGCTCACTACATTTAGCACATYTGTCCCAGTAACATGCAGAAGAAATTTCTTTCAGACTCAGAAACACCCCTGTTAACTAAAGAGCAGTAGTGTGATATGAAGTAGGGATATTTGCTGAACAGAAATATGCTGCATTTTCATCTCTAAAAAAACTACCAGAAGGGGAAGATCAGACTCTTTCCTCCTTCCTCAGAAGAGGAATTTTGTTATTAAAATGTTTCTTCAGAGTGTCTTGCAGTGTCAGAAATCAAAGGTCATAAAGGTAGAAGGCAGGGTTTATTTATTGCTACCTTGCTACTCTAATTAAAGGGTCAGAAGCAGCCAGAGAGTCCTGTTTCCTTTTGATTSTCAGCAAACCCCTGCAATTTATTTTGGAATGGGTGGAGACAAGGGAGGATAAAATAGACATGTCCTTCTGGCTGCTGATCTTTTAAAGTCTTTGATTACTATCTTCTTGATTTTTGTCTGCTTTGCAAGAGGGAGGAGCAGGGCACAGGTAAATTAAATAAATGCATTATAATCTGATGTGGAGAGGAGTTCTGAAAGAGTCAGGAATGAGTGCCGCTGCTACTATGAGTTGCAGAAAGGACCAAGTTGMCTAGGATCTAGTTTGTAATTGCCTCTCTGCTCTTCCTTTAATGTTTAAGTAGTTTTTAACATTATTCAAATGTATGTATGCTTTTAAATTTCTTAGTTCTTTTTCTGTTTAAAAATGTACTGAAGAAATAAACTCAGCAGGTGCTTAAGTCAGTGAGTGTAACTGCAGCTGCCCTCTGGACTCTGCATGGAAGCAGTTGAATCTCAGGAACCCAAGGGAGCGTTTATGGACCAGAAGGTGGTCAGAAGGTGGTGTGTGCTCTGCACCAAGGCATTTGACCCAGGATGTCACCCAGCAGAATCATGCCCACCCTCCTTTCCTTGCACTGAGTGCTTATAATGTGTCACTTATATTGGAAGCTGTGCCAATGTATTTCTGTGTGTGTGTGTATATATATATGAACATCTTTATGTACATGTAAGCACAACTAACTATGTGGGAGATGATTGATTTACCTCACTCATGCTGTTAATTTSCAGAACTCATTGCCATAAAGACTTAGGGGCTTAGACATTCCTGAAACAATTATGCTGTCATGGTTAAATCTCAGCTGTGTGTGGGTTGAGGTTAGAGAAGAAGCAGGACTTTGCTCAGTTAGTAGTGATGGTCTTGTTCCTGTCTGCAGGTTTGGGTGTTTGGTCACCCTGTTTTGTACTTGCCATATGCACCTGGGTGAATTGCCTGAAATTGAAGGGTAGAAAGGGAATTAATACTTACAGATTTTCTTCCTAATCCCTTCTTCAGAGCATCACGTTGAAGATATTATTTGTTGACTGCAGAACTGCCACCATGAGCTGTGTTTTCAGTGGAGTCAGCTCTCTTGCGCTTACAGGGAGGCACTAGAGTTTTTAGTTTTTCAGCTTCCATTTTGGATCTTAATATTTGATGTTAATCTTAAAGCCCTGTCAACCTTATTTCAAGCCACTATTYGAGATTTTTGGTTTAGCTTTTTGGTAAGAAGTTTTAAAAAATGGTACAATTACTCTAATAACATCTCCAAATGTATGTAAACGATGATGGCATTTCTAACTGCTTCCTGATTGTTGGAAACATGACTCATGGGGTCTGGTTTTTTTTGAAGGTGGATGACACTAACTGTACCAGCTGCAGAAGATCTGGCTTTCAGCCTGTGAAGATTGTCTTATTTTGATTTTTTTTAAAAGACTTAAAATAAGTAGCTGTTTTATGTGGTCTGTCTGCTTCTGTTTATTGAAGTTCCCTTTTAATAGTGTAAGCACAAAATTATACATTCAAATTAAGCTCTTTTCAGTTGCCAACACTGTCAAACCTCCAAAACCATTGTTTAGGGGGGAGGAAGATAGTAAATAAAAAAAGTTATCAAATCTTAGATAAAGAGAAAATTTAATGGTGGACTGAAGGCCTGAAAACAGGCTCATGTGATGAAAACCATTAGTGTAGGCAGTGGTGCTAAATGATGTTACATAATGCACAGCAGATATTTATGGCCAGGCTGGTGGCTGGCAACAGCCTCCTGGAGGCATTAGAGAATTCATCTTTTATTCTGCTCTAGAGGAACCATTTCAGACAGAACCACTCGGGGACAGTGGCTGCAGCACCACAGAAGCAGAGGGAGTGCAGACAGTCCACGGCCAGGTAGCTGATGTAGGCATTGCATTATCTCACCCACTCTTTTAATTTGTGCAGAACTTATAAAAATATGCTGGGTGCCCCAACCAGCAGTGCTGCCAAATGGGAGCTTCACGTGTGGTGTGAGGGAATGTACACTGTTGTAAGTGCCATATTACAGAAGGGTAAATGGAACTTCCATCCTAAGCAGTTCTTCTAAACCTTGTTCAATGCTGACATCCCATCCTTTTGATTAAAACGAGCTGGCAGTCGTGGTTGTGTGTAATCAAGAAATGAAAGATTTTGTAACACCTTTTATTCCCTGACATGTGGTGAGGGAAAACATCAGTCTGGTTTTACCTACATGCTTTATCTGTCATAGGGCAAGGCTTGTCCAGTTTTCCCATGGCTTGTGCAGTTTCTCTGAACATCCACATTGCCCGTCTGCATTTGTTTCTGCAGTGGACCTAATTGTACATTATTAGGTGATGTGTACTAATCTACTGGCCTGTGCATAATAAAACAACTGTGCCTGCATTGTAATGGCATATTTAGCTGAGTGGTGTTGCTTGTTTTGTTGTGCTTCTGCTGTTGCCAGTAGTTTCAGGATGCTATTACAGCACACATGAATCATGCCTGTTCCCAGGCCCCCATCCCAACTGTCAGACTTTGTGCTGGGCTGGGATGGCAAGTTGTGATGCTTTATGCATGATTAGTTACTTTAAATACCTTTCATTCTTATTTAATGTCTGTTCTAGGATGGTCTTTCCTCAATTTGTTGCTGTCCCTTAGCTGTACACTTTAATCTCGTCCTCTTAATTTGTGATCTTTGCAAATGATCACCTATGGCTCCCCTAAAATGCTCAGGATTCGGTGCTGTTTGTACTCAAGGATTTCCAAGCTGAAAAATGAAATTGTGCTTTTGATTTTGGGCCGGTGGAGACTCTAAATGTCACAGAGGTGGCATTTTCAGACTTTTAGGGTAAAGTTGGTATACTATTGATTGTATGTATTCATTGCTGGTTGTGAATGAGCTGTTAACATGTCTGCTTTTTGACTAAAACAAGAATGAAGAGTAAAGAAAAAGGAGACCAGTTAAAAGCACAACAGGTAAAATGTGGTCTCAGTAACTTGTAGGGTAGGTTTTAACCTGTACTCTTAGCTGCAGTAGACTTGTGTTCCTCAAGGGTTATGGATAAAGCTGGTGTTGCTGGGATTCAAAACAGAATTAATTAATTTTTAGAAATATGTAAAAAAAGGTAGATACTCTAGACATTCAGTCATCCTATTTTTATATTTACCAGAYTGACTAAAGGGCTATTTGATTTTCTTTTTGGGCTGGAGTAGGAAAACACAGATGCCTCCCTGAAGCCTCACTGGTTGCTGCTGCCCAAGAGCTTCCCATGCTTTTTGTAGTCAGAGACTGTTAAAAATGCATAAATCTGCATGAAGGTGCATTTTATTGGGGAACTAAAAAAGCATTAAAATAGCAATAAGGCCACTAAGGGTACTTTTCCCAAAATTCCTCTCAAAACAAAAGCTATGGTTCCTGTAGGGATTCGTTCCCTAAATTTACAGTAATTTTTTTTGAGAGTGTAGATGAGTAATGAGTAAATTCAACTGCTTGTCTTGTGTAGTGCTTCCTTTTTGAACAACTAATAGTATGTGAGGAAAAACTAACTCTATGATCTAATGACTCCTCTTCATGTTGCTTTATGAGTTCTGAAATGGAGCTCCTATTCAGAGGAAATGTCAGACTGGATAATGTAAGGCAGAGAAATTAGGATTAATTTCTTTGCTCTTGATGTAGAATTATAGTTTTAAATGTTTTATAGCACCCTGGGCAATCAACTTAGAAGTTTTCTTTGGTATCTGTCAGAAAACAACTGATCATAAATAGTGCACTGGAATACAAACTTGCCAATCAGGTGCGTTGACTGGCATTTCTGATGTACACTGTACAAAGAATTTCCCTTTAAGGGGAAGTTGCAGTATTGATCTTATCTAGTTGCTATTCCTTCCCCATATTTAGGCAAACATGGAATTCTGGGTGCACTGTAAGGTTAATTGTATCTGTTAGCATAGCTTTAGGTATATGCTGTTAAACTGATTGACTAAACTTTTGTTTGTTGAGGCATCTTACTTCCTACTTTCATACACCTTAATTGCTTCAGGTTCTCTGAAATCTATTTCATGTTCTTCTAGAAAAAGTTTGGAATCCCTTCATTGTTCTGATTTAGGAATTCTGTATGGCTTATGCATCAGGCTTCTTTTGAGTTGAATATGTATGGGGAGACTGATATTACAAAAGCAGTTTGTTTGGAATGTTCACTATTTCTGTGTAAATATTAGTTTAATTTTTGTCTCTGTGTAAGACTAATACTTGGGAATGGCTTTTTCTTTGTGGTACTATTGTTTGGTCCTATGCAAAATGGACTAAGGGACAATTTAAATCCTTTAGATAAAGGTCTTACTGAGTTTAGTGAATTTGGGCTCATTCTTTGAAGGCAAACAGTGAGAATAAACTTCATCAAGGTCTTTCAGCCTCTATCTCCTCTGGCCACATCACTGGCTATAGACAGGCTATAACTGGACTCTCCATATGACAGGAACTCCAGCCAGTGCCTCTCTTGGCGGAGCAACCCTGTCCGAATACAAATCTGTTCACATCATGCTCAGGTTCAAGGCTTCCAGGTGGCCATAAAATTTTGGGGTGAGATGGTCTTTAAATGTGGGTCTCTAGACATTGTTTGACTGCGAATTCAGGTAAGATGGATTCTAATAGGCTTAACATGGTTTTTTCTGTTTGCACGGCAGCTGTGTTCAGGAGCAATGTTACAAGGAGAAGATTGTCAGTCATTGCTAGGGCTGAAAGCTTTGCAAGGGGTGAAACAATGTACCATTCTCGGATAATGGGAATGAACCATAACCATCCTTTACATCTTGGCTACCAAAGGTCTGGTTGCTTGTAGAGGTATCAAGTGAAGGAATCCAAGAGTTGTGACTGCTGTTTACACAGGATTGTAAGTGAATACACCCTGTGAACACTCTTGATTGGTTTTACATTTAAGCAATTTCTCTTGCTGGGCCTCAAACACCTTCTACTGAGATCTGCAGATTCCCACACTGAGGTAAATCATCCCTGTTTTGTTAAGGCTTTTTAAGTTAGAGGCTTCTGATTTCAGCACATGTGCTTCTATTTGGCCTTGGAATTACACAATGCTTTTTTGCTTTCTTTGGGCAAGAATTCTTTTCTGTTTATTCTCGCACAAAAGAAAGAGAATGCAGTAATAAAATAGTCAGTTCCTCAGCTGGCATAAATCAGCATAGTTCCACTGGTTGCCCTAATTTAGATCCAAATTTGATCAAATAATTTCAAATAGGTTCACAGAATGAATTAAGTTGATGGGGGAAAAAAATCCTTAGGTGCCTAAAACCCAAAGTCTAATTTTCCAGTAGAAGGGCATCAGCTGCTGCCTTGTGCATTCACAGCCTCAGAGTGGCTGCTTATGGCTCAGTAACTCATACTGGCTGTGAAGGAGACACTTGGCTGCTCCCTTGGCYGGTGCAGAAGAAATGTTGGCTGCTGGCTCTTGTGAAAGAGCAGAGCTATAAAATGAGGAAATAATAAAACATGATGAGTAGGTTAGGGTCACAAAATATTGTAAATAGAAGCATGTTGGCCTTTCTGTTCTTTTTAAAGCACTTTGTATGTTGGCTAGCCAGCTTCCTGGATGTCTGCCTTCCCTTAACTGTTTGGCTGTCTGGTGATRTATAAGGGGGGAAAATAAACTGTTGGTGACCTTCTGTGTAAATTAAGGGCCGAAAAAACTGTTTTCTTGAAATTTCTTTCCTTTCAGACCTTTGTCTTATTTTAGCAATGATGTCTCCTCTGTCCAGCTCTCACCCCCAGAAGTCTTGGTAGTGTATAGGATAGTACAGGTGAATTGCTGTAACCAGTACTTATATTAACATCTTTAAACATTACAGGAAARCAAATATCAAATAATAGTGTACCTTGTCAGAAGCTGCCATGCCAGGAAATGAGAGCAATTGCCAGGAGTGATGCACAGCCATGACTTGGTGTTTACATGTGAACTTCTTGCTCACAGGGCTAAGCTGGCCTGGCTTTTATAAAGCCTGGAGCAGTCAGAAGACAGGGGCTCAGTGGGACTTCTGTTACCAATGGCTTTGAGTATGAGATCGTGTGTGAGCACTGAGGGGTGCTGGGTGTCCYAGGGTGAGGGGCAAGAAAATATAAGTGTAAAACTGCAAGTCAGGCCCAGGGCACTGTATCTGTCTCGTGTGTGTGGATTTCACAGGAAGGTTGAACCAGAGTGTGCAGGGCTTTACTGCTGAGTCTTATATGAATTATCTTGTATTGTGTGAAGGATTTGATTTCAAGCTTCAAGCAAGAGCTTGGGATTATTCTGTATTGCTATAATGAGCTATGGGGCAGACAGGATTGTGGATTCCACATTCATTCTTGGGGATTTTTTCCTGAGCTTTTACAAGCTAGTATTGTGTAATTTTTTGGAGGAAAAAATAAATTTTTATTTATTTCCATTTTGCTGCTGGGTGCAAATACCAGGGTTATTATGGGAGGGTACAGACATTTGAGATGCATCAAGAAATATTTTGTATGCTTAGCTAGAAGGACTAACCTGCTTTTGAGCTTGGTGCTCAACATCAGTCAGTACTTACCCAGGTGAGATGGAAAGAWGGGTAAAATTCCTTCTGTGGACACAGACTGAAGGAACATTCTGTGTGAAAACTCAGTAGCCTGTTATTAGAGGACAATAGCTTTACAAACCATGAGATGCTCTTTTGCCGATTCCCACCTAGGAATGTCCACCTGTGTGCAATTCCACCAGGTCTGCGGCCTAACAGATGGTCCTAACTAATGAAAAGAGTCATTTTAATTAGTCCATCTAAAGACATTTATTCACACTGGTGGGCGCTCCCAATAAAGTTTCAGAGACTAGGATCTGTGCTGCTGGCTTCCAGCAGTCACCATCTGTTTGGTGGCAGAAACTGGCTGTGGTATCACTGCATGTATTTCCCCCTCCAGTGGGCTGGAAACAGGTTTAAAGCGTGGGGAAGGAGGGGGAAAGGTCTCCTGGTTGCTGCCTACAGCAGTTTGAAAGATGTGGTATCCCCGATTCCAGACCTAGGATTACAACAGCTTATCCTGCTATCTCTAGCAGCAGTTTCGGAAAGCAGCTTTGGAAATCATGCTCATTTCCTCTGGCAGTAGTTTTTTAATATTTGAGAATACCTTAAGTGTATTTGCTAAGGCTCTTTCTTAGGCTGTTGGCCTATTTCTTAATTGAATATAGAAAATCCCTCTATTTTTAATGACTGTTAGAAAATAATCTAAAATAATTAGAATTAGAAATGTCATGCCAGTAATGCTTATTCTGGGAGTACAGGAGTTTGCATGTTAAAGAAACCACACTGGCTGCATRTTAAAGGGAACCATTTAATAGCAACATTCAATTAAAAATTGGGAGGGATGGTAGGGAGTTGGAGCAGTACAATAGAAGATTTGCAAGGCTTTATTGCCCATGACTAGCTTATTTGTGTCCTCTGCATACTGACAAACTAGTTTAGTTAAAGGGATAATTAAGCCAGGGGGAAATTACAAAATTTCCTGGAGAAGAAACACAGGCTATGGCTGAGACGGGAATTGTGGGAGTTCAGCATCCTTCAGGATAATTCTGACACTAAGTGTTGTTTACATATTCGACCTACTTACGGCCCTTCCCTGGATGACTCCTAGATTCTCTCCACTCCCAAACACCACATAAACTGTATTTTTTGCAGGTTCTAATTTTCAGGTCTGTTTAGATGAAAGCTTTTTACAGGAAAAGGATAGTGGTAATATTAGATTTAATAAAGACTTCCTGGTAAGGTTTGATCAGACAAAGTCAGAAGTCTGAACTGTTGGGAGACCTTCCAAATCATTGTGTCTGGTGTCTTCTTTCTCCAAGTAAATAAAGGTATATTCAATTTATTTTCTCATTTTTGTGGTTTCATTTTCATGTCCTTTAGCTTTTGCTGAAATTTTTTTTCTGTGTAAAAACTAAGGCACTGATGCCAATAACATTTCTCTAGGAGGTATTACTTAAAAGATAATCACACAAATCATGAAACATACTAAAATAACAAGGTTTGGCATGATTTTTGTAACAGTCAAAGGAAAAGATCTGGTAGAAGCAGTTGTGCCCATTTTGGATTAGTACATTTATTTTGATATCCCCTCCCTCCCCTGTGTTAATGTGATTAGATTTTCATTGTTAAATCACCTGCCATTCTCAAATGGCCTGAGGGGCAGCCTTGAGGTCATATTCACTCCTGCTGTCAGTATTACTTGTGGAACTCTTCCTCCTTCAAACTGCATTTACCTGTTGTCATGTGGATACTTGCCATTTCGTTGAAACTGGGAGACTGACTTTTGGCAGACAAATGGGCCTGACCTTTCCTCAGAAGGACCCAGAGTCTTCTGCCCCTGAGACAAATTGGTTTAAGAGACAGATTTGTGCCAGGATGTGTGCAAACCACTTTAAAAATGATGGCTCCCACCCCCCAAACCCTACAGCTTGGCTACCCAAGTGGTAATGTTTTGTTGCTGTACTGCCTGGTCATGGGACACGATCCTGTTGCTTGTCAAACACAGAACCAGTGTGTCCTCACCCCAACGTGTCTGTGTTCGGTACAAGATGTCAACAGACTGGCAAACAACAGGATGATGTAGCTCTGGGCAGACCCAGCTGTGGCTGCAGGCTGTTGTCAAGCACCACACACAGTCATGACCACAAAAATTAAAGGATGTGAATGCTAGCCATGAGGAGCTTCATAAGGGAAAGCATAAGGATGTGTGTTTGAGAGTTTAGTTAATAGTGTTAGATTGGCTCATGGGCTGATTGCAGGTAGAAGCCAGGTGAGAAATGGTGTGTGTAAGAGCTTTAAAATAATAATGGGAATATAAATTAAAAGGAAAAATCCAATAGGAACTCTTAAACTAGAAAAGAAACTTCTGGTTCAGGAAAGAGAACAGTAAAATTGGAGAAATTTGACTATAGATTTACTMATTTCTAATATATTTCTTGTGACATCCACTGCTAGCTATCACCTGAGATAGGTCAAACTATACCAAGCCAAGTAAATCTGTTTCAGAGTAATCTTGATTTTTACATCTATATATAGGTAAAATCTGCTAAGATGCTACACTGRACCAAGGGCTGGTGTCAGATGGGCTCCATTTGCTTGTGCCAGAAGACTGGGGCAGGCAGTTGAAGGTGACACCTTTAATGGCTGAAAGCAAGACTCATCAGCAGGTATCTGTCATGGGCTCCTCCTCTGCCARTCATGCATAGTCCACCAAAGCCAGTCCGATGGCTTCCACGCAGTGAAGAAATTCCAGAGACTTTTGAAGGGTATGACTAGAAAGGAGAATGCAAGCATAATTTGGGCTCAATCAAAGATGCTTTGTGAGGACCAGATAAATGGTGAAGGTGTTAGGTCTGATGGTTATCTTCAGGCAAACTGTAGTTAAGAATTACTGGAGACCCTTTTGGGTGGAGAGGAACTGTAGGGGACAATTTCAGGTTGAAGTAGATAAATGGTTTTTAGACCAGTGTTCTGTTGAAACCATACCTGTTTTAGGCTGTAGTCATCTGAATGAAGGACTTAATATGGCAAGTTTTTCCCCAGCTCAAAATTACTTTATGGGAGAAAGGAAGTAAAGTGGTGTTGGGTTCCTATTTTAGCCCTTAAGCACAATATGAAAACCATTAGTCTGGGTGATCCTTTAAAAAATTCTCATGCTAATTAGGTAGACTGAGATTTTCCCATATGAATACCTTTGCAAGACTTATTGTCTAGTCTGAGATAGATATCTCTGTCTCTGGTTTTAATAAAAATATCAAACGATGTCAGTTTTATCTCATTGCTAAACAGCAAAAAAGAAGGCAATTAAAACTCAGGATCTTTCATGGCATRGGAAATCTGATTCACATCCAGTTCTTCTTCAGGCAGATTAGACAGCACAGTTYGTGTTTTGAGATTAAAAACAATATAATGGAAAGAATTGGTAGCTGGATAGTAAACTGGGCTGAAGGATGGGTTTTGAAAAGACCAAGATCTTAAAATACTTGTAAATTGGGAAGGAAGTGTTATAGGGAGAAACATCCATAAGAAAAGGGAAAATGAGATGAAAATGGACATGAGGGAGGTGGGAGTTTACTGAGGACATAATGGGCTGAAAATCAGGAAGCCAAGAAAGATCTGTGTAATGAGAGAAGTAATGGAAAATGAGTTGCAGGTGAGGACTGATTTCAACAGGATCCCATGAGAAGGGAGGTGTGATGGCAGGAGGAACAGATGTACAGCAGGAGAGACCCCTGGTTTGAAGACCTGTCAGTCCAAAGATTTGATCCAAAGGTCATCATAGTGTGAGTTTTCAGATAGGCTTCATCTCAAGCATTTAAGGTTTTGAGGTTTCATCTAGACCAGATTGGTTATTTATTTAGTGAAAGGCAATGCCGTTAGACCTGTCATCAGTTTCTTTTCATGGTATTGAAGTGGTTAATATTCTTGCTGTTGCTGCTACATTGTTGTTGCATTTATTGTACCATATGTCCTCACCGGGGTGTCCAGCTTGTATGAGCATCCTTGAATTTCTTAAATAACCTGTGCTGCCTCAAATGCATAGACTATGAGCTCAAGTGAAGTTGCTGCTTTCTTTCCTGACCACATTTGCACTCTAGACAAAGTGAAGGTGAGGTATGGTTTGGACTGGTCTCTTGGGCTTGAAGCTCCCTTTGCAAAATTCCCTGCTGAGAACAGGGGTTCTTTCTAAGCCTCTTAAAAGGCAAATCCTGTGTTGTCGAAGGAGAGTCTCATTTTAATGCTGGTAGTAACTGACAACCTGTGAGGATTCTGTTTATCCAAAGGACAGGTGTAGCAACAACCCTGACCTTCACTTATGCTCCCTCTGATATGCTGGAATGTGTTTGTAGGCTTTTCTCCTACAGCASGTTTTTTTCAGTGCCTTAGGTCATGGATCTGGTTTCTACAGAAAATATGCCTGGAAAACCTGAGTGAGCTGATGCTGTTGTTGCATATGCTTGGATTTTCTCTGTCTCTATCAGTAGTTGAGCTCTGAAGACTATAGTGGTTTGAGGAGGTTTTAGTTGGAAATACCTACAGCTGAAGGTGATCTGAAGATATGAGTAGAAAATCTTCATGAAAGGTCTTTGTGAGAGGTGAAGYAGTGAACATTTGGTCTTGTTCTTGAATATCAGTCAAGGATTCAACTCTACTCATTTAACTGCTTCAAATAGTAGATGATGTAATCTCTGATGCTTTTAGCTGCTCAAGATTGTAGGCATTTATGTTTGTGATATCTGACCAATTTCTCAAAGTAATAAAGGTTTCTGAATTTTCATCTGTGTTTCATTGAAGTCCTATCACGCTCAAGTACYCAAGTCTCTGCTTTTTAAAAATCTGATTCTGGGTCAGATAGAGACAGATATTGGTCAAAGAACATTTATTTTACTTTACAGCAGAGCAAAATATATCTTTTTCTTGTGTGAACTGAAGCTGGATTGAAGTTTCAGTTTCCAGGAAAAGCCCTGCTTTCACTCTGAGACTCTGAAAATGAGTGAAAATTTCATTCTGGGCCTTGCCAATTCGACTATCAAAAATGTCATTAAAATCAGTAACATTCTATGCAACATCTTTTAACAGAAATTGCATGGTCAGGGCTTCCTTCAGCAGAACCATTCATTACTATTCCAGCCTGTGTACTTCATTTTTTAGAGGTTGTGTGGTTTGAAGTTTTCCAAATGATTAAGTTTCTCTGTGAAGGAGCATAAATCAGCAATATGCAGAACAAAAAGAGGAGGGAAAGAGAATGTGAAAATGGGTTGCTGAGAGAAATGAAAAAAAACCCCATCATAATTACAATCCAAATTGAAAACCAATGCGAGGATATATTTTTCTCTTCTTTTTAGCTGTCTTCATCTGGGTTACCCTTCCCTTTTCTTTCATGCACGTTGTCTGAGCTTTAGTTATAAAGCATGAACAAGAGAAGTTAATTTTAGCTTTTGTGAGTTATGGCTGTGCTTTTCATTTTCCTGCAGGTGTTCTGCACAGCAAGACAGGCTTGTTGGGTCTGTTGCACGCTGCCCACAGAACACTGGTAACATGCAGCTGTGCAGAAACATCTGGACAGCTTGACTTGAAAGCAYTTGGAATGTGTGCATGTGAATTTTTCCTCTAGTCAGGTAGTCATGATATGTAGTGTGTTCCATGGGCCATTGCTTTTCTGGCCTGAGCAGCAGAGGACTTTGATGTTTGCTCGTTTCTGTTTGGGTTTTTTTTRTTGGGTTATTTTTTTTTTCTCTTGCAATATTTTATTTTTTTTTTAAATACTTCTTGCCTCTTCCCGTAAGGCTGGAGCACACATGTGCTTTATATCTGGGATGCAGAAGTGGGGGGAGAAATGGGAAGCTGCTTCTTCTCAGCTCAGACATTGGGCTAGTGTAGGCTCATACCATTGATACTGAAATGGTACACTGGGAAATTAAATGCACCTAGCCACTTATAGATACGTCATGCACTTCCTTGCTTTTTACACTGCTGACTTCCTTAAAGATCCCCTTCTAGCMCTCAAGCCTTCCCCAGCTTCCCCCAATCCAGCTTTTTCCCAATCCTGGTATTATTTCAGTCTTTCTAGGCTTTTGAAGCTTCTAGTTTATTCAGTTCAGGACCATGGCTCCTATGCTAYCTTTAATGGAAAGTGCAGTGGATCTTTTTGCTTTAACCCTGTTGGAGTTCATTTGGATGCTAGATCCAGAATTTTTGGGTCTGATATAATATTTTTTGACTGTTTGCTCAGAGCACTTGGTGAAAAYGGTCCTTCAGGATTTCCTCTACACTGATCATCACCTTTGCTTTGAGGGGCTTCTTGGCTTAGCATAGACACAGCTATGTTTCTTCTTTCAGAAAATATGCCAGCAATGTATTTTTATTTGTACTTCAGTGAAAAGCAATTTGACTCTTTCTGCTAAACTTGACTGGACATCTAAACAGATTGTGAATATTATCTCTGTGATTGCACTTGATCCAGCTGCTACTGAGCTTGAGAGAAAGTTTCCAGATGATTAGGAGAGAACTGCTCCTCTTGTGCTGGAGTGAAGTTTTTGGTGATGTGATTTTTCTTTTTTTTTTAGTTGGTTTTATTTTTTCAGTTTCTCACTGAATTGTAGTTTAATATTACACTATTKTGTAACTACTAATTTCCATTTTTTTTTCAGGTGGTTGTGGCTGATGGAAATCCTGAGGTTAGATTCCTGGCTGTATGTCAGTGTGGTAAAACATGCTTTGCTTTTTCTGCCTTCTGTTTTCTCATCTTTTTCCAGGTCTTTAATAATCTCCCAGTTATACAGCTTAAAGTTGCACTGGATTGTGTGGTGGTGGGGAAATCTGGGGACTGAAAACTGGAAAGCTTTCAGCACCTTTAAATATTTCTGATTTTCATTGCTGTTGTATGGGCAAAAAACTAGAAATGACTAGAGCTCACCAGCTTCCTGTTTAATTGCATCTTGAGCCCTGAAATGGCTAATAACCTAAAAACCCCTAGAAGGAGCTGTCTTTAGCAAGGTTTACTGGTACACCTATGCAGCAGAGAAGATGACAATATGCTCACTCTGTGGTTTTATTTGGCCAGATGTGAACAAGTACAGCTGTCTTAGCAATATGTTGTGCTAGMAAGCCTTTTATCTCAACTTATTTTGGCTAGACAGACTAGGGATTAAGGGAGCAGATGATGTGTAGACTTACCCAGCTGCATTCCGTGGCAGGAGGTTTCCCACCGAAGAGACCAAGCCAGCTTTGCCAACGAACGGTGGATAGGATGCAGCCAGCCACGACTTGCTTTGAGGTGGGCTGTATGCAAATGTCCACCCTGGACTTCTGCGGCTTTGGCCGTTAACCATCAGTTCCTCCTGTTTTCCATAACTGTGTTTTTAGCAGTAATTGCTCTTTCCATCGGGTTTCAAGATTGAGTGCTGTAAGAGAAGTTTATTATTTACTATCACTCCACCTATGGATATATTTTCTTTCTGAGTCTCCTCTCGAGTCCCCAGCCACTGCTGTCCACTGGACAAGAGCTCTGAGGAAGTTACATGAATGGGACAAGCTCCTGYTTTGCTCCTCATGTTGGTTTCCTTTCTTTTTTTTTGTGTGCACTGAACAACGTTAAAGGCTTTRCAGTAAATGTTATCTTGCAGTGAACAGAAAGATATAAATTGGTCCAGAATTTTGAATAGCTCAAATGTGAGAAATACAGCCTCAAAATCCAGTTTAATCTTACCTTTAATGATCAACCTATGTATGGAAAATATTTAATTCC
Organism: Amblyornis subalaris; assembly: GCA_018881555.1. NCBI lineage: Eukaryota > Metazoa > Chordata > Aves > Passeriformes > Ptilonorhynchidae > Amblyornis > Amblyornis subalaris. The sequence goes on from JACAXG010000042.1 coordinate 5,712,079, forward strand.
TAAAACTCAGACCTGTACTTTGCGGTTTGATGCTGTCCACTAATATAACCATTAATTTACCAGTTTGGTATTTGGAGCTGCCATCATGAAATGATTGTTCTAATGAGTTAAAAGTACCGTGGAAAGAAAAAACCATGTCAACTTCCTTATGGCTTGCAGTTTAGTTTTATCTGAGAGAGCTGTACTGAATTGGTTGTTAGTTTTTATCTAATGAGGGGAAGTATAGGCAAGATAGATACTTATTTCCTTTGTTTGCTAAAAGAACTAGGAAATTTAAGCAAGCTGAGCGTGTGTTTTGCTATTTCTGTCAAGAAAATACTTTTCTTGCAATTACAATCCTCTTTTTCATACTGAAAAAATAAAGTGCTGTCAATCTGACCTTTATGAAATACATTTTAAACTGCAAGAGAAACAAATAAGCAGTTTCTGACCTTGTATTTTGAAGGTGAGGCTGATGTTCCMTCACTAGCTTGGCTGACTTTCAGAATGGTGGCAACCACAGTTCGTTGTGGTACGGCGTTTAATCACTTTCGTGTCAATCATCAACACTCATGTCTTAGTTTTCAAACTATTTTTTTGTGTATGTGTGCACCCTGGTGAATACTAAATTATGTAAGCAGGTATTTGGGTAAGGACCTTTATTTTCTTCATTGTTTGTAAGACAGTTGGTAAAGATGCTTTTTGGATTAAGGTCTTGCCAGAACCTGGTTGAGATGCTGAAGTGGATTCTGACCTTTGGGTTTTGGCTAAACTCTGTCTTTTGTGTCATGTTCTCCACTGCAAGTGAAGAGTCTTGTAAGCTCCTCYGTAACTAGAGAAAACGTTTGAGAATTCAGCAGTTCCTCTAGGTAATATCAAAATTAAAGGCATAATTTTTTAAATTGGATTTGCAGCTTGGACCTACAACCAAACCACAAAGGCCTGTGTTTTGGATCCAGAGATTTGAATCGACCCTTAATTCTCTTGTCCAATATCTTGGAGGAGAGAGTTTGAGGTTGTAGTTCATGACTAATATAATGCTTATTGTTCTTTGAGAGTGGGTTATCTGTTGCAGTGAAGGTTTATGTACATGGCCAGGCCCTGGAGAGGCGGCTCTGTGTAGCAAGATTATTGTTTTGCAAATATTTGGTGTAAGATGAGCTTTATTTGTTCAAAGCAATTTGATGGCTGGCAGTACAATCTACATAAATAATTTCCTTGAGCTCCTCTTGCAGGACAAAGCAATGTTACCCRTTCTGGATTCCTGTGCCATTTTAGGCAAAGACACTTTAAAAAGTCCAAGAGCAGTGTCTTTCYGTCTTATTAATGGAGCAGGGTTTAAATCCTGCTTGACCTGTGAAAATCTGAAGACAGTCTTACATGTGTTAGTAACATCCAGATTGGATTAGTGTAATTCTTTGTTTGTAGTTCTGCCAGCATCATCATTCAGAAATTACCGCTTCAAAACACAGTAAYGAGAATGATCTCTGGCACTGCAGAAATAAGAAAGCTAAACAATCCAGACTTCTCTCTTCAGAGGCTCCCTGCTCTAACAAAATTGGCTGGAACATCTGTTTTCTGTCTTACACTCTTTAATGATTAGGTTCCTAATTGTTTGACTGGATGTCTGTGTAAGCACAGACCCAGGCGTTCTTGAGTTAATGCTGGACTTCTGGCACTAAAAAGCAATACTGAACAGATAAAATACAATCAATTTAAATGAAGCGCTTTTTAAATAATCCCTTCTTTGCTGTGAATTTTCTGGGAAGTTTTTGTTAAATTGGTTTCTTGCTAGTTGCAGCTAGTACAGCTCCTCAGCTGAGGGTATGTTGCAGATTTTAGGATTACTATTTTAAAGAGTTGCAGCCCTACTTTGGGATACCTCCTTAGAGGTATTTGATGTATAGACTCAGTTGTCATAGATGGAATAGTTTGCTGTTCCTTACTTAGAACACATGAAGACTGAAGAGTGTGTCTATTTCTGTCTGTTCATAGCTTTGTAGTTTGGGGAAAGAACAAAAACCAATGCTTAASTTTAACCACATGTTCTGCTAGAACAGAAATTGTTCAAATGTTTCCCTGTGCACTTCTGGAATTAGGTTGTATTGAAGTTATTATGCTTAGCAACCTAAATGGGATTTCTGCATATTGCTTTGTGCAGTCCCTTCCTAATGAGACCTTGGTCCTGAGGAATGTTTTCTGCTCTTTCTCACAGTCATTGCATCTTTGCAGGTGAAGACTGAAACTGTAAATTTCCTTTTCAGAATTTAAAATGTGGAAAAATCCCCCCCCCAGGAGAATATAATAGCATGTGTTTCTAGTTTGTTGGTTCCACACACAGAAAACCGACTTTGTGACTGTCTTTTTTTTAAACAACTGATACCAGAAGGTAGATCAAGAGTAAGCTCATGGAAAACCTCAGTTTCAACAGTATTATCTCTGGTTTTGTTATCAATGTAATTCTGCATCTGTGTCATACAATAAAACGGGTCAGCAGAAGTTTTTAACCTTCCTGGTTTTAAAGTCGTGGGTGTTTGTTCTGAGCAGGGATAACGTGCCCTGCTTGCTCTCAGTACAGGGGCAACAGAGGTGTGTGACATGGGAAGCTTGCAATGGGTTATTTATTCCCTCTCATTCAGGGTGTTTCAGGCCACCAGTAGGGTGGCAGTTACCAGCGTAAGTATACTCCTGCTTTCCTATTTCCAAAATATTTCCACAGCAGTGACACTGGAGAATTTTAAGGCTGCCTGTGCACTGTTACTTTTAGTGTTGCTTCTGTAATATCCATTTTTTTGAAGACAAATCTACCAAATACTCTTTTTTTGTACATCAATCTTCTACTGCCCTGTTTCATCTCATTCATAGATTAGTACTTAAGTTTTTTTCTGTAGCTTTTCTTTGTGGGTCAGATATGCATTTTTGTCAAATGTCTTTTTAAAATTAATTCTAATGTTCTAGTAACGCATAAGTGCTTCACACAGAAAGACAAGATTATTGGAAATTTGAGTAAAGAGGACAAAAGAACATTTCATCCCTGAAATATGCTTTACCTATGTCATTTCTTCAGTATCATCATGCTTTTAATTCAGCGTGCTACTCTGCTGAATAGAAAACCTAAGTGTTTCTGTAAGATGTTTATCCTTAATTTGTAATTACAGAAGAAGCTTTTTAAAGTGTCTGAAATGTTTTGCCTTTAGGTATGTTTGGAAATATTAGGTGAAGTGTTCTATGATTGAAAAGTGTGAATTCATCACAATATTTTGTGAACAAGTTCACAGAATAGACCAACTTCAGTGAAACTTTCCTTGGTTTAGCTTTCATGAGAACTGGAAAGAGTGTGAGCCACCCCAAAACGTCCTGGCATCTAGGAGAGTCAAATTTAGGAATTCAGCAATTTCGGGGAAGGGACTAGAGCCCTATCATCCTAATAAAATGTGACTATTTTAGAGTAGTCCCTACCTGTATGTTTGCTGTGTACAGCAGATCTGAAAGAATTTAATTTGTCTAAGGTTGAAACCATAGATATTTCCAATAAGCTGATAGCTGGCTGTTCACATGGTTTGGAGAAGACTGAGGACACAGACAAATCAGGTTTTCTAGCATACACCAGGCCACATGAACTGCTTTTAACACGTCCCAGGACTGAGGAAAGCATGAATGAATTTAATTAAAACAAACGCTACTAGACCAGCTTCTGCTTTCCATAAGAGGTTTCCCCAAAGCACTATTTCCAGAAGGGAACTCTGCACTTGACATCTGATCTTGTACCCAGTACAGGTGCCTGCAGGTTGCTGACTTTTACACAACAGTGAAAAGGGCAATACACCTCTTTTGCCAGAGTGGGACACACGGAGTGGATGAGATACAAGAAATCAAGACTTAGGACAATCTTATGAGATCTTTTCTGAGATGGGAACTTGCTGAAGCACAAACCTGAGATATCTCATGGTGGTACAATATCATTCCGTCCCCAAGCACGGTGTAATACTGTGGCTAAACTACCATAATGGGCAGAAAAGAGAGCTCAGAAAAAATATGAGTGCTTGTGTGTGGATGTGGCTTCCTCACACATTTTAAGCTCTTCATTTTGTATCTGATTTTCTTTAAACGTGTGGTACACATTGACAGCCTTTACTTAAAATTCTATTCCCTCAAATGATGTTAATATGTTGCAAACTATTCAGCTGGGAAATGTGCAGCACAATTTCTTTCCTTTTAAGGGTTGAGAGGTCCTTATCTAATGTTTCCAACAGTTCATCTGTGAGGTTCTCACTACCTCAGACTGTGCCTCCTATTTCAAAAGAAATTGCAACAGATTTAATGAAGGGAACATTTTGAAACCAATTTCCAGTATTCTTTTCCTAAAGGGATTAAACTACTAATGTAAATGTTCACAATAAAGCAATACTCACACATATGATGAAATTCGAGATCCAATCATTTTCTGGCATTCACACACTTGGAGAGAGTTGATTGAAATTAGTGCACCCTTCATGTGCCCCTGCCTTTTCCCTCAATTTGTCACACTATTCAGTGCATCAAATAGAAATTCCATTGGATTTTAACTGATTTAACCCCTGCAGTAGGCAGGTTATAATTAACCCCAGTTTGGAGGATATGGTGGAGGTCATGCTGTAGACCTACATCAAGGTACAGAATTGAATGACAGTGTATATTTTCATGGTATATTGTTCTAGAAACACGTACTAAAAAAGAAGCATTTCTGCAAATAAGGGACTAAAGGGGATGAAATTTTTTCTCTGAAATTAGAGAGTACAGAGACAATAGATTTTCTTCCTGTTAGAAGCTTGAATTTATCAAAGTAAGGAAACGAAATACCAGACTCCTGGTTAGAATCAGATTTACACATATTTTTGGTGGGGAAAAAGCATTTTGTTTTTAAAATTAAAATGTTCTTACTGAAATATTTAATACAGCACTGAATTGTTTTTCTTGTTTTTGATGTTTAAAAGGAGCTGTTCTCCCACACAGTTTTGCATGAATAAATATTTTCAGGGGTGTGATATCAAGCCAAACATCCAGGAAGGGTCTAGAGCTTTGAAATTTAGAATGCAAAACTGACTCTGGCAAGCATTAATACTGAAAGATGGCAAAGAATTTCCCAAGAGATGTGTGTTGTGTCCCATAAACCAGACACTATGGAAAGAAACTGATGGAAAGGCTGGTTGTTGTTACACACCCTGAGGGTTGTTCACAAAAAAATGTTTGTGTAATGTTTGTACCTATAAGAAAAGTACCTTAAAGAAGCCTTGGAGATTGATCATGAGGGATTTGAATTGCTCCAATATTGATTGCAATAATAACCATGCAAAATCCAAGGAAAGCAGGCTTTTAGAGCTACTCTAGTGTAGTGCTGCTTTCATAATGCAATTTGTTGAATGGTCAATATAGCCAGAGGATATTTTGGACCTAATCCCTGGAAATGAATCAAGTGCTTTATGATTTAATAAGGTTGGAAAATGGGTACTACTTGTATCTGAGTAAAACCTTCTAGTGCTATCATCCAATTTGAAATACTTGTTAAGGGAGAGCACTAGATGAAGCAACACGAAAGTGACTTTGAGAGACTGTAAAATGCCCTGAGATATTTTGATTAGGATTCATCAGTTTACAGCACAAGAGTGGGGTGGTGGTCAGCGGGATTGCAGCTGATGTTGATCCCAGCTGCATGGAATAAGTGTGTGGGCAAAGRGGCAGCAGAAACCTTTGTGGGAAAACAGCTCAAGGCAGGATGCAAGCAACAACTGTGCAGCTTTCCACATACAGCTGGCTGTATAAACAAATCTGTTTTAAAGATACTTGAGAGTAAATATGAATACTGAGCATGGAGAGCTGTGCAGTACATTCTAACCTGAGGTCAAGGGTTTTCCAAATATACTGACAGTGGAGTGTAGGTATGCAGAGGGCTGGTTCCCTGGCGAGCTGGGACAGAGCTGAAGATGGAGAATGAAGAAATAGCTGATACTTGTTTAATTTGAAAAAGAAAAACAAAGCTTTCTTATTTATTGTTGGATTTTTTTTTATTCTTTAGACTGAAGAGATGAAATGTGGCTCTGTCAAGGAGAGGGATGAATTCAGACATAATTCATACCTAGGGAGAGAGGAGGAGAAATCTGTCAGTATTAAAGGAAGAAAAGAAACAGAATATATTTCTATTTTCTAAAATTAGAGAAGCAACAAAACACATTGTTGAACAAATTCAAATGTTACACTGAAACTGCTTTTTGTCCCAAGTGAGGAGCAGGGCATATTGCACCACTTTTTGAGGAAAGAATTTAATGTTTTTCCCTTGGAAATTTCCTGAGCCTCTGTCCATATTGGCGAAAGAATCTATGCGTGTCTCTATTTTTGTGGGGATAAAGCTTTGTCCAGTCTTTCTGCTTTTCCCTCATGTGATTGAGGAAATACAATGTGTGATGCTGCTTATTCTTGTATGAGCAGACCCATGGCACAAGCAGCCTGATTTTGGTCTAAGAGTATTTGTGATCCTTTGTGTGAATGTACAGCAAACACCAACCATCAGAGATTGTTTAACATATGTTATGGAGTAAGTGAAAGAAATACCATGTGCTGTGGTGAGAGGAGAGGAAAGAAGCCTGTAAAAGAGGGTCAGTGGTAGTCTGAAACTGAGTTTAGGTGTATCCATCTTGTGTTCAGACTTTAATAAACCAGAAGTTTTGTGGATTTTATGGTTTACTCGATGAAAACTAATCTGATTGTAACATCTTTGAAGAAATTATGTTTTCTTTTTAATGCCTGTCGTGCTTGCCTTGGTCCTTTTGCAGGATTGAAATTGGCAGGGTTTCTAGCTAGGTGAACTCCTGCTCGTGAGAGCTGTCAATAGAGGGAAACAGAACAAGCCCAGAAGAGTTGTGTGACATGTTCAGTACCAAACCAGGTTTCAGTAGGGATGAGAGATAAATGGGTGGTTATTTGAATAATAGTTTTCCTCATGGCCCTGCTCTCTAGGTCTGTTGTTGGCAGATATTAAGAGAAAAAAAAAAAGAAAAAACCCAAACACTTTGAAACTTAAAATGCTTTTATTTCAGATGGGAAGGTTATGTTCCTGGTACTCACCCTGCAGACACTGAAATGCTTAAAAGTTTTTCCATTTTAGTGTCCCTAGGAAACACTTTAATTTGCTTGCACTGGCCCTTTACATTTTGTGTACACAGTAAAGAACCGATATCTTTTATTTCCTGAGCATAAAAGAGTGGTTACATAAAATATATTTTTTCCATCAGATCTCATGACTGCTACCTGATTTTTATCTCAGGCTAGTGGAAAAATGTGATTTCTTGGGTAATGGAGCAAACTAGGGAGYATGTATTGAAGGGAACAGTCATGCTATACTGACCAGGAATAGTATTAGGTGGGCTAGCTATAGAGATCTCCCTGAGGGCATCCAGTCTAGTTTATGACTGTAGTTAAAAATAAAATAACAAGCAAACTGGATACTCACATCAATTTGTGGAGGCCTATAATATGGCTAAAAATGTGAACACTTCTTTTCCAAATACATAAAAACATTTAAAAAATGTATTTTCATATTGGGTCATGTTAGTTGTGGAAAGAGTTTTGATTTTTGAGAGAGGATGGCAAAGTAGGAACCAGTATGATACCTAGTTTTGACTGTCTTTTGAGGGTAGATTGCACTATATCTGTATTAGGGTTTTTTTTAATCTCTCTTTGCATAATTACTCTCTTTGCTGTAATTTGCTGTTTAAATGATGGCTAACACAGGTAACCMCTTCCTTGTTTTAGTAAAATAACTAACTTGTTTTATGTACCTCTTCCTATGAAACTCTGTTCACCAGGAAGGAAAATTGCATTTCGTATTACTCAGAAAGGTCTTTTATTTGCTGTTTCAAAAAAAACCAAGCAGTACTGACCAGTTAATCAAAAAGATGCTTTAATGATCTCAGGAAGCTGAAGYGCATAGAGACTTCATCCATGTCTTAATAATGAAAAACCACGGAGTGTTAAAAGAAAAGCTCTGGTTCAGCATGTATTAGTATTTTGACAGCACCCTATACTTATGCCAAGCCCTGTCAGCTTCATCTGTATGAGTGCAACAGCCCAGCAATGTCCTTACAGAGCCAGAGTGCATATAAGCAGAGAATAATAGAAATGTCAGGCTGAAAAGGACTTGGAGAAGTGGCTGAATCCACTGTTCCGCACTGACACAATATGGGTCAAAAATCTCCAGGCACGTGTAAGGAACAGTATGGGAGATTATGTGGCCTCTCTTGGCAGCCTTACTCTAGTGTGTCATGACCTTTGGTGGTAGAAAGTTTTCCTAGACCTCATTCCAAATTTTTTAGATGCAATTAAACTGATTCTTCTTGTTTACCCTATAAACACAGGAAGGTGGTTGAATAATTGACCTTCCTTTCTTATTTTTTTTAATTACTTTTTTTTTTCCTGTATGGTTTGGGGAAAAAATTTGACTTTGATTAAAGGGCACGGATGAAATATATGAGAGACAAGCAGTGAAAATAACTTAGTGACTGGAATTATTCTTCATTCCATAGTTGAAACTGTGGATGTTTTGTCATGGTATTTTTAATGCTAGTGGTCCATTTCCTTAATAGACCAAAGTGGTCAGCTTGCACACAATTTTCTAATTACGTATGGGAATATTAGGTTGACAAACAAGAACTTATTGCTCCACCAGCATTTTGAAGCACCATCTACTCTTCACAATGAAGCATTTATAAAGCAGACCATATTTTCAGAGCATTTCATTTTTGCATGACTAATTGCATGTTGTAAGTCACAATGGCAATTTGTTTCTCTTGAAAGATGCTGCCCACRTCTCTCACACTATATATTGATTTGTCTGGACACAGTTAATGAAAGGAGACCATTTGAGACAGTTTTATTTCAAAGATCATCTGCAGGCGTGGCAAGAAAAATGTAAATAATTGCAAGACAGTGCAAAAAAAAAAAAAAAAAGGCAATTTGATAAACACACTTGYAACTCTGGCTTCTTCCAGGGCAGCTCTTAGCTGGTGATGCCCAAACTTCCCCAGCTGCCAGATAGTCTCTCAAATGGGATTCAGGGGTRTCAAGAGCCATGCAGTTTTCTTACCATTGAATGGCTGGAAAACATTAAACGGAATTCATAATGGATAGTATATATAAAAAAATGTATTTCTGGAGTTTTCAGCGAGCCTTCTAAAATTATTCAGCTCTTCAGCATTTCAGGATTGTTTTTCTTAATAATAATGGGCCACTTGAACCTTCACAAATGACTTGATGATACAGTCTCACAGAAAAGCAGTAGCTGTTTTATAACTGCACACACTCCTTTCTGAGTGATTCCTCTATCTCTTCTCAATTTTTTCCTCTTCTGTTGGGTTCTGACCTTTGCATTTGGTGTGTTTTTCCTGTTATAAGCAAGAAACCATTTTTTATTTGATTTACAGCAGTAAYGTGAGATTGACTGGACATGCTGCTTTATTACTGCAGAGATGACTAACCCTCTTACAAACATATACAAGGGTATACAAGCCAAGAAGCGATACTTTTATGCAAATAAAAGAAACCAAAATGGCTGATTTAAGTTTCATTCCTGTAAAAGGGCCCTATGGTTTAGTGTTAGTTTTATTGTCTGTTTAATCACAGTTGAAGAAGTATTTGCAAATCTAATTTCTCAAGAACTTCATCTGACAAATCCAAGACTAATGTGTTTTTCTTGGGCATAGCTGGGGTGATTTGAGTCATCAACTGAGGGAGCATGTACCTTGTTGAGATGTGATGTAGCAGAGAGTGTGGAATATCTGTTTTGAGACTGTGTTTTAAGAAAGAATTGACAAAACGGGAGGTGAGAAAGTTCATGGAAATCAACACAAAGAGTAAGAAAACATGGCTAGTGAAGGAAGGTTGAATAATTGTATTTCATTTCTCTAAGGATGAGACTGAGAGGAACTCTAAGATACCATTGTGCACTCTTTTAGGCCCTCTAGTTGGGGCAAGTTATGTAACTGGCTGAAGCGAATTCTTGTAACAAATAGTAAGAGTCTAATATTGCATAAATGATGTCTCCCACCCTCAATGAAAAAATGGTTGGCCTCTTTCCTGATGTGAATTAGCATAACCCACAAAAAAATTTGGTTTTGACTTTGGGGGTGCTGAGACTTTGTTTCTGAGTTTGGGCTAAGAAATACCCTTTATCTCTTCAGTGTTTTGTTCAGAAACTTCTTTTTGAACTCCTACTYGGAGGTTACTGCTGGGATTAAAGCCATTGTGCTGTCATTGTACCTCTATGAGAAAACAGATGTCCCAAAGGCGGTTCCAAAACCATGAGTTTTGTTTGGRCAAAACTGAGGGCACTCAAGAAGATTCTGTGCTGTATTGGGTCAGTGAGAGAAGGAAGTTAAATTTGGGTTTCCTCAGTCTGGCCTTTCAGAGATCACAGCAATTTTCAAACCAAAGGTTAATTTGTCACCMAAATGTGTGTACTGTAAATTGGGGAATCAAAAGTGCTGCCATCCTGGGTGTGTGTTCAGTGCGACTGTAACCCCAAAGCACAGAGGGTCTGCTCTTGGCAGCACTGGTGTAGGCAACAGTCATAAGTGAGTTAATCCCTTTTAAGAATTGACTGTAAATAACTCTTTCTGACTTTACCTTGGCAGGGTACAGTGTTAATTTATTTATTTAGCTTGCTGCTKAGTTTTTATAAACTATAAAACAATGTGAAAACCTCAAGCTGAGAGCTGATTGGACTAATGCACTGAAATGTGAACTCTTGCTTTTAGTCATTAATGGAAGTGTTAAATGTGAGACAAAAATGAGGTGATGCTTAAAAATTAGTGTGTTGGAAGAGACTGGAAAAAGCAGCCATTTAAAGAGCTTTCCCTGAGCATCAGGGAATATGGTGATTCTCACAGGAGCTGAGAGTAAGAAAGAACCAAAGGTCTGCCTGGAGCCATATTACGGTTATCCAGCCTTGTAAGGATTTGCATTTATTTTGTGAGCAGACGATGGGGCTTTTCTGTTGAGTTCTAACAGAAGTCTCAGAAGAGATTCAGTGTTAAATATTTTAGGATGATTGTCAGAATTTAGGGCTTTGTTTTCAGAGCTACCATGTGCTGTTCTGTTGAAGATTAATTGCTTTAGTACTTGAACTCTGAGTTGTGTGTCTTGCTCTTGAAATCAGGATATTTTACTGTCCTATTTCAATAGTTTTACCTATTAAAAAGACCAATTTAAACCTCATAGTCTTGAGTATTTGATTATTTTCTGAGTAACAAGCTATCTAAAGCTTAGTTATGAAATAGAAATTAATTATGGGAAAACAAAGCACACTGTTCTGTGGATTGGAGAGGCAGGGAGTATTGYGTGCTCTTCAGTGACCTTCAGTACATCAAATTCAAATGTTTCTAATACTGTTCATATTTCTATATTTGTGTATGTTTAGAGGGAAAGAAACATTTAGTAATTGCTGTACTGGATTAGATTAATTGCACATYTAGTCCAATATTCTGGACAGTACCAGATGGATTGAAAATACATGAGAAATCTTAAAATACAATATTCCTAGCTTCTGTCAGTTGATAGGTTAAGCCTTGGAATGTGAAGCTTTCTGTTTATTATCAGTCTTAAAAAAAAAAAAATTGTGCTTAATGTGGATGTTTTCTCCAGACTCTTGTCTTGAAGATGGAAGCAGACTGCAGTAATAGATTTATTCCCTGTAGAACAGGAGGCTTTTTTTTTTTTTCTGAGACAGAGTGGCTCTCAGCTCCCCCATGGGAAGGCAGAACTCTCTCCCCCTTTCTTGGTGCACCATCACAGAGGAGTGGAGAGCTGCTGCTGATCGTCTCAGCTTTATAGTCGGTATTTAGATGAAGCACCTTAATGGATGTCATAAAAATCCCAGCTAAATAGAGTGGGTATGTTATTCATAATATCCTTGTATTGGCTGAAACCTAGAATTCTGAGTAACTTATTTGATGAGTARCAATTCTGGAGTTTCTGATAAAAAGCAAAATAAAATTTCTAAAATGTGTGTTGTATTTAAGTACGTATTGAACAGAGGAAGACAGCAGAGTCTCCAATTGCATGGTGCCAAATATCCAAAAGTTGAACAAATGTTGAGGACTGAAGAACCTCGAATGAGTGGCCTCAGAAGATTTTTCCATCTACATTAGATAAATGTTGAGTTCTGCTTCTCACCTTTGGTTAGACTGGACATGTTGGCTACCTGTCATATCCATCCTCGGTGTACAAAGTACACTTCCACACTTCCTTTGTAGCAGAACTGGACACACTGACCTCAGTAATGTGATTTTTGTTTTTTGCAAGGCTAATATAACTACAGTGAGCTTTTAGGGGATGCTTGTGGATTATTCAGTGAACACAGAAAACAAACCCTGAGTCCCACAAAAAAACCMTTTTCCTATTATACAGAAGCTGTGGGGTGAAAAAAAAGTAATTTATSTTTTGTTTTTACAAGGTTTCCTAACACTTCACTTAAATTCACATATAGATTAATACACTGGATTTTTATGGTAGCAATATTTATAGTTCAAATTATTAATATCCCTAGAGCAGACAAAATGCTTAATTAAGGCTGGCCAATGTAGTCCTTGGGGCCAGATTGACCAGAAATTCTGACAGGGCATGGTTGTGACAGAGCAGGAGCAGAAGGGCATGACTTTGCTGCTTTCACAGCTTGTAGGGTAATTCAACATTATGTCCTTGGGTAATTTCTTAATCCTTCTGCAATGGCACTAAGGCTAATTCAGATGAGGATTGCAGGCAGAATTTCTTCACTCTTCATGRGTGATCCTGAGAGGAACACCCTGTATTCTGTGATCCAGATTAGAGTAGGATTAGTTATGGAGAACTTTGTATGAGTAGACATGAGAAGGTCTGATTCATATAGAGATGCTAAATAAGTGGCAGTAATTCCAGAATTTAAGAAGTATGTATCATCCAAAGTAGAAAACAATAGTTACAAACTAGCTATAAAAGAGAAATAATCAGTGAGTTTAGTTACTGTTGATAATTTACCATTATAACGCTAACAAAGGCAACACAAAAGCATAAAGTACATACAAAAGAAAAAAGAGCAGCTGAGTTAGAGTTCAAACAGATTAAAAGAATCAAATTGCTCCACAGGATTAACTATATGTTTTCAAGAATGAGTATGTCTTAAGATGGGATTTGATTGAATAACAGCATTTTTATTCTATAGCACATCCAGAAAAYGTTTAGTGTGCTGCTGGAAAGCTGTTTTGGATAGACCCAGACTACAAGCAACTGCAATTCAGTGTTAAAAACTGGGTGTTCTTCCTACAGAGTCAAAGATAGTGATCCCCATATTCAAATTTCCCTGAGACATGCCATAGGGAATGACTTCTGCTCCCTTTTTCTGACAAGTGTTAACAACTGTGAAATGCAGCAGAGAAAAAGCCTTCTACCTTCTGTAAAAGTTGCTTGCTCTTGTTGCAAGAACTGTTGTTGAGGTTTGGTTAGAAATTGTTGTGTGTTTTTTGCTAGCTGTGCTGTAGTAACTTTGTTTAACCTCTTAGGTGGCAGCCAGGTCGCTTTCCCAATGAGATCACATCTTATCCTGGCAATTGGGAATTGAACTGTGACTCAGGTAAAAGAAGTTTCTGCTAAAGTATGGATGGCAAATGCTTTCAGCTGAACAAATGTCACTATAGGAGTTTTTTTAAGGAAGTAGCTAAAAAACTAAAGACTAATGTGATTGTGATGTGCTGTTTTAAGGCRTGGAGACGCTTGCTAAATATAATAACTCAGGTATGTAAAAACAYTGCTAATTCTGGTGATTGCTGATATGTTGGAAAGATTCTCTGCCTTGTGCTGATGAGGGCCAGAGGCTGTTTTTTACAATGCTTGCAGGACTGTCTGTGGCTGTTCCAGGCATGGAAATATCATTAGATTATGAGTTTAGCTGGTTGGTACATACAGCTATATGAAAAACATGAGCAGCAACTGAAGAGAAAATATCACAGGACTTTCAAAATCTCGTTTTTGTAAGACTCAGCCTGAAAAGGAGTGTTCTTGTGGCTTTGCTTAAGGTTTGTGAGATGATATTTATCTGTCTGGTCCTGTAATACATGCTATACTCTTTGGAAGGTCTGCCAAGAAGGATTTACAGTAATATTTGGCAGCATGACACAAGTATATGGAGCAATACCTCTGAAGCATCCTCCAGAATGATGGGCTGCTTCTCAGGTGTTCACCAAGCAGTTTTAATAGTTGCTTTTGTGTGTTGTTCTGAAGCTGAGTATGGATTCTGTTATTAATTGCAGTGTACTCCAATTCCCGAGCTGATTTCTCTGCTGTGTCACCCATTGCTAATGAAACCTACTTGTTGCAGGGGTAACTGAGTCATRCCTGAATACACATACAGGTGTCACAAGCCTTGAATTAAACCTAATCTTGCAGAACACTGAAGGCTATTCCAAATGTCGTCTTGAAATACATGAACCAGATAGCAGAGGAATTAAGCCAGATTGGATAGTGATGTCCAGATAAATTCAAGTGATCTCCAGCAGGTAAAGATGAAATTGTCTCACTGATAGTCCCAGCTATGGGACTATCTGAACAGATAGTCCCAGCTATGTTCTTATGCTCTGTGCTGAACAATGAATCCAACAAAATTATTCAAAATTCATGGTTGCAACTCTTTTATTTTCCTGTCTATAAGGAGTTACGTGCTAGCTGATTGAACTTTTTTTTTTCACAAACAAGTGCCACAGGAACCATAACTAATCAAGTATGATTTGACAGTATGTTTGTGTAAAACTGTTGCATTTTTATTTTTTTTTCCTGGAGTGTACTGCATTATTCCTTCTTTGGGTAACAGAAAATGGATTCTTTTGATTAGGCAGATCAAATGTCTGCTGAGACCACATGAGCATAATGCTGACTGCAGGCAGGATTTACCTTGGGAGCAAATTGATGAAACACCCCTGCTCCTACTAATTGGCATAGCCTGCCCACTCTGGGCTATACAAACTCACATTCAGCACGTGGSTCTGTAGTCCTTGCCCTTCTGACTGGGGCTGTTCCCAGCCTGGCGTGCAGGAGGCTCTTGGGGAAAATGTTTGCATTTATAATTCTTGTTTTATGACTGCTCTGTAATAACCTGTGCTTTGGAGAGCAGTCTTCTCAGTGAAGGTTGCAGAGGCAGAACACTCTAGGAAAACAGGCAAAGAAAGGCTAYAAGGATGGTTAAAGCCAAATTAACTGAGAAAAATTAAAATATCATAAAAGTGATTACAGTGTGGAAAATACACAGAAAACACCTCTCTGAATGCTGGGGGTTTTTGTATCTGCAGTTTCRACATCAGGATATCTGGTGCTGGGGGTTGCTTTAATATCAATCACCACAGTTTCTTGCAGTGGGGATAGCATATGTCACCGTAGCCGTAAGAAATTATTTYTACCACGACAGAAATAAGGGTTAACAGTATATCAACTTGGTTTCAAGATCACACAAGACATAATTTACATGAGCTCTCATGACAAATAGAAAATGAACTCTAGGTGCTGTTTTACTCATGGAAGCTGAGACCAGACTGGAATATCTTTTTTTAGTGTGAAAAGACTCTGTTAAAATGTTTCTTTGATTTCTGGGATTTCTTTGCAGCTTAGAGCTTATCTACTTTAATATGTATACTATAAGTGGGTCATTTGATTAATAAAAAAGGTGTCTCAGTCCTGTAAAGATTTTATTTGTGGTAACTCCAAGGGCAATTAGAGTACACAGTGAGTTAGAAAGGTCTCAGGTGGCCTCAGCACCTCAGCAACCATGCACAGAGATGTGATGGARTTAGATGCCTGTGCAAGTGTGTACTGACTTTTTTATTTCTGTCTCTTTCAGTAAATACCATGGATCTGGTTGAGAAGTTTGCAAGACTCAGTCACAAGCTAATGTCAGTTTTTCACTGGAAATTATTACAAACTAACCTAGTCGTGAAAGGAGATGTCAGTGAGTGACAAGTTTGTTATGAAAAATGTCTCTGAAAGGGTCCATGTATTCCAGGGTTACACATGTTCGAAACCACTGGGTYATAGAGATGAAATTGGTACTTGCAAGCCATAGGCTTAAATGGAAACCTGCTGAAACTTTGRTGTTTTTTTTTTTTWAAATTCAGCTAGTTTTGGCTGGGAATGTAGAGTCACAGGAAACTGCATTTTTGGTGTTTCCTTCTGAATATTGATGTAGAAAATATGGGTTCAGAGAGGGTACGAGCAAAGATTCTGGGTTAGTCACCTTAAGAGAGAAGATTTAAAGATCTACTGGTGTCTGATCAGTGAGGTTGATAAAAGCTGTGAAGGTGGTGTGGAGAAACACATGCCTGTGTATGCAGACTTGAGTGTTTTCAGGAGGAAGAACAACCCCTCACTGCAGCATGAAGAGGTTTTCTGTAACTTGGAGTAATGGTCRAAGAAAACCCCCCCAAACCAAACAAAACTGGAGGAACTAGCAAGAAAAAGACTTCAAAGTAAGAGAAATCAGAAAAAATTCCACAGTGTTTCAGGAGAAATACCAGTATCCTCATCCCACGTGATATTTAAAACACGAAAACTCTTGGAATCCATGGTGCACAAGGTTGTGGCTGAATAAATCCCTTTYGTTTAATCTTTTTGGAAAAAAACAAGCTGGATTTCTGCATCCCAAGCTGATGGCACAAGGCCAGAAGACCTAGGAAAACAGTCAGTGACTTTGTGTGATTTGTTCAGTGCTAATGATATCACATGTTTAAAGGAGAGGTTTTAGGAAGGAACTGTTTCCATAGAAAAGCTCTGTAGATTAAATACATGGATCTGCTTCATTTTTGAAGAATGTTTTCAAGACTGACAACTTGGGCATGTGTTGTGTCTCTGACTGCTGGAAATTTTATCTACTGTTGGAGTATTGTGGTTCTGGACATAAGATCATCAAAATCGGTCTTAGCATTGTCACTTGTAAACCTCAGCCACAGATGAGGTTCAAATGTGATGTCAGTGAACCTACAGCTATGGTTTCCAATAAACTTATTATTCGAAGGCTATTAGCAGTTTAATGAGAGCAGGAGTGTAGCATAAAATGTAATATTGGAAAACTTTATTAGAGAACCAGTTTTGTAATTCGTGGTGAGGAATGAACTTGCTTGAGAAGCGATGAACAATTTTTAGTGTCTGCACAAAATTCAATAGGAAAAGAGGATTGATASAGCATGTGCAATTAAACAGTCACATCTAGTGTTTAATTAAATTGTTCAGTTAGAAGGTGCCACACTTCCTAAAATCTCAGAAATAATTATTGATCATCAAATATTCTGCCACTTCTGTGTTTGTCATCAGCTGAAACTGGTGAATTATTCATGGGTTTCAATTCAATACAGTAAATGCACTTTCTGCTGATCAGTATCTGTGTCAAATGTCTAAATGTAAGTTGTTTTATTTCTTACTGTCTCAGTACAAGCCTCGGCTTGTTCATAGAGCGTGCTTGTCACTCCAGAGTAGGACAAGTCCTGCATTTTTTTACCGAGAGAAAATACACAGTGGCTTTTCTCAAAGATGTTGCATAAGAAAAGATTATTTTAGGGTATAGAATTTATGGGATAAGCTTTTTTTTTTTTTTAGTTTAATAAACTAAGCAGGAGAAGGGGAAAAAAAACCTTCACAATCAAGTTTTCTCAGAAGAGAAAAGCCAGCAACTGCTCTAATTTACCACAGTATTTGCATATTTTGCATTATAGTTGTGCAAACAGGAGAGATTTAATCCTGCCTGTAAGCATAGCTTCATAAATACATTATAAAGCCTTCCAGAAAGAATAAAATTGGCTGGAAATATACAGCCCTTTTTAGGCATATCAAATTTATTTCCTTTAGTCCGTTTGTTGAATATTTATAATCAGCACACATTTTCACTTCTTGGTAAGAGCATTTTAGCAAACCTCACATTTAAAGATTTTTTTTTTTTCCTTTTGTCAATTGGCATTTTTATGTCTGAGCCACCACATGACTATATTTGTGTCTCCATATGGATAAATAATGAAACAAAGAGCAAGTTATTTGGTCATAAACTAACTTTATCAACTATTTTCAAACTCACTTGGAGGAAGCTTCTCCCAAGTGTTTGGTGTCAGTATTAAGATGTTAAAAATAGTTTCTATAGTAAGGTAAATAATTGTTTATCTTAGTTCTATGATYATACTGCTTGAATTAAAGTGGCAAAGCAACTATGATGAGATGGAGAAAGGGCCTCTTTCTTTTTTCCCCCTCTTCACTGTTTCCTCTAGTGCTGCAATACTTCTGCAAATGATGCAACTCCTATAAAACTAAACTTCAGGGATAATATTTTTCATATTAAGCAAGCCCTTTGATTTCTGGGAAGACAGATGAGGGTTTTGGCACATCCATGCAGCCTGCAGATACTTTACATGGATATTGAGTTTGTGAAATTCCATCCACCCAAGAACTGTAATTATATTCTTGTAAGAAACTCTCTCTCTTCTGCCTGTGAGGCTTGAATGGGTAGGTGGGATAYGTGAACAATTCTAAAACTATTGATATCAGAGTGAAAGAGGGCTGTCAGGAAAACATGAAGGATGTTGCTCTCTTCTCTGACTGCTATGACTCTGTATGGACTCTTATAGTGCTGAAGTACTGAGATGAAATGTAGACATGAGCACACATCTAAAGTCATAGACTATCCYGAGCTGGAAAGGACCCACAGGGATCATCGASTCCAACTCCTGGYCCTGGAAAACACAACCCCAGGAATCACACCATATGCCTTAGAGCATCATCCAAACACTTGGATTTCTGGCAGCCTTTGTGCTGTGACCACTTCCCTGGGGAGCCCATTCCAATGCTGGCTGAAACAAAGAATTAGGGCCTGGGCTGAGTTACAAGTTGTTGCTTTATTTCTGCTAGGGAGATTTATGAGAARGTATTTTCCTCCTTTGGTTGCAGAGTCGGTGTTTGTAGTTTTTCCCCACTGCCTCTTTGGATATTTGCCTGCCTGTTGTGTACTCAAGTCATGTATCCGTGGTGAGTCAAAAGGCTGGGCAGAAGAGTGAGGGATCAGTTTAAAAATGCCACTCCTGAGAAACACCTTATTTTTGTCCAAATCTGTGGATATTCATATTGCCCTTTGCGCAATGGGGCCACCCTAGTACTGCTGTCACAGACCCCCTGCAGATGCTGGGATGGGGTGGAGATGCCTTTCCTCATTGTAATCTCCGCAGGAATTTCACTCTCATGCACTTTCCAGATAGGCCACRTCTATGAGGTCTGAGGGGACGAGAAGCTCATGTGCTGTTTTGTGAGGAAGCCAGGGCAGAAGGTAACAAAGCCAGCTGCTATGCCATTAACATGGAGCATAAAATACAGCTTTGGGACACGTGCCTGTCATTTCTGCAATACGCTGACAAAGTAAGGTTTCTATTGATTTAACCTTCCTGCAGCTCCAACCCTCAATTTTTATGAAGTTCTTCTGCAATTTGGCGTTTGGAACAGTGAGTGATAGACCTTAAATAGTCTCAAAATAGAAAAATGCCTCTTAAACCAACAACAACAACAAAAGCATCCAGAGGCTTTTTTGCTTTATTTCTGCAAGTGGGAAGTGTGTTCATCAAGACAGAGTGTGTCTAGGCCAAGTTACAGCATTTGACTTCAAATTATCATTCCAAAAGAGACAGCCAGTTACATGTCTCTCTGTAAACAAATAGGCAGCAAACCAAGAGTTTTCTAAGAAAATCATCACAAAGGAGAAATGGCTTAGACATTGCAGTAATCCAGGGTGGTATGTCTGCTCTTCCTGTGGAGAACTTTATAGCTTGTTTACTAAGATGAAATCTGTCTCTCACTTTACCAAATGCTTCCCAAGATGCTGACTTTGTCTAACCATGTCCCCTTCATCCTTCACTGTTTATTTCTCTGCCTGCCAGGATTCCAGAGCTGTTTGCATGTTTGCAATATGACTCCTATGTAGTTTTTTTCCAGCACAATCTTATATCTCTGTCTTCTAGGTTAAGTGGGCACTGTCGAACACGGTGGGCTGTGCAGGAATTTTGCCTCACCTCCATAAACATGGTGAGTGCAATTACACCCAGGTACTGGCTCGGTGGAGAGTGCTGGTGCAGATATTCAGGTGGCCTCTCTTTCAAGCATTTGAGGCACAACAGGTGACTTAGAGTTGGTGGATCAACAGCAGTGATGAGTGTTGTGACYGGTGGTGTAATGAGATAGATATATAAATATGCTGTACCTGAATGCCACAAAATAACATAAATTAGGGTTATAAGATGGAAAAAAACAACCTCTGGAAAGTTAGCAATGGCTTGTGCTGTCTCCCAGTCACTGTTTTGCAATTTTTTTGTGGTGATGTTGGCCTGGAGTGTGTAGAGAAAAAACGCTATTCTAATCTTAAATGTATGGCTAATGAATGGGTTCATGAGAAAACAGACTTTGAGCAAATCTGTGTTGTTTCTAAACCCATCTGCCCTGTGTTTGTTCAGACTGTAGA
The DNA here is from genome assembly GCA_018881555.1 of Amblyornis subalaris. NCBI lineage: Eukaryota > Metazoa > Chordata > Aves > Passeriformes > Ptilonorhynchidae > Amblyornis > Amblyornis subalaris. The sequence continues at coordinate 5,732,582 of JACAXG010000042.1, forward strand.
GAGAATGAAGCTATGCTGGTTTACAAAAGAACTCCAGATTATTTTATGAGCTGCAGTCTTATATTCACTATGACACTCACAAAAATTAAAGAAACCCTCTCATTCTCTTATGCCAAGGTGAATTTCTTTAAGTTCTTGTGAGTATTAAACTCTAAATTGATTTCAATTTTGAAATTATTATTTGCACAATGATTAAAGTGAATTTCACTAATTKATTTAAGAATGTATTCCAGTTGAGGCCTCAGTGTTGCTGGCTCACCTTTACTTACAAACCTGGAGTGCAGAGTGACTGAGGTGCCAATTGCTGCTTTCTGGAAACTCAGGAATACTTCAGTGTGATGGGTSTTGTACTGTTGATTAGGGAGTGAAGACTGCTGATGACCCCAGAAACTACTGATAACACACTTACTTAAAAGACACAAAAGACTTGTGCTTCCATGTACTAATATATATCCTGTCTCTTGCGACTGGAGTCAGGATTGCCTTACTTCAGGGGAATCCAGATCTGAAGAGTGCATGACCTCGCTGCTCACAGCAGAACAAGTCAGAGTTCAAGGGAGCAGCTGAAATAAAATGTACACAACTGTAAACTGCAGACCTGGGAGCTCAGTAAGAGGTTTTGCTTCTAAAGTCTGTTTTTCAGAGCAAATGTCAACTGTAAAATAAAAAATGGGCTTGTTTCTACAGGAAATCCAAATTCCCTAATGCTTTTTCATTCAACTCCTCCAAGATATTCCAGCAAACTTGCTAATGTAACAAATTAGTCAAGAGGTATGAAACCATCTAAACCAAAATGAGGCAAAAGCTCTAAATTCAATTACAGGCTSTCACAACCTGATGCTTGTCCTGTCAAGGCCAAGCCACGTGGCAGCTGCTGGGCCCACATCTGGCTTCTGTTCTCCAGCCTGACAATGCAGAATTCTCCTTTACAAGTTTTTGGCTTTTCAGGGTGATGCCTCAAGTCTTCTGGCTCTGGAATACAAAAAGTGCTATTTTGACTTTAGATCAGTGATGGCTTGAGCTTGCTGAGCTCTGCATGTCTGGGCTTGGAAGTAAACTGCTGTCACTTCCTCTTCACACTTCAGCCTCCTTTATTACCCCGGGATCATAAAACTATGTTTGGGGTGCTCCTCTCCAAGTCTAGTGTGCACAGGAATGATGGGGCACAGACTGCCCATGCCCTGACCCTGGGCACGGGAGCAGTCTGTGCAGTTTCATTAAGGACAGAATCTGCTTCCATTCCTGGGAAAGTGGAGGTGCTGCATGCAGTGCCCCATTTTCTCAGTCCTCCTAGCATGGCAGGGGTGTAAGCAGTGCTCAGTCCTTAACAATAATCTTAAAAACAGTGGTGCTAACCCTACCTCTTTTAATTTCTTCCCTCTGAATTTACTGCTAATTATATAGACGGTACTGTGGTTTTCCTTTCCTCCTGGAGCATCAAATCAAAGCAAAACCAAAATACTTTTCAGCAGGAATGCTATAAGATTGAAAGCAGAAGCAATTTGAATTTTCCCCACATAAAATTGGAGAATAAAATCAATTCCATGTTGAGTCTAATAGAATTAAGATATTTTGCAGCAGTTGGCCCCATCAGGATGTGGCAGGTCAGTTCAAAGCACATTTGCAGCCACTCAGCTTCCCTGGTCCCACGAAGGAGTTGAGCTTTTTGCATCTAATTTTGCTGTTCTTTCCCCAGGTCCTTTCCTGAGCTGGATTGTGTCTCCTGTGATGTAGCACAAAGAACGTTTGCCAGCTGTATCTTTGGAGGAATCCCATGACTGCTGTACAAAGTGGGAGGTGGAGATGGGCTGGGCACTTTGTTGTCAGGATTAATCCTGAGGCTCTGACACTGCAATTCCCAGAAGGCACTTAGTTGAATATGGCTCCAGATAAACTTCCACAAAATAAATATGTAGAAACAATTTATTTTGAGAGTGGAGGGAGTGTATTATTTTCTCTCTGCAAACCCTTTTATTTTGGGGGTTTTTGTCCCATTTTGGGGAGTCCACAAAATAAAAGAATAAAAAAATTTAATCTGTTCCCTACTAGTAATCCTAGTTAATATGTAAAAATCTGAGATCACTGCTTCAGGTCACAAGCCTGATTTTAATTAGCATTCCATTTATTAAAATATTTTTCCTAAGGTGTATATTTCCATGTAGAGATATTGTAAGGAATGAGGAAGAGAATTCTCAAAGCACTGATTAGCAGGTAATGTCAAATCATAATCCTGGCACGGCTTACTAAAACTGGAATCAGGGGTCCATTTGGATTTTCCCTATGCGTTTTTCCCATTTATTTCCTGGTGGTAAAGCTCGGCACGTATAGTTGCAGCTTGGGAGCAATGAGGTACCAAATATTGTTCGGATTTTTTTTGGGATCCTTTGCAGCTATATGACTAAGCCRCATGACTACAGCTGCCTTCGTGCTTTTATAAGCTTCCTGGCAGTTCTGTGGCAAAACATTTGCGGGTAAGTAATATTTATTGGGTTTTCTTAATCAGATTACAGGATAGCCATGTTACAACCTTGGTAAAGCCYAGGCTGCTGTGTCCACACCACGTTGCTGTGTCTGGCTCGCACATACTTGCCTCTCGTGGGCTTCAGGCAGCTGCATCTCATCTTTGTGCCTGCAATCTGGAAGTGCAGGTCGTTTGTTTAAGACTTTCACCTGTGACTGAGACAGTGCCTTCCACAGCTTGGGTTGGCCTTACTGTCTCTAGACACTCCAGCAGAGTAATCACATTYGCTAGAGGCCCATTTGGGTTGCAGCTGAGACACTGACAGATATTGAAGCAGGTCATCTACAAGCTTTACAAAGCCTCTGATACCAGTCTTTCTGTGCAGCATAGGAAATAACCTGTTTATATTTTGGATGCCCTAATTGGCTCGTGCTGTATTTACTCCCAGAAACACGTGAGCAACATGCTGGGGGTAGCTAAGCAGGCAGCATTGCAGGGCAGGACTGGGCTGAGGTGGTCAATCTGCACTGCAGTGTGCTGTGATGTGTGGTCTTCAGGCTGGTTACCAACATTCAGAGGTCTTCATCCATTATGCAGTATAGAGGTTCTTGCAGAGATCAGAGAAACAAGCTGAATACATTTTCCTGCCTCGAGTTTTTGTGTTTTTTGTTACTCAGTCTACTGGGGTTTATGTCAGAGTCTCTGCAACATTCTGGTTTTGACAAGGTTTCTTCAAGTTTTGGTGTCTGTCCCTGAACTGRGAATCTAAATCTACTAGCAGGCTTCCCTGTAACACATTCCTCTTCCCTTTCTTGGGTCATAAAAGGAGGATGATAAGCCACTGAAGATTCCCAGCAGACCTGAATGGTTGCCTTACAATGAAGTGCAGTCCAACAACCTGGTTTGCACTGGATGGCAATTGCCTTTTTTCCTGTAAGCTTTCCAACTCAGCTCACCATCATCAACAGCTAACAGACCTCCTTTGTTAGCCTTGTCTCACATGCTAGAGGCTTGCTAGTCATCTCCTGGGGGGGGGTGGGGGTATTTCAATATGGAAGCACAAAATGTATTTGAAATGGAAAAAGAAGTTTCCAAAGCAGTTGGTAGTCTAACACAAGTGGGGGGAGAAGGAGAGACAATCCCTGTGAACAGCCGTAAGGCTTAGACATACAGACAGACATGGACAGATTTACCACATTGGCACTAATGCTTTCAATCTTTTCACAATAAGAAAATATTGCCAAGATGCTAATGTATACACATGGTACCAATATGTTCATGAGGAATTGTAGTTAATTACTAGAGCTAGGCTGTATGGACTGTGTGTCACACAGATGGACTGTAAGATACACAGGCACTTTTTAAGTATGCAGATTCCTACTGAAGTGGCACAGCATAATGGCTCACTTGGATTAAAGCTGCTACAACCTATTGTCCCAATAATCCGGGATTTAAGAGTGCTATAATTGCATGTATCATGCATGAAAGAGCAATTTGTAGCTGTGGAAAGTTTGACACTGCTCCTAGCTACTTGGCTTTCTGTTTTCTTTACACTCAAGAGCCAAAGTTTGAGTCCCAGCTGTGTTTGTGGCACACAAAGGCTGATTCCTTTCCTTACTCTTACTACTGCAAACTAGAAGTAAGTCTGCTGAAGAATAGGAAAGGGGAGCCAGCTTGGGTCTCTTCAGCAACAAGATACTGCTTGTCAGCAGGGTCTGCTCTGCGTCTTGCACTGCAGGTTGCCACACATGAGCCTTGCTTGTTTTTATTCTGTCGTAGAAGGATTTGGGATAATAGGCAGACCCCATCTGTTCCCATTTTAGGACGCTTTGCTTTCTTTTTCAAAATCTGCCCATAAATAAACACACAGAGAAAAATACTGGGGTGTGAAGCACACACCATGAGGCTAGCACAGAAGGTCCTGCTTCATGTCTACCAGCACTGACACGCTCAGCTATGGCAGCATATATCACACCCGGCATCCAACATCACCTATGCAGCTCCTCCAGGCCTAAATTTGAGTGTTACAGGAATGGGCTGGGTGAATGGAAAATGAACCTCCTCCAGTAACTGCTCACTTCCTCTCAGGTTAAGTCAGGGCATCTCTGTCACTGCACTCTTCTGCTGTGCCAGGTTCATCCTGAGATCTGTGTGGGTTGTGCCTGGATTACAGGTGATGTGTGGGATGAGAGGTTGTGTTGTGTATCTTCTGGCACACACGTGGCTGGGAAAGTAGTTGCTTTCACRGCACGAAAGGGAAGACACTGCTTCATCCTCGGTTTTGGCTGTGCTAGAGTGGGGAAGGGACTTTTTGGGTTAAGGGGACAGTCCTCAAAAGTGCAGCTGTCATTGAGAAGGGTTTTAGCAAGGCAGGGCGACAAGGCACAACTCAGGAGGATGTATTTGCAGCTGCCTGCGTGCCTGTAGCATACYCGTTACTCCACTGTGAATTCTGCCCTCTGGCATTTCAGGGTTTTCCTCATCCTGAGGAGAAAATGGTTATTCCACAAGCTGCCTGACACCGCTTCTGTCGCATCCAGACTTCTCATATCAGATTAACATTCCCTGTAAGCCCCGTGGAACGGAAGGCTGTGAACCCAGCCCGGTGTGAGTGGTTCTACACTGGTATTACCTAATTCTTAACGTATTAAGGTAATTAGGAAACATGAGACTTCACAAAAATAGACAGCTCATTGTGCTGAGAGTATCAAAGGCGTTTCTTCTCCCATGTCAGTTTGAACAGTGCTCTTGGCTACTCCATCACAGTAATCAGCTTAGCTAAATTTGTTTTGCATGTCTGATGTTAATGAATGACTGGTTGCTATTCTTTTAGGTTGAAATCCCCTGCATCTGCATAATTAGGGGAGTTAGCAGTCTGACTCCAGAAGCTGCAAGGTAGAGGGGGAGCAAGGAGCTGAATTCCACCCTCACAGTGTGGGGCTGCCAGAGAACACCTCCATGTGTGTCACTTTGGATTGGTGCAGGAGCTGCATGTCTACTGCATCCAGATGTGAAGATTTGCCCAAATGTAGATTACAGCCTCATTAAATGGTTCTTTTATGGTCTGGTTAACACTGGAGATGTAATGGGTGATTGTTATGGTACCTATGCTCGCCTGCCCTTTCTCTCTGCCCCAGGATGGGTCTTTCATTGTATGGGACTTCTGCTGTCATCACTTCTGGGCATTTTCCAAATGTGGTAAAATGAAGAAACAATGCAAAAGTGAAGTCTCTGGTTAGAAACACAGTTCAGCTGGATTGAGACAGTTCACACAAGACAGAATTTTAGGCAGGCCTTTTTCAGATGCTTTTCTAGTTGATCCAATTTATAATCTGTCCCTGCAAACATGCCATTTCTAATGGGTTCCATATGCCTCTAAGCCTTCCTGTTATTTCCTACTTTAAGGATTGCTCTGTTCAGAAAGAAGTCTGCCACTCTGCATCTTGTCTGAGGGCTGTTTTTTTAAAAACCCAAACAAAAGCTGGAAGAGGGCCTAGGATTAGATGCCACATTTACAGTCATTCTTCACAGCTAGCCTCAACCTTTGTTCTGATGCTGCTGATGGCAACACAGAGTCTGTTTAAGACACATATGCTAATGCAAACAAGGGACTTTGAGGTGTTTTGGCAGTCAAAAGTAGCCACAGTAATAGAGACAGTATGAGAAGCTCAAGGTGTCCACTTGCCGGTACTACTATGGTGCTTATAATTTTCCTCATCCATACTTAAATTTTTATTTTTTCTTACACAAAGTCTCTAAAGTGCTGTCAGGCTGAATTATTTCATCCTGGTTCCAGAGAATAGTTCTGTAAATACTCCTCTCAGCCCCTTTTTATGGTTTATGGGCATGGAAAGGCTTTGAGAGCTCATTGCTACTTTACTGCCCACACATTTCCCCATCTATTCCCTATTTTGCTGCCGCCTCCTCCTCCCTACATTAATCCTCCATTAGCATCGTAAGGCACTGATGAAGGATGCCAAGGTCACTCCTGTGCCAGCAAGGTTTTGCAGCTATGGATAGTCACATCTTAATGCTAAGTATGCCAGTTTCAATTTTCCTTAAGAGGAGGTTACCACGAAAAAAAAATTGTCAGCTGAGTTCCTGGAATCCCTATAATTTCCCACTGAATTGAGGGAATTCTGCAAATCTCAGCACCCTGGCCAAGACTAAAGTCCTCTCCCTTCTGTGCCATTTTCRGTGTCTAACCAAAGAGGGTTCCCCAGCTAATAATCTGCTAAATTCCAAATTGGTGCCTCTAGAGTTTTAGGTAGCTTGGTATGATGGAAGGAGCAGGGAGCTGAACTGCCTCTGGCAATGTCTTTCCGTCTTATGTGATCTCTCTTCCTCAGTCCTGTCATCTGATACTGTTTAACAGAAATACCTCTRCTTAGGGCACCCACCTAGTCTTATGATGGGAGAAAATCAGTATGCTGACATATGAATGACTATTTTTAATTTGCATTAAAATAGCTGCTACATCTTTTAAAGTGCCACAGTAGGCATTTTACAAACAAATTGCAAGAGGGAGTCCCTGCCAACATAGAGTTTATGACCCAGACAGACAAAATAGAGCAAACACAGGAGAAGGCAAATGTCACCTTTACTTTGTGTCTGTGGAAATTGAAGCCCCGAAGAGGGAGTTTCTTCAAGGTCAGATGCAGCCTCGGTGAGAGCTGCAGGGGTTGAATCCCCACTTCCTGAGTCCTGGGACAATACCTCATTCATTAGACAAGCATCTCTCCTAAAATACTCCTTAAGTTCTTCAAATTCCCCACAGAAAGTAGAAGTTTGAATGGAGTTAGCTTTTTCTAAGTGATTTGCAAACTCAAAGCAAGACACCTATTAGAGAGCCATTAAAAAAATTAAGCTAGTCTSCTGAGGAGGATAGTTTTTAATCAACATAGAGCAATCTTGATTGGTTTCAGTGGGTCCAATTCTTTACTGCATTTGCAGTTTGTATATTCTGAAATAACCAAGTAGTACAAGCTTATTGCTGTCTAGGGCWGAGTAGACTTGCTCTCTGTGAAATTCCAATGTCCAGCAGCTGGGACATTAATGAGAAGCGGAAGAAATACAATTTTGCTCTTTTAAAGAAAGAATTCTCTCCCCTGCAGACACAAGAATATTAGCATGAGATGTAATTTGCTTTGGCTAAAACATGACAAAGGGGAATTTAAACTTCCATGAACTACCTGCGAAAGTACTCATTCCCAGGCATATAGAATACGAGCCTGTCACTTTTCTTTGACTGATTTGTACTCAAAGGGGACAGTAAAAGAACTTAATTCTGTATTTTGCTGTATTAACAGCAGTTAGCTTGGCCAGAACACAGAACTATCCAGCTGCTGTGAATTGGGTGGGAGGGGAGAAATTCTTGTGAAAGGTCTCCAGAGATTCATATTTATAAATTCCATCTAATAGGTACTTTATATCAACAAGAATACGTCAGTATCAGCAAATGARAAATTAGTACTGGAATATAATGTGTTAAATCTTGCGTAGCCATCACTGACTAATGAGGACTGACCTTTACAGCAATATATACAGTCAGTTTATTAAAGCAGGGACAGAGCAATCTCTAGGCCTTTGGTCAATCTAGGTTGCTTGGGGCTGAGGCATTTCCATTTAAAATATCTCTTCAGGTGATAAAGACTGATTCAATAGTGATCGGCTAATAAAGAAAGTGCTGGAAGCTACTATTAAATTCTAGCTTCTGTCAGCTTAACAGCGAAAACTTTTAATGAGGAAACCATTAAAGTTGACCTAATGAATCAGAAATGCTTTTCCTTGCTGGCTAATTATAGAGTGCCTAGAATATCTTTTGACATATGTAATTTAGAAAATACAGATCTACTGAGTCCCCCCGCTCTCAAAGGAAACCTGTTGCATAGCAGAAAACTGGAAAATGCTCTTCTGGGAGGATGAAGGGTTTGACCTGGATTCACTGAGGAAATCTCTGGGGTCAGATGGGCTGGGTGTAGAGGACATGAAAATGGATTAAATTAGTGGTTGATATGTAAAAGTATTGCTTTGTACAGAGCACTATGGTTGTGGAGGAACACAGTAGGACACATGATGGATAAGAACGCTTGCTGCATCCATCTGGTCTGTAAAAGAGCATTATGATAATGTCCTAGTCAGTACAGTAGAAAATACAGCAAGATATTCTGTTTACAATTACAATGTGATGTGAAACATCAAATGATGTCACTGGAGATGATGTTTTCTGTTGGCTTAAAGGTTTTCTTCTGTTAGCAATATATTCTGGTAGTGACATCATCTCTTTTTGTGACCTAGGGAAAGTTCATCGGTATTAGAGAAAGATTCAGAAATCCAAGCCTAGACAAGATTGGGCACTTACAAACCCAGCTAAGAAACAGTTTTTACTAGTGTTGTCACTTCTCAGCTTCCTTTCCACAAAATCTTAGTATGTAAATAGGCAGGATAGATAAGAGAAGGGCTTAATTTTTGTTTGGCACACATGAAGCACAGAGAAATGAAATCATTTATCAAAAGGTGCAATGAAAATTTGCATTGAGCTAGAAACAGTACTCAGATTTTATAAGTCTTAATTTGGAAATTGAACTGCAGTCCCAGCCTGCATGAGGTGAGCGATTTATGATTTTTGTAACCCATTTCCATTTTCATGTGGAACTTTCTGCATTACTAGGTCTGGTCTGGGTTTTTCCCTCCAATTCCTAGTTTACAGAGCTCTGACCTATATAAAACATGTTTCCAGGATATTTGAGGTCTCAAAGAACCCCAACAGACAAATGTAGAATGTGGTTCGTGGTAAAAATCACAGTCCAGTTTACGGAAGTTGGCAGTTTAAGACAAAACCCAGATGTGCAACATGCTGTAAATAAAGACCCTTATGTCTGTGCCTCTCACAACTCCTTTCCTCTGTGATTAAGAAACAAAGCCTTAAGTGAAGAAGTGAAATGTGCACAAGTTGTGGACACAAACCAAGTGAGATGAGGTGGAAAGGGCACTGCAGTTTTAAACTGTAGCAAAATACATCAGCTGTTTGGAACAAAAGCTGCCTGTTTCCAGTGCATTGCCAAACTCAGATTTGAAGGTTTTGAAGTCCTTATTTAAGAGAATAAAATATAAAGTAACTTCTTGCTTGGTTTCTGGTAGATTACTATGATTTTAAACCTCAACATGGGCTTCTAGGAGGTAGGAGTTATTCTCTATTGAAGTAACAGGTTTACTCTGTTTGGGGTTTTTTTGTTTGTTTGTTTTATTTTGTTTTTGCTTCCCCCCCTTTTCGTTTGTTTTGTTTTTTTTTTTTTAGGAGATGCATTTGAAGATTTCCTTTTGAGCTGCTTTGAACTTAGTATCAAGCCAGCTAAACTGAGCAGTCCTGCTGTGTGTTCCAGTAAACTCCTGAGGAGGTGATTGTGCTGGATTTAAGGCTTAAGTTTGGTGAGTTCTTCAACTACATCTTCTGTAAAAGTAGTATTATAGCATACACTGATTGACTGGTGACTGTACCAGCTTCCCTGGGGGCCAGCTGGTCTCCAGGCACTGAGTATTTGTGCATCTTTAGCCAGGTCTTGGTTGTCTCTGCAGGGCTGCCATTTGTAAACCAGATGCTCCTTCACATACCCAGCCTGCAAACACTTGGACTTGTTGCTGTTGATGCTAAATTGCAGCTAAGGGAGCTGATGAACTTCATTAAGACCAGACCTCTTTTAAAGATACATTTAATGCCAGCAGCACTGCAGCTTCTCTCCTGCTCCAGCAGATGCTTGGGTTCTGGGAACCCCAGCTGATGTTATTTGTTGCTGTCTGTGGCTACCAGACTAGGGGGACAGGCTGCTCTTCTGTGCTGGGCGCACATGAGAGATGGCCCTGGATGCCAGGAGGGGTGGGAATTGGAGCCGACTGTCTGTCTTGCATCCTGTGTGGGAGACTTGAGAGGCCAGGCTCCATGCCAGCCTTCTGGAGACCCCTTGGCCAGCACAGCTGAAGGGAGCGTGATGGAGGGTGAAGAGGTTACATGTTTGTATTAAGGTAGGAGCCTATGACAAATGACTAAGGTGGCAGTCCTGTGTCTTTACTCAAGAGACCTGCCATTACAGTGCTAAAGATCCAGCTGTCCTTAATTTCTTATTATTTTCTTCACTCTTGCGAGTGCCATGTGTCCCACACAAATAAATTTCCTTTATCCACTTAAGAATTTGAATGATTCAAACTTGGGACACTCTTCCTTTGTTCTCTGCATTTTGAATGTTCGTTGAGGATTATGTGTGCCCTGAGCTGCTTTGTTAGGAACTTTCTTTCCTAATTGCATAATCCTCTATTATTAGTTCTCAATGTCACAATGATTCAYGGTAGTTTCCCAGATTTCTTCATGTGGAGTTACAGTCTGAGGCTAATCTGCAGTGCACTATCTTAGAAGCAACTTCTCTCTAGACTTTCTGTGTGTTAGAATTTCAAGAGAATACATAATAGCACGTAGAACTATTAAGAAGATTTATGGTGCTGTGTATTTAGCATCCCAGAATTTTGCACTGGGCCTTCTGGTACTGTTTATTTACTTAGGGCTGGTTTTAGGCTATAGGCATTAATAATTTTATGACTGAGTGTTCCTAACAGATGGCTTTATGGGCTGTAACAGCCACCAAAGAGCAGTGCCAGGGAGCAAAATGAAACCATATATAATACTAACAGTTGTGTGCGGGCTTGCTGTAGGTCACAGAAATACCTCATTTATTCAGTATCCTTCTGTAAAGGAGGGTTAGAAACACCAGCTAAGAATACAGCCAAAGGGACTCCCTCTGGATAATATTAGCGGTATATTATTGTGACTTGGAGAAATGCATAATTGGTACCAGCCAAAGAGGCCCTCTTTCCTCTCCCTCCTCCCTTTTTGAGTCTCTCACTAGAAAGGCCTATACATTCATGGCTTGTTATCAGTCAGTGTGTGTGTTTGGGGACAGTCTATGGTCTGTTACCCCCGAAAACAGAGTCTCTTGTCGGCTTTTGGGGGGCCTGTGCGAGGAGGAACGGAGGATGTGCTGTGGAGAGAGGTCTGACCCGTTTGTTGTGCGAGTCAGTGGGCAGAGCGGTACCAGCCTGCTCCTCCCTGCCCTGTAAATCTGCAGGCGCTGCACTGGGGTACCTGGAGGGAGTTATTTCTTGTATCTGTTCTTTGTTAATACTCCTCTGGATGCAGGGAAGGAATCCAAGTCTGTAGGCCAGTGAAGGCTGTGTGAGACACGGATTCACCMACCCCTTTTGATAATTATTTTAAAAGAGAGCTTATGCATGTTGACATGAAAGAAGCTTATGTGTATCAGCATGAAAGAAGCACATTATAGACTTGTAATCTAGAAGTCCTTTTGGGTGCATGCCCAACTTTTCTGGTGGAACTCAAAGGTCTTGTGACTCATTGGCAGCCTCTGATACTCCACATCAGGGACTTATCATCGATCCCACAGAAGTAGTGCCAAGGCTTACCTTATCTTGACAAGATTGCATTACATTCAGCTGCATCTCAGGAACTTACAGAAATCACGGATAACTCTCACATAAATGGAGATGTAACAACTTGTAGCATGATTAGGAGATCGCAGACTGTGGCCCACCCTTTTAATTACTGCAGAGACCACAGAAGGAAGAAAAAAGAAACTATTGGGTCTCATGGATAACTTTACTGGTTTATTAATCTTGGTAGGAATTTATTATCTGTCTGTGCTTCTCAAAATACCACAGGCAATACCACAGAGAGGAAGAGAAGGAAAGTAAAGAAAGAAAGTGTTGTGTGATTTCTTAAGGTTTTACTTTGCTGAGCTGGTCTGTAAACAATAAAATGAGGATGAATTGTAGTAAAGATGCAGCAGCATCTTGATGACTTGTAGCATGATTAAGGAAAAAAAAAAAAAGCCCTATTCAATATTTATTGAAAAGGAATTCATCTACTAAAACTGGTGGTAACCTTTACAGTTTTCCAACTGTACAGCCTTTAAAACAAAAAACCAACATGGTTCTTTTTTAATCATTTGGGAACACCTTGGTCCAAAGGAGYGTCAATTCACTGAGTAGTCCTTATGGACCAGAGCACCTGTGTAAATTTACTGTAAGTGAGTAAATTCACTCTAACCTACTCTTCTTTCGTATATGTGGCATGATGAGAGGAACAGAGAAGTCTGATGCTGTAGTTCGAATGCTATATGTTTGAAATAACCTGATTTGTGCTTATGCTGTATGAACAAATATTTGAAGAATAGAGGGAAAAATTTTTTCTTTGTTTTTTTTTTTTAAGTGAAGTAAAATAAATTTGAGCACTGAGATTAAGCCTTGCTACTATATGTCTGCATGTATAGGAATGTATAAGTAAGAAAACCCTTAAAAATCTGCCATCAGTGCAGGGGCTAAATTTAGCTTTTCATGTTTCACTGTAAGCTATAATGTCGTTGGGGTCTGATAGTTCTTCCTCTATCTGGTGTCTTGACCTCTTCTGAACCATTATATATTTTCTCTGCAGTAGCATGATTTAAAAATGTCAATCATTATGAATTAGGTTCAAAAAATATTCTTAGATGGCAGGTCCTCAGTACTATCTCTGAAATGTTAAGTGATGATTACATCAGAAGACCAGAGGTTGATTTCTATGCAGATATCAGCAGGAGCCCAGTCACAGCCTTATGGTAGGATTTGAAAGGCTGGTACACCTTACATCATCTGCTTTTACGCTTGCTCAGGACCAGAAGAATTGTTAGGAGTTTTGTTTTGTCTGTATAAGTCACATTGTGCCCAGATGTGGTCCTGGAGAAACAAATCCTCAAAATACTTGTTTGGAGATCCTGAGTGCAGCAAGAGTAAGGAGACCCAGGTGATGATGGGCAGGCACTCGCAAACTTGCAATGTGTAGAGTCATTCTGTGGTGGTGAAAGCCTGGATGTGGGAGAGTTATTGGTCCCTTAGACTGACAAGGGAAGCCCATTAGTGGCAATGCTATGGAGCAGTTTCTGCTAAAAACCATCCTCTGAGTGTTCTGGTAACCATGACGTGGTCTTTATGCCAGGAATGGTCCTGCACAGCCTATTACCAGATGATTCACTGCAAGAAGCAGACAACCCTCTGTCCTTCCCTTAATGTCAAATGAGCTGATGGGAGCACAACAGACTCAGGTTTGCATTTGGCTGTTGCTGCTGGCGCTTACTAAGTCTTTTTACCTGGTGCCCCCCAATATATTGAGGTGTCTTAAAGATGGCCAGCTATTCCCTGAGAGGCTTCAGCTTGTCCTGGAAGCAAACCATGGAAGTAGTAAGCTTTTAGTTTTCAGTTTTAAATTTTCAGTGCTYTTCAGGGAAAACACTTAGCATTTATAAATTAGCTGCTTGCTAATTTGTAGAAGCTAATTTATAGTTGAGCGCTACTTGCTTTTGAATCCTCTTTGTTTTTTCTCTTGATAGCAAGTGATAAGAGAGTTGCTGAAGAAAGAACATTAGCAATCTTGATGTGTCAGCTCTTGTAGATGTTTTTATCAGATAATGCTGTGATCATTTGGGATAAAAGCTAATGRGACTGCTTTCTCTGGGGGTCATTTCCACATTGCCTATTAGTTTCTGCAGATTCTGATGGACTCTGTCTGAATCTATATGTTGTTTATCTTCCTTCCCTCCTGCCGTGTCTCTAATCCACATCTAGTAAGGCCCTTTTCTAGTAGTTGTTTGTGGTAGGTAACTTGCTGCATGCAGTGGGTGTTGGATTATTGGCTTATAAGGTTCTGTTTGCCTCCTCCCCAGGTTGGATACCCAGAAGCCCCTTATATCTTTTTTCAACCTGCTGCTGTGTGGTCCTTTTGAATAACTTTATGTATGAATTAAAAAGAGCGAGGGGGGCAGAGGGGATGCTTACAAGAAGGAAACGTTTTGCTGACATTTGCAGGATAACTGTAAACATGAATAGTACTGCTATGTGAACACCTTTCTAGTACAAACAGCTCAACTTGCTTTATGACAGTTAGCATGAATATAAAATATTCATATCCTATTCAAGTATGCAATGATGAGCTCAAAGAACATCACTCTTTCACGAKCTTGTCAGTGTATTATTCATACTCTGTAGTGTCGGTGTCTTTAGACAGTATTTTTAATGTGCACATTATATGCTCAAAAATATGTGTTATTTACACTTATTTTTTGTGATACTTACATCTGAAATGGTGCTGATCCTCACCTTGTGTGCTGTGCAGGAGAATTAAAAAGTCCAGCCCTTTCCTTTGGGATGATTTTATCCTGATTCACATTCACCATTTTTAAAATTCTTTGCTGCTAAGGTGTTTTTGAGTGACATTAGTGCAAACTCATAATGAGGTGGCAAAGTTGCAATGTTATAGGTGTTACTAGTATTGTTTATTGCTCTTGTTTCCATGTTCACATAATTACCTGGTATTTTTTCATGTGCAAAACCGTCCAGAACCTGTGCTAGAGTAAGGCTGTGCAATCCAGTGCGTAGGTATTTCTCTAAAAAATTCTGTTTGGCCACTTGGGGCAAGTAAACCAATGTTTATTCAGTTTAACTGTGGAAATGAGGTGTGGGGAATCACCCTGTTAATATAAATACATGTTCCCCAATTCTCTTATAAATATTTGAAACTGTTGTATAATTTCAACCAAATACCACAGAATAACAGGAAGCTGCAAAATACTGAATTCTTCTAAAAATCAAGTGCAATTTTTGGCTTCCAAAATCACTAGTTTGTCCTGCACCAACTAAGAGATGGTAAGTAGTTTTTTCAGTCCGGTCCCTAATTGCTGATTTCCAGATGACCCCACAGTGCTCAGACTCCTGGTCAGGGAGTGTGTGTGTAGCTTGGGGTAGGTGCAGCTCAAACCATCTCTTGCCCAAGCAGGAATTTCAATAAAAATAAGCTTCTGGCAGTAAAATGGAAGTCACAGGGGTTTCATACTGCTACTTTAGTTAAATTAACCTAAAAAAACCCCAAATAAACCAGTCAGTCATGAGGAACAAATAAATTGAAAATAAAGCRTCATTCATCCCAATGCTCATGGGACTGTTATCATCACCCTTTTTGCCATCCTGATTTTCTCCTGCAATGACTTCCTACACTGTGGTCAGGAATGAGTGTAACCCTCAGGAGGTGGATGCAGGTTAAATCAAACGCAGACCACACACCGATTTCTAAAATGCCGTGATTCTGCCTTTCAGTATGTTTGCACGAGGCTTCACTCAATGGGTCTCTGATTTTTGACTCAGGCTTGTGCACACATGATTAATGCATGTTACTGCACATTATTTTTCACTGCTGTCATATGGAAAATAATTTCAGAGGGGAGGATTTAAAATTAGTTGCTTTGTCTAAATAGATATAATTACAAAGAATGGCTTCACTTTCAGGGATGATCAGTGCCCTCGTGTTCTGGTGGTGTAAGAGCTATAAAAACACAACAGTTCTTAGGGGCTGAAATATTGATTTTTTTGCTGAGCTGAGATTCTTTCAAGATGGGAGTCAAATTTCATTCATGGTTTTTTTCTCCCCATACTTACTATCTTCATGCCCAGTTGGGTTTGCATAATAAGCAGACAGAAATCAATGTCTTACTTTCACTGTTTTTCAAGATGTATTTTTATGCATATTCACTCTTTAATAATCTTTATTCAATGTTAAATCCTCTTTGCAGATTGGATCCAAAAATTAATGACCTTTCGCATATGAACTGGAATAGGATGTTACCATGATAAAGAAATTATAATGTGCAACTGTGCAATTTAAACTACTCTCTTGCTGTACCTCAGATCAAGCTTCTGTGTAAGGCAAGTTTATTGAAAAATAATAATTAGTTCAAAAGACAAACTGAGTCATTTTTTCAGCTGTTAGATGAAAACAGTACATGATAAACTGGGTGCAAAAGCAACCTCATGGCCTCAAAAAACCCCTGATACATCAAATGGTCTGAAACTGGGTTAGTGTGACATATCACAACTGGATTTCTTAATATGAGAAAAGTGTAAGGTCTGGTCTTCTAGGCACCTGGGTAATAAGAAASGAAGCTGTCTGCATTTAGGGAAAAAGGGTTAGTAACTTGTAGCTCACAGAGGACACTAAGTGTAGATAAAAAAGGCACCTATTCAGTGGGAATGTTAGAAAGAAAAGATTTAAAGATGGTCCTGAAATTAGATTTATACATGACATCATTATTTCAGGAAGGATGACAGTACTGATCATGGACTCAAAGGCAAGTGCTCAAGAAAGTGCAGTCCATTGAAGGTGGTTGCAGAGCTTGACATGGTCAGRTCTGTGGACTCAAATAATCTCCACTTCAGCCTTTGGAAGGGATAGATTTATAAATTGGAAATTTTGACAGCAAAGATTTCTGTTGAAGACATCTAACAGTGAGAAGATAAATACCAAATCTGTTATATATACTGAAGAAATGGTGACAGATTATACCATATTATAGGTTGAAGGCAAAAATATTTGAATACCTGAAGGCAAATAGGAAATGGCATAAAAATCTATCATTGGTTTATCAAATTTTTACCAGACTAACATAATGGTGATTCTTGGCTAAACAGACAGTTTCTAGATAAAGACAATGCAATATTGTTTACTGTAACATTCAGTAAAATGCCATGTGGGGACATGTTGCAGAAAATGACTTTGAGAAYAAAAACAGCGGCAAAGAAGATAAACTCAACTTGGAGCATCTGTCAGGGAGAGCCACTAGGTTGTCCAGAGGGGGAGAAGAATTTTACTAAAGGAGCACTGTTTAGCCTGGCAACAGGAATCTGGGTTAGTAGACCTGTGCTACTTGTTATAGCATCAGGACACAGCACCTGGAAGGAAGAAGAACGTTCTTGAACTGAGTAGCAAGGGGAAGGAAAGCTTTTTATCCTTTTATAATGAAGGAGAATGAGATTATTTCCACGTTTACAAACTATTTTCCTTTAGTGAAATTGTACTGTCCTGCTTGCAGCCAGGAAGAGGCTGAGAGTATGTTCCAGGGCTCTTGCTTGCTAATGTAAGCAGCTTCATAAGGCATTTCTTTTGGATTTGGGAGAATTTTCTTCAGCAAGATAGTTTCTTGAGTCTAGACTGGCTCTTAGTGCAAAGAGAAATGGGAAAATCTTTCAAACATATAACAAGCATGAAGGTTGTTCATGAACTAGGTGGCTGTCTTGATCCTGGGTGGGCAGTTCTATATTTCCTTTTCTCTCATGGCATGCAATATTTTTAAAATAATTGAACATCAGTAGTTTAAATATTGTTTCTAATTGCATGAAGCTACATTTGAAAATATTAATATTTTGGTGTTTAGTTTTTTCAACCTTTTCTTTTTGAAATAAGCAATAAATGTTAAATGGTGTTAAGTTTAGCTTAATACTTTTATACTTCCACACAGTTTTATATACTGTGAACTTTTGTAAACTTATTCACTTGTTGATACTTCCATTGACTGACTTTATGAGAATTTTCTTTCTTTCTTTTAAGAACTGTCTATTTCAGCGAAATTTCAGTTAATGTTTTTCTTTGTCATCTGGAAGGAATTCAGCAAAAGCTGTCAAGCCACTTCAAATGAAATAAATGTTGTAGTCGATTGCAACTGAATCAACTCTGAATCACATGGACCAGATTTCTGTAGACAACCATTTAAGTAGACTTGAAAGATGGTAGAACCTTCAGCATTACCTTCATGTCACCTGAAAGGAAAAGCTGCATGTCACTAAGCAAAGCTGAGGAGTTGTTATACAATACAGATCTCTGTCCAGGACGGCAGGATGTATGGCAGGTGTGACATAGTCTGTGTATGAGCCTGTTTACCAGTGATTAAAATATGAGAGTATATATGTTATTGATGCTATACTTGATCTGATTTACTCTATTTAATTTACTTCCAAAGGAGGAAATCTTATTTTTCCTCATAGTCTATGATCTATCTCTASAAATGAGATCCTTGACATACACTGAAATTTGTGGCATCCTCTCAATCAGATGGGAACATTAGAATTATGATAAATCCGTGAGGCATTACTGTAAGTTTGATTTCTGGCTTATTTTACCTGTGAAAGCGGGTCGCAGAGTAGAAAAATGAACAGGCAAACCTAAATGAGATAAAAATCTGATTACAAGTGATTTCCTTTATTTTATTTTCATGTACTAATTTCCCCATTCCTCCTGGTTCCTTTGTCCTTGTGTGCCCGTGCGATGGCACCGGTGTCCCTGCAGTGCTGCCCTTCCATCGCTGGTTGTTGCTGCTCTGCTGCTTCCCCCACTGAAGAAGGTCATTCCTACTTGCCACGCAAGGGCTGAGTTAGGAAGAGGGAAAACAGGGTTTGTCATTTGCTGCCAGATTTGCTTTTATGCTCCCAAGTTTTTCTGCATCGAGTTATTAACCAGAAATGCCAGCCTTTTGAGGACTTCTTGTAATCCATTTTGCAGTGGGTTCATGCCTTGTTTCAAATCTGCTTCGTTTTCCCCTTCCCTGAGAGGGTTTATTGCATTCCTCTCTGGTTTTGAGGCCTTGGAGAATCACAGAAGTGGAGTGTGTGCAGCATTACCCTTGCCAGAGATGCTTTGGTTTTTGGGCTGCCGATGGAGGGGTTGCTGCTCCCTGCTGTAAGGCAGTGGTGCAGCCCACATCTGGGAGCGTGCCATGCCATGGGAGGGCAAAAGTCTCCTGCTAGTGCTGTGCACCATCAAATCTCCTCACAAAGGTTCAGCAGGAGAGCAGCTGGACTGAAATGGCTGCAGGAGGTAGTAGCTCCACAGCAGCTTACTGGATATATTTGTTTTTTTTTCCTGGCTCTTACATGCCTCCTTACTTTGTGCTCTGTCCCTAAACCCAGTTCTGGGATCACAAGTTTTGGTCTAAAGAGATAAAATCAGGAAATCTTGCCTTGAAGAGAGAGTGACACAGAAAGTATCTTATCCTCTTTTTCCTTCTGTTAGCGATAAGGATTAAAAAAAAAAAAAWATTGTCTTTTTGCATCAGAAATACCAGTTGTGCCACCAGCAAGCTACTGAGAGGACAAAACCCCAGGATTCAAGGGAGTGAATTTTGACTAAAAAGCCTTGGGGCTTCATCATCAGTCTCAGAAGTGGGAAAAGCAGGAACACTTCCTTCCTCAGCCAGCTCTTCACTAGAGGAAGGAGCTCAGTGTCTTTGTGAGGCTCCTTTTAACACTGTGCCACCATCACTTGTGGCACCTGGGGCAGGACATGTGAGAATAGTGGGAATTCACTGCTGGTATGACCTAAGGGTGTTTGTTCCTCTACCATGTTACAGGAGTTGTGTCCTGATGTCACATGTCTCAGTCTCGGTAAGATAAAGCTCTCATTGCATATCCAGTGGGTCTTTCGGGGGACATCAAACTTCATGTTTAGACAAAATCTGAATATTCTTCAAGTTTCTGTCTATAAAAACATTTAGTATGTTTTCTATCAGTCAAAAAGGGTGTATAGCCACAATTTATGTAGCCTTTTAATAGCATCTTTAGAAAGAATTTTTCCTCCACTAAATCTTTMGTGTTCCAAGCTAATTAAATTATTAAGATGCTTTAGTCATCCTTGAAATATACTTTGGGACCTAGCAATGAATTCACCTTTCTTTGGGGGAAGATTTTTGCATCAGAGGCATGGAAGGAACCCGTGACTTTCATTTGATTACTCAGAAATTACTTTTTAATTGGAGACAACCTCTGTGCACGAGCTGAGACTCGGCTCTGCACCTCAGCTCAGCCCAAGAAAATGGAGCAAAGAAACTGTGCAGGAGGACTGCCTAATGTCCTGAGACCCCTGGAGAGATGTTATCCTGCACTGCATCCCCGTCTCAAGGATGCACAATAAAGCTGCCCAGCTGACGGGGGGAAGGTTTGATGGGGCTGGAGTGAAGTCTGAGAAGTAGAGGTGCAAGATCCCGTGTTTTTAATTTCTATGCTCTGAGTCTGTCTCACAGTGAAATGCTTTGTACTCAGAGGTAAAGAGCACATTTCCTACGAGCAGAACACATAAAGCTTTCTCTGTGTCGAGCTATTAAAACAACTCTTAATGCTTTTGCTTAAGAAGTAGATCTCCCTTGTACGCACAAAATTCAGATCACTCGGGGAGATATGTCAGCACTAAATCCCACAGAGATGGACAGACAGGTCTTTCTGAAGTGCTCCCTCAAAGTGAAATAAATAAGGACAATACAGCATTGAAAACCTCCTACGGTTTCAGAAAATAGATACCCATATTCTATTTGGTAAAATACTACAGATAGGCATTACAAAGTATAGCAAAGCCAACCTAATTATATTACCTTCCAATTCTAGTCTGATCTGTTTCACTAATATTGATTTCACTTTRTATCCCATTTGAGCTTACAATGGCAACTGAATTAAGCCAATGTACTTAATTTTGATGTCTATCTGTGTGGAGAAAGAAGAATATATGCCTGGTGGAGATCATTACGGGGGAACAAATCCTCCAGTAGATTTTTCTTGTGCTATGGCACAGCATTAGTCAACCACTGCATGTGTCTATACAATTTAGGAAAGAAAAATTAGAGATGATTTGCAATTAAAAAAAAAAAGCTCAAAACAGGCTATTGAAAAGCTCATTAATTTTACAGCAACATCCATATATTGATTTCACTCACTGTGGGTAGAATTTTGATAAAGATGGAATTTTGAAATTGGTCAGATATTACTCTCTCCATTTCTCAGGATTATCTACTACTATTATTATTTTTTTAAACAAGACCATGTACACGGGTATAATCCATACATATCCACTGTAATTTGTTTAACGATCTTGTCTCCTGGCAGCAGTGTCCACTCTGCCCTAAGTGGAACAGAATAATGAGAAGTTGATCTGATAGACAGACAAAAAGAAAAAAATGTGTTTTGTAGGTAGTGGGAACTTTGAAAAGAAGCTGACTTTCTTGAAACAGAAAAAAAATTATAGTTACCACGTGAACTTGGAAGATTAAATATCATGTAATTGAGAATCTTTTAGGATTAGAGATAGGCAAAAAAGACTTTGAAGAGTAAATTCACTGAGAAGAATAGTTTGGCAGCTCAAACTCAGGCCAAATMTAAACATATTTCTTCAGCTACAAGAAAAGAGGGAGGAGAATAACAATAGCTGTTTTCAATACTTTCGAAAGGAAACATCTTGGTGCTGTTTTGAAGGTGTGCTTGCATAGAATTCTTCAAGGCTAATCAGTCAAATTTAGGGCTATATAAAATTTTTTGAAATAAACCAAGAGATTAAAAAAAAAAGGCTTAAGGTCACCTTGAAGCACTGGGCTTTTTTTTGCCTATAAGTTCTTGTGCTGAGCAAAAATCTATTATTCACACAGTGGCAGCGAGACTTTCAACTGATTGGATATTTATGGGTAACAAGAATATCCAGTGTTTCAACTCCCAGGCTCCAGGACACCTTCTGTAACTTCTGACAAKGGAGCTGTTGAAGGGAGTTACTCCTGGGAAGGGACTACGTGATTTCTGACTTCGAAGCTTTGAACCACCGTCTGAGGTAGTTACTAAATTTTGTACGACAAAGCAGGGGCTGCAGCTCCCTCAGACAATTCTGGTTTTCACAGGAATGTTAGACTCTGGTCTGGAGCCCTAGACATGACTTTGCTGCAGGTAAGCTGTGAAAGATGGTAATGAAGGCAGGATGCTGACAGGCACAAACTGCACCYCCTTGCTAGGTGCTATATAGACATTATTTTTCATCCAAAACCACAGAGGTATTGCACCTTTTACTGATGGAAACCCAGGTCTCTTAGTCCAGTGTTGAACTGAAAGGAAATTAAAAGAATCCACTGCAATGTTTAGAATTTGCATATTCATGACACAATTAAATAGTCACAGGGCAACTAGAGAATAGGTAGGCACAGCTTTTGCACAGGCCATTTTTTTATCATTTGGAAGGAATAAATGGCAACATCCCAAGGCTTCATATATTGCACTCACGTTTATATAACATAATAAAAGGGTGTTCCTTTGTAGTACAGGTGGGTGACTAATTGAGATGAGTTGTGTGAGGGGTGGGCAGGCAACCTAGAGACCACCCAGAGTTGTTTGAATTTGCCTCTACTGTTGACAGCCACAGCTATG
This sequence comes from Amblyornis subalaris, assembly GCA_018881555.1. Taxonomy (NCBI): domain Eukaryota; kingdom Metazoa; phylum Chordata; class Aves; order Passeriformes; family Ptilonorhynchidae; genus Amblyornis; species Amblyornis subalaris. Next base: position 5,755,128 of record JACAXG010000042.1, read on the forward strand.
ACTAATTAGGTGTTACTGTCAAATGCTCAGCTTTGGTAGCACAGGTGGAGCTGTGAACATCTGTATACCTGCAGAATACATGTTATAACCTCAGTGCTATAGAGTTAATCCCAGCCTTTTATCTTTATTTTTCTTTTTTTCAATTTTTTTTTATTTTTAAGACAGATAAGGAGCACTTTGGATGCCATTGTCCTCCTTATGAATTGAGTTTGCTCTTCAGTCTGGTGGATTTTATTCTCTACCTTATGTCTTGCAGGCTGTGCATACACAACTTTTTTGATAGGGACCTTATCCTTTTGTGTTAATTTGATATCTGACATTCAGAAAATGACCCTACTGCAACAAAGATGATGATTGCTTTTTACCAATTAAAATATACCCTGACATGGAGTATTAGGCCAGCTATTTCTGTTAGCATTTTAAAAGTATCTGTCAGTCAATGCAAATCATATGACTGGAAAAGGCAGGAGTTGAATAAACTGGTATGTGAATTCAGGCAATTAATTTTCAATTTTTCAGAGAGAAAATAGGCAGGGAGTCTTTGATCTTTGTCATTTTCCAAGAAGGAGACTCCAAGCAGCGTGCACTCATTTATTTTACGGTATGCTTACCCTCTGAAAGTACATAACTTGTGCAAATTAAACAACGCACCTGGATTTCCTTAAAAATCTCTCAAGTATTTACTTCGTCTGCTCATGGAGTTCCTTAATTTCCTAATTTCACACTGCCCATCCTTCTGTGGAAGTCGCCCTGCCCCGGGTTCCCGGCCGCCTGCGAGCGCCGAGCCCCGCAGTTGTTGCCCGGGATGCGGAGTGGTACCTCGGGTGATGAATATGTAAGATGAGACGCCCAGCCTCACTGCCTGGAGCTGTCAGCTTTCTCCCTGACAGGTTTCCTACGTGGTGGTCTTGAGCTAATTTAGGCCACTCATGGATTACCGTTTCTGCTCACCCCAACAAGTGAGTCGAGGCTGTTATTTAGGAATTTCTGAGCGTGGTGATTATATTTGGAGAGGAGCAAGTGCCTCTGCATTCCTGCCCTTTCTTATCATTACCATGACAGATAGAGATAGACACACACAATATGTTGTCCTAGAATTCACGCTGTTCCAAAGTCTCTCGTGTCACTTTGAAACCCAAATCCTTCACATGGCATCTGGTATATAATAAACACTTCAAATTGTTGAGAGATGGCAGTGACAAAACCCCATTTATTATAATTTTTATAAGTTTACTGAAGAAGGCAAAGCTTGRAATCTAAGTTTTCATGTGTACCAATGCTTCCAGATTCATGTTCTTGAATGCCCTATTGCAATTGGACACCCTTTTAGCTGGAAGCAGTGGGACAGCCCCTATTCCTTATTTTATTTTTTTCTTCTTTTTTTTTTTGAATGCCTAATCAGAAGAGCAAGATACAAACACAGAAGGTGGTCGACTTTGCCTTCTGTCACCATGTCACCCACCAGCGTATTTTTGGTTTTGGAGAGAATATGCACTGAGTCTGCATCTTAGCTGAGCTTCCAGGAATTGCAGCCTCCGCTTCTTCCCATTGCTGGATCTCAGACTATTCCTTCTCTGTGCACAGACACAACACTCTGTGGGCTTGCTGCTGGACTGCCTTTGCTTCTTTTTACATACATTTTTCTGTTCAAGAAGATCTAAGCTTTTGTAATAACTTTCTACTGTGTTATTCTGACCTGTGATTTCTAGACATCGGCCAAATTTCAAATACTTGTTTTTCAGTGTTTCTTTTAATAATATATTTCAAGAAAAAGGGATTATSTTTGTGACAGTCACTGTGAGTAAACAGATACATTGTGATGGGTTTAACGTAGAACAGAGCTAGGCCCGAGTGTGTGATTAGCAGGTAATATTGACCAAGGATTTTAAATAACAGTGTTTTACCCAGGATGGTGATGTTATTTTGTGGTGCTAGCTTGCAATACACATTTTAAAACTGATGATCTCTTTCCTGGGGATGACATTCACTGGAAGCGTTTTTCGTATGGACTTGTGAGAGACTCATCTCAATCCACTCACAAAGAGAATTTGCTGCAGGTGTCAGTGCTGGGTGGTAGGTTGGTGTGAAAGTCAAAGACATGGGAAAACACACATTAGGGTTTTTTTGCACACCATGCTATAAATGCAAAAAAAGGTTATAAATAAGGCTCAGTTAATGGCCTGACAAACAGTACCACCACAATGAGAAAATTTGAGCAGAGAGAGAAAAATGTGCATCCCTTTTCTGGCTGAATGCCAGAAACACGTAACTAAGTGGCATTTTGCAGTGAAGTGCACACATGCTGCTGAGTTCCCAAAGCAGGTGAGTAGGCTTGAGTACTTGTTAGCATTACAGGATTTTAATCTATTTTTTTTTTTTTTRAAAGACTGGTATGTTTAGGCAGTAGCATCTACCATCTCTTCAGAAGAGAAGGAGAGGGGAAGGACCTTGCTTTCTGAATTTATTCACCCTGTATAACTTGGTTCAAGATGGATTATTTCCTCACAACAGCAATTGATTAAGTGGGAGMTATGCATATTCCAATTCCTTCATTGCATGGTCATTATTTTTAAAATGAGTTTGTCTTCTTTAGTTCTCYGCACAAGCCCCCTTGTGTTTATAGGCTGCAGAACCCCCTTCAAAAGTGAAAATAATAGTGACAATATCTCCGGGATAATAATTTCATAGTAAGTTGTAAACTTTCATCAATTCCTTCAAGAAAGTAAAGAAAGCAAATACAAAAGCAGAGTCAGAATAGGAACTTAYGTGTCCATGGGATTCACAATTTGCTGATGGAAGGTTTTTCTTGGATCAGTCAGCTATGTGTTCCTCCACAAAAATGGTCCTGACTTTTTTTTGGTTTGGTGGTTTTGTTGTGAGGGTTTTATTTGATAAATGGCTGGGATATTGCTGGAATTGTTCTCTGTTATCACCATTTTGTGAGGTGCTAATTTTCYTAGCCTTGATGATTAATAGTAGATGATTTATCATATTTATATAGGTGGCAGGGAAGAACGGACACCCTAATAGAGTTTTGTCCTTGTTACAGTGGCTACTGTAGAAGTACCCAGTGAGATCCCCACATAATCTCCCTGCAACTTGAATTCTGAGTAGATGAATCAGACAAAGGATATGATAAAAATACCATTAACCTCATTTTACATTCAGGGAGCTGAGTCAAAGAGGAAAGAAATGATTTCTCTAAGGTCTGCGACAGAAGTGTGAGCAGAAATCAAAGTTCCCAAGCCCTTGACTCAGTTTATTTCTTATAAATATTGCAGCAAATAGACATGTCTCTCTCAAAGACCAAAGACCTTCCCTGCTTGATAAACTGCTCCTGGAGTAAAAATCTTACMAGGGCCTTTCCAGACACTTTGTGGTTCAAGTGCAGAAAAACATCTCTGCCACACAGGCGTCCCACCTAACCTGCCCCGGGAGATGCTGCCATGGCAGTTTTATGTGTGGGAACTCTCCTAATCAGAAAGGATGGTTTTGTTCTGYGTGTTAGAGCAAATCACACAGTATGATCTCCTGTAGAGTGAGAAGACCTGCCTTTACAAATTGATGGTTTGTACACAGAAAAGAAGGCATCTGCTTCTCTCCAGTGACAAGAAAAGGTGTCTCCTGAAAAGAGAGCAACCTGGAGTTTTCTGGGATTTAACTTTCCTTTTGAACACTGCACATTCCATTGAAAKAGTGAGGAACTGGGAAGATATTCAGCAATAGTGTTGCAGCAGAGTTACTTGATTGGGAATCACTCTTTCCAGATGGTGATGAGGTTCATACATAAATGTGTAAATCTGAAAATGTTGTGAGGTGGCTACTCTATAATTAATTTTCTTCCTCAGGCAATTAGATGATTCCTTGATATCTATATAGCACTTTTTGTTCATTGTCTTGGCTTTAAAGGGAATGGACTCCCCAGGATTGGCCATTGGTCTGATGGAYCCAAAGAACGTTCAAGGTCAAGAGTATATTGCATTAGGAGTAGCCCTGGTTGGACAGAAACATACGTTCCTCATTAAGGCAGCCAGCGTAGCAAATGAAATTACAGTCCTATAAATCTGATTGTGTCTGTGCTAGAGTGAGGTAGTGTCTCACTGCTCAATTTCCCAGTGTACAAAATGCCATATGCTGCAGGAATTCAGGAACTTTTTCTGTGGCAAAGAGAAAGGAAGAGCCTAGGGCAGCAGACGTGACACTGAATGAGAAAACTGTGAATATGTTGAAGGATGACAGAGGAATTTCTTTTGGCGACAAATCTACTTTTCTAGCCTATTTCTTTGAAAGAAATTGAACAGGGAGTGTCTGCCACCTTTTGCTGTCTATCAGCCTGAGTGTAACATTAATTTAGGAGAAGTCATCATAGCAGCAGGTTTGGCTAGGAAAGGAAATGAAAGACTGTATCCTCTGAAAAATACTTCTTTATCTGYCTGTGGTATCTGAGCAGTTAAAGAATTTCAGTGATGTTTCATCATCTCTCCCTTCATTAATTCATTTTTCAGAGAGACAACAAGAAGGATAGTTTAGAAAGATAAATGCAATTGATGATGTAATGAAAAAATCAGGAAACAATTATAAAACCTTTTTTTATGAAATGTTTTATGAGTCTGTATTTGCATCTGGGGAATATTAAAGTAAATATTGTGCAGGGAAATTAGTTTTAATTTCATGCTAACGGAAAAATCAATTCGGTTCTAATTAGGTTATGATTTTTAAAATACAATCAGACAGTCATTTCAGTGTTTTGATTAGATTGTCCTATCATTTGTTTCGGTTTTGATAAATGCTGCTTCAGAAAATGCCTTTCAACACAAAAGCCTGTGTGCAGCAGAATAGGTTTGATTTTGGAGGGTTATTCTGAAAGGCAATAGTGTAAAAATTCTTAAAGTGGGTCATTGGCYGCAAGCAATTTGAATGCAGTGAGTAGAGCTGTGGCACTTCAGTCTATAGTACAATGTAATGCAGGTGTGGATGGGATGAGTGAGAATTGTTGTTGATTTTTTAATTTCTATCTGTTCAATAAGGTCTTGTAACTTCTCTGGCAGAAAAAAAATTTCTATATTAATTAATACTTGCAGGGAAATGAACTGAGGGCATTATTGCTTCCCACACTTGCATACTTAAGTGTTTCTTGACCTTGCAACATGTGAGCTGGTAAGGCTTGGCATGACTTTTTATATAAAATATGCCCTGAGAGAACCAGAAAGTAAATCACAGCAGCATATTAAGATTGTGATCTTCAAGCTGCTTTTGAAAATCTCAGTCAAGATCATTATGTGAAGCTATCTCAAAACAYAAAATTGACAAATATGTGGATAGTGTGTGAGTGTGTAGTATAGACGGTATACAGTCTGTACTACATAAAATAAAGTATATGCAATGTGAAATTTACTCAATAGAACACTACAGTTCTTTTAAACTGCCATTATATGGAAAAACCCAAGACAAAGAAAAAGGGCTGGGTACTCTTGTCACCACTATGGTCCTGCATACTTTTCTTCTTGTATTTTTGGTTTTTAGTTGAACAAATAGACATTGTTGTTCTCTGAAYGGCACTGTAGTTGTTTTGCCAGCTCAGCTCCACAGCTTGGCTTCTGTGGTGATCCATACTGGGAAGATGAAATGGTGGTGTTTTCTTTTCACTTCTCTGTATTCTCCATGTACCTACTCCATCTTCTTGTATGTGTTTTTCTGTCCCTTTGAGTGACAAGYGCCTTTACTGAACAGTATATTATAATCAAAATGTCTTGTGCAAGAGCTAAAACTGAAAATACTGGCATTAAAAATTAATATGGTTGTCAATCAGATGTCCACTTTTGCATGTGGCATTGCTTGAGGTGAAGTATGGCATTACTCTTATGAGATCTTTGATTTAGATTATTTCTTGGGACATGCCCAGACTTTTTTCTAGGGTAGTTGTAAGGAACATTATATGAAGTTGATAAAACAACAAAAGTAAAAGGGAGGAAAAAAGGGCAGTGTATGCTTCTATGATCAATAAGGAATATAAAACCATTTTTAAAATCACTATGAAGAAAGAAAATTGAGGAAAGTGTGAGGTTATGATATTTGCTCAAAAAATTTCTTGGTAGGAAATCTATGCAAACTTTAATGTAAAAATTAGAAATTATTCACTGACTAAGCTTTGATGTTTAATAGAAAAACATCAGTGATTTGCTAGAGTTTTATTTGTACAATAAACTATCTCCTGAGGCTTTTTCTGAGGGACTTTTTTTTCCCTGGCTATTTGAATTTTTTAAAGCTGTTTATGATGTATTTTTCATGTTGTGTGATTTATACTATGGCCAGTGATTGGAATGTGTGCTYAAATAATATATTCAGGTTGTATCATATACTCAGAATTTTTAATTGTACTTCCTGTAACTTCTGGATTAATGGGCATAAATTCATCATGGGTTATTAATAAGATTATTAAAATCACAGCAGTTAAATTCTTTTGAGACTTGAAGTTTGCAGACTTAAGCAGATCAGAATCCGTAGTCCCATTTCAGATTGCTTGGAGGACTTCCAGACAGGGTGGTAAGTTAATTAATAATGGCACACCCAGCCAGTGCACTCAAAATGTGTGTTGGACAACAGGCTGAGGAAACGTTGTTTTRGACATATTTCTGAATCTGTGTGGCCACTAATGGAAATCTCAGAAGTCCTGTGTCTGTGGAATTGGTAATATATTGGTAAAAGTCAATGCTGTCCAGGAGAACTTGTTGTCTTACGTTTTCTTCTATGGTCAGTAGGAAAAAAAGGAAATGCTTCTTGGAGCTCTTTCCAAAAAATAAACTGAACCACAGCCTGTATGATTCTTCCTTGGCTTGAATAAGTGTTTTTGACTATCTGCCTCGAGGTCTAATTTTTCTGAACACAAAAGGGAATTCTGAGTTCAGTATGAATTAGAAAACCTCTTTACCTCTTCTGTCTCCTGAAAGGTTGCAATGGAATATGGTGGAATACAGCTTCCAATAGAGGAAGACTAAGGTGAGGCCTGCTCCTGAAGCTGCTTTATAGTCCATGACCTCCTGTTAAAATGCTGTTCGTTCCATGATCAGCGTTGTAGAAGTGCAACAAAATAGTGGAAAGCACAATTCTTTGACTCCCTTGCAAGAAAAGCTATCTTTTGTGCTAACCGTGGCAAAGTGGGCCCTGTCTCATCTCAGTTGTTAAGGAAAAGATAAACTGAAAAACTATTTTGTTTTCTAGTCTTATTCTCAAAGTAAAATTATAAATATATTTAGGTTTTTTTCTTTCTTAGGAAGAAGTGACAGTTTATAATCTATTTTTCATTAGCTGAAAAACCTGATAATATTTGTGTGATTGGCATATGTAGTGGGTTGATTGGCACAGAAGAAATGTGTGACATTCTGGGAGTGAGAGAGCCTGTGTGAGTATGAGAGCAGTTAGTTGTGCTTAATGTCATAAGGAGATTAAATACAACTGAAATTTTAGCTCTACTCATTTCTCTAGTAATAAATTCAGGCTCAAACCTGTTCAGAGCTTTCAGACTTGTATTTTGCTGGCACAAAATCTTGAGAAGCAATGCTTTTGCCCCCAGTCTGATTTATGTTTTGGGCTTTGCAAGCCAGTCCAAGGCAGCACATTCAGCAGTTGGATGCGCTGCCCTGTCTGGCCTGTGCTTGGCTCAGGGCTGGTGATRAATGGGCTACACAACCCTCAAGAATGACAGGTCTGAAAATGGCCCTGGTTTAACTTAGGGTTTACTTCAGGTAATTATTTTAGAGCATATATCTAAATTTTGCAGTGCTGTACCACAACATGGTAGGCTCTGGAAGAGTTATCTCAAGTCTTGGTGAGAAAGCATGTTGCTTTCTGAGCTTGTTTGTTTTTCTACTCATGGCTGCACCCAATGCTGGGTATTTTGTGCAGTCTGAACAATTCTAGGACAGAGCAATGACTAAATTTAATGTTTTGAATGCATAAATTTGTGTGGCCCTACTTGTGCCACTGAGAGGCAAAGCATTACAAGTCTGTGGGATCAATATTCTGCTGCCTTGGGATTCCCCTGGAGGAAAACTGATCAAGACAGACACTTTTAATACTTTTTTTACAGTGGTATTAAAACTGGTGTTATGGTCTTTAATGATGAAAAAGTTACAGAGGGTGTAAAATGAAGGAGCAAGGAAACTTCCCAGATAGGTTTCTGCAGGCACAGCTGATATTTCCTCATTATTTTTTTGCAAGAAAACAAAGTTGAAGTGCTGTATGAGTCAAGGCACTGCTGTATTCCCTCTTGCACAGGACTCAGAGCTGCAGAGGGAGAGCTCCACAYTGCAGGGCTCTAGAAAGGATGCACCTCAGGGCCCGGCAGCAGGTGAGAGGGGAGGCAGAGGACCTCTTGATCTTGCCAAGCTCTGCTCTTTCCGAAATAAGTGTAAATATGAGAACGTTTATAGTTCCAAAATGTACTCCTTCCCTCCACACAGTCGGGATTATTCTGTGCTGGTTAGATGATGCGATCAGCTTTAGACAAGGTAAAGAATAACTCTGTCATATCCCAACTGATTTCTTAAGCTAGATCTGGCAAATGTTGATGTATCTGTAGTCTGCCCCTTCTTTTCTATTCAATGCCACTAAAAAGAAGGGGATTTTGGACCTGGCCTGAATCAACATAAGTATAAATTCAGGGATRAATTTTAGCTTCAGTTTTTCCATCATTTTAATTTTCTCACTTCTTGGTGYGACTCGATGGCGAGTAACAGAGGTGTGAATTGATTTTTGTGGAGTGGCTTGGAGTGTAATCTCATGCAAATGAGTGCATGCTTTGGCTGATAGAATTGCCTTGCCAGGGGGTTGCACCTTTCCTCAACCAGTGGCCTGCAGAGTTCTGCTTGTAGAAACTGTTCAGCATGAGAAAAGGCTGCTTTAAATGGAGTGACAGCACTCGCAGCCAGGAAGATGCTGGGAATAAACAAAGAAAATTGGCTGAAGACACAATACAGGATTTATCTGAGCCATTATCTGTGTCATATTGCCTGCATAGCACGACCTGTCCTTAAATGATTTATGCTTCTAAATGTTGTGGTACCTGCATTAAACCCATATTTGGGTGATTCTACAAAYGGCAAGGAAATTTGAGCTGAGAAATGAATGTTAAAAGGGATCATATGTTAAAAGTAAACGTTAAAAGCAGATGATATCCATAAGGCGCAGAGCGTGGAACAGAAGATTCACAAGCCTTGCAGGAAGTTGCTTTATTATTCTAACCTATAATCCCTGCTGTGAGGAAYGCTGCCTTTCAAGCCCACGTATGGGATGTTTCTCTGTGATAAGAGGAAACTTTAACAGGTTGACTGTAAACATTTCCAAAGTACATTAAATAGCAGAGTCTTACATAAATTCTGCTGCAAAGACAGCAATATGCCTCCCAACCTCGCTTCTAAGTGTAGGGTTTCCACCTTTTATTATCACCCAGCATCTTTASATTCCGTAATCTGTTCCACAAATTGATGTTAATATGACATTTTGAAAACTGCAGTCGGTGCTTTCAACCTGAACCAAAGATTTAATGGAAAAAAAAAGAGTCAGTGACTTGTTGAATCCTTAGGTCAAGCAAATTGTTACTTTGCTAGAATGCTGTTGAAGGATGTCAGTTTTCTCCATGACAGGCTCTAGCCCTGGATCCAATGGAATGGAATGCCATGAGTCTAATGAATATCAACAGCGTGTGACCCATGAAATTACACGCACATGTATGATCTGGCAGGCAGAGTTGGCCGCTATAAAAAAAAAAAAAGGCAAAAAGGCAACCTCTGTGTAATTTGGTAAACCAATCACAGTGGGAATTCAAGTCTGCTTGAACCTGGTACTTCCTTCTTAGAGGTCTTCTTTCCGCCAGCTGCCAGTCTGCATTGTTTTTCTTTGCTGTTTCACGAGTGTAGAGGTGTATCTCACCACATGAGAGYCTCTCTCCCCCGCTGGAAAGAGATGGGGGTTCAGTTTCTTGCATTGCTAATAGGGATTGATTAGACCTATTTCTTCTTTTTGAAAGTACTTGTGTACTTGCTCGCCATGATGAGCCATTTTATCCACGTGAGCTAAAGAAGGACAGTGCAAGTGAATCCATGTAGATGCAGAAGTGCTGTGCAGTGTCAGTGGGAGCGGGACCTTCCCAACGTACTGGGGACAAGGAGACCGACATGTGACCCCAGGCTGTCTCTTCTTGGATGCTCCAGTGATAAAAACTGTTCATTAGAAAAGTCTGAGATTTTTTTTTAGTGTCTGGTTGAGGGCTAAATATTTTACACAGCAAAAATAAGGATATACACTACATCCACATCAACTCAATCATGCTTTCCTTTAAAAAAACCCACAAATAAAAAATTTTGCATGGCTAGTATTTCACAGTAGTATTGCTCTTTAAATAGATTTTACAGGTTGCTTTTATAGCACAAGTCTAACAGCTGCAAGTCCATRTACAAGGTTGTGTGAAAATTTGATTTACAATTTTATTTTCTCATGAAAAGYGTACCTTTTTTTTATTCATTCTGTCTCTAGCCATCATAACTGTTGRTGGCAAAGTGGAAAATATTCTTCTAGTGTAAAGAGAAAGGGAAAAATGAGGAATGTGTTACTTCACTCAGAAAAGTAAGATGTTTGTATTTTTTAGCCTTCTGYTGTCTGTAAAAACCCTTGATTAAATAAATTTCAATAATGCTTTAAGGATCACTTGTCAATTTGAAAAAAGAATTTTAAAAACCAAACATTCATTACTAAATTATCTTTTATGAGAACAGAAGGATCTCTAGATAATAGGCATTTGTTCCAAAACAAAACAGTTATTTGTTCAGGGTATGGAAGTTATTAATTATTTACACCTATTCCTACCTCAGTTCTACCTCTAGTTAAAATTCATGGCCTAGSCACTCATCAAATATTGATTTTTACCAAAGTTGATGCTTTCCCTTTAAYATTATTATAATGAGGGATAAAAATCAAATTGCCTTCACTGAAACTCAATCATTCTCAGAAGCCATCTGCATTGATCTTTTTTCTAGGTTTTACCATAAATTATTCTATTCAATTAAGTAAACCCCACACATAATGACATTTTGTGAACTAAATAATTTATTGACTATTTTCAGCTAAACTTACCAGGCTGTGATGCACAGTTATTTTCATAACATTAATAGTAATATATATAACCCCCTTGCAACTGAATGCATGTTAGAGTCTTTGTTTGGAAAGATGAGTCACCTGGGAGGTAGAAATCATCTCATCTAAAAGAGAAACAAATTCTGTCGTCATCATATTCAGAGTGACTCAGTCCCTTCTCATTAGCAAAATGAGGTGGGGTTGCATGCAAAGCTTTCTGGTGACAAAATAATTGCAGAATGATTTTCAGCTAAAAGTGGTTCTATTACCAGCAAGGAATGTAAGTAAATTGATAACAATTGGTCTGTTTTACAGTTCACTGCTAAGATCTGATGAATATAGTAGCTCCTTGGAGAGGTTCAGAGAGTTTTCCTGCTCTGCAGTACAACGGTTGAGCTTCTGTGTCACACACATTCTTGTCACCTCCTGACAGTTGATCTGGAAATCTGCCCATTTTCTAAATGAGTTTTGTTTCACATTTAAAGAGTCATTCAGCTCCTGCAGACTGAGATTTTCRAGTGGAAAGGATGGTTTGTAACTCTGAACTCTACCCCTTCAAGCAAGGAGGAGGTTTGCTCCCCAACATGAAAAGGTTGTGTTTGGTGGGTAATTGATTTGGGWGGTAACTGAGTCACAAACTTTAGATACCGATCACAAAACAGGTTTTTTGAAAATGCATAGATTTTAGGAGTACCTTGTCATAGCTGTGAAGGTGTAGTTTGGCTACATTTAATCACATACAGAAAGCTTCTGTTGGGTGTATCTAAGGAATACCTGCCTAGCAAACAGACTGGATGCAACCAAATTGTCTTTTGGAAACAGAAGAACAAAATACATTTAGGCATTGTGGAGTATATATAGGTACACATCATTGTTGAAGATGGCACTGAATACAGAGATGTTTGTAAATTAGTACTGCCAACACTGTGGCATAGAGAGAGTCTAGAATATGTGTTCTCACTTTAATTTTAATAGCAATTTTGAACTATGAGTCCATGTTTCCTTTSCAAATCGTGGTGATCATTTTTGAGAGTTATGGTTCTGCTAAATTGAGAGAAAGTCAATATAGGCTAATAGTATTGCTCAAAAGCTAGAAAAGCCCTAAAAAAAAGAAAGGCTGTGTAAAATACCATGGAATGATTAACTCACCTTAGAGAGCTTAGTAGGTTTATTTTAATTTGTTTTGTTTTATTTTATTTGTGGAAGAGCAGTGGTTCCATAACACAAATCAGATTGTRGAGCAGGAGTAAGCACCCGTAAAATTGTGTAGTATTTATGTATTCTGGTGCCAGCATACGAAAGGGTGATTGTTCGTCATTCCTTCTTTTAGCACAATCCATTTTATATGCTGGAACAAGGAGTCAAACATTTCAGTCCATCTAGGATGGTAGTTTCTGTTTATTCCTTTCACTGCTTTTCAGCCTTTGAATTCTTTGGTGCCATCATTTGAAGGGTTGCTGCTGCTGCTCACACTGTGTCTKGCAAAGTCTGAGCAAATAATGGATTTGCAGGTAAACAGTAAACTTATAAGTTTAAATGCAAAAGCTTGTATTGATTTAATTCCCCATTCAACCAGGTAATTTTGTGGTTCAGCACCCATGCATTAAAACATGTAGCCCAAACACAAAATATCACTTTGCCTTGCTTGGTGCTTGGAGTTACTCTCAGAAGAAAATAAAGCTCAGTGTTGCTCTGTCCATGTGTGCCTATCCGTGCTCCTCTCTTTATGTTTGGATACAGCTTAAGAATATAAAGCATCCCAATCTGGTGCCCTGACTGCTTGAAAATTCAGGCTTTTCTTGCTGCATTTTTCTGGTAGATGGTGTTCACAAAATTGAATCCTGATTGCACTACCGTTTTGAGACTGCTGAATGAGAATTCTGCTTTTAGCCTCCTGTGTTACTCTGTATCATGCTTGTTGAGCAATAGTGCCACACATTTCACAATGATAAATACAGTGCAGGACAGACTCTCTCCCACATCCCACCCACTGCTTTCATTCATAAGAGGTAAGAGGCAAAGGCTTTGATGGAATCGTCCTCTGTCTTTTGCAGCATGGTTTGCTCTTCGCAGAGATTTAAGATAAGGGGAATTAATCTGAGCATGAGTAGATTTGTGAAACAAGCACCTGAGATTCTGCTGATGTCCAGTCCTTATTCAGCTGTGAAGTTAAGCAAACATCCAGTTGGATGGTCGTGAACAAAAGCCTATAGCATTTGGATCAAGCTCTTGTTCCTTTAACTTTCACTCTGTGATGGTGGTTGACCTTATAGGTAATGCGAGGTTTGCTTCCTTGTGCTTTGGYTTTATTAGCACCAGTGGGACCTTAAGCTTTTTAGTTTTCATTCCACTTGAGATTCTTTTCTCTGAATTAATGGATATTTTGAATAAATCATTATGAGACAGGGCAATGCATGCTGTAGGGAAAAAAAAAAATCATTGAGCCAGCATATCTGAACAGGTTTCATGTCTATTACTCACATACTTTGTGAGGCCATTACATGTGTAACTTAATGAGGATTTTTCTGCTTTTGAACCACAGAAGGCATTTGTGCTATACAAAGAGAAAGCAACTCAAGCACACTAAGCTTTTCTTTATAGATATATTATCCATAAAGCACMCAATACTAATGCTGCCAGTGTCACGCTGAAATGCTCTGTCTGGACCAATGTATTCTTATATCTGGAAAAATGATCAGCAAAGAAACAGGAGTCACTGCTGCCTGTATTCCAGCTAATATGAACTGTGTTATAGTTAACACTGAACAAGAAGAATTCATGGTGGGACATATTGTGAAATGTTAATTATAAGAAAAAACGCCATTGGATTGACTGCCACTGCTTCTGATTCATGATAAGGAAATTCCTAGAGGGAAAAGAACAAAGATACCAACTGTGATCTCCCTTTGTGATTTTTCTGGGGAATCACTGCAAAGGTAATATAGTGGTGGATTTTCCTATATACTGATACATACTTACTCGTCTCATCTACCTGGCAAGCTGAAGACATCACCAGAGGATGTCTTATTCCTTCTCTTTTGGGATTTGCCTATTGTGACTAATGCAGAAGCATTTTCTAAGTCCTAAGGCTCATCAGCCACATCTTGACCCGCACTGGGGTAGGACCTGAGCAAGCACCRGCCCTTTCCTGGTTCCACCTAAGGGATTACAAACACCTCTGCCCCGCAGGAGCTTTTGTGTGCTCTGAGCAGACACGGATCTGAGTGGACAGAGGGGTGAGGAATAAGTGTGCAAGAAGTCAAAGCCTTGAACTTATTTCAGGATGAGATGAATCACTGGAGSAATAGACTCTCATCTCTTACAGAATCAACTGCCTTTCAGGTGTCTAAACTGGAACACACGAGCTCCTCCCTTCCAGGTGAATCTTGTATTGTGGAGAGTGGTGACTGAAGAGAAGACATGAAAAGGATTGCAGTGTGCCAGGTGATCGGGATAAGTGTATCTGTCTCTTACGTCAAGGCATGGGGAGTTGCTGGAGGGGATCTTCCTTTCCACCTAACTGGGGGACAGTGTTTTGCTCACAGCTAATCAATTCAACTGCCTCTGGCACTGTGCACTTTCCAGCCTAATTTGGGAGTATCACAGAATCATAGAGATTGGAAGAGACCTTAAAGATCATCTTGTTCTAATCTCCCTGTGCTGGAAAGGGATGCCACCCRCTAGACCAGATTGCGCAGGGCCCCAGCCAACCTGGCCTTGAACTCCTACTTGAAAACAGATTGGGAAGAGACCCTGCCCAGGGGTGAGCAGCTGTGATGTGGAAAGGCTTCAGCTGTGCAGGTTGCACAGGTTTCAGTTTGCAYAGGTGCTGACACACCAAAGCCTGGATGCCTGGGTCACTTTTATCTTCCCACAGATGAGGACCCATAGGAYCAATATCCTGCAAGCCACATGCCTTGATTTCACCAAGCAGTGTTGAGACTCAGCTGACTCTGTTGTTAACTTACAGACTGGAATCGAGTGAGAAGTGAAAAACAGCCCCTGTGAACTTGCAGCTACTGGAAACACAGTTGATTATTACAGGAGAACTGCAGCTAATTCTGCAAATAACACGGTGCAACAAGTTTTGATTTGTTCTGTCTTTAGTCACTGATTTTAGTTCGAAGTAGTGAGGATAAAGGCTAAATCCATAGGCTCATTGGCACTAATCCCAGTAAGTTCTGGTGTCCATTCCCTGGAGAAGATGAACTCTTATACAATTCATTTTCTTGATTTTCAAGTGGGAAGAGTCTGATGAAAGTCTAGTCATCAGCTGAGAAGCCCTGCCTTTGAATTGTGTGTTGGGCTTTAGTAGCCAAGAAGTGGCTTGTTTGTTAGATTTTCATTTCAGAAGTCATACCTCTCTTCTGCTTAGATTTAATTTTACTGTGTACRTTAGATTTGATGGCTTCCTTTTCTAATGCCTCTCTTTTTAAAAAAGAAAAATTCTGCTCCAGTCTTTAAACGTCCTCAAGCAGACAGCTGAGCTAAAACTAAAACTATTTAAGTGGAAGACARATGCCAGGGAGTTAGTGAGAATGTCCTGGAGTAAGGTTAGTCTCATTACTTTCTGACATTCATAGCAATTCTATGAGCAGTAAACTTTCATTCTCAGCAAATTTCCGGTGGTAACAAGACTTGTTCAGAAAGAGTTTGACTGATGTGCTCTATTCTTCTCTCCTTAATTTCCAGAAGAGTATTCTGATCTTTCGTGAGYGGGAATGAATGTGCAAGGGTTCAAATACTGACCTGTCCTTTGTCCTAGGGGAGAAGGAAGGAAAATAACCAGCAGCTCCAAATACAAAATTGAAACACTTATACATGTATGGAGGTGACAGTTTTTGTCAAAAAGATACTTACTTTTTCATTACGTTGCTGCCCATTAAATTCTTGAGAGAAAAGAAAAGCAGAAAGCTCGGTGTATTCAAGTCTAACTTTACACATATTTTTTGACTCAGAAATGTCTTGCCTTAACCAAAYACTAGTAATAAAAGTGAGAGTTCTGACTGATAAGAAGAGAACTTGCTTGCTGCTAATAACTAAAGATTTAGTACCTAAGTTACTGCATGCACTTCAAAGCAGCCATTTTCCATCTACAGCGCTACAGAGATCTCAAAAAGTTGTTTCTGGGCAGTTACTTACTTTCACAGAGAGATAAGAATATTACATATGCTGCTGTACATTGCATCAAGATAAGTTACGTGACATGWCATACTATTCCAGAGCTGTCAAAAAGTTGGATTCTGCTGTCCTTTATCATTTTGTTTACATCTGAGGGTCTGCAGGTGGCTGGAGGTGTYATTCCACTGAAAATCAGACAGCTGAGCCAGGAGTGAAATGCTACTCCTAGAAAATAAGGTTGCTGCAACCTTCTAGACGGGGGCATACAATTGTCTTTTTGAAAACCACCATGCTGCAGGTTAACCTGTTGATTACTCTGCTTTGGCTCTGCATGTACCAGTGCTTGGGACTGGCARGCACAGAGCAAAAGAAAAAGTTCTGTCAGACCACTGACGGCAGTGAAAACTGAGTGAGTGACTCCATGCTGGTGCTGACAGCATCCTTTATTTTTTCCCCCCATGCTGTAACATTATGTACTGTAGATGTCACAGGAAATGCTAAAAATCACATCTTTTCATCTGGGCCTTTTTTCAGTCCTTCCTATACGAAAAGCCATATGTCTCTGTTCATGTGTCACATTTCACCCCGCTGATCCAATTCATTGAGGCTGAACATTTGTCCTAATGCTTTTATACAAATATATTTTCTCCGCCCAGATTCTTGTTTGTGTCATGGTCTGTTCCTGTTATAGATGAACGAAGATTTGTCAACAAATAATCCACCCAAAAAATTATAATCTGATCCAAAACCTCATTGACGTCAACAGGAATACTCTTACTGACTTCAGTGGTTCTACAGTGTCCTTTTCATGCTTYCTTAATTTCTGTAAAGATATCTGTTTTGGAGTCAAAATATTTTTTCCCTGCAGGGTTTTATTTTTTTTTTTTAAAGCCTGTGTAATGATAGGGAAATATTGAGCAAACAAAATTAGAATTGTGCCGTTTAGGAGTAATTTGGCAGATGGGTGCTCTGCCTGGAAAGCAGCCGTGCGCCTGTTATTGCGGATACCTATGGGTTTAACGTTAAATATCCTGAAATCAGGCGAGCTGCCCTCTGAGAAACCCCTCGCTCTGCCTGTGTGGCTGTGCTGGCAGAGTTGCAGGGCTGCACTTTGCTCTCTGTGCCTGGAGCCTCCCGTGGCAGAGCTGGGCTCCCTGCCGCAGGCAGGCCGGTCCGCCCGGCATCCCAGCTGGGAACGCCCGGAGCTGGGGAGCTGGAGGAGGGTGAGTGTGGGGGCGAGTGTTTGAAAACAGAAGAGCCCTTTTTTCCTTTCCCAGAACGCAGCTAGCTCTGGTGGCTTTCGTGGATCTGCGTCAGCAAAGTGGTGTTTACAGTGCTTCCTCAAGGGAAAGTTTATCTTTTAGAATATTAAACAATAAAGATGGTGAAAGCAAGGTTGCAAGTGGTGTGGTTCAGCAAAATAAGCAAGCAAACAAATTCTGGCACGTAATTTCAGGACTGAATCTCATCAGTTCCAAACAAATTAAAAGTAAGTGCTCTGCCTTGAAATGGAGAGAAAGTCTCAGACAATGAGTGCTCAGCTGATTTTTAATAGGGAAAATATTTGACTTAGAGCAGAATCTACATGAACCAAGAGACCAAGCAGTGGGAGAAGCACCATCAGTGCAAGTGTAAAATTAATGCTTTGTGAGGGAATAGCTGCCACAGAAAGAGCTAAGGAAGTCTTGCTGTCAGAACGGCACAGATGGTGAGGGGAAAAGGAATCTTTTTGGGGAAGGCAGAGAGAGAATTTGAAAAAGCCACACAACCCTGGTGAACCTGGAACTGATTGGGTGGATTGTCCCTCTCTTGTATTTTCACAAGGTGAATGAAAGAGCTGATGAACATCCCCCTCTCCTCAGATGTTTTGCTCTTGAAGTCATTTACTTCTTTTTAGAGAGATTCAAGCGGCATGGGGAAACTTGATGTCCTGAAAGCCTGATATTATTTAATAAAGGTTGGAAGGAAGTTAGCATAACAATTTAGAACGTAGTACCCATTAACTGCTCTGAAACCTCTTACACATTTTTGTCAGCCTTCTGCATGTCATTATTCCACAAGATGAGATTTAATGTAAATATCATATTTAGGACAGATCTTTGTCTGTTGAAGAGAACATGTGGTTCTTTGGATCTATATGGAGTTAAAGTCAGTTATAAKAAGTAGGAATGAGGCCATGCAGTTATTTTTCTGTACATACGTATGTTGGAAGCAATTAATAGAAATTAGAGCTTTGGTTTTGCTAAGATTTAAGATTCTTTTTGTTGTTGTTTGTTTGATTGTTTGTTTTTTAGTCCATGACTGCTCCCTCACCCGGAAATGCTGAAACCTTTTCTCACTCACTGCCTGCTGTACTTGTAGAGGAGGACTGTTTTTATTAATAAGCAAATGGAGGGCCTTCTATGAGACAATGATTTTAAATTAGGAGCGTTAAGAAATGAATGTGAGGAAAGGCTCAATTAARATTTAAAAAAAAAAAGAAGAAAGAAGAAATTATCAAATTACACTTTTCCTCTCCTAGGGAAAGCAATAGATCTATCCCATCAAGCAAATAACAGTTAAGCAAATGATGAGACTGATATTTGCTTTTCGTACTGCCATTTTAAATGTCACTGTTCTTTACATTTTTYTTTCCTCTTGCATTAGCCCAGAAATGCTGATGCATCAGCACGTCTCATTATGACAGGGAAAGATATTTCTCTTTGCTGAAGTGAATTCAGAAGAAAACAAATCCTGAGGGCAGTGCACATCAACTGCAGAGAAAAGCATGGTCTGAGGTGGCTGTTGGAGGCTGCTCGTGGCAATTTGTGGGTTTCTGGGCAGACAGGCAGAGCTGATGAGAGCACCTGAGTAGCTGGTGGGAACTGGCAGTGACAGCTAAATCTGGTTWTTCTCAGTGAAGAAAAGAGAAAAAAATTAAGGAAGTGAAAATACAAGGAAGCAGGCTGTTGCTATTTGAAACAAATACCCTGCAGCCACAGCACGAGGCCTGCCATGCTGACTGGTATATTAATGCAAAATTATGATGACTGAAACTTATAACAGAGGTAAACCAGACAAGGTGCAACAGTAAATACAAGCTTCAGAAAACTCAAATTTCATCATTTGGCAATGGCAGCTGTCCTCCCTTCCCTGCTTGCAAGAGGGTTGATCAATCCCTTTAACTCAGGAAAAGCTGTATTTCCCTGACACACTAGGATTCAAGTCTCATTGGCCTCAGCTGACAAACCACGTTTCATTGGAGGTCAAAATGTACATTACATATCTACTGTGTAGCACCAGTCACACACGTGAATTCATACTCTGGGCTCATTAATATCCAATGAAAATACTGAGAGTGGAGGGAGAAGTACGGGCAAAAAGAGGTCTGCAAATACTGTCACGTTTCTGACACTCTTCTCAGGTATGCTCTTTCTCTAACAGAAGGCAAAATGAACTGGCTGGAAAGACGTCCCTCAAACAACGTGAAAATCACCCCTGGAAAATGTCTGAGCTAATTAAAAGGTGGGAATGAAATGAGCTGGAGGCCCCAGAGCTGCTTCTGTAACAGAGGAGAAGCAGAGGTGGCTGTAACAGTAGCAGCAGCGATATCACCACACACTCCCTGATGAGGAATTTAATGTGTCCCACACAGCCCCAGTAATTGCCCTGGTGTGGAAGTGTCACAAAGACAGGAACGAGCAGGAACAGAGCCTGAAATCTCACAGTGTGAGGGGATTTTATTGGCACTGCCAAAACTGAAAACTCGAAGCGAGCTCCTGTCAGGCTGATTGAGGAGTTGAAAGAAAAACAAGTCACAGCCTCCCAAGGTGTCAGGCACTTTGCAAACCTCCACTGCACAGGTGTCAGCTCTGGGGTGGCGTTTGCCCGTCACCCACCCGTGATTTTGCAAGTCACCGATGGCTCTGCAGCGCTCAAAGGGTCGCTCAAGCATACCAGGGGCTGCAAATCCTTCTGCACACAGCTGGTGCCTCTGGCTTGAGCTGGCACGAGGGGTAGGCAGCTTGGAAATGGGGCATCTCACAGAGGTGAGCACTGGGGTGATCACCCCACAACTCAGTCTTTTTGTCATCCCTGTGATGTTCTTGATTACCATAATTCACAGTGGTGCAGCACACAGCTTCGCACCTCAGAATGGAGCTCTGTTTTGCTGTATAAGTAAATGCAAGGCAAAGAAGGGATTAGCATCCAGAGATGGTCTGAACACTGAAAAATGTGTAGTTACAAAAATATCTATAGGATACCGAGGAGTTGAGAATTATAAGAATGCAATCCTTGATTGAGCATTTTAGACAACATGCTCAGCTTTGGTAAACAGTATCAAGGACAGATGTGGAAAGTCTTAGTAGGAGACATTTTAGATAGCTGTAGAAAGAGTTCATTGTGGTTCCAAATGCACAACCTTTTTCAGGTCAGGGATGCCTAGTCGGTGTCCCATGGGCTGGATCCAGCTGGAGAACAACTGTGTTTGGTCCCAAGGTACTGTTATGGTTGTTTACGGTCTTTATGCACACGGAATTGCCCAGCTTCGAGTACAGCTCTCAAGTCACCTCCATACCCAAATGGCTCCAGTTGATAGCCAGCAAGTCCATGCATACATCCTGCTTGACCAATGGGGAGTTACGTGTGCACAGTGACCATGACCCTGGGGATTGTCCCTCACCTGGTGTGCCATTGTATTGAAATACAGCAA
The DNA here is from genome assembly GCA_018881555.1 of Amblyornis subalaris. Lineage (NCBI taxonomy): Eukaryota > Metazoa > Chordata > Aves > Passeriformes > Ptilonorhynchidae > Amblyornis > Amblyornis subalaris. The sequence continues at coordinate 5,776,069 of JACAXG010000042.1, forward strand.
AAACTCTGAGTGCGTGTATAGGGGCTTGTGCTTGAAGCGTAAAGGCAATTGGTTGGTTTTAAAGCGGTGATATTTTCATTAAGAAAAAATTCATTTCCAATAGACACTTCAATTGGATTTATTTTTAATTTTTATAGTTTATAAACTGGACTTTTAAACACGAGCACTGAAAGTTTTCATGTGACTGTCATTTGGCCATTGCCTACATGTAGAAAAGTGGTTTCCTCACTCGGAATGTGGGATTTGCAGCAGGGAAAAGAGTTTGTCTGTGTTCTGTATTAGCACTATTAAATGAAGCCAAYAGAGTTCCTAGTTTGAGCACAGGTAGCAGACTGTCTGCCCTTCTACAGAGGTAAATAACAGGTGAACAAAGAAGAAATCCTAACTCTGAAACAGAATTAGACAGCTGGTATTAGAGGCAGTCAATAGTCCTTAGCATTTGAATGTCTGTATGTCACCTCAGGAGGTATAAATTAAGGAGCTTTCTTTGGTGTGAAGTAGCAAGCCTACACAAAGCCTTAAGGATAAGTTAATTTTCTTCTCTATGAGCCTAAAAAACGAGTTGTAAGCATGAGAGCTGGGAGAGTCTGCCTCCAGTAAGCTTTCTGCTGCTTGAGGTGCCAGAGTCTGCAGTCGATAGAGGGAAGTGGCTGGGAGTTTCATAAATAATAAATTGCTGYAATCCCATGAGGTCATTATAAAAATATGCATAAGAATCATGGAAAGAATATAATGGGTCACAACCTCAATAGATTTTAGAGCTGATAAAAAACAGTGAGCTTGATAAAAATGTATTACAGACAGAAACCTTGGTCAGAGATACTTCAAAATTATAGTATACAAAATTATTACTTTGGGAAAGAGATAAATGTTATTAACAAAAGCATGAGGTGAATACATGTGGAAAACATTAATTCATGCAGAAATGAACTAAATCAACACTGTATAGCCTTTTCAATCTAGAAAGAGCCAGGGCCTCCAAAATCTGTTTTGCATGGGAACATTCTTGTAGATGAAACATTGTTATTGATGTTCTTCAGGCAACAGCTACTAGGTTTAGTTATTATATTTCCCCTTGAAAAAACCCCCTAGATTTGAGTTATAAAAATATCTGATAGATGCAGCACCTGGAGGCAAACAGTAAAAGTATGAAGATCCAGAATAACACCTGGCTTGCCAGAAAAATAAGAAGATGGATTATTTTGAGTACTCCATTGATTTAAAGAAGCATCATCAATAATAKAAAGATCATTTGAACATATGGTACAGACTAAAGGAAAATGGGTTGACATACACCTGCAGGGATATATATGGCACCTGAAAGCCACAACCTAATACGAAGCTTGATTGAAATGTACCTCATAAGCTGTAAACTGGAAATTTCATATAGAGTGTGACAATTTCATTCCAATTACTTTTGGTAGAAGTGGAAATGGAGGTCTTTACAAGAACAGAAGTATCTCCAGTGTCAGAAAGTTGCTTTGAGAAAGAGAAAAGTTAATGATGCTGTTGATAGATAGAAGTAGCACACGTTAAGCAGTTTCATAGACTCAGAAAAGTGCCTCTTTCATTTAAGGCTCATAGATATTCCCACTGGAACTAATGGGGCTGTTTGAAGCAAAAGGAAATCTGAGAGGCTATCTGACAGTCCAACACATAATGTATGGTGGTCAAAACAGCATCTTGTAATAAAAATAGGAATCCCCAAYATAGAAGGAAGGGTGCAAGTGTGGTTCTATTATTACATTAGAGTGCAATACCTTGGTTTTGGAGAAGGACCCTGCAGTGCCAGGATTGATATAAGAATATATGGCTAATTTCTGTTTCTACATCAGGTGGGCTTTAGAGAGATTAGCTGGGATCTTCAGAGAAGTCCAGGTGCCACGACTTGGAGCTCCCAACACGTTAATGAAGCTGAAGCCAAGGAGCATCCCTGAGCTCTGGCTAGAAGGCTGCTTTCCTTGGGTTCAGGTATATCTGCTTTGTCCTGGTGTTTAAATCACCTGGCTGGAGCCCAGGTGRGCTCCTGGTCTTCCTGTCAGATAAATGCTACAGAACAGCAAGAAAATTGTTGCAAAAAATTTAATGTGTTGCARAAAGCTTAATTCCATTCAATCTTGCTCTGGGAGGTTTTTGGTTGAATCACTGACTCTTTGGGAGCCCTGCTGAAATCCAGGTGGTTTTGCCAYTTCTTGGTTGTTTTTCCTGTGGGGRATCCAAGGCAAGATGAAACTGTGGTGGAAGGAGGGAGGTCTAACAAACACATAATTGTGTAGAGTGCATAGATAGTTTGAAGTTTATGTATTTGATCTCTCAAAACAAATTACAGAGCATAAACAAGCAACAAAATAGACTTGGTTAACTGCAGTTTCCACCGCTGTGCTATCTAGCTGTTTTCAGCAATAGCCCCTAGGCAATATATCGAAATGGGTCCRTGTATACATATTTTCTCTCCTCAGTTAGCATTGCAGCAATTTCTGTGCTTCATCTGCCCACAATCTCAAGAGCTACTTTCCTGTCTGCTCCAGCCTTTCTGCTCTGCCTCTGGTAGCTTGGGATCCATTGTTCAGCAGCGATGGCTTGAGATGAGTGGAGACTAGCACCGGAGAAAACAAAACTGCCGTGGCTGCAGGCTGGGGAAAAGAGGATGCCAGATGGGAAACAAGCATTGGGGGTGGGAGGAGAGGCAGAATAAAAGGAAGGGGGGGGGGGTTCTGCTTGTATTGGCATGTGGCAGGCAGCTTGCACGCTTGTGTGATGTTAACTTCCTTCTTGTTGCAGCATGGAAGCCTCTGGCATCCTGACCCTCACAAACACAAACAGATGTCTCCAGGCAGGCCGAGCCCACTGCTGCTCCCTGTAGCATCAGCATCTTTTACACACAGGGTTCTTTATCACAAATGGCTTTTTTATCATTTATGTATTTCGATTATCTTAAACTCTCTTTCTCCTGCTTCAGCTCAGTCTCAGAGGAAAAGAGCAAATGGATTTAATGCACTTACCAGTTGAGTTARGTGCTACAGATAACCACCTAAAGGCCAAGTTTTGCAGACTTYGTTTACAGCTTTGCAGTAGTTGGAACCAAAATACTGGGCATCCAGCAGCTGCCTTGGGAATGAATGGTAGCTGTTCAGGTGCATCTGTCTTTTGGAAAGCAAAGCATTTATTGGGGTACTCACATATGGATTTAGGAAGTGTARCTGTTGGCTGCAGTTTCTGAAATAGTTGGCCCAAATTCCCCAAACCAATATGAGTATGACAGTGTACAGCCATGCTAACAGTGTTGAGGAAAAATAGTCAATTGCAGCATCAGTAGTGAAAAGGGAGTTTAAAAGCCCTAAGCTATTTAGAAGCCTTAGTCAAAAATGAAACAGGATTTTTGGTGCCCGAATCAAATAGGAAACTTGTAAGAATCAGGCTCTTTTGAAAATGTTGTACACTRATCTCTGTGGTAGGAAAAAGTCTTACCACTTTTCCACCACTGTATGTCAAGAAGAATATTAAAATGTTTGTCCAGCTCCTTCAAAAAATAGTTTTCTAACCTACAGATGTACTTGACTGATGGCTACCAGCTCTGACTTGGAAAATAGGAGCCAGATCACAGAGAATTTCTTTTGGCAAGTGGTACAGTCACCAGAAAACATTGTTTGAGAAAATCCTAAACYATGGGTTAAATTTGGCTCAAATTCACAAACACTTTTAGCTGTTAGAAGAGATCCTTGTTTTTCTAGAAAAATTTGAGATTTTTTTATTCCAAGAACCATAAATGAATGAAATACAGAATTCTCTCTGTTTTACCATCTTGTTAAAAGAAAGAGGATGAGAGTAAGGAACTGAGTTGCCTTTCAAGATCTCTTGAGGACTGAGACCACATTTCTTCAAGTTCCGGGAATGATCTTTGGGAGCTACAATGGTCTGAAAATAAGACATTCCTCTTTCCAAGTATTTGAAGGGAAAAGAGCAGGCATTGATTGAAGGGGAAATGGGAGAGGTGGTAATCCTGTGGAGCAATCCAGTGATACACCCTTTCCTCACAGTTCCTTCCTACTTGGGTGAGATAAGTAACATTGGAAGTTAATGACTAAGACAAACAAAATAGGGTGGTGTTTTATCTGAGAGGTGGGTGTCCCCATCTCGAGATTAATTAATGTTTAATCTGTTCAGAACATTTGTATATTTTGTCAAGACATGTTCCAAAGCTTATTTGTGGACCTTTTGGAAACGAAGTCATTTCCATGGTCAGTCGGCTGGCAGTATGAGATCAGCCTTCTGACTTGGAGAGGAGCAGACAGACGGCACTTGTGGCATTCCCATGGGTCTTTTTCTGCTGAGCAGAGAACAGGAGATACTTTTTTAGAGGCCTTCCTAAGCAGTAACGTGCACCTTTTAAGTCCTGGTTTTGTATGTAATATAGTAACTTTTCTGTTTGGACAGTAGAGGTTTCATTTGCATCGACTTTAGGCACAATTATGGTGTTTGCTACCTATTGTTAAATATATGCAAAGATCAATATCCTTGCTGTCGGTGATCTTACAGTTTTTCAGCTTCCCTTTTACTTTGGTGGTTATATATGGGGAGATAGGGAATATTCCAGGCTGAACGTGCATCTTTATGCCACAAAAGCTCAAAATGCCCTTTTCCTCCCATAATCTATTACTATGCATTTTTCACTGAGTTGATGTAATCAGGTATTTGTCATTTATTCTCTTCTACATGAAAGATGACCTAGTGAATATCCTATATATCTCCATGTAGTGCTGTATTTTTCTATTTTTAAGAAAATATTCTTTCCAACTGGCTTTGACCAATTCTTCCAAAGAAAGTTTGGTATTTTTGTGTATGTGGGTTACTCTAGCACAAGCTTGAACTCGCTTTCTCTGGGCACTTTTCACAACACTTCTTAGACATAGCCCACAGGCTGTTTCCCAAAGGCCCTCAGAGGAGAGGCTGAAAATCAATTTATTAGCAGTACCTCATTTTGCATGGAGCACAGTGTAAGTGCAGGGAGTCGGGGCTGGTCATTAATATACATTAGTATCCAAGAACACTGGTACTTTATAGTTTCTGTACACTGGATAAGACCATTCAGCTTGCATTGCCTACACAATTAGAATTAATAAAATAGAGGGATCACTTAGGAATAAGAAAAGCTGATTTTAGTCAAGTCGAGGTTAATCAGTGTATTTATATATGGAGCTGAAAGGATTTTTACTCTTTTATTAAACAGCTTTGAAAAATTAACATTTAACTTGTTGCACACTGCAAGGGGGTAACATTAATAGTGATAGAAAGTAGCAGATTTTTAATCTATCATTAGCATTTTTTGGTAGAAGACATTTTTGTGCTAGATGTAAGCAATTTTCCTAAAAACTTACTGTCAGCCCTGATAAACAGAGATACTTACTGAAATGTTGTTTTATTATACATGCTATTAACTCTTAGAAGAGTCATTAAGAACACTCTCTTTAAAACAGCTTGCTCTGCTCTTGCTCCAAGGAAACTGCTCTTAGAGCTGACTGGAAATCAGGAAAATTTGGTCTCTTATGTTGTAAGAATATTCCCAAAAATGTTTGTCTCTTTTGTCCTAGGTTTGGAAAATTCCCTAAGGACTCTAAAGAAATCTATGGGCAATGAGCAGTCCATCAGTGGTAAAAGTGGCGGGGTGAATGATCAAAGGTCAGTTCTCCATCATCTGCCAGATCTTTGAAAGAGCAGATTTATTCACTCACGGTGATGGTGGTGTGATTGCACATGTCACAAAATCCCACTTAGGACTGCGAAATCTCATGAGAACTAAGCCAGTGGCGAGTCTGGCCTCTCCTTGTTGTGGAATGGCTGTTATGAAATCCCCTCTCCCGAGCCGTTCCCGAACTTCAAGGGATAGCACGGTTGACGGTTGATGTCGCATGCCTACATAAGCAGATGGRCTGAAAGAATTTTAATAACTCTCTGGATCTAAATGATCATTCCTTCCACATTCTTTGTGGCTTCATAGTGTTTATGATAATTCTTGCTCAGGATCCAATGTATACAGTTTATCCAGCTGTGCCTTTGATGTCTGTGCTGTGGTCTCAGGGGAGAGAAGTCGTGAACGAGCGGTTAGTGAGCGACACCCAAGGGGTTATGACATCTTTAACATAAACTCATCAGCATAAGGTTTTTCCTCTGAAATGGATTAAGCAATTTATTTAGCTATAAAACCCAGAAAACTAGTTAAGTGAATTTTACTGGGAAATCAATAAAGTAATAATTGTGTGGTAATATAACTGGGACTGAGGTAACCAGCTTTGGCCTTCTTTTCTCTGTTGATCCATTCCCTCTATCCTCTTTATCCCTGTATTTTTTGAATAGCCACAAGTTATTCTGATGAGAGAACTGAAAAGGAATGTTGAGAAACCTTTGAGCATATTAACTTTTGTACTGTGAAATCTTTCTTTCTTGCCTTTGCGAKAGATGCAAAAAAGAACCCATCCAGAATTCATTAACTAAAATATTATATCATACTCATATTTTTGGATTCTGTTAAATTTTCCCCATTTATATTTCATAGAATGGCTTCCTAATCCTATCTGAGACATGCCTGTAAGCTAAAGATAAATATGTAAAACTTACCTTTGAATTGAATGGTGTCTAACTATTGCCGCTTTAAAAAATAATAGCAAACCCCTTGACATTATCTTCAGCAGAGCTTCAGAATTTGCATGTAGAATGCAGTTATTACAGTTGCATAGCAAGTTTTTCCTTCTGATAATTAGAAACAAATTAATTTAAAAGAAACTTCATTTGTTAGRCTGTTATAAATATGAAGAGACGATGAATTGCTAGAACAAAACAGACCTTCATACACCAGTTATTTCACACTTGCATTTTAGAGTAGATTGTTTAGATAAAGCAGTGWGCACATTTAAAGGCTTAAATGGTTTTCAAAGGTCTTTTTTTCCTGTAAAAAATGGTGGGAMAAAACCCCCAACCTCATCAGTTATGTGTTACATGTTATTTCTCAAAGAAGAGGCCTCTTGAAAGCCAGATATTGTACATATTATCAGTGTATTTGCATTTAGGAATTTAGTTCATGTGTGTAACAGAACACAAACACCTGAATTCCAGGGAAATTGAAAAAGGTAGRTCTGAAGGTCTTTTAAAGATAATGTCCTTTCTTTTTCTGCAGCCTTAAATGTCTCCAGGAATCGAGTCTGTAGTCAGCAGGAATGAGACTGAAATCATATGTTGAATAATAAAAATGACCCCAGCAGTAGTAACACGAAGTGAGTCTGTGCTGTTTGTGAACAGTAAACTAGCTGACAATATGCAGGGGGAACAGGCAGATAGTGGCAAACAGGATTACTGGGCTGGTATTTYTGAGTGGATCTGCTTATTTTGAGTGTGATCTGCGCTTCACACCAAGGTAGTTTTGGGCCATAGAGTTTTAATAAGGGGAAAACAAAAAGCAATGTGCATCCTGAAGAAACTGCTCATATGGGAAAATTAGAGCTGGTTGGAGACAGTGGATGTATTTTTCCATCAAAAGCATCAACAGTAATGAAATATAACTTTAACTTTTTCTATGGAGAATTTCGAAGTGCTGTTGGAAAGTTTAAAAAAAACACTCAACCAAAAAGACCCCGAACCCAAGTACAGCTACCCTCACACTTCTGAATAACCTTTATGAAGCTGAAATATTTCAGTTAAAACAGAACATCTTGTTTTCAGAAAATTAGTTTTACTGTTTTGTGGAGGCTGAAGCTTTCAGTTCATTGCATTTCTTTCTATTACTGTCTGTGGGCTCCATCTGAGTGGCTTTTAGGAGCTGAGGAGGCAGCTGTGGGGTGGGGTCATTTGAGGATTGCAGGAGTCCCTGTCAGAGCTGTCTTAGCTCTTGGCTGGACATGGCTGGTGCTTGTAATACCAAACCGAATCCAAACTGAATCAACTTTTTAGAAAAGATCGAGAAACAGGCAGCTCTGAGATGCTATTTTTGTATGTGTTAGAGACATTTCTCACTTTCTAGTCCCCAGATAAGTCCTTGCCTGTGGAAGCTGGTGTGGCATAATTCTGTGATAGTTGAGACAGGGACTTTGGATAGCATCACCTTGRCTATCTAAATTTGGATAGCATCACCTTCTGTGTGTGAAAGAGAACTGTATTTGCACAGGACCAAACAGCAGCATAATAACCTACATACCAACTAAAGCAGCAGAAGATATAATCCAGCTTTTGTCTTTCTTTCTTACTCAAAAGCATGAGACACTGCCTAGGGCCGAATCTCAAATTATTTATTTAATTACTTACTTAGTTACTAATCTTTGTTTTCCACTGGAGAAATGCAGAGAGGAGGTAGAAGCAGCTTTGCATGTCTCAAAGCGAGGTAGCGAACCCCACACCCAGGAAATTACAGCACCAGTGTCAGCAAGTTGCCAACTGGAGCCTTTTGGTGGGCTGTGGTCCTGTGGGAAACGCTGGCCAGCTCTTGTGACCTGAGCCCCCATGTTTGTAAGTACTTCAGGGCTCAGTTCCGCATGCATTTATCCTTTAGAAAGGGAGCAGCTTGTGCATAGCTTCATCCCTCCTGAAAGCCTTGGCTGGATCCATGGGCCTAATGTGTCTGCTGTTCACGTGAGCTGAAAGGGCTTGATTTCCCTCAAGGTGGAAGCCTTCAGTCCTGCGTGTCAGTGGTGTGCAGAAGTGCCGCTGCAGACAAATGTTGCTGTGAGCTGTTTTACGAGTGCAAGATGCTCCACATCCTTGTTGGAATAAGCAAGGGAGAGGAGTCTCCCCAGAGGTGTGGTCCCTTGGGAGCTGGCTGCCTGGCTRTGGTTTAACACATTCAGCCAGCTTGGACATCTGAATGTAAAATTCCACACTTGGGGGTGAGATGCAGGTTTTGCGCTCTTCTCTGGGGAGTTCCAGGGCTATAAAACAATGAATGGATTACACAGCACTCATCCATATGTGTAGTTTTTCATCTGTGACAGATGTGGTATTGATAATATCCTCCATTCAATAAGTCCTCCAAGTATAATTTAGTGCCAGGTTAAATCTCTGGTTTAACTATTTCAGAGCCCCCTGTGTGAAAGGCTGGCTGTAGAATGGATTGGGGAGCAAGACCATGCTCAGGCACAAGACTGGGTTTACACACAGCTCTGCCACAGGCTTTGGCCCTAATTCTTCCCAAACACCTCTCATTTGAGTATAAATCCACTAGTTCTCATTTCCCAGCTGATTCCTTGTATTTTTTATGTGGCTGGTTAGCTCASAGACCTCCCATCCCGTTCCCTCGCAGGGGTACTGCACGGATTTTGTGCTGTTATCTGAGTCTGAAAAATGATGAGCTGAAAAGCAGCTTAAACTCTTTGTGTGTAACAATGGAAGATCTGTCTGACCCTCCCATTTCTCTTGTACACTGTTAAAGTTGTGCTTTCCCACTGCCTTGAAGGTTCACTGGTCTGAGAAAGCCATCCTAGATTGGACTAATCTCTATACAGAAAAGTAAAAAAAAAAAAAAAAAAGTGCTGTGAGGGCACTGGATATCAACGATCTCAGGCATAGCCTCGTGGCTGAGGGAAACATGTGGCCCTGACATGACAGATCCCAGGGTAAGGATGGCTGTGCAGTTAGGAGAGAGGCCTGTGATACTGAGCAAACAAGAGTCCTGTCCCTCACTCACTGCTGTGCATGTTGTTGATGCTTAATATGTAATAAATGCACAGGAGGGAAAGAGAGGGAAATGTTGGATTTGCAAATGCTGGTGTCTGCTTCAAAGTTCCTCTTCACATTACTTTAGCTGCAGAGCTGGTCAAGAGTGGCCCAAGCAGGGAAGAATTAAAACTGATGGGAAAATGTTATTGCTCTATGGGCGCTGGCTGGCCGTTTCCCCAGTGTCAGCAGGAATGTGTGATGGAGCATCTCTGCTGCACCAGTCAAGAATTTGGCACCAGGTATCCTAGTGAGCTCATTCCCAGGGCCACTCTTTCAAACAGCTGTTCTAGCAATGGATAGAAAACTGCCTGAAAAATTTTAGATTATCCTGCTTTGTCTTGTTTCCAAATCATAGGCTCCATGCCAAAAATGAGGTGGCAAAATGTGCCTGTATCGATTTAAGATATCTAATGGAAACAGCCTCACATGAATCACTCATTTTGATGTTTTGCCTCTTTTATCCTTATGGCTCTAGATTTTTCAAAATCTCTTAGTATAATTTCCATATTTTAAAAGGGCCTGAAACTTTAAGTCATGTCTCCATAAATTATGCACCTAATTTGGAGAAGGAGAGCAGGTGAGAAATGCTCATTCCTTTATAGGGTGGAGGATGCTCAAATGAGATGGCAGCAGAACCGAGACTGTCAAAACAATAAAAAGAAGTGTTAACACTGATAATTATATTATTCAAGCAAATTGAAATCCTTGGAGGGTGCATTTTTAATGATGCACTGTAAAGCAAATTGTGTTTCATAGCTTGAGAGAGTCATAAAACAATAAACTAATTAAGACACCTTTTGTCTGTCTGCTCCTCTGCCTATGTGTGTGGTCAGGGAGGTTTTGTCAGTATTAACGAGGTGTGCTTACATCCTGGTTTTAGTAATGGTTGCCAGTCTCAGTGTGTTTTAATCCTGAATATTCCCAGTTCAAATAAAACAAACCAACAATCTGAACCAGAGCATAGTTGTGCTCCAACAGCTTGGTAGACCTCATCCCTTCAGACTTGCTCTTCTGTCCTCAAAATGTGGCTTCAACTGTACCTTAGACTGGGCTGCAGCTGGATTTGAGACTTCTGGTGAGGGAGAGTCCCAGGCAGTTTGGATATGTTTTGTCTCTGTGCATAGAAGCAATCAAAAGCAAGAACTGTGGGTGATAACTGGTTCCACGACTATCTCTTCCAGTTGTCTACTCAATATTCCTTCAGTATGAAATACTAGACTAGGCTAAGAGCTGATTACTTTGTGCTCAAGAAGCATTAAAAGTCCGTGTCTCTTTACAGTGAGGCTTTTTGACTAGTGCGGAGATATTTTGCTTCAAAAAGTGGATTTGATTTTTTTATTTCCAAGCAGGGTTTTGGTTCTGAGGGCTGGATTCTATTCTCTTTCCCATGGCAGGTTTTCCCCTCTCCTTGCTGTGCCTTCAGTTCTTTCAGTGTGATTGCTCCCATCTGAGTGCAGTGTGAAACTGAGCCCTGTGTTCAACTTGCCTAGTGCTGCGAGGAAGAAGGAGGCTGCTTTTCTAGAATTACTGGAAATAGTACAGGCAGATAACACCAGGGAATAAATCCTTGCAAACATCCTCATGCATAGTGGATCTGTTAAAGGGAATACATAGTGAGTACAATAAGGTCCCAAATTATAGCAGTATGTGGCTGCTGATACCAAGACAGCATCATTTCAGCCTTCAGATAAAATCCCATTTTCTGAAATTAACCTTATAGCTACTCTTTGAGCTTAATAACCTCTATCTTTTTCCCACTGGAAAAGTGGGAAAGAGGTCATTTTCCTACTATGTTTCTGTGTTTGTTTGTAGTCTGTCTGGGTCTTATCAATTAAAGCTTCTTTTAAAAGATGGAGACCTTCACTTTTGATGAGCACCTGTGTACCCGCTAGGGACAGAATCCTGTATGGATTAGGGTTATGGGAACCTCTAGGAAAGTATCTTTGTTCTGGGATCAACCAGTAATAGGGTTTTATGTAGAAGGAATAGCAAAAATCCTAGGGGATTCATTCCAATTATATCCCCAATTAGGACAAAAGAGTTTTAGTTTAGTTTGGTAGGGTTTCTGCATCCTTACCAGTTATAGACATTTGTTCCTTTATAAGGCGGCATTAATTAACATTGTTAAAATTTACTACAGCTTCTCATGTTCTCAGACCAAAGAAAAAAAGTCATTAGCCACTTGCAATTAACAAAGGGGGGGAAAAAAGTATTTTTCTAAAGTTATTTTGCATTTTAAAGAATCAATCTTAATATTGGTATCAGATAAGAAATGGAGATTGATTCCTAACAATTTATATTTTATAAAATCATTTATAATTTACAGCAATCCATTTTGAGTTTACATTAAATATTTTGTGTCCCTTCTGTCTTTATTTTGATGTAAACACACTGCTGAGTTTGCTATGGAGATATTGTATGGTTTTTTATTAACTCTTCACTGAAGAGGAGCCTGATATTTCTGCTCAGAGCTAAGAAATTCTCCCATAAAACCTCAACATCCTTTCTTTTTTAAATCACTGTTCAAAATAATGTGGTGCTCTGTTGCCCTTGTAACTTTGACAGATGATTAATTATAAATTTGGGGTACTGTGGTTCAGACAGAAACCTAATTGGGTATTTGTGAACCAAATGTGAGAATGTTGAATGCAGGTCCATGCTTCAGTGATGCTTTGATATCTCTTTTCAGAGGTTAAATCCTCTGTTTTGAAATATATGAATACACACCGTCTGTTTCTCTCTAGTGGATGTATATGTTTCCAGGCAAAATCATAATTCAGCTTCATATGAGGCGATAAAGCTTTTTCAGTAACTGCAGGGTAAAGAATATTTTAAAGAATGTCTGCATTCCCTTTTAAAAAAAAAGCTGTACATTAAAGATCCTGGATACTCGGGTAAGACCTTTCTAAAACTTTAGAAAATATGGGAATTCACAGRTAGAATGCCCTCAACAACAACAGTTTTGCTTTGCATCTCTGACCTTCCCTTCTGCGCTGCTTTCAATAACACACTGATGGAAGAGAGGGTGTCTGAGGCACTTTGGTGTTGATAATCCTGCCTTGAGAATTTGGCAGCCTGGTGCCAACTCTTTAGTTGCAGATTGCTTGAGCCACTTCTGGTCCTCATTTCACTATGCCAGGACATTTGGATATATCTGGGAGCTTTGTTGTATTAATTTGATTTTATTTGTAGAATTTTCCTGCAGACAAAAATTAGGCACATGCTTAAAGTCTTTGATAAGGTAGACCCTGACTTGTGAAGCTGTGGAGGTGTTCCTGTAAATCTCACTGTGGGTTCTGACACCAAATGGTTCATTTCAAACYATGTCTTAGTGGCAGGGACTGCTGTGAAAGATGAATGTTGAAACCCACCAAGGTGGGATTGAAACTGAACTGATATTAAAACCATCATTTATTAGCAACACAGAGTTGAAGATAATTCTATGTAGAGGAAATACATAACTTAATTTTTGGATAAAGAATTGTGGGATATTGAAAGCTAAGAAGCTACTGGACTTTTAGAGGCTGAGATCAAACAATTAAAGTATTTTCTTGCTTTTATTGCTATTTGCATGWTTGTGTGAAGCACATCCCTGGGTCGAGGTTTGATGAGTTTGGTTGATCAAAGCACTGAGATGTGTATTTTGTGTAAGATTCCTCTACATTTGACTGAAGATCAAGTCTGTCAAAACTGTTTCATACCAGAGACTTTAGTAAAATGTGGGTCTTTGGGCTTCCCTGCAGAGACATGGATAATCTAATTCCAATCAGTTATTCGGAGTTATTCCCTGGTTCTGTCATATCTTTCCCCTTTTTTCCCTTTGTACATAGCTCAGAGCATCATGAGTTACAAGTGGGGCAAAGAACACRAATGTCTACTACAGTCATATGTATTTCTATCACATCATCAGGCCCAATGTCCATTTTTCTCTTGCTTTTGGTGGCAGGGAAAGTCTCAGGARTTGGATGCCTCAGTCCTTAAAGGAGTATCATGGCCTAAAGCATTATATAGAACGTGTAATGCTGTTTTCACTTAATTATATGCACATGCTTCCCATATTTAGAGGATGATAGAGTGAAATTTGCTGTGAAATGGTGTCCTGTGATTCACTTGCTTGGATTTTTTGAAGTCCCAGTGTAAGGAGAGAATATCAGAGCCAAATCTGAGGCAAACTACCTTCAGCCATGGATGCCCCTGAGCATGTCAGTCATGCACTGAAGCTGCAGGCACAGCTGGTACTCCACACACAACAGGGAGTATTTTTAACACTAAAAATGTGAGTGTGACAGGTGCACATTTTATTAGAACWTTTTTTTATTGTGCATTAGTGGAGAGCAGAGAGCTAGCAGCACTTTAACAAGTCTTCAAGTAAGTGAGAAAACAAATGGAGGTCTACGGTACGTATTCATGTTTGTTAGCCAARTATGGGTAGTTCACAGCAGCCTAATATTTCACTGTTTAAAAAAAAAAAAACCTGGATGAATTTTGAGCAGCTTGCACAGCCAGAACCACTCATTCTTTTTTATGAGCTTCATTTGCATTTATACCCTTCCCTGCTGTTGTTGAGTACGCCCCTTTCACTTGTCCTAAATCTACAATTGCACTGGCTGCACTTAAGTAGCTGTTTCCTACTGATAYATTGATTATTACACTAATTACATCCGGGGTCTGTAGATAGGMTAAGAGAACCAATTTATTTGAATTTTTAATAGGGGGGGAAACTCTCCACAACTAATTAATTCTACAGGGATGGGTCTAACTCTTCCCTTTTTTTTCTTTTCTTTTTCTTTCTCCATCAAAGTTTTTTTGTAAGTAAGAGTTGTGCTAAAACAAGAAAATATATGGGGACAAAATGCATGATGCTTTTGTCTGGTAAACTTTAACATCCTTCTCTTTTGGTAGGCTGGGTTTTTTTGTTTGCTTTTTGCTTGACTCTATAATTTTTTTTTTCTGATGTGGTATCATACAGTGGGCCCTGGTTCTGCAATCAACTCTGTGTATGCAGCCTGCTGTGCCTGCTGAGGTCAGGGAGGGTGGCTACTTAGCTGGAACTCACTGCAGAAATGGGCCATGGATATTAACTCATCAGTTTATAGCTGGAGAAAAATCTTTTTTTATAGCCACCTCAGTGGGTTTATATGCCTGTGTTTCATTCAATTTGACGTAGAATTGAACATCTTCAATAATTTTATGTATGTAACACTGCTGAACCTTTCAACGGGGCTTTCTCTAAAYTGTGGAAATTTTCCAGATGTTTTTCTAACTTTATCTGAAACCACCTAGTCTCAAATCCCAGGCACTCTCTGATGCGCTTGCTTTGACAGGTACTTCACAGACTTTTTACAGTGGATTAAAAGATGTTTTAAAATGACAATGAAATGGAGGTTTGAGTACAAGCCATCATGGGAGGCTGGATAGTGCCTGGTGATAGATTTGCAGTGTAATGAGACTTTTAGCTTCTTACAGCTAGACCTTCTCTTTGAATTTAGGGTGTGGGGAGTGTGAAAGCTATTACCACTGGTTGCTGATTCTTTTGTGGTTTCTCTAAATTGATCTCTTGATCTCAGGTCTTGTGAAAATGTCCATTGCCAATGGATTTCGATATGCCTGCAATGATAACTGCAGTAAGAAAGTCAAAGGACTGCGTATTACCATCATAGCCTTAATGAGGACCATTCCTCTCACACTTTGATAGGTCCTGGGAGAGGTATTGATCTGGGGAATGTCCATTTTCTGGTGTTTCTAATAGCATGCCTATGCCAGGATGCTAGCTTTCCCATTTGTCAAGACTGTTGTTTCCATGAACAAAGAATTTGATTGAAAAAAGTAGGTGTAGCTACACTCATCTAACTTGAATTTTTGTTCAGCAGTGTCTTGGAACAAACTTGCTTGAAAAAACATTTAAGAGAACAGGGCAAGCCCAGAGCCTTTCTTCACCTGCAAACGAAATTTATTGGGAAAATGAAAACTATAAAGGTATTTAAATATCACAAACAGAATTTAAAAATAAACACATACATGAGTGCAACACGAGAAAAAGCACTCAGTGAGCTTGAGCCAAGTATCAACATTCCAGGCACTGTAATCCATAATTTAAAGTTGGGTGTTTTAGAAAGAATTACATTAGTTTAGACTGGAAGGCATTAGAGTATAAATCAGAGAGTCTCTATCTCAGAGAAGCTTAAACAGCTTCAAAGGTTAAGTAGAAGATATAAAACTGTTATGATATGTTTGTTATGGGCCTTCAAAGAAAGTGGTGAAGCCAGCAGGACGGCAAGGTTACTTCAATATCCTGAGAAAAGATTCCACGTATTCTGTGAGCAATTTATGGGATTTGGGGCTGGGCAGCATGGATGGGAGCATCCCAGAAGCATTTGGAAAACTATCCTGAGGCCTGTGCCTGGAAGTAAAGCAGATTTAAAGCTCTCTGTTCAGCACATACCTATTGCTGTTCTAGAGAACAATGACAGATGTCTGAAGGAATCTTGAAAAGGAAAGAACTTGTGAAACTGATTTTACCTGTGATCTGGGTGTTTGGTTGTGATGTCAGAAAAGGACAAGCATGGTGGCTATCGGCTTTTGTAAAGAAAAATTCAGTAAGAGTAGTACAGACAGACGGACAAGGCAGTTTTTCTGAGGAGACTGCTGCAGATGTGAGTCTCAGCTCCTTCCAGTGCGGAGGAAGTATTCACAAGATCTGGAATTTCATATCCAGCCTTGCTGTATAATTTCTGTGCAAYTTGGTGTAAGGCATTTAGTCCTTGATTTTCAAAGGCAGAGAGTGAAGGGCTCTTTTGAAATTCTCCCCTTTCTTTGTTCCTCACCTCTCACAGGCAGAGCACTTCTGTCCTCTGCCCCTGTCTGTCTGTGGGCTGTGAGATCCTCGGAGCAGGACCCACCTTGCTTGGTGGGTATGAACAATACATTGTAGARGAGTCCAGGAATGAGCTGGAAACAATAACAGATGTGGTGATGGTTAGGTAAAAGTTGCCACTGACAGGGACGTATTGATGCCTTATATCTTTGGAAAATAAAGGCTGAGACCGAAATAAGAGGGTAAAAATAAAAATTTATTAAAGGATTTGGAGAAAGCAAAGCTTTCCCAGGGATAAGCCCAGGACCCCGACTGAGCAGGCTTTGGGCCCAATCCTGCCGAGCAGGGTTCCAGCAAGTGTAAGTTATACAAAGGTARAAAGGGTACAAAAGGGTAAAAAAAAGTCTGTGAAGGTGTTCGTGCTTCTACTATTATAGGGGTAACATAGTTTTGAAATATTCTCCAATGAAAAGCAGAATTTTGTTATAYTATTCCTTGTGGCAARTTTCTATTGGAGGTCCTCTGCTTACTTCAATAGTTTATAGAGTCTAACTCTGGAATGCTTAAAGGCTGATAACTTGGTTCTGTTTTGTCTATAGGAAAGGGATACAAGGTTACAGGATAGAGGTTATAGGATTATAGGGGTACTAATATATGAAAGTATAAAACTAAAATACTACTAATCTAAAAAGCATAAAACCAAAAAAATCTCTCTGGCATCAGTATTGGCTTTGCAGCGATGACRCCTCAAGATGTGACCACATCCCTCTCGTTCCAGAGTACAAACTGCACCATCTACGACTGAAGCAAATTGGAGGAATCCAGAATTACGGAGTAGTGTGTACTGTGGATGGACAGGGGATGTGGTCACACAACTTTTACTGAAATCTCTGGAATTGTGATCAAATCTTGAGGTGCGATCATTGAAAATTAATCARTCCATGCAAGCTCCTCCTTTAGGAACAGATTCCGTCTTCTTGCACCAAGCTAAGGTTTAACAGATTTRCAGCAGCTCTCTGTATCTGATCCTGAACTCATTATAGTGGCTCCTTTCACTCCCAGCTATGTTTTATTCTTCCTGCATAGTTTCAGTGTTTCTCAGTTTAGAAGCACTGACAGTTCTTCTCAAATACTTCTCCCAGCACCAGCTCCCTTTYGCTCCTGGGGCTGAAACAGGCTTTTTGAAAACATTCATCTCTTTTGGAGTACGAAATTACACTCTGAGGAGCAATCCTATGAGGAAGGAGAGAAGCAGGAATAGTCAGCAAATATATGGTCAGAAATGTCAAAGCTGGGGGAAAGGGGGTGGTGATTTATGATGTTACCAAAGTAGAAATGGAGAGAGAAAAAAAAGTCAAGAAAGATGTTGAGGAGAGAAAAAAGAGAATGTGGGATAGATGGAAGGACAGAAGGGAAGGAAGAAGCTACAAATTTTTGTTTTTAAAAATAAAGAAGGTGAAAATTGTTTGTTCTTGTGTATTGAGATAGTGATTCCTGTGGTTCCTCGGGGGTAGTTTGAGGACTCTGATATGTTGAGCATCTTCTACAAACAATGACTTCCTGGGTCATGGACCTTGCAATTGGAGATTATACTTGTAAATCTGAAAATACTCTTGTTTAGTTAAAGGAACTGTCTGACTCCATGCAAGATGGGAACTTACTTTGCAGTTGGCTTCAAAATGGTGAAACCCACTTTTGTGATTAATTGTGAAAATCAAAATTAACCAACATTTTTTACACAAGACCATTTGGGAGTGGTGGGGAATGCCTCTCTCTGATTTGGATAGATAACTTTTCTTTCACAGTCTTAATACTTTATTTCATTTTCAGTATATATAAAGATGCCTAATGTTTGAAGTGTAAATAATATATAATGCATCCTTCCATAGGAAGGCAATGACATGAAAACATTAAATGTGTCTTTCCAATACTTTTTGCCTGTTTTCTACCTGTGTTGGAATCTTTTTCTGTCCTTCTTTCAAAGTGAAACTAGTATGTAATTTTTGCTGGAGGTGCATAGTCTGAATAACACAGAGTTCTCTGACCAGTTCCCTTTGGGATGATGTGATCACTGCAGTTTAYAGAGGATGGAATAAAAAGTGCTCCCCTCATAAAATCGGACGGACAGAGAAAAAACATTAATGATTTAGGTTGGCTGAGATTTCGACCCAGAAGCTTTGAACATGCAGTTCTTGTTATTTACTCTATGTCACCACCACTGCCAGGCAGCAAAGACTACCAAGAGCCTTTTCTGTCAGGGCTGGCATTCTTTCACACAGTCCCCACTGCCCCATCTTCCCTCCCCACCTTAGGTACCTTAAGCAGAAATGCTCTTCTCTGCTGAAATTTATGTCCTGTTCTTCAGGGCTTTTGAAATTTTCCTGAGTGCATATGGAATCCGGGAAATTTCTGTTTTATGAGTTATGTCCTACTGCAGTTTTATGGCAAGATGGGTTAAACTGTTAAATATTCTTTGGATCGTCTTTTACACATCACTGTTTTTTACTGTAATGGCTTAAGAGATTTCTGATATATATTGCTTTTTCTACAGCCTGAGAAACTGGTGTTCAATAGCTGTCTGTGCTGTCTGGTTCATGAGAGAGGCTGCTTTGACAAGMTCCACGCTCCAGGAGTCATGTTGGCATCCAAATTTTGAGGGAAGACTAAAGCAAAAATACCTTTGGATAGCTTTGTGGGGCCGTTACAGGGCAAACCGTGCTGGTCTTGCTCATGTTGCACATTCACAGAAGGACAGTGACTGCAGGAGGTGAGGGCTGTTTCTGTGGGGAAGGGTGGGTACGTGCAGATGCCTGAAAGAGGTCCTGGGTGGAGGTTCTGATGTCCAGAATTCCCAGACAGTGGTGCTATAGTGCATGGATGGAGCCAAATGGAGTGTTAAAGATTTCTTGCCTTCTCCCCTCTCGTAAGAAATGCCTGACTGGTGATACCAGGTGTAATGGGGAGTGAGGAGGGATAGGAGGTGAGATTTGGATAGCAAGGCAGCATGAGGAATAGCTGAAGGGTTTGGAGCGGCTGATGCGGTCTGTGTATTTTATGGTGAAATGTTAGGCTTTCACACCTTGACATTTGCTGAAAGGACGTGGCTCTTGTCCAGCTAAAGAGAATAGAAACTGCTTGTTATCCCAGGCAAATTCTTCCCTGTTAAATTTCACAGGTTAAGGAAAAAAAGCCCCATGCGTTTCAGGGAAACACTCTTTTCATTTGGTTTTATGGTGATTGAGGATCCCTTCCGGAGAGCAAATTGCGTTTTGAAACATTTGTTACAATGTATAATGAATATTGTTTCAACTACCAAAGACATAAATCTTACAAAAGCAGCGTTACCAAATTACACCAAAGAAACAAACACAGGATTTCTGATATATTTTGCTTGCAATTTCTGCTCACTCTTGAAGAAATTTTATGTTTAAACAGGGACCTTCTCCCTCAAAGTACTTCTCCTGCTATGTAGACAGCTGAATCCCAGTTCAGAAAGCACTAACACTGAAAACAAGGGCTGAGCTTTGCCATTCAGTAAAGGGAAAGAAAATTTCCTTTTCCTTTTGAAAATGACAATAAAAACGAATAACACTTAGGTTTCCTGCACAAACCACATTATTTTTTTYGATTTTGACAGCAAAACTGATGTCTCGTCACTGAAGGTTACTGAAAGACAAAGACGTCTGCCTGCTCTTAAAACCTAGGTAYAGCTGTTGCTGTAAAATTAGAACTGTAACTTCTTGGGGATTGATTGAACTCWGGAGATTCCTTTGCTGATCAGAGAGAAAGGAGATCCAGAGCTGCATTATTAGCACTTGAACTATCATTCAGCATTCACTTCCTTGTGATTTCATAGGAGGGATGTGCTGCCAGCAGAGATCATCCAGTAAAAGTATGACTTAGTGGAAAGACATCGACCGTGGTTTGGTACCAAGGGGTTGTTGAAGAATTAGCGATGAATTGAAAGTGAGAACAGGTTTTATGATCTTAATTGTGTSCCTGAGACTATGTTTTTATAATCTTGGATGCCTAAGTTGGCAGCAACACTGGACTCTCAGGGAAAGAAGTGGATGCTGTCATTTATGGCTGCACAGAGGGACCCAAAGCTGAGAAATCTGCCAAATCTCTGTGCTTATTCACCAGCAGAAAAACTGCTCGAGTCTGATCTTGATAGTTCACCCAGTGTCTCGCCATCATTTCAGTGGATGACTTCTAGGAAATGATGGCTGCAAATGAGCAGTCTGTCCTTATCAGTTTTCCCATCCAGTCCTATGAAGAAAGGACATTGCTTGCCCTCAACATGTAATCTGCTAGAAATAATTGTCTTTACTTCAATGGCTTTTCAAAGAGTGGACCATATTTCAGCACAGAAGTCAATACTGATTTTTCACCATTTTCCAGTAGCATGTAAGGGCCATAAATACAGTACAGATTAGCTGAGAAAAAAAGAAAAAAGAAAAGGAGATGCTAAGGATCATACACAGGAAATAGCATAATTCCAGTATTTTAGGCTTCCTTCTATGGAAAAAGGATGAATGGGACTGGAGGGCCACGGGTGACTACAGTTACAGGGGGAGAAATATTTGCCAGCCCTGACCTGAGCCTTTCTGAAACACGGAATCAGTCCTGTGTGCAAAGATAATTTTTGCTTTGTTACTTTGTTGTATGCCGCTTGGGAATTGAAAACTATGTTTTCTCCTAGCAGCTCAGTGGTGTGTATATTTTCACGCTCTATCCCAGCCTTACGGTGAGCTTGAAAGGGGTCCGTGGTGTTGTTGTAGCATTTGAGGAAAATTCATTTGCTGGTATAATTCTTGTGCAAACCATAGGACAAGAGTCAAGGCCATTGGCACTGCATATAAAAGGGCAATGGAAATAATATTTATTATTATAACATAAATCCTCACCCTGACAGTAAATTTTTTGCAAAACCGCAAAAGTTAAAAAGAAGTAAGAAATTATATTTCATGCGTTTTCCTGGAGGATTTAAATCTTGAAAACATGATTATGAAATTAATTAGTTCTTTTTGAGATGCAAGTTTAGGAGACTACTGGGGTGGTGGGTTGCAACATATTCTTCTGGAGTCACATTTCTCTTAACTACAAATCAGAGATTATAGGTGTATGTGGAAATAAATATTTGTATGACTGTACACAGATTCCCATCTCTCTAACTGGAGGCAAATGTGTATCTGCTTGCATGTATTTGGAAATAAATATTTGTATGACTGTACCCAGACTGATGAAAGCTTTACAGCTGACTTTGGTGGATTAAACCTGGTTTTGAGATATATCTCTCTGCTTTGATTATCTTTCAGGCTTTAGGCAGCATCTCAGGTAGAGATAGTCAAAGTTTTCTGCAAGTTTTTGTTGTTGTTGATACTTTTTATTAACATTTCAAGCTTGCACAGCTCGAATGAGGAATGTGGACGAACCATGAAACCTGTGAAATATTTCCAACTTATTTGGTGAGTGATAATGAAAACCCTAGATTGAGATGCAGGAGATTGCACTGTTTGCTTTGCTTCCTGTATCCAATTTGGTTGCAGTTCAGAGGACCAGAGTTAGGAGCTTAAGGCCTTGGTTAAATATTGAACAGCCGTGCTGTGTAAGCTGGTTTTAGCAGTCTCTGCCCATTGCCTCTCCCCTGTCTTGTGCCAGCACAGCCAACGCGCGTCTGTGCAGTGAGATGCATCAGTTGAAAGATAACTTTGCAACAAAATGAAAGGAAAAATGATGAAAGAATAGGTTATATTTCCGCTGGACCAGTTCCTGATGTGACTCACAGCGTTACCTTGAAGGAAGCTGAGCTGGCACAGGGCAGAGGGCAATTTAGGGGCAGGAGATAGCTGGCATTACGATGAGTACTGAGTCTCAGGATGGTCTCTAGGAGAAGAGGTATGTCCAGATGGGGCCAGCCAGTGAACCCCGGGGAGGGTTTATTGGGTTAGTCCTGCTCCTCTGAGGGTGCTAAGCCAGGCAAGTGTGCCACTCTCTTTGGAGCATGAAACATAATTTCTCTCATTTTCGTTTTTGATCTAAAATACGGTAGGAATATCTGGTGTGCCACAAAGGGCAGAAGGATGTATGCCTGCTTTGGTGAGGTTTCCAGCCCATTTTCACAGATTCAGCTTGTTTAGGTAATTTTGGCAAGATTCTGTAAAATTCTTAAAGTTTTCAGTGTTTCTGACTTTAGTGAATCTGAACCCTTTTGATCTGTGTAGGGAAGGAAGAAAATAACTTGGGGTGGGAAGAAGGGCTTTAGTGGGAAGTGAGTGTGGTGTGGTGAGAAGAATAAAATATTTTTGTCATGTCTTTTAGTATTTGAGAATCTATACATGATCCCTCTATGTTTATTTTTGRAATTAAATTTCAATGTTCTTAAACATTGACAAATATTCAATGTAAATTTGTGGTGTTAATGAGAAACTTAAAAGCAGACCCTCGAAAATCAGAAGTGTCATCTATATTTTCCTAGTCTGACCTGAAYGGCTCCAATGATTTTACACTGGATTTCCTGTTGTGGAGAGAATTATTGTCCCAGATGGTGACCGCACTTCCGACCCTCCTTGGGACATCTTGGGAAGAAATGTATTTAAGCTGTGAGGCTCTAAAATGCTGCGGTAGTGGGAACCATGGAAATACAATAGACAGAGCTTGGTCCGTGGTCCACATCCGTCTCCTGCTGCCTTCTTCAGAGAGGGGAATGTTTGCTCTCATTAAGAGGTGCCTGTCTCAGAGGAAGTGCTGCTTTGTGTTTGCAGCAGGGCTCGGTGACTCCCAGACTCGGAAGGGTTTGAGTTCCTGCAGGACAGACCTCAGCCAAAGTTTTTAGGTTTGTTATGCACCGAGGCCCCGGTGAATGACTGTGTGAATGGCATCTTTATAGACTCCTTTACAGCAGGAGTTTCCTGGGTGGATGGCAGTCAGGCTGTGAGTTTCCCAGAGCTCAGACTTCTGTATGGCTTAGATCTGGCCATTAAATCACAGATGTTTCTTTGAAAAAGCTGAGTGTGCACGAAGTCACTCCTTTCAACATAGCGTGTCTAACGACTTGTGGAAAGCACAGGCTGAATGGAACTGCTATTTGATTTAAGTGTGTGTTTGGTCATTCAACACTCAAAAGACCTGGCATGTGGCAGTGTTCCTGAAGACAAAGAGAATGATGCACAGKGTTTGCAGATATTTATGTAAATATTTTTGCATTTGCATTTCTACCTTTAATAAATAGCTGCTGAATCCACAGTGTTCTTAATAATAAATGTGTGCTGGGCTAACTAGTAAGTATAGATCCAACCATCAAGACAATTAGAAGTGCTAAATTTACAAAAAATGCCATATGTATGTCTTTGTATGTACATCTGTGTGTACATAAAGATCATTATATTGTGAAAATGGGCACCCAGTGCAGTCTGCCCAATCTCAAACTGGGGATAGGAGTGAACAATCTGCTCTCAATCAAAATAAGATGCTCTATGTACAAGCAATGTATATGGCAGATTTTTTTTCCGCACACAGGAAGATTTTTTACACATGCTTCCCTCTCCCCACCAACCCACCCACCCCATACATTTTAAGCACTTAAATGCCTAATTTATAGATATTTTAGAGCTATCTGAGGGAGGGTGTATTTGTGATGGCTGCAAATAGGAACTAAAACAATTTCCCTGTCACCCAAAATATATAAAATTACGCTTCAGGTAAAATCTTCACCAAAGCAATGTAAACTTTTCCTTGCTTCCCTCCTTCCTTCCTTCCTCCACTGTTGCAGTGAAAACTAAACTGCCCTCTTGTGTAGGTTATCATCTCCAGACCTGAGCAATGCTTATCTAGCAGAGCAGCCGGACAAATAGCGCAGCACTCAGCAGGATGAGGCTCTGGATTTTAACATGGTAAAGGCAACCATTCAAAAGAAGAGCAAAGTCAAATAATTTTTAAACATAGAAACAGCTTGTGGATCATTGAAAAGCAACACATTTGGAACACAGATGGCTGTTTTTTCTCCCCAAAAATAACAAATGAATAAAAAACCCTCCCTTTGTTACTTTTATTTTTTATGCAGTATTTATACTGACTAGCTATTCAGAGCTCCTTACGGACAAGCCAAACGAGGTCTTTGCACTGATGAACACCCGGTCTTAATTATTTTTAACAGAAAAAGAGATGATGGTTTGAAAACTTTTGAAAAGGAGCTGTGTTTTCATTTCTTCTACTCTGATTAAATTTTTTCTTTCTAATAAAAATAATTTGCTTAAATTTGGAAATATGAAAAACAGTGTGTGGGCCAGTTAGGGGCTGATAACCTCTGGTATCAGCCAATGCTGAGAGTCATACTCTGTGTTCCTAATTAAGTCAGTGGCCAGCTAGGGGAACAGGACAGGGATTTGCAACTGCACATGCTTGGATAAGAGCAATCAGTTTTTCAAGATGTGTCAGCCACTGACTATGTCAAGTCTGCCCCATTCCTGTAGCCTGGAGTCAATCACAGGCGCAGGACCTGGGCAGACCTCTCAACCTACTGCTGCGTGAATTCATCAGACCTCCACTCCTGATGCCATGAAAACACAGGAGAGAGTGGGTTACATCCCAGCCACAGGGCTTTGTCTGGGAGCACGTCTTGGCAGGGACTATAGAATGAGCCCCTGACCATGGAATGAGACCTCTGTGGATGTGGGATGCTGTTGGGAGTTATACACTCGGTTGGGAAGGGTTTAATCCAGTGTAGTAGTCTCTACCTTCCTAAACCTTCCTAGGAATGAAGTCATACTACTGCCCTGCAAATGGCCCTTGTTTTGGACTTGGTGTGTGGGATTAGCAGGGTTGGATTATGGCTGGATGAGGGCTAGTAAATGTGTGYTTACRCRCATTTTAGCAGGTCAAATAATTACTTCTCCAGCCYTCTCCTGCTGTGCACAACAGCCCACAACAAAGTCCTGATATTTTCCTCCTTTAAAACACCAAAGAGTAATCCTTGTTAGATGCAGGCTGCCTGAGACAACCAACACTAGACAGTCTCCAGGGAACAAGTTATTTTATAAATAAGGAAATAATTAAGTCTGCAAAAGATTGTCTGCCCCAAAATCAAATAAGGTTGTAAAATGTCCAACCCCACTCCAGCCCATCCCAAATAGAATCAGCAAAAAGTATCCACAGTGGCTGCTTTGGCTGCTGGGCTTGTTTTACTGTGAGTCATTGTCTCTGATGGCCATGTGTGTGCTACCAGGGGAGATTCTGTTAGCAGTCATCACTTCAGCAGAAGCTGGAAAAAARTACGGAACTTTTTTGCGCTTCCTTTCTTTGCTTTACACCAGAGTGGCYGCTTTAACAAGTATTTAAATGAGGAATAACAAAGGTAAGATAAGGACTGGTAGAAAATTAGTTATTCTTGGCTTTCTTATGTTCCAGCATATTTCCTATTAYGGTATGATGAAGGATTTTTTTTTTCGAAATGGTATTTTTGGAGCCATACACCTAATCAGTACATGCTCCACAATCTTCCCATCTTGTACCCAGTGAAAAGGTCACGCAGCGCCTGACAGCAAACAGCATTTGCTCAGCAGTGGCTTTTTTCCTTCTCTGCTGCCTGCATTTCATGTAGCCTTGTTTCCTGAACCCCTCTGGTGTGCAAACCTATTTCACTGGCAGTTCTGCTATTGTGCATCCATGACTCGACATGGAATCCACTACTGTGTGGATTTTTTTTTTTTTTTTTTTTACCAGAAAAAAAGCCTGCTTTCAGAAGGCTTGTGGCTGGGCAGCTCAGGATGAGTTGGAAGAGCAGTTAAGGCTGATGTCCTGCTCATGAAAAGTCCAGCCAGTCTCCAACACACTTCCTGTCTGCAGTGCCTGGGAAGCTCGACATCTATTTTCATTTACAAGTTCTCCCACGCAGAAGCTGAGAGGGTTTGAAAGGGGAACGGTCTGATTTGCAGATAGAACCATGCAAATAAATGCCTTATGTTTGGCAATGCTACATAAAATGAAGGTGAGGAGAACATCAAACAGAAGAGTATTAATAGCACAGTGTTAATTTGTGGGAATGTGTTTCCAGGTAAAGAGGCCAGAAGCAGGATGTGCAGTGCTCTGGTAAAATAGCTACRTGAGCTAACGTGAAGCAACCATGTCTTAAAGATGTATAAAGTACTTTTTTGASATTGCTTAATTGGATAAAAAGTGTATGAAGGGAGATATAACACCATGGCTTCCAGCTCCTTTTAGAAGAGGCCTTTAATTACTTTTYGTGCATGTTTAAGTTTATGTGAAGCTATTATGAGTAAGACAAGTATTTCTTTCTTTGCTTTTAACTTTTTTATTAGTAGTTGTCAAGACAGTCCCAAGCCAAACCCCTGCATCTGAACAACTTTGATCTTTGCAAAAGTTCATACTGGCTTTAAATTTTTTCTTATCCTTCATCCATTTGATAGGTCTRAACCTCCCACTTTTATAGTATTAAAGGAAAAGAAAATATAARGAGTGGGTGATTTTTTTTTTCAAATAAAATAAGAGCCTTCAGAAATCTTGAATCAAATTTGAGCACTTGTGCAGGTTGCAAAATTTTTTTACAAATTCGTTACAAGAAAAAGAAAATCAGGTTTGCCAACAACTTAGTACTTCCTCACTTCAGCTGTAGTTGGAAGCACAGGCACTGGGATACTGTGAGGAAGGAAATTTTTTGRTGTTCTTCAAGAATAGAGGATATTGTAAAATACATACATATTTAAAATAAATGTTTGAAATWTTCATGTTTAGGTACTGTTTCTGGTTGTATGACTAATTCTGCAGTTTCTTATCCCTTTTAAAAGTTATTTTATTGATAAACAGTGGAAAGGACATTTTTTTTTTACTGGAGGATCTGTGGGAGCCTGGAGGTGACCACTGAGGGAAATAATACTTAAGATCCAAATAGGAGAGGTTAAAGTGCTGCCAGTCCCACTTCAATCAGAGGAGTGACTAGTACTACTGTAATGATGAGATGAGTAGATGCTCCCAAAGATAGGCGAATATTAAAGGTTGAAAATCCTCAGGGAATCACATACCCTTCTTATGAACTGCTGGAAATATGCTTCATCATCAACTGCGTTCTGTGGGTAGATGCCAATTATATGAAAGCCCATCTCTCTGGATCTGTTAGCGTTATTCCAGTGCTTGGGGGCTGGAGCTTAATACAATATGCTCTTTTCTTCTCTGACTAGTAAAGCAGCACAAAATAGAATTATTAGTATAAATACACGTTGCCTACAAAATGTAAATCCAGCAATTAGACTTTTCCCTGGTGGTGCGCTCTAATGAGTGTTACCATATTCTTTGTGTTGCTGTAGGGAAGCAGTGGGTGTAGCGGTGGGGCTCGGCTAATTTGCGAGGGAATCCTCAGGATACAAAATTTTTCCTTGATAGGAGGAGAAACAGCTTGTATTCCAAGCAACATTTATCTCAGGCAAGCTTGCCTCCCAAAAGTACAGCACTGGGAACATCAACATTTATAGATTATGATATGATTGCTGAGGCCTTCTGACGTGTGTAAGCTGGTGAAAACCTTTATGGAATGAGTTACTTAATCCTCTTCGATCTTGGGAAACACTGTGTAGGTGTAGGGAAAGCTCTGACAAGCAAGAGGTGGCAGGGTAGGGTTACTGGACACTTTGAGAAGTTCGATGCTTCCCATTTGGGTTGAAAAATGTATTTGCTCTTTCTCCTGTTTTGCACTGAGTTGGGTGTGCAAGACTGTTGATATTTTATGCCTTAATTTTTGTAATTTATGACCCTCTATTGTGTGCCTTGGTTTGCACGTGGTATAATGACCGTGCTGTATTCATAGATGGTGAAACTTTTTGTAAAAATGAAGTGGAAAATTTTTCTAATTTGAAAGTAAAATGCTGGTATTGTCTTGTCAAGACAGCATCTTATACCATTGTGTGACCTCTCTAGAAAAAAACCTGACCTATAGTAATCTAATTATTGTCTGTTGTGATGGGCAGATAACAAAGTAAATATTGGAGTGGACTGATTGCCATCTCCACTTTAGGAGAGGCACCTTGACAGCCTTATTTCACTAAGACCAGCTGCTTCTAGTTTTTTTTTTTCTGTGTGATGAGTTAGTACTTTGTGTTGTTGGAGAAACACTAGGGCAGCTGATAGTAACCCTGAATCATATCTTGGGAGTGCTGAGTGATAACTGTTCCCTCTCTGCTTGAGGTTTCTTTCACTCTCAAAGCTCTCTCTGTTGGTGGGAGACCCTGGCAAAATAGAAACTAATGGGGATGTGGATGCTTAGTGTCCTTAAAAATCGGGTTTGATACTGCAGGGTCGAGATTTGGGTCCACAAATGTAAGTAGCCTCCAATAATTTACAAAAGATGTAAATGACATCAGGGTGAATATATGTGCTAAATCAGCTTGAATGCTTTGTTTCATTATCAAATTTCTATGTGGTTTTCATTACATATTCTTGAGGGTGCATCCAAGGAGTTTTCTGCAGGCAGGCAGAAACTCATTTTTCTTCTACTTTAAGCCAACCAAAAGTTATGTAACCACACTAGATCCAACCCAAGCTTTACAGAAGGATATAGCCTTAGAGGTGATATAATGCACCCTTGTGATTAGACCTATCAGTGTGGGAGATTTCCTTTGTGTGTTGTGAGACCTCCACGTAGGACAATGTATGGCTGCTGAGAGAGATCCATTCATTATTATAGTTTAATCAAATTCAGCTCATCTTTCAGGAAAGAGCAGAGCAAGGGGGAATCTGAGGTTTGAACAAGCCCATATCAAGTTCTGAAGCAGCTCAAGCAAAGGTATTGAGTGAAAAAATTCTTGGGATCCTAGGTCAAATGCTTGGCAAGCGTGAGTCTGGGCTGGATGGAAGTCAGGAGGTCTTAAGCAAATGAAACATGAGAATTTTTTGTCATGGTAATTTTGGATTCTTTTGGAATTTATGCAGCAGGGCTAAAGGACCCTGTGATGAGGTCTAATCCTGCCTCGATGAAGTCAGGGGTAACTTTAGTCTGAATACCTGAGGAGATGACTGCCTTTTAGGACTCATATCTGAGGTGAAGCAGACGATTGTTTCTTCACAGAATTGTGTTTCTGATACACAAAACCCAAGCATGTACTAAAATGGGACTTCCTTCTAACTGGAAATAGTTTTTCTCCCCCAATGTACTTGCTCATTAAAAAAAACCCAAACAAAACATTTTCTTACTTAAAGAACATTTTAACATTGAATATCAGGTAATTATACACAACTGAAAAACAGGTCAAAAGAAAAACTAGACATTACAACATTAACAGAAGAAAATGCTGTAATTGACCCAAATTGATTTTCATTTTTTAATCTGGACTTATTAAAATGACTTTGCTTTTGACATTTTAAATTCATTTGAACGAAAATTTTGATATCTCAAATATTTTTGCAAGTTAAAAAGCCATTTTCTGTCCATTTCAGCTTTATGTATGACATCTTATCTGAACTGCCAGCTGAAAATATGTTTCTTGAGCCAAATTACATCAGTAACTCCAAACAGCCCAAACTTTAAAGATAGAGTGCAGCCTGATTTTGGTATCTATTCTCATTCCCATATTCCCTTTGAGATATGAGCCATGTGGTGAACTTCCGTCCATAAACTAGGGAGAGATTGAAGTATCTTGTTTCATAGCATTAATCTAGATTTTGCTTGGGCATTTCTGAGACCAAAACCAAAGCAGCACTTCTTTTAAGATCTCTCAGCATTGTCTTGAAGCCTTTTCTTTTCCAAGTTTTCCTTTCTAAGCTCCTATAAATACTCACGTAACAGTGATGATTCCCTAAATTTTTCAGTGGCTAAGTGATCAAGAACTCTAGACACACAGGAGTGTTAACAGCATTCAAAGACTTAATTTGCAGGAGCTACAGAGGGAGGGAAGAAAGACAAAGTGAGTAACAAACATTAATTAGGTAGGACAGACTGCAGCTGAGAAGGCACAAGAGCTCTGCTCTTTTGGGCTCTGATTTTGAACGTGTGGGTGTCTGAACTTTGCTGGATGGCAGGCAGACGCTGGAGATGATCTCCAATTTAAAACTGCGTTATGCACTTGACCTGTAAAGAGCATCTAAACACCAGGAGAATTTGTACCCTTTCTCTACCTTTCCACCCTCTCACTTGATATCTGGAGCCCTGCAAGGAGCAGGAATGTAGCAGGCAAATTAGAATTAGTGCTTTGCTTTTAGAGAAAAGTACCCTGGTGGGAACAGAAGCTGCTCAAATATTTTGGGCTGTCTCCTACAGCAGCTGCAGTCTTTTGCCTACCTTCTGGCAACTATGCATCCTGAAGATACTTTTAATCAGTAAAAATAAAACTGAGTTGATGATCATTTGCCTTGCAGTGAATACCTACTGGGATGGGAGAATGGGATAGACATGAGAGGGATAATATTTATTATTTATAGCCATTCCTATAGTGCTTATCACCACAGTGTCTTTAAGTGAGCACCATCGACAAGGCTCTAAATGTGAGATAAAATTTAATAATGCATTAATAACAACGTGAACTTGTCTGTGGCAGCAGCAGCTGTGACAGAGATGACTTGAAATGGGAAGAAGGGAGAACTGCCACGGCTCAGTGAAGGTGGAAATCTCTGGTGGAGGAGGAGAAGGAGGCAGCAGGGGAGCCTGGCAGGGCCACAGGCTCGGTGAGGGGAGAAGCCAGCCCAGAGGCACCAGGGTCTGCCCAGGAGTCAGGGCAACCAGGGGCACGGGTGGGGGTTCGGCAGCTTTGCAAAAATGAACGTGTTTTAACAGCACATTCATGAGCAAACAGGAATGTACTGGAACTGAATTATTAAAGGCTTCCCATGCCGCCCTGCCATACGCATATGAACACATGTAGAGACCTGCATGGCTCCTGCTCTGAGGCAATGACAGAAGATGACCAACCCTGGAGTTTGCCTGGTTAAAAGGCTCCAGTTCAAAGCTGACACTCTGGCTAAGAAAACCTTTCTCTCACCCCTCTTGGTTTAATTTTCTCTCCTTCTCTCTTGCTCTGTTCGCTTTTCCTGCCTATAACCTGGAAAGAGGCAGTTCATTCCCCTCTGTGTTAGTGCTGGGGAGAAGAGCTGTGGGAGGCAGCTTTGCCTGTCTGCTGTCAGGGCAGGGTGAGGACAGGAGGATGGTTATAAGCAGAGCCTGAAGCAGATGCACCTGAAGCAGTTTTCAGCCACACCTGCATCCAGACTGATTCATTTCCCATTCATCGCTTCAGCAAGAGGGAAGTGTTTTCCACTGCTGCTACCTGCTCTCGGCTTATCATTCAGTTGTGTGACCTCCTGTAGGAAACTCCTGCAACAGCAGGTGCAGCTTTGGCAGTATGGGTTGAAAGGAATGAAAGGAGTTGAGAAACAAGGACAGGTACAGGTCAAGAGGTCTTTTTTTTTCAAAGCAAAACTGCAGTTTGTAGAGGTGGATGCCCTGTGGCTGGCCTGAAGGTTGTGTGTTCCTGACCACAGTGCTCTGGTCATCTCTCCCCCGTGTGCAGACAGAGTTTATTATGTATTCTGCATAAAGAACCTGTGTTTAAGCCCATTCTCCAGCTGGAGTACCTACTTCGTAAGCACCTTTGGCAGGTTCAAATATTCATGAGAGTTCAAATATTCATTTGTTGCAATAACCACATAAGAAATGCTTTTACAGAGATGTTGTTTCTCTTTCTTTGCTCTACTGCTTTGCTTAGACAGCATCTGCTTCCTGATCCTCTCTGCTTGCCCTCCTCAACAGGTCCTCTTCTCCAGGCTCATTTTTTCATGGAGGCACCAGAACTATCAGTCCTAACAGTAAAGAAAGGTCCTGAAGTCAATACTATGATGGGCATTAACTGAAGGTGTTTTAGAGGAACAATGGATACACTCACTTGTCCCACCCAGAAGAAAAAAACTGCTAGACCTATAAATAAAGATATTCACCTAAGTAAACACCAAAAAATCAGGTGGCAGGAACTGAGAATCATGTCTGCTAAGCATCCTTTTTCTCTTCTGTGCCAGTTGATGTTATTCTAGTTGTCCTGAGTCTGTCTCTTGGAATGGTCCATGAGTGGGAGAATCCATCATCTTCCTAGAGTGGGTGGTAAACTTTAGAGATGAGTTGTTTGAYATTATGACTCTCACTAGTCAGGCCTTGCACATATGTAACCTTCCCACTTTTGGACACATACTATGGACTCCATTTTACTGAATGTGTCCAGGATGTGACAAATCAGAAGCAGGAAAATCCTACGGTGTTGAAAGCAAAATTTATTGTGATGAATTCACACTCAGACTACTGTAGAGTTTACAAATAGACTTTGCAGTCCATAAATCCCCAAGCTTTAAGGGAACAGATAAGCTGGTGCAATACATCCACAGGAGATTTAGAGTGACAGATAGTATGGTGGTCAGAGCAGACAAGGTTTAGTCAGTGTGATGGTGTTTTGCAGCTACAGATGCTTTCTGAAATTATTAAGGCTGGAGCTTTCTTTCTCTGAATGTCTCAGTTTAATATTAGCACAGTACCTGAAGTTCATAGCTAAAGATATCAGGATCAATAACTTCTTTAGAGGAGGAATATATTTGTTTATAGTGGAAATTATTTAATTATGTTCTATTGCCTGATTTCTGATATTTTAACCTACAAAACCAAATAAAAATAGTGCTGCCCCTAATTGTAAGTATGATCCTCTCAGTGGCTTCACATGAGCATGTGTGTTATTATTTCTCTGTTTGGCTCAGGAAGCCCAAGAAGTCTAAAATGTGGCTGTGAGAAATTAGTGATTAATTCCTCTAGAGTAAGCAGCTCTCAGTTGGTATAGAGCCATTTGAGCCAGCTCTTGTGCCAGCCATCACGTGTTGGCATAGGCTCCATGGGGAAGGGTGATATGAAAGCAAAAAAGCAGTGGATATTGCACCATGGGCTCAGCAGTCTGCTGAGTTGCAAATTTTGCGTGGTTTTTGATTTCTTGTTTGTTTGCTTGCTTGTTTCAAGTCTAGCTGGACTTGTATGAAGTTATGGCTTCCCTGACAATAAGAAATATCATGCAGCTTTCTGCAGGGTCAGTCCCACTTTTGAGCACAGAGGCAGGAATATATGAATCTTTTCTGTACAGTCAACTTCCTTTTTTCTCCTGGTCTGAGCAGTCTTTGCAGCGTGCTGACACGTGGCAGGAAACCTTTTTTAGCAAAGGTCTTGCTTCCATTGCCTTAGATTATTGGCTGGTGACCATGGACAGAACAGAGGATTTGCTGCTGTGAGAGAAGGAAAAGAATTCCAAGTCTCTCCCCTGAGAAAACAGAAATAAATAAAATGAATGAGTAAGAGCTACAGTAACAAAGGCAGGGCAATGTCCACAGTGCACTTTGGTAGCTGGCATGGGAGGGAAGTGCACAATTTATGATTCCAAGTGACTGGCTCACCTTTTAGGTATTTTATAAAATGAGCTCAGTAGGATGATGCAAGCATTGGCAGCAGAAGATAATGTCTCATTTCTGTTGGCTCCATCCTGTTGTCTGATTTTGCTAATTGCAAAAGCTTTGGCCATCAGAGACAAATTACAGAGGCTATCCACAAATGGTGGGGAGGGAGTGTGAAGATTTTTCACTCACAAGAGCTTTAAAAGTGGAATTTCATAAATAAAACTTTTACTTCTGCATACATACTGAGAAGGACATAAAGATCAGATGTCTGCACTTTGGATTAAATTCCAAAAGCCACTAAGTGATAGAATGGAGATCATTAGAGCTGTTCTTTGAACGCTGTGTCTATATGACCCAATAGAGGGTAAAATTCAGAGCTGGGCAGAAAGGCTAAATGGCTTTGGCTTGAGCCCCCATGTGCTTTAGCAAGGATGAGAGTGCCAATACCAGAGCAGAGTCCTTTGGCAGCTTTTGTTTTCTCGTAGCTGCCCTTACCCTTTCCAAAAGAAGAAATGGAAGGCTCTGGCTAGCTTGGTAACAAAAGCAGCATCAAGCACCTGTGTTCCAAACAGGTCTCTCCGTGTGTGCCACTGCTGATCCGTCTGTGAATCGTGGCAAATGCCAGTGGGTACAAGCACAGGGGGTATGCAAAGCATGTGGCACATGCCCAGCCACAAAAATCTTGAGCAAACAGTGCTGTGGAGTGACGAGGAGAGATTCAAGGGCTCGCTTTTGTCCTYTCAGGTGTTCCAAGGGTAAACACCACTGAGAAGTGAATGCCTGACCTAGGCAAATCCCTGCTTTTCCCAGGTGTTACAACTGCTTGTCCAGGTCCTTCTCTTCTCCAGCTGGAGTCAAGAACGGCAGAGAAGGAACTCTCATTCCATTGGTTTAAAACAGAGTTGGTGCGTTATGAACTGCAAAGGGAGGAGTTATCCTAAGCTAACGCTGTGCAGGAAGATTGGAAAATATGTTAGAGGATCACTGGGAGATGATAGTAGGAGAAAGTGGGGATGTGTCTGAAAGTGTCCTAGCGCAGCAGTTAAATTCCTTTGATGTGAGGTAYGAAATGCAAAGTGGCAGAAAAGCTGAAATGGGACAATGAACTGGAGTTGTGAGGATCCAGGCCATTTAAGGTTTCGTAGCCCAAACTTAGCCATCACTACTCAAGGGATTAAGTTAATAGTCTGTGATTTAGAGGCATGGATTCACTTTTCTTCTGTCTCAGAGTGCACTAKCATATGACTCAACCTCTCCGAACTCATCTGGCCAGCGCTGGTCCTGAGTGTGTTGAAAGGATAAGTAAGTTGAAAGATGGGATGTTCTGATTTATACTAAGGAAGTCTGTGGTGTGTAATATCATAGCTGGATACTCCTTAAGCGCAGCTTTAAGTAGGGTGCACTACAGAAAATGTATTAATAAAATATGARATGGTAAAAGTCTGTTTTCCCTGATCCTGGGTGGTTTTCTTTCCTGGAATCCCTTTGAAATAGCAAGAATTCAGTCATTTTAGTCTCTTCATTAAGTGTATTATTTAATCCAACACACTGTGGTTCCTTAAGCATAGAAACAATCTACTTTACACTCAGTATGAACAATGAGATGCCCCAGAGCATATTTAAAACAGAACTCTTGGACACAATTACTTGGCTTAAAAGGGCCTGAACTGCATTTATTTTTATGGAAAAGCTTACCAAAATATGCAAACAAATCTTAGTAATTTATATTCAATTTCCCTTCCTTTCCTAGAAACTGAATGATATGACTGAACACTAGAAAAACTTGATTTTTTTTTTAAATGACTAAAATATCTCTCTCTTCCTTGTGTATAAGAAACCAGTTCTAAGCCTGGTTTGTCTGGTTTTTTCCACTCAACTTTTTTCCACCCTACTTTTCCCAAGTATCAATTAAGTAGTGTTTGCTGATTGGATTTTGCTGTTCATTTTCTCAACATTGTTATTTGAAATTATGTATATTGCATTTAGAACCAGAGTGACATTACACACACACATGAATATACAGTATATATTGTGTATGATCTGTTTATGTATAGTATGCACACRCAAAAATACATGAACTTCATATACCCACTTTTGCCGATATGCTAAAGTTTTTATATTGCATATATACTGTATGTACACTACTTAAAATATTACAATTGTAAAGAAAATTTATTGTAGGGAGCAGCAGTTTTGGTAATGTTTGCTGAGTGGAAAGCAAAAGACACTGTTAAAATGTAAAATACTTGCAAATGAAATGCTGTTTCACTGCATTTCTCTTTTCCAAAATCTCTGTGTCTGGACTGAGAATGTATTTTTCATGCCTGGATTTAAAGAGAGACCTCTCAGGAGAGTTAAATAGAAACCAAATAAAACCACAGCATCTTTGTTTGAAAAAGTCTCTGGGAAAGATTATGCAGTGCTTAAATCCTGCTCTGCTTGTAGCAGGTTTTGTGCCTGTCCGGTGACTGCGTTTAAATATTTTTTTCTAAAAAAGACCCAATAGTGAAATATTATTTTACCTGTAATAAAGTAAAAAAAAAAATCAAGTAAGAAAGATAACTCTGCTACTTTTTCGTCTCAATGTGTTTGGTTTCAAAGTGATGGTTCATAATACAGGAAGCTAATCCAGTCAGAAAGGTTCAAAATGTGCTGTGTGTGGAGAGAAGGTACAAGGGCTGGCAGATGAGCTTGAAAAGCTCTGAGAGCCTTTGGTTAAAGGCAGGAGGCAGCTTTGGTATTCACAAGGACCTGTCAACAGGGAGATGTGGTCATGGTGTAGGAGCAGCAGCAAGAGAAAGGTGCCTCTTACAGAGTCTTGTTGAATCTACRGATTTTCGGTGTAGAAGGACAACTTCTTGTCTTTTGAGCAATCTAGTTTTGAAAAYTGTTTTGGGGGCTGTCCTGTAATTTGACACTGTCAGGAAGTTGTCCTTGGAGAAAAGGGGGGTGAGGGGCTGAGTGTGGGGAGAGCTTTCCGGCAGGGACATGCCTGGGGTTGCGCGATGGGAGAGGGGCTCTCACCTCTCATCACACCCGTGGCTGCACTCAGCCTTCTCTCCTGCTGTTTAACCTAAATTTCCCTGTTTTTAACGTCACACTGTTGCTACTAATGATACCTCTGAGCTATGTACTAAATTATTCTTTCTCTTTCAGTTCTCCCTTTCAAATACATGAAGAGTTTCTAGCAATGCTTTTAGCATAGATGGGCTGGCTTACAACCAATTACTGTATTTAACTGAATCCCAAATGATCTTAAATCTGAGAACTTCACAAGTTCTCAGGGCTAGCTGAAGGAAAATGTTTTAAATTAGTTTTATCAATAATTTCAATGCTTTTCCTCATTTTAACAGCTATAATCTATYGTAACTTGGAGAAAAGAAAGCCTTCTTTTTTTCTGAATTTTCATAAAATGTTCACAGAGRAAACCTGCACTGAGGAAAAACAAGACTAAGAAAAAATATAAAAAGAAAATGGTGATGTGATTTCCCTAAGTAAAAATTAATGAGATCTTCTGGAAAAAATTTGCAAAGAGAAATTATACAAATAACATACCTCCTCACTGAAAAGAAGTGGGTGGAAAGTCTTTTCGCATTAAAAGTAAAAGAAAACATCAGCTAATTGGACCATACTCAACGACTGTTCACATGTATGTGAGGAATCTGGTTGATAAGCTCAGCACCAGCTGAGAGCAATGTGCTATCTTTGGTCAAGGCAGTGAGGATCACAGAATCATGGAATGGTTTGGATTGGAAAGGATTGAAAGATAATCCAGTTCCAACCTGCCTGCCATRGGTTGGGACACCTTTCRCTATACCAGGTTGCTCAGAGCTCCACCCAGCCCGGCCTTGAACATCTCCAGGGATGGGGCATGCACAACTGCTCTGGGCAACCTGTTTCAGTGTCTTACCACACTCACAGATAAGAATTTCTTCCTTGTATCTAATCCAAACATTAATAATCTCTTTCAGTTCGAAGATATCCCCTCTGTCCAGTCACTACATGTTCTTGTAAAAAGTCTCTCTCCATCTTTCCTGCAGGCTTCTTTCAGATCCTGGAAGACTGAAATTACATCACCCCGAAGCCTTCTCCTGGYTGAACAATCCCAATCCTCTCAGCCTTTCCTCACAGAAGAGGTGCTCCATCTCTCTCATTGTCTTGAGTTCCTCCTCTGGACTTGCTCCAACTGGTCCCTGTCCTTCCTGTGCTGCGGACCCCAGAGCTGGATGCAGTGTTCCAGGTAGGATCTTTCCAGAGTGGAGCAGAGGGGCAGAATCCCCTCCCTCCCCTGCTGCCCACGGTGCTCTGGGTGCAGCCCAGGACACGAGTGGTTTCTGGGCTGCAAGGACGCACAGCCAGGGCATATCCAGCTTCTCATCCAGCAGCACCTCCAAGTCCTTCTGGGCAGGGCTGCTCTCCTTCTGTTCAGCCCCAGCCTGTGTTGATACCAGGGGTTGCCCTGACCCAGGTGCAGCACCAGCACTTGGTCTTGTTAAACCTCATGAGATTACCACGGTTCCACTTCCCGAGCTTGTCCAGGTCCCTCTGGATGGCATCCCATCCTTCAGGTGTGTCAGCAGCACCACTCAGCTTGGTGTCATCTGCAAATTTGCTGATGCTGCACTTGATCCCTTTGTCTATGTCATTAATGGAGATATCAAATATGACTGGACCCAATACAGATCCCTGAGGGACACCACTTGTCACTGGTGTCCTTTGAGACTCTGAGCCGTTGACCACTACCGACTCAGGATGACTGAGATTTCTGAGGAAGAAAGTGCCACTGAATCCCTTGTGTGAGGGAACCTTCCTCTTGCAGGCAAGTCTGCCTTGGGCACTCACTTTTCTCCCACCTGATGAAGGGTGGAGCTATACTGAGGCTCAGTGACTCCCAATGTTCATGAGCAATCATGAGTATCCAGAAGTAATGTAATTTTTTCCTAAAAGAGATCAGCAAGCAGGGGGATTATATGTTTCTTTCACTAACTATTGTTAGTGAAACGCTATTGTGTTTTTACTGCTACTTCAACAGAACCGGAAAGTCAACAAAAACGCTTGCCGTGATATATAACATTGCACACATTCTATTAGCAATGGTTCTATAATTATTTMATTACTTTGTAAGGGGCAGAACTTGGATTTGGGGCTATTTTGGTAACTCTGAGAATTACAGATTCAGGCCTCCAGCACTGTATGGGGACTGCAGAGCCCACCAGTGTTTGCAACAGCCAGGGGCTGGTCCTTGCCAGAGTAGCCCTTCAGTCTGAGACTTTAATATATAGCGCATTCCCTTGCACTTGTGTGGATAGATCATCTCAGATGTCATGACTTTTCACAAATAAATTCAATAGCTGAGTCTCTTATCTCCTCTGGTTTAGCAGATTTCTGTATGAGCTATTCAGGTCATGTCTTAAAGTCTCTCTTATTCACCTTTCTGCCCGCAGTATCCAGCCAACTTGTCTCTGGGCACTTTGGCAGTGTGCACACAGTTCTGCTTGACTGTCTTATGCTTTTCTAACCTAGGTTTTCTTTTCCCTTCCAGCCCTTAAACAGCAGGTGCTATGCCCTCTTGCTTGCTTGCATTCTCCTATTCCAGTCCTAAAATCAATACAATCTGTTAGGATTGTTTTATAGGGCAGATTTTGGTCCTTGGGTGACACCTTCCAGAGATTCAAGGGGGTATTTAACAGCAACATGTCAAGGAATGTAGCTGTTTCTTTACAAGCAAATGGAGGAAGGTTGTAAGTTTGAGAAGCAAGACACGTTTCACCCCCATGGTGGTCACCGAATCCATCTGCATTAGATGCCAGACTGGATCCTCACCTCCATGGTGTGATCTGAGGAGAGGTTAGGGGAGGGGAGGGGGGTTGCGTGCAAGCTACAGGGAGCATATGCAACTGAGTAATGTATTACTGCATGCACTGCTTCCCTCCTGCTGCTGCTGCCACTGCCAGATCACAGACTGTTGGGTTTTACTGTCAGAGGATGCTTCAGTGAATCAAGCACTACTCAGAACGGAAAAAAAAGACTGACAGTTGGGAAAGGAAATAAGTGCTCTGGGATGTAACCTKTTCCTCAGGAGTATGGATGAAAGGAAGATACTGCTCTGCAAAATGGATCATTGATATATTTGCCATTCCTCTTTCAGTGACATGAAGAGGTTTTGCACAAGGAAAATGTACCTGTGTGAGCATGTGAACACACAGGCACACACACACAGCTTCCAAGTCAGAGACAGAGGGTGCACACCTATTACTGAAGGTACAGTGCTGCCTGTACATTATTGCTGACCTGCTTCATTCATGTTTCTTTTGAAACTGCATTATTCTTTGTCACTTGTAATGCTTTGTGTTTGTGGGCACTGTTAGAGATCAAAGAAATGGTCCTTTCTTCTCAATTACAGGTGTATTCCCCTTAGAAAATTTTTAAAGTCACCAGATGTTCTTGCTAGTACTGAACAATCTAAAGTAAAATAGAAACAATAATTGCTGGGACAGCCTGTGAGTGGATTCTAGCTTTTGCTAATTTGAGCTCTGAATATCCTTTTGAATAAGTCTGAAGGTAAATTTTATTACCTTGTCTTATTAGGATGAATCTGTTGCTTTTAAGGTTTATGTTTTGTGTTTTTTTCACCTTCTCTGTTCTCTTCTTCCAGTTTCAGAAGTCCCTGAACTGAAATTGCTGAAAGGAGRAGACTTAGGAAGAAGTTCAGCCTGGAGAAGAGGAGTCTGAGGAGCAATCTCACCACAGTCTATAACTTCTTCATGGTGGGAAGCAGAGGGGCAAGCACCGATCTCTTCTCTGTGGTGACCAGTGACAGGACTCGAGGGAATGGCCTGAAGCTGTGACAGTGGAGGTTTAGGTTGGATATTAGGAAAGAGTTCTTCACCCAGAGGGTGGTTGGGTACCGGAACAGGGAAGCGGGGCACTCCACAGGGAAGTGGTGACAGCACCAAGCCTGACAGAGTTCAAGGAGTGTTTGGACAATGCTGTCAGACACATGGGGGGATGGTTGGGGATGGTCCTGTGCAGGGCCAGGAGTTGAACTTTGATGACCCTCGTGGTTCCCTTCCAACTCAGGATATTCTATGATTCTATGATAAGTGTTCCACCTACTTACCTTTTTCTTATTCTTACTTGGGCATCTGCTCATACCCGCCTTTGGAAGGCATACTCTTAGTGTGACCCACTGTAGTCACACTTATGTTCATATTTCATTTGACAGTGGTTTGAATTTACAGGAAATAATCCTATAATAGTTTCCTCTTTTCAGCCAGAGACATATTTGGCAATAGCTTAAAGCAGTATAAACTTGTAAGTACTTCACTTCTCATTTCCTATGAGCTCGCCTAAYGATAGGAAGAGGAAAACTTAAGTGGCTTATACAAAATATATTCATAGGCTACTCACATGCCTTGAATTCACAAAGTACAGGGATGCTTTGTGGACTCAGATGCTTAAGGCAGTAAGAGASCAAAGCTCCATTTCTAGGGAAGTAAAAACAAGAGAGGAACATATGCCCAAGAARCCTGTGGAAATAGTCCTGCAGCTCCTGAGAGCTGGGACCACTGTCTGTGTGTGCAGTGTGGGGTAGGATCCAGGCACAGCAGCTCTGAGGGGGTTCACATGGGAACTGCTTTACCTACAGAGGACTGAGYTGGAAGGACAGAGGCTGTCACTACTCTGGTGCTATTTGTTATTCTTCCTTTACCTCTGGTGAGCATCCCAGAGCAGGGAGAGTCATCTGTCCATAGGAAGTCCCCATCATTGTTGCTTGTAGGAGAGGAGGCAAAAGGACTTGACAATAATCTGCTAAGTGACTCAGGAGACCAGCAGTGAAATTAGAAAAGAAACCTCCATGCCTTCACTCTCAGGGCACATGCCCACAGCCAGCCATGGAAATGTAAAGTCTGTTGCCCTTTCTCCTTCCCTCCCAAGAGCTGAGGGTGAGCCAGCTCTGACCGTGCAGCCCTATAGCTACTCCTGAGCCTGGGAAAGCAGGATATTTTAGCATGGGAATTGAGACATTTGCACAGCTCCAGGACCTGATCTGGGTTATGCCCTAGTGGTCAGGCAGAGCTGGGTGTACCCATGGCAATGTGCCCTCCAGTGTGATACTCRTGGCATCACTGAGCCTCTTGAGTCCCCAAACTCTCCTAAAGCCTCTGGACTCTACTGTAACACGGATAATAACCGGGTAATTTTTTCACATGGAGAAGGATTCACTGGTTCAGTCACTGTCTTTTTGTGCAAATACAGTATTACACTACACGAGAAAGATCTTCCAATTCCTAAGATAAACACTGCAGTGTACAGTGTCCTACTATCCACTGAGATAAAGTTTAATACAAGACACTGATCTGTAGTGGAGTTTCTTTTTTTGTTGGGGTTTTTTTAAACATTTGCCATTTCCACCCCGGTCTTGCTTGCTAGTATTGTGATGCCTTGGAGTCAGTGATGAGGATGAAGTCAGCTAAGAGGTTGCCTCATGGCTGTTTTCATCACTCTCAAGTGTCAGGAAGGACAGGTTTGTGTGAGGTCTGCAAGTGTCTGTTACCTTGTGAGGAATGTAGAGCTTATGTGAGTGCCAAGAAAGCAAAGAAACCAAAGAACTTCTGAAATGACACACATTTAAATCTTGTTTAATTCTTTCCATTAACTTCAACAGGCTACAGTATTCTCCACCTTCTCAGAGATAAAGTCTGTACAAAATTCCTTTTTCCATCAGGTGAGCTCTGTCCTGCTAATCACTGTGATTGGATCCACACCCACTGAAATCACTGTGAATCCTTCTCCCTTTAGGAGATTGGAACAAGATAAAAACCAAAGAATGATGCTCATTGTTTTTCATGTAATTTCTGTTACACCTGAAAGATGACATGAAGGAACTTAAAATTGTGACAAAGCATGGATTTGGATAATTCATTTTAATGATGTGATATTCTTTTCAATGTCATTCCGTGGCACATGCTGGTGCTGGAAGCAGCTCTGGTTTTGTTTTGAGTAGTGTTTATGAGGACTCTGAACCTTTGACCTTCTTTTTCCTTTCTCCATGTAGAAAGTCCTGGAAAATTCCCTAATGACACAAATTATAGGAGGCCCAGACTTGACTCTGGGAACTCTTGCTCGCGCTCTGTCTCTCCCTCTGCTTTTTTCCCTACTGCACTTGTCAGATTGTGAGGAGAAGATAATCTTCATTTTACACAGGGGAGATTGGATGCAGTGGAAATGTATCACAGCAGTGAAAAAAGAATTGACAAATAACCCCCCTCAACATGGTGTTCAGATGTACRGATTTTTTATTCCCTCCCTTCCCAGTCCTGGCTGTACTTGTTTCCGGATGATGGCAAGGGGAATAACAATTCCTCTTCTATCTCAGAGCAGGAAATCAGCAAGTATAATACATGTATATGCATAAAATTCAGCAACAGGAGCTATTGCCAATTTAAACCATTGTTCTCCTAATTTGGAGAAAAAAGGCTGTCTTACTGTCTTTATAGTAAAAGCCTCAAACAGATTAGGTCAAGTCTCTGCAGACAAAGTAATTCTGTGGTGCTTAAAATGATAGGAACTAATCTCCACGAAAGCTGAGTCCAGGAGTATAGGCTATTAAAGACAGCTATATGCTATAGGCAGAGGAGAAGATAAGAGGTCCAGCTCATAATGAGAAACGATAACTCTACACACTTTGTTTACAGTTTACCCCAAAGACCACAGATTAACACAAATCTCAGAGCATCTTTATTATGGCACCGCGTTGGAGAGGGGCTGCCAACAGAGGATGGAATTGCTAAGTAGGCTGGGACCATCTGTCCTCTCAGGG
The DNA here is from genome assembly GCA_018881555.1 of Amblyornis subalaris. Lineage (NCBI taxonomy): Eukaryota > Metazoa > Chordata > Aves > Passeriformes > Ptilonorhynchidae > Amblyornis > Amblyornis subalaris. The sequence continues at coordinate 5,819,814 of JACAXG010000042.1, forward strand.
AGGTGAAAACGTGCATGATTGAGTGACACCTGCTTGTCAAGTATGGCCTGCTGGGAAATTTTCTCTTGGATCACTGAGCTCCGAGTACATTACCTGCATTAAAATCAGACAAACAATCTCATCACCATTATGCATTTAAGAAACTCATGGCAATACCAAAATAAAAKATATTTTCAAGATCTCTAGATCTTGCAAGATTAGGAGCTCATGTTTTGTTTTCCATATTGGCAAGCTTAGTTTCTGAAGGAAATTGAGCATTTAAAAAAGACATTTTCTGTTATTTTAAGGAACACTGTTGGAGATAAACCAACAGGCAATACCAACTGTTTTTTTTATTTTTATTTTTAATTTTTTTTTCTTTAAAAGCATTGCCTTCTCACTATAAAACGAGTCTTTGCAGACTTTGTATGGATAAAAGCATTCTCCCCATGAAATGGAGTCATTTTGATTGCACTCTCTCTAATGCAAGGAATTGCCCCTTTTTAAATATTTAACCACCCTGGAACATATTTAAGCAATATTTCATAACAGTACACAAAGAAGGACAGAAAAATATGGGATGACAATTCTGCCTGAACTCATGAGGCTGGGAAGAAAGCTGCTCCTTGCCCTCCCTTTCAAAAAGCACCACAGCATGTATTAAGGTCAGAGTGTCAGCTTGAATTTCCAGTACAGAACCTGATTTCCCTCTCTTGTGTGGTTATCAGCTTGATCATTAGACCTAAATCTGGATGCCACTGAAAATCATGGGTGATATTACATGGGTGATATACAGTGACTGTAGTAAAGGGAATGGTTGTGTCAAGATTTGACATTTAATGTGATTTATATTTTATTGTTTTCAAATTAAGGCTTACCTGCTTTTTATTAAATAGAAAATATTCCTATGCTTATCATTAAAACCTTGATATCCAGGTATAATTAGTGTTCTCACTTGTTGAATTCCAGAGTTACAGGCACCAAAAAATATCTGTTGAAAATAAATAGAAAAATAGCAGAAGAGGAGGAAGAGAGAAAAAGAAAGTGGTTAGCAGTAATTGTGTATCCTGAGTAAATAGCACTACCAGTCCTATTGCAAAATAGCTTGTAGTTCTGTAATTGATTTAGTAAAGAAGTAATTCTATGAACCTGGCTTATTAAAGCTTGTTAAAGACAATAAAAAAACTTCAGTGGATATTGAATCAGGTCCTTGCAGTATTAAGAGGGCTGCTATGCTCCAGTTTTCCATTTTTCAGTCAATAAAAATGTTTCTTCTGGACAGTACAATGAAGACTGCGTTTGTTACTTTCATTGCTGTGAGTGCTGAAACAACCCACCAACCCCATGATACAAGTGTTAAACAGATATGTTTCTCTCAGACAAAGGGTAGAGCAGAGATACAGGTAGAATCATAGCATGGTTTGGGTTGGAAGGGACCTTAAAGACCATCTTGTTCCCCATGGCAGGGACAACTTCCACTAGACAAGGATGCTTTGAGCTGCACCTAATCTGGCCTTGAACACTTCCAGGGGTGGGGGTATGTAAGAAGAGTAGGATCCATTGTTCTCTTGCAGGCTGTGGGGTGACAGAGGACCTGCAGGCAGGAGGCTGCCCTGGAGCAGGGGGTGCTGAAAAGCTTTTCCTGGCAGTGCTCCAGTAGCATCTTCTGGTTCAGCGCGGGTGCGAGAGACCGAGGCAGGAGCCCTGCCTTTGTGACCAGGGATGGGATCATCAGGTCGTGGGTAATAACTGATCCTGCTCTGGAGCTGTTGGAGGTGAAGGATGGGATCAGCTTGGTGCTCCTTCCTGTTGGCAGCCATGTTTGGGGAGGTGATAGAGCTTTCTGTCCCCTGCATGAACATTTCTTCAATCATCAGTAATGAAGGTATAGATTTTACTGGATCTTGGCATCACCAGGCTCCTTCAAACAATGCCAGAGAAATTAACTGACCTGTGTTAGGGCAAAACAAGTGGAAATKAAGAGAGAAAGGAGGTTCCTTGCTCTTCAACAAATACCTTGACTCTGGTGTGTGGCCTTGCTGGCAAGGCATGCTGTATTTCAAAGGCATGAARTGATTACATTAACCTAAACATTTCTTCAGTGACCTCACTTTGGCTGTTGCCATGCTTACCTGCAAATACAAAACCAAACAGATGGGCTGGGACTCAGCAAGAGAGTCAAGAAAGGTCTCTTTGTGGGGAGAACCTTCACACAATAACTTTTTTTTTTAATTTATGCTGAGCTGTTTAGACTGGAGTGTTGAAAAAACAACTCTGAAGCATATTCTGCTTTTGTGGGCTAATGTGTGACATCTCAGATCCTGCGCTGTGGCTTCTGACATCCTTGTTGGAAACCCAAACACAGCCTGCAGGTATGCATTGACACCAATAATGCTCCTTTGTGGCTGCTAAGGTGAGACGAGAAAGCATTTGATATGGAAGCAGTGTCTGCTACTAAAGATGTTGCTGGTGATGTTCTGCTCTGTTCCCAAGACCTTTAATTGTGGTTTTTAGGTAAATTTTTGAAGTAGATTGCAGGTGTGTTGTTGCTGCTCTTCTTTGAGCAGAATTTTGTTGTTTCTGAACGTGCCTTAATTTTTTTCTTTCTGAATGACTGACATCATTCAGAGCTTACAATTCATTGATAAAAGAATGGCTAATAATTATAGAAAAAATAGGGATACATTCTAGAGGGTTTTCTYGTGTGAAAAACACAGTTGAAAACGATTAATTTTATTCTATATCAATTCTTCCGCCATCTCATCTCCAGCACACCTGGTGCTTGTGTATTAAGTGGTGTGATTAATATCTGTCATATATGGTTTGTTTTCTCACTAATTCTCTAGCAGTGTGGGAATCCTGTGAAAAGAATACCTTCTCTGTAGCATTTCTTCCTCTTCTCAGGTGGATCTGATGCTGTGTATTTGCTGAAGATGGCTATGTTGTCTTGAGGGAAGTGGAATTTGGGCTCAATTTTGTCTTTTTCAGTAGAATCCTTTCCTTCCCGAAGAATCCTGTTTGTTAAATCCAAAATAATCTATGGAGATGGAGGAGCAAAGGAAGAGTTTTGATGGCTATTCTTTTCCTGCTAATGTGCCTGCTCAGCAGGTGCCAGGGAGACTGTGTGAGCCAGCCCACACTTACCTGGTAGCAGATCATGTCTGTCCTGGAGATGGGCTCCTAAAAGGTTTGGGAGCCTGAAAGCCCAGAGTGCTGGTACTGATCCTGTAATTCCTGGTGAAGCTGGGCTTCCAGCCTCCTTCCAGGATGTCTTGCTGTTAGTCAACAAACTGTTAAATATCTGTGAATCTCACAAGTTCCTAGATCTTATCAGGTTTTTAGACAGRTTGGTATCAGTTGTATTTCCTAGGATTCACACAGCTTCCGAGAGACCACCTCAGAGTGGAGGTTCCCAGTGGCTCYCACTGGCACAGTGCTCCTGGTGTGGTTGCCAGCCACATGGATAGTCTGGGGTCCATCCAGCCTGTGGCTTGCATAGCCAGAGAAGTGCTTCCACCATTGCTGGAGCTGGTGGCGCTTGGGCAGCTRGTGGGACCACCTGACTTAAATACACGTTCAGAGCTTGTCTGTTTTCTAGGTTTGAGGGCTTTGTTTCACTCTGGGATGAAATGGTCTCAGGCACATGGTGGGATTCTTGGGGTTGTCCCGTGCAAGGCCAGGAGCYGCACTTAGTGATCCTTGTGGGTCCCTTCTCACTCAGGATATTCTATGATGCTATGATAAACTCCCTTTTTTTCAATGATATCATCACTGCTCAAACAGATATAGAAGTGGAAGTAAGTGGAATTGGTGTACTCCTTAAATCCTGTAGAGCCTGTTGCATGGTGTAAGACCATCCCCTGAAACACCTAAACCTCTTGTAAATATAGTTGCAAACTGGAAGATTGGAACATTTTGCTTTAGATCATCTGGTTTTACAAATTGGTTATTCCTAACTATCAGAGTGGTCATTGCATTCTGCTGCTTTTAGGACTTCAGATCTGATTTCTATTGACATGAAGGCTACTTCGGGCCACTCACTGTGGTCATTCAGTAGATGCAAATACATTTTGTTCCTACCCTGAGGTCTGTTTGCATCTTCAGAAGTGTGGCTATTACAGAGGCCTTTTTTGCAATGGGAGTTGGGGATTTGAACTGCAAATACATTTAGTATGGTGAAGAAACACAAGGAAACCTTGAGATTTTCCATTCATGAACAGATTAAGATCCCATGACTTCAATGACTTTATTCTCAGTCTACACAAGCGTAACTAAGAGGTCCTTTGTCTGGGTTTTCAGTTYTGATACACCCAATAGAGACAAAAGAAATATGATTTCATTGGTCACATTTAACAGCTTCCTCCTATTGTTTCTTGCTTGCATTTAGCTTTTATTCTTGTTTTCATATGTTTTCATTTCTTTGAATAAATGGACATTTTAAAAAAGCAAGCAAAAAACCCCAAAAACAGTGTTCAAGCAAATGACTCTTGTTTGAAACACAGAAAATGAATAGGACCATGCAACTAAACAGGCTGTAACACGCTCTCAAAGCTGATTGTCTGAAATGCTGGGGCTCTGCTCCACCCCTTCTGTTCTGCYGTTGTGGGCTTGAAAGCACCTCGGGCAAGAGACTGTTGGAGCAGTGAGATCTCTGAAATTTTTGTTTGAATAAATTCATAATTAAATACTCTGGTGTGAAAGAGATGGGGGAAAAAAAAATGTTGTCCCTGCTGCTTAGCAGTTTTAAATTGGTTGGTTCTTTCTGTTGGTGGGGGCAGTAAAAAAACTGTCAAACCTAAAAGTGCTTCTGTTTATCTGGGGATGCAGCAGTGCTTTTGCTCTTGCTTTACATGTACAGAATATACATTCAGAGAAGCACTGAGGGAGGGTATCATTCAGAGAATGGGAATCACAGCGCAATTAATAATTCAGGTCTGTTGTTTCCTGACATACACAATAGTATGGCATCAATCTCGGAATTGTACACAGGGAAGTACAGTCCATCAATCACTTTGTTCTTTCATTCAATTTTGAATAATTGTTTATTTATGTTTTTCTGATTTTCTCTGGAAAACTAACTTTTCCAGGCTCTCACTAGAGTATTTTCCCTTGAGAATACATACCTTTTCTCCCACGGTATTAGTTGATGTAGAATGATAAAAAATGTACAAAAATATTCAGTTTATGAACTAGAATATCTTTAGTAATTGCTCTTGGATTTTTTCCTAACAGGGCTGGGACGTAGCTGTTTCTAGGAAAAGCATGCTTGATATTTTATATTTAATATTTTCTATATCCAAATCCTTAGATGATTTGAACAAAAATATGAAGTGTTGAAGTCTCTGTTTTCCCATTGCAGATTGTCAGGAGAGTCGGTAGTGTTTGTAAAGTTGTGTAATATGTCAGGAGTACCGAGAACAAAAGTACATTCAGGGTTAGGCTCCTGGACCAAGCTACAACAAAATTTTGAATGCCTGCTCTTAAACTGATACACTAGGGACCTGAATTTGGGCATGACAGATCCAAGATTTTGTATGGCCAACCCATTTGAGTGCATCATCCCCAGGTGCTGGCTCCTCTCTGATGTTTTGCTGACAGTATTTATCCACCTACATTTCTTGCTGTCTGCTTGCCTTGGAAATACCTTTCCTAGGACATACTTTTCTGTGACAAAACCCCTTGGTAACATTAACTAAATAGACTGTTTCTTTTGGAAGTACAGGTCAGGTTGGCATCCCCTATTGCAGGCGCCTGTATAAGTGTCCATGGGGACACTGGCAGCCCAGGGACCACAGCAGCAGACTGGAACCCATGAGATTTGAGTTGTACTTTCAGTCTTGCCAATAATCAGTTGCAATTTGCAGCAAATATTCTACTTCTCCATGCCTTTGCCTGCTTTCTCATTCTGTCCCTATGTTGTCAGCAGCAGGTTATTTAGAAGAAAGAAAAGAAARGAAAAGAAACTGTAGCCCTGTTCGTTCCTGTCTCCTGGGCACTGTTCACTCTGGTACATGGTTGGACCATGTAGCAAAGGAGAAATCTGAGATCCTCCCCTGCTACAAAAAGTCGCTCTCTCACATTCAGATCACATCATATCTCCTCTGTTCATCTAAGAACAGTAAACATTTTGGGGCAAAGATGCAGCTTAATATGGTTTTTTTAACCTCCTAACACAGCATCAATGTGTTCATCCAAAACATAAGAAAATTTAAATAATTATAGTGAGAATATGAAGTTCATTCTTTGGTTTCTTTGGGAAGTGAGGCTCTGTTTCAAGTCAGTGCTAGGCTGGAATAACAGTCACTGCAGTCTGGACTCTGCATTGGCAAACCCTCACGACCTGGCTGTTGCTGTTTCCTAGACAAGATGCAGGCACTCCAGGAATTTGTTCAGTGGGGGCCCGATTGCGGAGGGAGACTTCTTGTGGCCACATCCACAGTGTTTCTGTCTGAAATTCAGCTTGATGGAGGTGCAGAAGTAACATCCTGCAGGTAGACCAGGTGTGACAGATTTGTGGTTTCAAATGGATGGTCAGCGTGAGGGCAACAATGCTCTGGTCCTGCTGCTTTGGGTTTATGGTTGTTTACTCCTCTAAGGCATCAGAAAGCACCCAAAAAATTGAGAAAGAGATAGAAGAGGAAGAAAGAAAAAATAAGCCAAGGGTGTGAATGTGAAGAAATTTCCAGCATGAGGATGAAGGCACAGAACGACAGCTAAAAGCTGTCACATGTCAATCACACAAAGGGTAGGAAGCATATGTGATGCAGTTAATGCTCTGAGCAAAGGCGAATGGGAAAACAACTGGTCTCTGGGTATTAATTATACACTGAACTGCTAATAAGTTGAAGAGAGTGTGGGCATCAACTTCTGATAACTATCAGCCTTGGAAAACAAATACAGTGCAGGATAAGACAATTTAGAGTAGTGTAACATTAACCAGGGCAGTACAGGTAAAGTTAGTAAGGAGTGCTGGCACTGCACCTGTACAAATACTCCTGCCCTTTGCAGGGCACTTGCTGGCAGTGATGCACAATAAAGGTGCATTGATCTCTTTTATCTTCAAACTAGTGGTAAGGTCTGAAATACTGAGTGAACCAAAAGACCTCATTAACTTCAGCTATCAACAACAGTCTAATGTAAAAAAAAAAAAAAGTTAAAAATCCCAAGCATCATCTCAAACAGTCACTCTCTCATTATCTCAGCCCTTCCTGGAGAAGATCAATAAACAATTTGCATATTTTTTATCAATATTTAATGTAATGCAGCAGGATGCTTTTGATGGCTTGAGTCCTTCTGTGCACTCTTTTAACATGACAGAGACTAAGAGCCCAGCAGGTGCTCAGGTGCTGGGGTCAGCTCCTAGTTAAAAACATTAGGGATTGGTGTGGCTAAATAATCTACAGCTGCCCATCCAAGGGCAGGAGTGAGAGCTCTCAGAGCATGGTGATGAATTTTAACGATCTGGGAAGACAAATGAGCCTGAGCTGCCATGCAATTAGTGGGCTGTGGAAAGATGTGTTGGGTCTAAATGAGGGACATGATCTGCTCTTGACTCTCAGTGTGGTAGGAGCCCTCCCTCTGAAGGCCATAATGAGGAAGGTAGATGAGATCCCAAGCAGGTTGACAGAACAATTAAGGGGAAATGGGAGTTGATTCAAAATGCAGTATCGCCATCAATGGCACAGATTCGTTCAGATCTACCCCCTTAAGGAGCTAGTGCTACTCTTCAAAAGTGGATATATGCTCAGAGAATTCCTTTCACTCCCTGTTACTTAAAAAAAAAATTAAAAAAAATTTTATCCCTGAATCAACCTTTACTTAAATAGGAAAGTAACTTGGAAGAAAAGGCCTGGTTCTGATCTTGTTCACTGTGGTGTAAATTGTGAGTAGCTCCTCCAAACTGTCTGCAATGATAATGTATTCCATGAGGGTATATCTTGTGAAGATCCATGTTTTGTGCAATAGAGAAATGCAGTTTTTTGTCCAGTCATCTGACTATTGCTTGAGTCTGCTTGATTGAGACTTTAACACTCTGATGAATGCGGAAGCTCAGAAGAGCTGAAGGAGAGGCTTCTGCAATGTGCCTGAAGAAAACTCTTGAGTTATTCCTCTGCTTCTGAAGTAATAAAACGTGTACTTTAAAATGTGCCATAAGAAAAGAATATAGATGTCAAAAATAGTTTTAYAGAGGAATCAAATTTATGGTTGGACTCGATGAACTTATGGGTCTTTTCCAACCTAAGTGTTTCTATGAAATTATGATTACTAACCAGATGCCAGGAGACAGCAGACAAGTTGAACATTTACCTATTTAATCAGTAAAACAGTAGCACTGAAGTACTACAAATAATGCACCAGGTAGCAGTAATCYGTTCAGTAAATCTAGTCCCACTTTTCTGCCTCAAAAATATCAAAAGGAAGAAAGCAATTTCCTTTAGTAGTGCTCATTATTTGCACATACTCGCTCAGGCTGACGATAGAAGATGATTATAGACGTGATGTCAGAGCTGCGTCAGACAGCTCTGGTTTCCTTGGTGGGACAGCTCCATTGCTTCTGCTTCATTAGAGAAATTCCTTGTCACAGAGATCACATCGTGCTGTTGCCTTTGTTGGACTGGACAATGTCACAACCAGCGTGGGTGATGGCAYGCGCGAATTGGAAAGAGGTTTCCACAAACAGTGTCTCACATTGCGTTGTCTTACTCCTTACGTAGCCACTGCTGAGCTCATGAGTGATGGCAGGCAGGCAGCTTGGTGTTCATGAGTTTGTAAAACGTACGGACCGCGTTGTTTGTAGATGTAACCACAAAACATCAAAATTAACAGGGACAGAGAGAATTCACGTTCAGAGTGAAGGAAGAAGATACAGCAGCTTTTCACTCCACCTTCCCAGAGTTACTGAGAAGCTGTGAAGAACAAGGGAGGTGAATGTTTTCCAAGTAGCCACACAGAGCACTACAGCTCACCTTGGTTCTTGGGCTATAACACAGTCAAGAGATGCCTATGTTACTGTTCAAGTAGATTGGGAAAATCTAGAAATAATCTGAGGATTATTCTTCTCCCTGTAGCGTCCAGAGAACCAGCTGCAGGTTGGTGGCATGAATGCACAGCCTGGTGCAGCAARCAAAAGAGAAAACTGGGGAAATTGTGCCTTCTGGGAAAGAGTACTTTCACTGTTTTGTTTCCTTCCATCATTGGTTTTGTAACYCATTGCTCCATACAGAGGTCTGACCTATCTGTAAGCTGTGTTTAGACCTGAAAAGCCCTTTCAGGCTTCAAACCATATATTTGTATCGTGAACTACTTTGTTATACACAGAGATTTACAGCAGACAAGGACAAAAGTATTGCTTTAGCTTTTCAGTGCCTGGTGAAGAAAAAAACCCAAACCTGGGAAGATCAAAATGTTTCACATTTCTATACTACTATGTAAAAATATAATTGCAACTCTAGATTAATTTTCTAATTGATTAATTTACTGGGGCTTTTTCTTTAAAAAGTATCTGATTTTCCTTTAAAAAAAAATTCACCTTATTTTCTAGCCATCTTTGTTGATGCCAGGTAGTTAACATAGTAGTCTCAAACATAATGGTCTTATGCATACATGCAGACCCATCTTTTAGAAATTTTCCATTTCAATACTTTATATTTATGCAGAGTGTTGGAAAATGCTGACAATATTCAGGATATTTAGGTACCTGCTTTCATCTAGAAAGGGAAAAAATGCAGAAAAAAAGGAAGCACCCCAAAATGTAAAATTAATGTATCAGCTTAATTTCATTCACCCCTCTCTTTAGACTGAATACTGCTAATTAAATTTTGTGCTAATCCACCAAAGCAGTCAGTGTTACACACAAATCCATGATTTCTATTTATCCTAGTTATCCACACAAGTATTTGCTTTTTTCTGTGTGCGATCAGGAGAAAGCATTTATAACCAGAATCAGGAAGAGATGATCAATGACCAAGAATAATGCCTTTTCTCCTAGAACTCTGCCTGGAGGCTGACTGAGACTGGTTCAATGAAATGATCCGCTTGACTTTTGGCTGGTTTTTTTTCACCCAAGAATTTCCTCTTGTATTTCTGCCTTTGTGGCTAAATCTCTAAGTATTGAACCAAATCCTAGGCAATGGAAAATGTGGCCATTTATTGCCTGTAAAAGTTTGCTCAGAGCAGAGAACAGTGGTTAAAAGATGAGGGTTACAGAACAGTCCAGAGTCGTGCACAGCTGAGGCTGATGGCGAGCTCTGTACCGATCCAAAATGCCAGGTGATACTGGASACCTCTGGCCATTAGGATGTCCCCTCGACATTAAGGGGACTGTTGACCCTTTCTGTCAAATACAGTGAACACTGCACAGATTTTCCTGGGTCAAAGCAAGGCTGTTTCACAAATGTACAAAATCCGAAGTCAACAAAACCTTTTGAAGTATGATCCAGGCCCATTAATGTTGCTTGGTTTCTTAAAAATGRGCAATATTTAACATGTGATATTTACCATGAGGCTTGGAGTTAGCAGTGACATTAAGGTCATATGCTTGAACGTTACAGCCTCTCCCTGAACCCATCATAGGCTTTTGCCCCTTGTTCACTTCCCTCTCTCCCCATCAGTTGTGTATCAGCTCTGAGTTACTAAAGCTCATAAAGAGAAGTGCAGTGTAGAGATCCTAGATAACTTCAAAGTGCTGGCACCTTTCCACAGCTCAAAGGACTGCTGTGCAGCTCTTTCAGGGCGCTGGAAGGAACATGGCTGGGTTGGTATGGTGACTCCAATGCACTCAGCTTTACACCTTAGTGTTGGGGCTGTCTTCAAACCTAGCTTGCTGCAAGTTCCTCTTCGACCTGTGCCAAAGGCAGGCAAGCTGAGCAAGAAAAGCTGACCTAAAAAATGATCTTATTTCCTAACTTTCTTTAAGAGCAGGAATACAGTGCAGCTTTCTCCATTATGATAGGAAGGGGAATGGTTTTATTTGTTGCCTGGAGATGCTCTCGGCTGTCCTTAGCTTGAGTACTTCAGTGCTGCAAGCAGGAAGGGGATAAATGGGAAGAAGTCCAGAGACCAGCAAATACCAATCTAGATGTTATAAAGAAAAATTGAATGAATAGGGATTGTTTAGTCTACAGAAGAAAAGTCCAACAGGAATAGGGCTAATAGACTTCAAATACATAAAACTTCTGCTGGAGGGAAGAAGGAAATGAGCTTTTCTCCTGGTCTGATGGCAGTAAACAAGAACTAATGCTCTTGAACTGAGGAAAATATGGAAGATTCAGGTTACACATTAGAAGCAACTTTTGAAAGGCAATACTACGAGCATTGTAATAAGCTTTTGTGAAGGTTGTACATCTAATAAAAATATTCAGTGATCCTTCTCTTGTCCTTTCTATTCCTATAAATCTTGATTTCCACAATAGCCTTGATTCTGAACATGTATCTGAGAAGGAGGAATACTCTGAGAAAGTGAGGAATGTCAAAGGGGTTAAATCCCAGCTTCTCTGCAACCTTCATGTGTCATCTAGGGCAAAACCAAAGAAATTCTAGAGAGTTTCCATTTTCGAAACAAAGATTAAATTTTAATTCCTTTCTCCTTTTACTTGTCTAAGTGGATAGCAAACTACTGGCATAGGATTGTAGTCTCTGTACAATTATGAAAAGGTAGAGTTCTTGGTCAGGGTTCACACACAATAGTGTTGTAGGCATGATTATGTTTTCAATAATTTCACACAGCTCCATTATAATTTCTTCTGTGTRTCCCTTCCTTTGATTGTGTTTCATTCTGTGAAGATCCCAAGGYCTCCAGCATCTTCTATTTTTTTTCTGCCTAATAGTGATTAATTTTCTTGTCAAGTATCAAAGAAAGCATTACTTCCACCTGGAATTAATTTCGTGTGTTTATCTGCATTGTATTTTTTTAGTTCCCGTGTCTTCTCTCTATTTTTGGAGTAGTTTTAAGTGGCATTTTTTTTCATATAAGCTGAGGCTTTAAAAGAAGATGAAAATAAGTAACTGGTGATTTGCACTGTGGTGGACACAACTTTATAGTTGCTAACAGATCAAGGCCTCACTGGAATCATTGAAAAGGCTTCACTGACGTCACCATATCATTCTAGCTTCTCAGATTTGCRCTCATCAATCATGTTCCTTCGTCATGGCCTCAAATCTGTTTTGTCCTCTACAATTTTGACATAAAGTGTTGGCACTGCCTCTCTGATCAGGACTCAGCAAAATTCCATATGGGTCTCTCAATATCTTTCAAATCTCCCTACTTTCCAGTGCACAACCTTTCTCCCACACATTAACTTTGAAAACCCCATGGAATCAGTTGTGGTTCATCCTTTGGCACCATAATCACGAGCTGAAGCATTTGGCTGTTAATTCAGATTTGTCATCCCTAGCAGCTATGGTGTTAGCTGTGAGGTGGATCAGCTAACTCTGGCTTTGCCTTGAACATGCACCTTCATGGATGCATGTGAATTCGTACACCATTAGTTAAATGCTTCATTTTGGAGAGACAAATCAGATCTGATTACAGAATAGTGAATTGATTTGTTGTCAGCCCAATTACATTGAGCTTAGACCAGCCTCTGTCACGCCCAAATGCAGAAATCAAACTGTGATATTCAAGAGACAGTCACCATGACTCAGTGGAAAATTACCAGATAGACTCTTCGATGACTTCTGTTTCCTTAGCACGAAAAATTTGGAGTTAATTTTAGGCATTTGATGCTCTTTGTAGCATGAGTAAAGAGAGAGAATCTTTGCTGGCAGCCCAGAATTAAATGCAGCTACAGAGAAGCAGAGACCTTGTGCAGTTCATTTGCCAGCATGAAAAAGGCCCTTCCTCCACAGAAAGGACTCCATTTACCGCTTCATGGACCTGGCTGTGGGGTGATCCACCTCTGCCCATCCTTTTGAAGCTGTGCAGGAAAGAGTTCAAGAGTGAGAGGAAGCAGGAGAGTCTGTTTCTCTAGGCTGTATTTGAGGATGTTTTGATGAGAGGGTTCAGGAGAAGTTGTGTTTCAAGCCACAGCACCTGAGCCTGCTCACCCCATTTAAAAGTAAGGAGTCTCCTGACAAAAACTGAAAAAAGGTAATCTGTGTTGACATGCAGGGGTTTGTCTTGAATCCCACACTGACAATGTTTGCTAAGTTTGGTCTAAGCATGTCCAACGGATCAGAGCTTCCCAAGGGTTTATTCACCCACCTCCCTATTTTATCTCTGAATTGTGATGCTTATTAGGCTAAACAAAAACACTTAGCTGCTTGGATCTAGTTTTCTTTCACAGTGAATGGAGACATCTCTGCTTAGATGTGCAGGGAAACCTGTGCTCCAGCATTCAGATGCTTGTGGATACAAGGACAAGCAGGGACATTAGTTTCTAATTTACACTGAAGTCCAAAGTTTACAGGACTTCTGGTGGCCCAAATCTCACACAATACCCTAATTCTTCATGCTACAGTGTGTAGAAATAGCAGCTTTCTATATGATAGTGGTAAGTGATTTCAGCATTCATTTCATAATTTCATACAGATTGTTATGGTCCATGGGTTTGCAAGAAGGAAAGAAAGTGGTGCCAGGATCCCTTGGCACGAAATTTCTGTACCAGGCATCCAAACCCAAAAAAATATTGGATGCAGACACACTGCTAACAGGGTATCTTTTGATTCCCTTAGAGCTGGAAACAGGTGGCATCCATTAAAAATCTGCAATTGGTTATAATTCCCATTACCCCATCTCAAACCAGTCCCAGCTGCAGTTTGCCCACTGTAGGAAAGAGAAGACCCAAACCATACTGCAAGCAGAGCAATCAGTTATTAAAGGGGCCTGGCTGTGGTTGTTTGTGGGCTCTTTTTCTTCTGTTAGCACATCTCCTCTCTTTGCTAAAAGTCTTGTAAAACGTTACAGATATCTTAGAAACATATATCTGAGAGGCTGTACAAAACCGATCCCTTGAATCAGTGATTTCAGATTCTACTTTTGTGGAGGGTAAGAAGAAATATTTTTGTTTGTCTCAGCAAAATGCCCTTACAAATTAAGAATAGCTGAAAAACTGCCTCTGAGGTGTCTTTCCCTTCTCAGAGATGAGGGGGATTCTCCTTGCTCTCATTTTTTTTTTTTCTGGGGCTGCTGCGAATCCTGCTCCTCACCCCCTGGCTGGAGTCACGCAGCACAGTCCTGAAGGAGTAACAGGGCAGATAAAATAACAGAAGAAGCTTTGCTGAACTGTCTTCCTTATGCAATCACAGCCTTACTTTAGAGCATTTAAATCAGTAATTTCAATATTTCTGGTGATTAGCAAAGCTTTGGGGAAATATTTCCACCGCACATAAAGAAGGACATGCATCTGTGCCTTTAAAGGATGAGGCAGGCTCAAAATATTGCCATGTGGTTTGCAAGTTAAAGACTGCAACTTCTCCCTGGTGTGCTTGTGTTCACCAGATTCATCAAATCTAAAATAAATTATAATTTCCCAGGCTATTGTGTTTAACAAAGCTTTGGAGACATCAGTTGTCTTATTAACATTTATATTCCATTTTTTCCCATAATATTTTCTCAGAGAAATTAAGGAAAACTTATTAGTATTTGGAAGGGTGGAAAGAATATTTTTTGTCTTCTTAGTACTTAATGAATTCTGGGGTGTAGCTGAAGATTTGTACGTGTACTAAAATCACATATTTCCTCTTGTTTAAAAAAAAAATTGGGGGGAGGGGACAGACAATTTTTTCTTTTATTCTAAAGAAATATTTTAAAATGTCCAAGGATTTGGGGGTGGAGGAGAGGGTACCTTGATTATCCCTATTAATCTTCACCTATGCAATGACATTCACTGACAGATTAACTGTTCTAAGGCAAGATTAATCTGATTTACAAGCAAATGCACCTGCCTGAAAAGTGGAATAGCAAAAATTGTTTCCTTTCTTATCATTAGCACATTTCTTTACTTTTCTTCAGGATGGCCATTACAAAAGATAATTGATTATTGTGAATCAACACAGAAAAGTGTTAATGTCAACAAGTACTATGTAAAAGCGACCAGATTGAACTTGGAACAAGACCCATTCTTTCTTTAACTCCTTCAGTCCACAGATGTTGTTTATTTGTTGTTTTAAATAATTTTGGGGTTTTTTGCACTTTGTTGGCCCTTTTCATTCTACAAGCTGAGTTTTCTCTTTTCTGCAGCTTGTGTGATACAAAGAGGAGTGTGTAGACAAGAAAACATCTCAATTATTATGTTTTTCTTGGGTTTAAACCATGCTTTTAAGAAGTTGTGCAGTAAATAGACTCTTGCCCGTTTATCATAGGAATATTCTGAGTATTCAGTAATATAAACCTGAAATGCCTGTAAGACTTCACAAAAAACCTCTTACTCCTAGAATTACAGCCTGTAATAAACCTGTGTTGAATCCCTAAGTGCATCCTAACTACACAGAGCATTATCAGACATTGGCCTCAGTGGGAACTTTATGTGCCTGAGAATTGTAGAAAATAGCTGTTGTACCATAAATTCTTTCATGCAGGGATCACTCTGTCTCTTCTTGGTGGTGCTCCAGGAGCAAATAATTATATTAACTAAATATAATGCATATCACATATCATGCAGAGGTAATTGTTTCCAGTGGAGTTGCTGTATCCCATAGGTTTTAACATAATACCCTAGATTTCATGGTAAATGAACAAATAAATCATGTTGCCCCCATAAAATTTCTCTCTGACCCTATCTCTGATGCATGATTCTGCATGATGCATGTACAAATTGAGGAGACATATAAGGCAAGAGCACCACTCTTGCTTTAGACTGGGTTGTATTACTGGATATTACTCTATTTGGATTGGAGATTAATGCGGTAAACATCCCTTCCCTGAGCAGAACTTGCACATGGATCACATGGTGTGATCAAAACTCAGCCACTGTAAGGTTCACTCTGTGGGGTTGGTTTTTTAATGTAAACAAAGCAAAATATTTGTTCTCAGTGTGTGCAGTATTCTCATCTGAGTGTGCATCTGCAAATTTGTACTTTTTGCCGCCATTCCCAGAAGATATGTTGGGATGAGCTGCAGCCATTTGTGTATGGTACAGAAATGTAATCACACGGTGCCACTTTGCAAGATGCTGCACAATACTGAGCCTTTTGCAATCCCAACCCCGTTTGTATCCACCTGTATCTCCGTGTTACCCTGCAATGGTCTGGACCAGGGATAATTTCTTATGGTCAGCTGGATCCTGTCCTGTTCACCCTGCCCTCTCCCCTGACGGTGGCACAAACCAGCAGCTGTGTGTTTCTTTGCTTAGTGCTGTGCTCAGGAGCAGCTCCTCTTTTGAAATCCCCTGCTGCTAAATTGGGAAGAAACTGATGCTCCAAGGTATCCAGACTTCGGGCCTTCTCTGGACGTTTTCTGAAACTTAGCAATAGCATCACCGTAATTTTTCAGTGTTATCCTCAGTCTTAAGATAATATGCAGTATTTCTTAGAGGAACTTTAATCCCGGAGCTTTCAGATGTTTGTGCTCACTTGGCAGAAAATGGATGGGCTCAAAGTTAAGACTTTCCTCATTTACCTGGCAGTGGTTTCTTTATCAGACGTGGTTGAGAAAATCCCTAAGAAAAACAAGGAAAATCTCTCATCTGTGAGAGAAAAGTAGGAAGTAGAATAAGATCTTGTATTAGCGTTTCCTATCAAAGTCTTTCCAAATACTTTTGTGCAGAAAGTCCAAATCTCCATATAATGGAGCCATTTTGAAAGTACATCCAACATGGGCGTGCATGGATCAGTGCTCTTTGTAAGAACAATAGGGAAGACATAGTTTTATCATGCAGCATGATTGATACAGAATAAATTAGACATTCAAACAGAGACAGATTGTATGGTGAAAGCATAAATCACTGAATATCCTAATACTTTGCAGGAATTATGTCTGCTGTATTTGTATGCTAAAATATGGTTTATTGAATGTCTAGGGCTGGTTCCAGGTTTCAGTCAGTCAAACGTGTCTGTATGGCAATACTGAGATATCCTTGCAGCTGAGTGGCTGTGAAGTCAGCCTGTTCCTTGAGCAGCTTGTAAAGTGTTTGGCTTGGCATTACCTCACCTAATGTGCAACCAGCATTAAAACTTCCCCCGAAGCAATACATTTAATTGCATGCTCTACTAGAAGGAAAAGAAGTCTAATTAGTCCCAGATTTATTCTATCAATAGAGACAAATTATTTTATTTTTTTCCTGATCTAAATACAAAGTAGTTAGAAAGATTTCTAGGCAAATCAACATCCTTGTTGAAAGAGAATACAACTCGTGTTAGTTATTCAAATTTTAAGCACTTTTAACAAACAGTGGCTTTTAATAAGGCTAATCTGGTTTTCACGATAAAATCCCGGTTAAATATTTTACATGCTATATTCTAATATGATTTAGTTGTCTGTTTCCATTATTGCCTTATTTATTATAATGTACTCTCAGGAGGAGCACTAAATTTATCTGTATCACTGTTCATTACCATTTTAGCAAAAAATGACAAGATTCTTTAAATTGTCCTATTGTGTTAATTGAGAGGGTGGAGTTTCATTCTCATGGTTCAATCTTCTAAAGAAAAGAAAAAAACAAGCAACAAACAAAAACCAAGAAACAAAAACCAGCAACAAAGCTGGGCCCCTTTTCCTTCCCGTTCCCTCTAAAGCCCTATAGCAGCATGAATGAAACATCACCAAACAATTGCACCCCCCCACTCCCAAGGGAGATAACACATTTTATCAGCCTTCACAATGAAAAGAACAAATATCAGAATCTCAGTATTACCATGGCTTCAATTCTCCTCCCCCTGCATTATTATTTTTCTTAAACTCATTTTAGAGAGCTGCAGGTTGCAATTCCCAGCTCTGTGCGGGAGAAGCCCTAATAATGGGTCAGAATTCACATGCACACCCACCCCACATACACGTAGACATGTTTTTTTTTCTTTCATGATACAGCACAAGATATTATCTTGGTAATTCTCTATTCACTGTGTTACACCTCTTCCCACTAATCCAATGCAGAACCAGATTACCAACCAAGCCTTTTGAAGCCTTGATGTTATTTTGCTTGATAAATTGGGCACAAGACTAAAATTGAAAAGAAATCCTGTTTTTATTATTGGAGACAAATCTAGCAAGCAGGAAGCATATGTTGTGCTTTGGACCACATGCTGGGGAGAGGGAGCTAGAGGGCTCTCACACCAATCAGTTACTGCGAACAATACCCGGTGTCCACCTGGGACAGAGCCTGTGCCATTAGTCTTGACTGGAGCAGCCCTCTAATGCCACCAGGCAGCCCCAAGGAGCAGAGACACCCACCTGACAAAATGTCACAAGGAAAAAAGAAAAAAAAAAAAGGTCAATATGTTGGCTATTGATTTGCATTTTTTTTTTTCTTACAATTTGATGCAGGAATATGCTGATCAAATAGGGAGGGGGAGAGGCACGTTTCAGAAGCTAGCAAAGGGCTGCTGTGAAAGCTCTAATGGCAGTGGGCTAGAGCTAGTGCAAGGAACACAATAAGCACATGGACTGGCAAGCACTGTGTTTTTCAAAGGGCGGTGTTGAGTATTGATCTGTATTAGAAATGATAATGAGGTTATTTTGTGCCTCAGTGAAATACCTTAACTGTTTCAGTGCTTCAAATGCATTAGAGGTAAAGTGTTGGAGCCTATGAATTTTTAATGCCTCCAACTCCAGTTCCTAAATTTTTTCTGTCTTTCCAATAGCTATTTCAGTTTTATATTCTAGGGCTACTGCAGCTACTTCTTTAGACAGTCTCAGTTTCCCATTTCAATGAAGCCCCTTGTGAAACAGTAGTCACCTAAACCCACTCTACAGAAAGAAGGTTTTCTTTGCTAACATCTTGCAGAGTCTTTCACATTTAAAATATTTTAAGTAGACTGAGAGAATGAACCTTTCAACTGTTCCAAATAGAGGTGAAGATCTTAGAGCTTATTGAGAATGCAGCACGTTCTTGGTAATTTATTCTGGAATTACCTTGGCTGGCTTTGTTTTGATCAATACAAAACATTTCCTAATTCTGCATGACCCTTCTAGTGATCTGTGTATGTGTAATGGTTGCTTGGTTAGTGAAGTGATGTGAATAAATTATTAATGTGAAGGCCAGATTCTTATTTAGTACAGCAGCCTAATATTTGTAATTGTACTCACCAAGGCCAGCAGCAGCAGCAGCAGCCACGTATAACGTCATATGGAAAGGAAAGCTTTACTGTTACAATTTTTTGCTGAAAGGTTAAAAATAGACTCTTATCATACCATTCCCAGAATCTCTAATTTCTGGTGAATATCTTTTGTTTTTCAATCTATCTTATTTCCAACACTTGGTTGGAAGGCGAGAGATATAAGATACGAAAGTCAATTAAATTTGATTTCACCTTTGGTGCTGTACATTAAAAGATTTTGTAAAGAGAACAACTTTTTTTTACTTTTTAAGTATCATAAGCTTATTTGCACAGCTAAAAATATAATCGCTGTCTAGCATTCCAGAATTCAAATGATCATAATTCCTTTTTCTCTGTAGCTGTTCAAATAATAGTATAAGAAATCAACACAAAACTATAAGTAGTGATTTCTAGGCACTCTAAGCTAAAGCCATCTCACTTTCACTTAAAATTAAAAACTGTCAAAAATAGTGTCATCTGATTCAAAAATATGCGCTGAAGCCAAGACAGGCATGTATAGGAATATATTGCCATCCCTATTATTCTGAACCATGTAGTTAAATTTTAAAAACATTCTTTTCTTGATTTAGTTAGACTAGAATCTTCCCCGGTTTTATAGTATGACAGAGAAAATGCTTCAAAACCATGAATTTTTCCCAATTTTCAGATGCTGTGCATTAGACCTGTAGTGAAGAAATAATGATTTACACTGTAATGTTGACCCAGACTTGTGGGTTTAAGTGGGCTGTATTTTCTTCAGGAAGTGTTGTTTCTAAATAACAAGGACATTATAAAAGATATCCCAAGGGTAAGATATTCAAAATGGTTGGTGGGAGCTGATGTTTTCATCTCTGATGTAAACAGGAATTAGGCACCAGTAAGTGCTTCTGGGAACGGTCGTGTTAAAATTCTTTTGTTTCCTTTTGCTGATGAAATCAGAAGGCTCTGACCTGCTTCTGGATTTTCTCTTGGTTATAGACCGATACATTTCCCTGCTTCTAATTCAGATTAGTTTTCAGAGTGATTGTGAGTTGTAGTCTGCCTCTTGGAGCTCTTCCATCTGCAGTTATACGTGCAGGGGTTGATGTGGAGAAGCAACTCTGTTTCTTTGGTGTTATTCTTGATATGGCCTGTGACATCTGAGGTCATGCTTGGCTTGTCTTGCCCAGCTTCTTTGCTCTTTCTGCATTAAAAGTCGTGTACATGCAAACTTATTTGTGGCAAGCAGCTGTTCTAGCTTTTCAGTCTCTATGGCGCAGAAGGTTGGGAATAGCAGGAGGAGGGAATAAGGGATGCTGGTGCCTTCAAAGGAGCTTTTGGTATGTGAAAGAAAAGTAAAAAATCAATTGCCCAAAGTATCTGGTTACAAAAGCCCTGCAGAGCACTGCTTGGCCATTGTCAGTGGGATCAGAAAACAGAAACAAGCAATTCTTTGCAACTTAAATAATCAACTCCTCATGCACTGGAAAGCAAATAAACAATCCCCCCTCCTCCCCCCCACCCCAAACTTCTCTTAAGTTTAATCATTGATCAGGGCTGGTTGTGTCCAGCTCTTGCATCGTGTGTGTTGACGTAAAGTTCACGCCGTGGTTTATAATGTCTCAGCTCTGCTTTTCCAAGCACCCACGACACCCCATTCATCACCATCGAGCCAGAGATATTTTGAAATACAGATAAGCTGTTAGCTATTAGAGCAGCAGCGTTCAGGAGCTCCTTTTACTGATTTACAGCCTGTCCCAGTATGGCTGGCTATTTGCAGAGGTCTGGGAGTGGGAGCTGGTTTTTATGAACCACGATCACACTTTCTCATTGATTTCACAGGGGTCTTTTGGGGGATAAAAAAAGGCATCAGGAAAAGTCCCAGGTTATTTTTGTCCCAGGCATATGCTCTGATCCCACTGTCCTGCTCCTTCTTTATTAGGAACTATATTCAACCATAGTAGTTTTTGTAATGCTTTGTGTAGTGTTCTGTTATTAACTTTATTCTGAGAAAAAGCACATTAGTTATAACTCTTTGTTTCCTATTATTTAACTGGGATTTAATCCTTAACATGACATTGCTCTTTATCCTGTGGTTATTTGTTCCCTTTGATAATCTCCAGTGAGAGAGTCTGTCAAAACCCCTTTGAAATTGCAAGTAATTTACACCCACCACATCTCCTTTACCCACTATTTTATGAACCTTTGCAACACAGTCTAGAAGACAAAGGGGCACGATTAACTCTTATAAGAGCTCTGCTGGTGTCATTCCATCAGCTGATATTTATCTACATGCACTATTTCTCTGTTGGTAATTGCTCACTCCCATCTGCTGCCCCACTAGTGAAGTGACCCCTCCAAATTGGCTGTCATATGCTTGCTGTAAAAGCCATTACTGGGGAATATTGAGTCCAGTTTTCAGTAAGGAGAATTTGGAAAAGATCTTGACCCAAGTGCGGCAGAAGAAGTCCTGGCATTCAAAAGTTTATATGAGTGAAAATATGTTCTGATTTGCAGATCTGTGCTTGTCCAGGAACTGGCACTGCCTCTGGGCTGTAGTACAGTGGATGCCTGTATGGTCTGGGTTGTTTTAAATAATAGGTTTTTTCTCATTCCTGCTTTGTGTTCTTTTCTCAATATCCCATAACTCAGCGAAATAGGAACCTTACACAGCAACCCTGCCTAGCCTGTGGAGCTGAAACGGAGATGGTTCCCAGTTTGACAAGAAAAGGAGGCACACTGGGGTTGGAGGATAACCAGCATTCAAATCACACTTTACCCTTTCATTCATTTATGGCTTGTTCACTCCCTCTGTCCTCCCAGCTCTCTGGATTGACTCTGGGCTCTTCGACGAGCTCCCCACTCAGCTGGATGCAGTTGTTCTCACCTTTCTGAGGCCTTTTTTCCCAGTCTCATGCTTTTCATATTTAGTGCCTTTCCTGGGAAATTGCCAGTATCTGCTTGAGCTATCTCCTAGCTCAGCATTACCAGCACACACTGCCCTCCCTGCAGTCTGTGTAATTTGCCAGGGGCCTCAGCTCCTGACCAAGCTCCTGTCACCTGTGGGTGGGCTCCGAGTGGCGCACGGTGACTCAGCTGTCACTCAGTTTTCCTGCAGCCAGCTTTGAAGAGTTCACCGGGCTGAAACACCCGCTGAGAGATCAGATACTCTTCTGCTGCAGGTCTTCAGTCATGTGAAGCCTTCAAAGGGGGATGTTCTGGCATGGAATAGCATTTTGAAGTGATGGGGGTGGAGAGGCTATTACTTTAAAAGGAGGATGGCTGTAGCCTGGCATCACTGCTGATCACAGTGACTTTTTGGAAAACAGTGCTCTCTGCACACCAGAGAAAAACGGAAAACATTTTAGCTGGTGACAGCTCCTAATCTGGTGTAAAACACGTCTAACAAGGTTATCTCCAACATCTCTGTACCAGCTAATACCACATAAGCACTTGGACTTCAAAGTAACTTTTCTCATAATTCTTAAGTTGTACACGTGCTGCATTTGCAAAAGGCTTTATGCTATAGATGCGTTGTTAATCTCTAAAAGGTTGGAAGATTTCAGGCAAGGATCCTACAGAATTTCCTATAAGCATTTACACTAATTATCTTAAATTCTAATTGTTTCACAAAATCAAAGGGGAATTAAGATTTTAATTTCTTTCTCCCCTTTTGTTTTTCTTCATTATTTGACAAAGCCTAGAGACTAATCCCATTTTAAACATGAATATAAAATAGACCTAACAGATGTTCTATCTGCTATGGAACTTTATTTAAGCAGGCATGGTCTGCATATAATATGCATGTGAAGGTCAAAGCTTGTCATATAAAAATACAAGGCCTTGCCACTATTTAATTATTTTTATTTGCAATTTTTTCAAGTGAGTTTAGTGAATGATTGATGGTATTGGCTTTAAACAGGCATAGTGCTGGCAAGCACTGTACAAACATCAACATTGCAAACATGCCTCCATCCTGACCTGCAGCACCTTTTCTATTCCCATTTCCCATAATTCTGGAACAGATCCTGCCAGTCCCGTGCCAGACAGACTCCTGTTTTTCCAAAGTACACAACCGCTGGAACCAAGCGGGAAACGTCATTTGGATTCCAAAGCCTGTGATGCTTTGCTTCTGCTACTGTCTGTCCAGTGGAAGCAGCTGGATTTGGGGTATGGTCTTTCACAAAAAATTGTGTTTTACGGGGCTGTGTGTGGTTTATGCATTAACTACTGGCTTTTGCTGCAGTATGAGCCTGGATTAGGAGCTGAGCAGTCCTGCTTATGGTGTTATTCTGGAAGGGACTTCTCGAGCAGAGAGAAAGAGAATGGAATGAGATGTGGACCTCACCTCTATGGTCATACAGAAGGACATGTGCTTGGAGCTTTTTCATCAAAGGAGTGTTTACATTTCCCATCTCAACACCTCTGTTGGGATGGTGGATGCTGCATCCTACACCCGGGATACAGGCAGGAGACAGCAGCAGCAGCCTGTTCCGAGCCCCTCTGGACATTTTGGCTACACCAGGCCCTACAGGGCATTTGCAGCCATTGCCCTTTTCCCTCCAGGCCAGCTTGGCTGAGAGCTGCAGCCCAGCTCCTGAACAGTAGCCAAACTTTGAGGGGACTGAAGCTGATTTATGTAAATGGATGGCAACCATGCAATGCTCAGTGGCTTTTTGTGGACAGGAAAATATGTTGTTTTGAAGACAGCTGGTCTCTTTTCCATTCTTTTTTTTCCTCCTTTCCTATTTTCCTCTTTAATTTCCTTTGGAAAAATGAGATAAAGACTCTGAAAAAAATTTTGCTTTTTTAAAAAGCTGTTTTTATGTGGACACCTCTGAAACTGGTGAGAAAAGTGGAGCAGAGAGAATGGAGAAGGAATGTCCAAACCACTGTTTTACTACTCTCTGCTTGAAAGAATTGGAGGAAGTATTTGAAAAATGTGAAAATGTTATATTTGTGTCAACATTTCTCACAGAAAGAGATTCTTATATTTTAACCAGCTGTACTTTTGTTTTGAACAGTTTGCTCTGTGGCTACAGGGTTTTCAGGTATCAAGAATTTGAAAAGACACTTGTGTCAACCTCTTTATAAATTGTGTTGAGTTTCAACTAGCTCAAGTAACAAGTCTGAGTACACACTGGCCACAGGAGTCAGATGCATCCAAATCARGATGTCAAACACTCCAAATTCAAGGTCGTTCTTAGGTCTTTTGGTTTTGACTCTAACTACAGAATTTACATACCTTTAACAGGCCTTTAAAATCCTGTTTCAGGACATTCATTTTGTGTGCCCTCCTCTTTTTGTACTGAGCACATCTCAGAGTGTTGCATAAGATTTTGAAGAATATCCTTTGGCTTCCAAGAGTTTTGAACTTGGCCTTTAGCTAAATGGTTCTCAGTTGTTTCTCTTAAGTAAGGTTTTCATTAAAGTTTTACATTCTTCTGTTTTTCCTGTGCATGTGTGTGTGTCCACTAATGGTATAATAATGCATTTCTTTTATGTTTTTTTCCTTTTTCATTTATGACAGAGTGGGTGTCGAAGACGTTGTGCACTTTTCTAAATCAATCTCAGCTTCTCTGTTGACTTTTTGCCCAGTTTTGGCCAAATCTGTTTTAACAATAGCAGGAGACAGCCTTTCAGACTATGGGGGAATTTGCAATCCAATCATGTACTGTGTGTCTTTGAAAAGAAGAGAATACAAAGACAAAGACAGAATGTGATGGAATTTTATTTAATGCATTGGCATGAAGTGTAAATACATACTGCATACGGATACTAAACTTTCCTGGCTCTGATATGAAATAATTACCTTAGGGACTTCAGTGTAAAATAATTCCTGTATAACCATTCAAATATGGCTGATATGATTGAGGTGACCTAGTCATGATACTAAAGGTCATCCACCAAGTGTAAATATGAATGTTTACTTTCAAAGAGATTTTAGAAAAAGAGAAGAATGTGCTTTCCCCCTAAAGTTAATAGAAATAACTATTATTTTTGTGAGGAAAAGAACATACCACAGTATATGTAGTATCAGTCTTATCTTTTTCCTGAGCCTGGCCTTAAATTTGGCTGACTGACTCCAGTCACAGGCTTTGTGTTCTCCACAAAGTAGGAGTCCCTTGTACAGATCTGTGGCCAGGCAATTAGTGCCATCAGAGAGCTTAATTTCTGCATCTGGATACCTAAAATATAATATTATTAAAAGATTATAAAATATCTAATATATTATAATAATATAATATTCTTTCTTCTCCCTGCCCCCATTTTTTCATGGCATGATAATCACCTTTACAAACGGAGAATGGTTACTAAGACTTGCACATGTGCACTCCAGCACCAAGTTTTGCATGCAATCTCTAAAATTATCAAGGAGTAAATTGTGAAATATTGTTTCTGGACAAACCTTTTCCTGAAAGTGTCCTACAAAATTCAGATACACCATACTACTTTGTGGCAGGATGTGTGTTATATACAGTTAAAAGTTTTTCTAGGATCTTCAGCTATGCTTTTCTCTTTGAAATCTCTGGCACATAGAGAATGACTTCAACTTTCTGTGTGTTGCTGTCTGTGAAAAGAGGATAATATTTAATTATCTCTAGAGAACATGTGTATCGGTATACATGTATTTTTTTGTATATACTTTTTGGAAGTATAAAATGGGATATTCTGTGATTGCTGAGAAACTGTTAAAAAAAAAAAAGAAAACTTGAGGCATTTTTTCATGCTTCAGCAGGAGTTAAACTTTGGGCCTCTGATACTGAAGCAGAGGTTTATCAGTGACTTTGGCACTAAGCAGATGGTGGTAGAATCAAAGTCCCATGCAATAGCCACCTGCACCAGCTATGGCTGGCATCGTGTTAAGCTGGAAGTGAAATGGATTTGCTGACCAACCTCTTCGAGGCTAATCTTCTCTCCCAAAACGATGTGCTAGAAAATACCATCATCCTTAACAGTAGCTCATTAAATGTCTTCTTTTTCCATTTGTGACATTTGCCTCCGTAGCAAGTGGTGAGGAATCCCCTACCTGTAAGGGGCCAAGCAAGGTTTACTTCTAATCTCTCCACGGGGTGGGAAACTGCATCCCCAAAATGCTGCCCTTCCACGAAGGCTCTCCTGTTGCCAGCTGATTTGCTTTTCACTGTGGCAAGATGGGATTGTTTCCCATCACTTAAGTAATTACCAGTGTGGTGGTGGCAAGCGATAGTGTTGTGCATTATGTTTTAAATCAAGAAGGGGTCTTAAACTACTGGCCTGACTGTAGTCCTCTGAATACAGGTAACCTTTTCTTTTTTTATTATTTTTATTTCCTTTTCCCTCCAATAATTTCTGCTGAAGGTGCCACGTTCCATTTTTAGACACCAAAAAAATCTCTGTTCTCTTCATCTGTCTTCTCCAGCTACACAAATTCTGTTTTAATGGAAATATACAGACTAAACTGATTGGAAAAGAGAAATGTTCAGAGTACAATCATGCATGCTTCTGTAATTCAAATTAATTTTCAGGCCTCATTCAAATTCAACTCAATCTTTGTATTATCTTTCAATGGCTCTATGATGACATGAGCCCATAGCAATGCTATAAACTTGTAGTTTTGGTTAAAGAGGAATATAGGAAGCCAGCATATTTTGCAGATACCTTAAACAGGCTATTTCTGTGATTTGAATGAGGTCTAGAAGAAAAAAAATCAGTGGGAATGGGAAATTGTTAAAAAATTGTGAGAGGTCAAAGTAAAAAAAGGAAGGAAGAGCTATAAACTTGAAGGAATTTTGAGATTTTGCTTAAATTCTGTTTCACGAGGGTTAGCAAAGGAATAGGCCTGAAGTAAAATTCTAGTACAGAAAGGTCAGAAAAAAGAAATAAATGATAGGGAAAATGTAAATTTGGAAYGTGGAAATGACTCTGTGTTTTACAAGAGGGGGCAAAAAATGTGCTAACCTGGCTTGGAACAACAAACAAGACATTTCTTAGTGTTTTGCAAACTGATTTGTCATCCCAGAGGGGAAAAAGGACTAAGCAAGTGTTTGTCCAAATTTACCTGCCTGTGAGAACTCACTTATCCAAACCCTGCAATCCTCAGGGAGAAAGAACCCCCAAAAGCCAGCATGAAGCTCAGTTTCTGTCTGCATTAATAACATGTGAGGTGGGACAGGAAACGGGTGATGGGGTCCCCGTAAGTGAAAAAAAAAGACCAAATGAATCAATTCCTTTCCACAGATGCAGAGGGAAAAAAAAAAAAAATCCAGGCCATGTAATTTTGAAGGCTGAAATGTCAGAAGCCCGGGAGCCTACGAAAAACAAAATCAAACAAACACAAATGGCAATGCATAAGGGGCACGTTGTTGCCTGATGGCACATAGGCTGGGCTCCGACAGGAAGCATGTGCACAGCCTAGGAGGAAAGTATGCGAGCTTCAGATTTCATGGAAAGTGACAGTGCCATATGTAGCGGTTAATGAGTTTGTAGTTTGCTAACTATGCCTAAAAAAGCTTATACAGCTGCCTGGTGAGATCAGCTAGAAAAAGCTCTTCCCAGTTCTCTTGGTGGGTAGCTGGTTCAAAGAAAGAAGCACTTAAAAGCTCTGAAGTTGTTATTTTTTTTTTAATGCTGGCCACAGCATCTAGAAACTTGAGTCTGCGGCCCACTGTGCTAGGTGTTGTACCTACACTGAAGGGACAATCTGTTCCAAGGAGTGTGTTTTCTGGGAGTTTCTTTCTCAGTAAGATACTGTTGGGTAGGATTGTGGCTGAAGCTCCCCTGTGGAGACTGGCAGGCAGAAAATAATATATACATTTATTACCTTCAGAGGTGTTTAGAAATTCACACAGGGCAATTATCTCACTGCACGAGTTCAGCAGAGCTACTCATGGCTTCAGTGGAGTCATGTTAGCGAGTCAGAAACAACAGG
Source organism: Amblyornis subalaris (assembly GCA_018881555.1). NCBI lineage: Eukaryota > Metazoa > Chordata > Aves > Passeriformes > Ptilonorhynchidae > Amblyornis > Amblyornis subalaris. The sequence goes on from JACAXG010000042.1 coordinate 5,847,874, forward strand.
GATGTTAGGCTTTGACAGAGTCATGAAGGTTCAGTACTTTGGAAATCAGCTCTATTTGTCAGTAGAATCTGTGGTCTTTGGTTTTCGCATTAGCAACATTGTTGTGATCCTCCTGTAAATATTCATTGCAAAAATCAAGCTGTCTGAGAATGGAAATGTGATCAGAAGAGCGTTCTGCAGAATATGACATCAAATTGATGAAACAGCTGCAAGAAAGAGCGGAGAGATGTGTGATGTATTTGGATTGCAGGGAATTAGCAAAAGGGTTTTGATTATCATAGGCAGGTGCAAGAGATGTGCTTTTCCACAGTTACTCTTCAACACATATATTGACCACATGGTGCACGAAAGTGGATCAAGTAAACTGCAGCAGCAGCAGCGTAAAAAACACATAATGACTGTACAGAAGGAACAATCTAAGCTGGGAAGAATAGATTAAGGCAGTCTTATTTGCACGTAATTTGTTCCTTTGTGAAAATGCTGAAGATCTTAAAAGCCTTGGTAAATGCCTTTAAGGGAATATGACAGAGAAAGGACCAAAAAAATCAATAGACTTGATTCTTTTTCTCCTACTTTGCATTAGTGTAACCTAGTGGCTGAGTCTGTGTAATTTGGATGTCATCTAAATTTGCAGTTCAGACAGACTGCTAAATGTAGCTCAACAAGACAGAGCCTTGTCTGTCTGATTGTGACTAATGTAGAGAAAATGAGGTGTCTGATAGGGAGCTCAAAACTGCCATTTCTCATGTAAACTGGAGATTTCAATTTTTCATTCCTTTTCAGTTAGGAATTACATCAGGAAACAAAGCACACATGGCAAACGCACAGGAAATCTGGCTTTTGCATTGACTCTTTTTTTGTTAATGCTGCAGCCTTCTTTGATGTCATAAAAGATTAACCAATTAGCGAATTAAAGAGAAAAATGATTTTTTTGGGTGTCATTAATCAAGATTATTTCCTTTACCCTGGGGGGAGGAAATACCATAGGCAACAAGCTGTAATAATGCTCAACAAGCTCTAATTTATGTGAACTCCTTTCCCAGCAGAAGCTGAGGAACTTCTTTTTGAGCACATTCACAAGACTGCTCTTTAAGCTGCTTAGGCCTGGCCTGGGAAATTGTAGAGGAAATTAGTTTCTGTCCCTTTAATAGCTGGGATGGGAGATGAGAAATCATCTTTAAGGCAGTGATGAAGAAATGGGTTGACACAATGACAGCCTCTTCCACATCTCTTTTTATTGAATACAGGAAGACATAAGATCCTTCTAATTGCTCATTTTCTACCTGCCATGGAGGACAACAGGAGGAACAAAAGAAAAAGGAACAACACTTGTCAAATGATCCTGAGGATCTAATTCTCACAGAGGCTTGTCCGAAGGGACTTTGTAGTTCTCTGACATGTTATACTACAGACCCATCTTGTCTGCTGAGCGTTAGAAGAAGATGAGGAAATGCTAATTCCTCAGACTGCTGTCTCACTGTAAATGGAGACTCTGATCTGAAAACACGTAGGGATCTGCTCAGCTGAACAGGCTTGCTGAAGCCAGAAGTTAAGCAAAACCCAGATGGTAGGGTGATCATTTGATTAAATCTCTGACATGAATTTGGAAAAGTAACTGACTGGCTGAATTCTGRACCCTGTTTTAAATCTTTTGAATACTTGGCTCGATGGCTAGAAGAACAGTTTATTCTGTATATAATTAAAATGGCCACAAGAAAGGAAGGCTTCTTGTAATGGAAAATGTGGTGTCATGTCTTGGAGTGAACTGGTGTGGCATTAACCACAGGACAGCTTGGAGGCTGCTCCAAACCCAAATGGTGCAAAGATTTGGTGTTTTTTTCCTTGGTTTAAATAAGCATTTCAATAGGCACACAAAAAGAATCTGACTGCACATCTAGTGTGTACCAACGAACTGGGAGCAAGAAAGGGAGTTCACTCTAGTCTGAAATTGAGAGGAAGAGGAGATTTCCTGGCTTTAGAAACATCTGGCTATTCATTAACATGCTTTATTAGCTTTTCCCCTGAATTCATTACTCAGGCAAGTTTGGGAGATTCCTCCTCCTCTCTTTCCTTTTGTTACTTCCCAAGATGATGCAGGGAAGTAACCGCCTTCTTTACTGCCTTTTTCATTTGGCAAAAATCTCTTTGTTGATGTGTTGTTGTTTTTTTTTTAAATATTTGATTGTTTTAATGTCAGCTCTTTGCTTATTAGAAAGCAGTGACTCTAGAAAGAATCCTATTTTAAAAGAATTTTGGGATAAATGTTCCAAATTCACAAAATTAATTTAGTATGACACTTTTTGAAAAGAAAACATTTATGATTTTACTTTGAAATAACTTTTGGCTTTGGTATATAAATCAAATGTAATATTAAAAAAAAAAAAGAAGAAAAAGTAATTCAGAATATTGCAAAATACCAAGCGTGTCCTTGTGTCCCAGGAGTCACTAAAGGGGAGGAAGCGAGAAATGCCCCCACTTCTGTAGCCTGTGTAGTGACAAGCTGTGGCCTGGAATCTCTAAGGAAAGAAAAGGGAAAAGGACTTTTATTCCTCCCTGGTATTATTTAGTCTTAAAGCTACAAAGAATCTTGCAGCTGATTTGAAACAAAGGAGCTATTAGAATATTAGTCATTTCAAGAGCCTCTTTGTGTTATGGAAATGCATGCTATGATTAGCTCATGTTTCCAAAAGTTTCTTTCCAATTGGAAGTGCAAAAAGTTATTTAAAGCATCTCAAATTCATACTGTACCACAGGTAGGAGTATGATAATGAGAAGCAAACACCTGTAAAATACTGCAAGAGTTAAGATAAAACGGGTTGATTTTGCAACACTAAATCCAAGACTAAACTTCATSCCCTAACACATTTTGCTTAGTGCTGTAACTGAAAATGTTAAATGCAGAGGGAGGATTTCAGCCACCATCCATCTTCGTGTGCCTTTGTTCGCCAAGCCCCAGACGGAGGCACATGTGACATATGTGACACTCTGTCCCAGGCTCTGATTTCATGGTCACAATCRCTTCCTGTCCTCCTCATGTGAAACCTAGGTCATACCCAGAGATGGAGAAATTGCTGCCTCTTGCTGTAGCTACACTGGACATGCAGAGCTGACAGGGTTGCAGCTCTTTTAAGGCCTCCTCCAAAAGCGCTTTAAAGGCAAGAGAAAAAGTCTCATYGAATTCATCACCTTTTGGGCAGGGCCCTGCGGATACCATGCAAAAGTTCTTACACAATAGATATAAAACTCCACTAATGAGTCTTTTTTTTTCTTGTGGTTTTTCTTTTTTCTTTTCTTTCTTTCTTTTTTTTTTTTTGCGTTTGTATATATTTATTTAAGGTTTAGCTGAATTGGGTATCCAGGTATCAAACAGCAAGTAAGGAGAAACTGGGAGGGAGAAAATGTAAAGCAGAGATGAACCTTTGCTGAAATCCAGCTCCTAATGAAGCCACTGGGAGGTTTATTTTATATGTGGGACTTCATCTAATATAAAAGCCACCCACTCCTGTCAGCCTCCTGCAGTTTTTGAAGGCTTCTTCATTTKCTCATACATAATAAAACAGGCTTGTTCTTCAGGGAGAAAAAAAAAAGATTTAAAAAATGACCTCATCCATGAAGAAGACTATGGCTGTCTAATTCAGGGAGGGAAAGCTCAGAAATCCAGACTAGCTCTGTGAGACTAAGGAACAGTTGTCAAAAAGCATCTGTCCCCAGCACCAAGCCCTCGAGTGAAGCAAAGACAAATGAGAAATAGCTGTGCCTAAAGTTAAATGCCTGGAATTCAGTTCATTGGCTGGAGAGGGCAAGCAAGAAAGCAAGCTGAGGTTCTACGCATTCCACAGTATCGGTATTTTTTTTATTTTTCCTTCCTAAATGGGATTAAGACCTAAACGGGACCAGCCTAATGCTAGAAAGCATTATGTAATTTCCACCTTTGGGTGGGATCATTTTCACATAGAGTGTCTCGGAGCTGTCCCTCTCCCTTGCAGATAAGAGCTTGTGTAAGAATGATATCCTCTTGGCCAGTCCCAGCCGAGGCTCGCTGGCGGCATCTGGACTGGGGCTTGTTAGCAAAAAGTCCCATTTTTCTTACTACTGCAAAACCCTGGCAAGCCTTCTCACTGCCTAATGCCTCAGTCTGCCAAGGAAAACCAATATGAGTTATGTTCTTACTTCCCCTAGGACAGGAATTGCATGCTGTGAAAAGATGATATTTATGGGGCATGCTGTTTTTAACTTGACTTCTACTAATTTTAAAAACCTGCTAAATGAGTACTTTTTTTCTTTTTATTTTTTTCCTTCTATTTCACTGATTTCAAAATTGTAATTTTGAACTGGTTTGGGCATGGGAGTGCCTTCAGTGTTAATATAACGGTTTTGTGGTCTGTGTCTTTTCCTATTTTATTCAAACCAGATTTTCTGCCTATTTCTTCCTCCTTACTGCTTTATCTCAGACTCTGTTCCCTCATTCTTCTTATCTCCAGTTTAGTATATCTTTTTTCCCTGTACATTTTATCAGGATTTTAACTTGCTTGTATTTTCCCCACTTCTACTTCTTTTTTTTTTTTTGGGTTTTGTCCTTTTTCTTCTGTCCCCAGTTTTATCACACTCTCTCCTCTTTTCCTTACCTTTTAAAGCTCCATTTCATCGATAACTGTACTGAGAGAAGTAAAAAGAGTTGGCATCAAACTCAGCCCACTGAAGATTTTTGAAACGTGTTTCCCTGTAATAGTTATACTCATTATTTATCTGTGAACTATTTGTAGTGGATGTTGCGACATCTCTTTCCTTGCTTTATCTTTTTSCAGTGAGTTTAAATGGTCTTTATTAATTTCTCTGTGTTGTGTCATTGTTCTGCTGTCCCCTGTGTGTCCTTTAATCCACTGGCATATTTATAACTTCTGAGTTAAAATTACTTGACAAGGAACAGTTGAATGTGTATGAAATAATACCATTTAATCTCTCTTTTTGGGGGTAGAGGTGAGGGAAGTAAATGGACTCCTTCCTGACATTGCAGAGTAGTCTCTCTGAATGATGAACAGCGTTTCCTCGGGTTTCTATGTGGGCTTCATATCTCCACCACAGAGTCATTTACAAGGCTCTGTAATGAATCCAGGAGTGTGAACTCGCTGTAAAAGCTTGACTGGCTCTGCTGCTCTGGCTTTCTTCTCTGGGGCACTGGCTCTTTTAAAATATACAGATTTTTGAACTGGCTGTTATTTGGAAAGATAGATCTATAGGAAATGACATTACTATGTATCGTATTTCTTCAGGACATTGCTTTGTAATATTTTTGTCTAAAAGCAGTAAATATTCTGGCTCCTCCGAAGTTTAAAATTAAAAACTTGGTGATATTTGAAAACGTATTTTAAGTATTTTAATTCTGCCTGCTGGCAATGCAGTTCCCAAAAATATTCTGTTTAAGAAAGAAGCCCTGGCCTGGGTCCTAGGCAGTACACTACAGCATCCTGTCATTGTGTTCAAGCCACCCCTTGCTTCCTGTTCTACTCATTTCTTGTTGTCRGTCACCTATAGCCAGCTCCTCTCTTGCACACCCAGAGATCAAGGGCTACTTGGGCTTTTCATGAACTCCAGCTCCTCTGACCTCTTCAATGACAACACTATCACCACCAAAGTGATGATTTTCTTCTTTTCTCTGCCTWATTCAACCCTCCTCTATGCTGGTAGTTTCCCTCAAGCATCCCCACTCACTGGGGAGGCCATACTTGGAGCCCGGTGCTGACCTGTAAGATATTCATAAAGAAACTTCCAGATACAGTCCCCCCTTCCTGGCTGTTCATCTTTCACCACCATCTATTTGCCAGACCAAAAAAAACCAGCATAATCACCAGATTCTTAATTTCACCTTAATTTTTACCTGTGATTTTCCCCTTCTGAAAACTCAACAGCAAAACAGTGTTGCCGAATTTTTGCAAGATCCTTAAAGCAGTAGGCATAGACTCACTCAGCTCTTTCCTTTTGAGTCCTGCTCCTCTGACAAGGTACTTTAAAAAGGCCTGACTGTACGTGATAAGGCCGTAAATTTGATGCACAGATGGTCCAATCGTCTTTGCAATTATTGTATTGCGCCATTGGGTACACAAGGGTTTCATTTGTTTAAGATATATTTTTCTTATAATTGGAATCTGTCATGGCAGGTTGGCTTGTCTGTTTGCTGGTGGACAAACTGTTTGTGTAACAGGTTCACTGGGATACCCCGAGCTTGGTGTGAGGATATTTTTTCCCCATTTTCAAATAAAGAATAAATCATCTGCAATATATGGTACTTTTGGCTGACCTAGTRTTGTCATAAAGATAATGTGTCCATTGAGAGAAGAATTCTGTGTGGGGGCAGTGATTTGTTTTTAGAACACGTTTTCTATTAACATTAAAAACAGAGAAAGTAATTATTTGTAAACTGTTCATTTAAGTCCACAGTGAAACATTCCTACCAGCTCATGGTAGAAAATAGCATGGCTTCTACAAAAAAAGATGATAAAAAAATGCTGCTTAATCACTTGGCTAAACAAAAACCTATATCCATTTTTGTCAATTCCTGAGATTTAATTAAAACATAGGGGTTGATTCCAAACCAAACCAAACCAATGCCTAATTATCACAAGTGTTAATTACAAGTCTTGCTTTAACTGAATGACTAATAGAACAGAATGGCAAATGCCTCCCCAACAGCAAACAGATTCAGTGACAAACGAAACAGGATGCAAATTGAGGGCATCTTTGAGCCTTTGAAATCCTGTTTTACCTCCACTGTGAATAATAAGTGGGAATTGTTTTAGCCCATGTTGGGGTTTGTTTATCATGAAATTCTGCTTTCTGTTTGAGGCCATGAAAATAGAAAATGAAAATAGGGTGAATACCTTAATCCACAAATCCTTTTTCCTCCAGTGGCATATTTTAAATATGTGAAATCAGAATAAAATAGGAAGTCAGCCTGCTGGGTTTGTACTTCCAGACAGCTACTGGAATGAAATTGAAGGTAAGATACAGGTTTCTGGTGAGCACTCCCAGAAGAYGAACATTTATAAAGAGCTTATAGCTGGAAGTGGGTTTGGACAGCTGTTAATGCCAAAACAGTACCTGTTATCAGAAACCTTGTTCTCTTCACACTGAGGGTAACTCACTAAATTGCACCTACAGTAAATGACAAATGTTGCAGGTTTTTCTTTTTGAACTATAGAGATCAGGGTTTTTTTTTTCCATTCTTCTTGTTGCTTGAGGAACCAAGCTACAGTTTCGCCTCATTCCAGGAACTTGATGTGAAACCTGGCAGAAAATTTCAAATAATCCAGAAAACTTTACATTAATTTAGAGGCAAAGTAATCCAAATATGGAAATGCTCTTATGACAGCTGAGACATTTATTTGCAAAGGTGTGAAGAAATAAGGATGCTCAGAGACTGAAGAAGATTTTAATGGGTAAAGGTTTCACACATGTGATCCCCAGACTTGCAAATATTAACCATCTACCTGATTTTTTGTTCTTGGCATATTTTTTGATGGTAACAGAACTGTGAACAGCCAGAAAGTCAATTGCAAACAAAGCAGTTTTGTAAGGTTGGAGGTTATGATCCAAAGATGATTTCCACTTCCCTAATTCGATGCAACTGTGCACTTCTGTACCTAATTTCCTTTTTGTCCGTTTATTTTTGTTTCTTGTCCCAGATGGTCAGAATATATTGCGAGTTTTAAGTTCTTCAAGTTTAATTTGCAATTATTTTTATTTAATATTACTCCTTACATATTCACGTAGTTATTTCTGTGGTATAGAATAACAAAGAATTCTTGTAATTTCCCCTCAGAAAAAATATATTTCCAGGCGAATTTAAAGATAATAGGCATAGCACAGTGAGATTTTACACTCATACTGCAGTCTGAATTTCAGCACTTCAGAGTGTTTTGCAAATTTTAGTGAATTCAACCTTGAGTTTCTTATGAGGCATGGATTGTCATCACCATTTTACAGATGTAGTAAGACGGCAGAATTACCCTAAATCTACACAGTAAACCAGCAAATAGATGTGTCTATAAATGAAATGTGATGCCTTGAAGACCAATTATTCTAGATACAGGCCTTTAAGAGCATCCTGGCCTGTAAAACAGGTTCTTTTCTTTGCTGCAGTGGACTTGATGGCACAAATGACAGTTTCACTCGAAGTCACCAAAATCTAGAGAGCTTGTTTTGAAGGAAGAAAAAGAAACACTAGTGGTTTAACTTTCTTTTCATGATTGCTAGCAGCAATCTCAGACCACTTTAATCTTAGAAAAATAAAATTCTTCTGARTAGATGTACCCAGCGGTTTGGTCAGGTTCAGGTCTGTGTTGACTTCCTTGCATTTCTACTGTAAGAAATAAAATATTGATTCCCTGTCTCACCAGGGGYCTTTGCTGGGCATACTGGATCTATCTAAGAGTTGGTCATTTCCATTTAATGACAACTGTTGCAAAGTGTAGTCTGCTTTTTCTTCTCTTTATTTTTTTTTCCTTTCTTAATCTTGTGATATTAAGTTCCAGATATTCTATGCTAAACATGCAATTTCAAGTCTTAATCCGAGAGGCAACATTGGGAATTGCTGAGTGCTCTCCTCAAAGGGGATGGGATCAGTACATCAGCCCCATGGTGTGTTAGAGCATTACATCAGCTACTTATCAGCAGCATTTTTGAACTGTTTGTATTCAGATGAGATTAGGTCCAAGTACGATTTTATTCTGGCCTCCTCCAAATTAGATTAGTGCAAACCAATTGAATCTTTATTTCAGAGAGGCAATTTGTTGCAGATGTCTTGCAGGATCTACCACTGAAACGGGATCAGTTGATAGAGCATTCAACATGGTTGATGAGCTGTGCTAAAATGAAGCAGTTTGGTATTCATTARAAAATGTGTTGCTTCTATGGCCAATGAAACTCCTTTTTGAGTAAGACACTCTGTTTGACAGGAGTAGTCCACAGCAACACTTGTTATTTACTGGTGTTGGGTACTCGTTTTGGAAAAGAGCTGAGTTAGAAATCATGCAAGCAGCTGTTACATAGTTAGATTAGATAATGTAAATGTTTAGAAAATGCAAATTAAGCTCACAATAATTAGTAATTATGCTTTTCTACTCTTATTAATAAGGTAATGCTTCTGGCAATTACATTTAAATTTCATATGAAGGTTCAAAGCACTGGAACAATTTCCTGTTTAGAATAGCAGAACTCAGTGTGAGCTGTACCATGGGCTCTTACAGAACTAGAAACTACTCATCTCTGTTTCCCATCACAGAACCATTGCCTTTTCTTGATATGTCTGATGCTGGAAAGAAGGAGAACCATATATAATTGTGAATGATTGTGTTAGTTTTTATACAAAGGCTGCTGTAATAACATTTTGAAATAAAAGACAGCCCTCTGTGTGTTACTTTTAGGATATGCAAACATATAAAGCGACATCTGTCCTGTGCAGGGGAGAAGAACTGAACAGCCATCAATTTAAAGCAACCTTGATATGGCATACTTCTTAATTTAAATGCACATTTGCAAAAACAAGCCCTTTCTGAAATGTCTGGGACCTGCTCAGGGTTGACATGTAAGTCTGCGTTGTTGGCATAAACCAGTCCAAAATCCTGGCAGAGACACAGAAAGGAAAGAACACTGAATGTTAACAAAGGCTTCATTAATATTGATGTGTAATTCACATGGCAGCGAAAAGCTGCATTATTAGCCACTATTGTTAGGGTTCTGGCATTAATATTCAATGASGCTGTGTGGGTATTGAGATTCCCTGACTTCTGGGTACCCCAATGGTCCAATAATAATGACAAAAACTATGTTAGAATTAGTGGAAACCTCATGCTACCTACATGTTACTCAAGCTCTGCTTTGTTTTAAGAAGATTTCTGAGCTTGTACTGATCTCTCTTGTGGAATGGAGGGCACCCATACTTTGTTCTGCMCTCACAAAGCTCCTGCATCTACAGATGAAGGTAGCATCGCTCCTCTACAGCTCCATGCAGGATGTCTCTTGGAGAGAATTGTCACAGGAGGTAATTTTATACCTGGTCAACAGAAAACAACCCACCCTCACTTCTCCCAGGAAACCATTTATGGGCTACCAAGTAAAATAACAAACCTTGTTTCAGCTTCAGTTATAAATAAGATTTTTTTTTAAGATGTATGTGAATAAAAGACTTCATTCACATCAAACTGTGGTTGAATAAATGTGCTCATTGGAGTTGGCCAGCTAAATATGTGAACAGGGAATCCCTTTACCATTTGTATATACAAATGATATTGTGATACAGTATTTGCAGGCTATGATCTATTGAGACACATGGAACATAACTTTATCCATGAAGGCAAGTGCATTCACATCAGTGGGACTTACTGCAATGCATAAAGACCAGTGAATACATGAAGCCTTTGCAGGCTGAAGGCCCCAGTGTGTAACTTAAAGGCTGCATTTTTTGAGGACTTTACTGAGGCTGTGTTCTGACTATATCAATACAGTGCTTTTCCACTGAATCCTCACCATCTTTCTAGAACAGAATTTCATTTAAAAAACAAACAAACAGCTGTATGTATCTTGAAAAACCCATTGTTCGGAAACAAACCATACATTTCCTGACATCTTAATTCATTTATATATTTCTTTATGAAGAGAAAATTTAGGACTTTTCAAAGAAATCACCAGGTGCATTTGCCTTACAGATGCTGTCCTATATATTTAGTTTTCCCCCAAATATCATTGGTAGACACAGAAACAAAATATATCCCTATTTCAACAATTTTTAGAGACAAGGATTTCTTGTCTCCTCCCTGTGGCAGTTGTCAGCACAAAAGCAGGCAGTCCTCTCCCCTTCTTCACACCACCATTTTTAAAACTGAATATCAAGCTTTGTGCATTCTGGTGAATCCCAACATAGAAACCAAACCTCTGCTGAAGCCACAGTCTCAGAGATGGATCGTGACTATACTGCAACCTGCCTGTCATGTCCCACACCGGTTCCATGCTGCTGGTGGGTTTAGATTTATCTTTTCATCCTTCTCCAAGACCATTGCTTAGAGTTCTGCCAGTGTTTCCCTGGTAGGGCAGTTTGTGTAGGGCAGCCCTGAATGGTTCATTTGCTACTGCAGAATAGTCCAGGGACTCCACAGTGTCAGGTTCAGATCTCTGTTACCACTTCTGCCTACTCCCAGGTGGGTACTCCCATAAGTACGTGTGATACTGACAAAAAGCCCCAGTGGCATGGAGGCTGATTAGGAGGAGAAATATCAGTCTTTTGCTGTGATGTACTGTCAAGCTGGGCTTGAGTACCAAGCACACACCCTGTGGTGAGGATCCAAACCAAACCAGAGCTCTGTGCTGGGCCCTTCCCTTGCTCAGGCAGCTTTCAGAGATGAGTCAGCAGCTGGGGACAGGAGAAGAGTTGGGACATATTATGACATGGATTTTAAAAAGTTTTTTTTTAGTACTTCCATGCCATTCATAATTCATGTTGAATAATACTTATTTRTGCTGTGCCACCAGCTGCCTGTTGTTTTATAGCAGTGCCATTAGCTCACTACTAGAAAATGACAATGAACACCAAATGCAGCTGGGCTGTTAGTGCGGGAACATAATGCATATAAAGAGATTGAGATCAAGTGAGTATGAACAAGCACTTGCTCCAGGATATCCTAAACAATTAATGGCATAATGGAGAGCATTATTCTACCCTGAAGTCCTGCTGCAAGTTCTGAAAATTTAAGAAGACAATCTGCATTTCTTCTTACTTTCAAGACCTTGTGTAGGAATTCAGTATTTACTTTTCTCATCCTCCACTTCAGTCATCACYATTTCTTCTTCAGTAACAGTCTTGGTTTTATTTTTTGTCCCAGCTCATATCGGCTGATAATTTTTTCCATGTTGGCACAGAAGATTTGCTCTTCTGTCTCTGCAGGTAGTTCAAAACCATCTGAAAATGAAAAATGGGCAGATAGTCCATTGACAATGGTTACTAATGTGACCATGTCCCTACCATATTCTATTTTGTCCCCAGCTGGCCCTCCACTCTGCTTTAGCCTCGAATTCTAAGCTCTAACAAGATATTTTCGAAGTCATGCCAAGTCAGGACTCACCATGTCCTCCTGATTTTAGCCCTTCAGTACTGACCACCCTTCCCAGTTTCCCTTGTGTATATTTATTTCCCCATCTCCRAGGTTATAAATAAAGCTGTCCTTACTGCTCTGTGCCAACACTACCATTAGTTTTACATGGAGCACTTATATTTGCATGAGAGGTGATTTTTCTTAAAAAAACAATTTTGCAATGCTTTACTGTAAACGATGCAATGCGAGACCATATGCTCACATCTGGACAGTGGTGGTCCTGGTAGTTTGCTCTGAAATGAATGCTGCTCACCCTGGCAGCTTGTACATTTAGCTGATGATAAGTCCATTYATCCTTTTGCATTGCCAGCTGAGATTCTCAATGCCTTCTTCTAATCAGAATTTAAAGTGAGTGACATGCAATCAGGAGGGTTTTTAGAGAACAGGAAAAATGCTTGTCGTTTTACCTGTCCACTTAACAGGCTTTCATTTTTCTCACCAAATAGCAGTGGCACTCACAAGCACAAGGAGCTACCAGGAAACACTTAGCCAGGCTCTCTAATGTTGAGCAGGACATTTTGCTGGAGCAAATTTGCAGTATTTCTCTATAGCTGCAGATTGGCTATAACTTGGAGTAGTCACCTGGCACGAGAGCTCACGGCTATCCATATGTTCTTTTGTTCCCAATAGTTAGAAGATTAAACGCTTTTTGCAGGGTAATGGCTACTTCTGTTGCCGTGTCACTTTGGGAGTCTGATTTTTAAGCCCTTTCGGCATTCAGTACCAAGGAGTGGGTGTGTACTATTACCCTGTATTTGAACTGTGAAAGGAATGGGCTCACTGCGATAGAAAGAGTTTCAGCACTGTCCTGTGCAAAGTAACCAATCTTCAAGGTAACCARCCTTCAGAGCTGCATACCTAAATCCTCTGAAGGCTTATGAGTGCTAAATATGTGTTATAGAGACCAGAGAGGAAAGGGGAGGCTTGGACRGAGGTTTGGACATAGTTTCACTTAGTGAAAGGTCARAGGTTGGACTCAATGATCTTAGACATCTTTTCCAACCTAAATGATTCTRGGATTCTGGAAAGAGATACCAAGGACTTGACTGGGGTGTCCTCCTACACTGCCTGRTCTCCTGTGGTGGTTGAGAATCACTGAGCAGTGCAACAGTTTTCATGGAATCTGCATGTTTGTTTCATCCCRGGGGAATTCAGGTTGCCCAAAATCCATATGGAGGCCCTGACATGGCAGCTGCATGATACTTGTTGGATAGCCTTGGCTTTCCCACTGCTGTGGTCTGCTTGTCCTTGCTGGGAGATGCGTAAGGCTTTTCGCTGATAAAAGCGACAGAACAGCAACAAAGGGAAATTTGCAGTAGACGGCACAGCACATATCATCAAATCTGTCTTCAAAAGTGGCAGGCACCTCTCAGACTTCTAAAGATACAGTGCACAGTAAGGAAAATCACAGCAATTTCATACGCCACATGAGCCGGGGTCTGAATTTACGAAAGCAATTGGTGTGTTGTGCTTCCTTCTAAACTTTTAAATGTCTTTCAAGAATACTGTGTAATTTCAGTCTACGCTGCTCATTTTTCCCCATCGACCAAACTGTAGACGTATAAAACAGCGTATTGCAGGGCATCATATTTAAATCTATCAATATTTCCCAGTGAACCTGTATATTAATTTAGATTAGACCTCCTACTGTTTTAATTCTGTAACCTGAGTAAAACCACACTTCCAATACATCATGTATTATAAAAGATACATACCCAAGAAGCTGTTAAGCTAATCACTATTATTTTTCACTTGACACACTGCATTTATATTTTTGATAAGACTTTGTATCATCTGCCTATTTTCTAGAGCTTTGAGAAATACATACATGCAATGCATATTATCTTAGGAATCTATATTTTTCATATACAATTTTAAACTTCTAAAATATTTCAAATTTCTGATTAACTTTTTGGGTCTTTTTGAATCTTGGTATATGTGTGAAGATCTGATAAGTAGAAAATTAAAATAATTTCCCTAGAACTAATACTTCTCCTTTAGATGTTACCTCCCCGGAAAAAAGGACAGTAGAACACATAGTTCCCGATTTCTGTCTATAAAGGAAAAGTAGCCCCTTTCCTGATCGGCCAAGTGACTTAGGAACCTACAAATATAATTTAAAATTAACAAAATTCAGTTAGTATTCAACAGGTAGTATATCCCAGATAAGGATTTTCAAAGGGTTTAAGAGGACTCAGTATTTGCCTTTAACTCTTCTGTGTSTAAGTACATGGGGGTGTCCTACAGCAGCATTTTTTGAAGGACGTGTCTGTTCAATACATTTTTGTGGAAACCTTGGCTGCATTGGCATTTATAAAACTAAGAGAGAAACATGATCCAGGTAAGGTCACTGAATGAAGACAAAATCAGATGAAAAAATATGCACATAATGCTGCATGAAGCTCCCAACATTATTTTTTCAGCATTATTTTCCCCTGGCAAAGTCAATCTTTATCCTCGCTTTTCARTATTTTACCTCCCTCAGCTATGTGTCTCCTTGCTCCCTCTGATGTRAAATACCTTCTTTTAATTTCCTCATGTTTGGAGGTTGGAAATGTGCTGAGGATCGAACTGAGATCTCACCRGTTGTAAGGCAGCACCCTGCTCTTGCAAGATCAGCTAATGAGCAGGTGAAGGGAGTGTCTCTGCCTGAATCTCTGCTGATATGGGACAACACCTTCCTGTGTTATTACACTGTGAGTTCCCTTAAACTATATAAAGAATGTTGTGGCTATGTCAGATGAGTATCACAGATTTTCTAAACTTGATCTGGCTTTCTGTCTTTAGCCAAAGGAAAGCAGGAGGATGAAGGGCCAAGGAGGACAAAATAAGGTGGATTTGAATTGCAGGCCGGAATTGAAAAGCCCATAAAAGCTGTTTAAAAATCCAAAGACAGAGAGGACACCAAGTGACAAGTTTTTAACAGTAGACAGATTTTATGGCAAAGAAGCAAAGCATTTCTGTGTTTAACTGTGCTTACAATTAATCAACTTTTAATTCTGTTCATTAAGCTTCATTATTATGAAGCAGTGTATTAGCCTCACAAAGGAGCAGATTTGATTAAATTTTGAAGTGGAGCAATTCAAAAATAGTACTGCAACCTAACAGAGCTTAGTAAAATTCACACACTGGGATTCTCCCACACTATGTCCAAWAGAGATTCCTCCCTTTTCATCAGATCAGAATTTGGCTGTAGGTCCTGGGACCTTCTTATTTGTCTTCATATATTTATGGTATATGGGTGTATGCTTATAAAACTACTTAGCACAGTTTTATACACAGCTACAAGATTGATTTTCCCTATTGCAAAGTAGCTTAGGTGCCAGTGTGGTGRTGTTAATGTTCTGATGTGTGAATGATTTTAGTTACCCCAACATAGRCATGTAATGGGGCAATTTTCTCAAGGTTTTTTTCTTTTTTTTCCCAGCAGGAAATTTCCTACTTCAAGGAGTAATTTCTGAAGCACTCCCTTTTAATTAAAGCCAGTTRGCATGTGATTTTTTTTTTAATGCATAATTCAGTTTTCACTAGACTAAAAAAACCCCAAAGAAACCTGGACTGAGTGTACATGTTGACTTTCCTCAYCCAAAGATGTGACTGGCTACCTTTGAGATCCATTTCCAACCCGTAATAAAGTTTGCTGCAATGTTAAGGCAAGAAATTTTGTTGATTCTTTATCTTATGTAGAATCTGAATCCAAGTTCAGCCAGTACCTCTTCCCATTTCTGCTGGATGTATAAAGGCCCTCAACCATCTTTTATTTCTTTTATTTTTAATGCTTGACTCATTTCAGGTTGGCCTATAAACTTGGTTCTTCTCATTCACAATGACCTGATCATGAAAACACACAGCAACTGCCTCCCCTTGAAATGCACACATTTATTTGTCTATTATCCAGAGAAAATTGCGCATGGTAATTCCCCAAAGCTGACCATTCTGGGATTTTTCTTTATCAGGGCATGTTCCATGTTGTGTAAGATGAGGGACTGGACATTATTTTAGGACTTGTTTCAAATCCTGTTAACTTCCTGAGGAACTTTATGCCTTTCAAGTGAATGCTGCAATTAAAAATGCACTTGGATGTATGAAGCCAAACATAGAGTCTGGCCTCAGGAAATCCATGGCTCTCGTTTCCTCTGGATCCCTTGGGAAAATGTGCTTGTTATGAAATCTTAATGATGTCCTGCCTTTAGGAATTGCTCCTGCTGCCTTTCTCTCACTTACATAATTACATTTGCTCTGTTGCAATCTGTAATGAACAATGTTTGGGACAGGCCAAGACTTGTTTGCCTTGTTGACACAAACAGTCTGACGGAAAGCCCTGGGATTATTCATGTGAATGAACTCAGCAGGGCGTAGCCCGGTCTCTCACTGCTGTAGCACTGGGTTTTGGGGAATATTCTCAGTGTTTCATAGATTCGTGTGTGCCTATCTGCCGAGGAGCACGCTCTGAGCACACAGACATGTTTCTCCGTGCACTTCTTGACTGCCAGCTGGGTTTCCTGGCCAGGAGATGCTGTTATGTGCCAAAAAATATTTTCTAAATCAGAACCTGACTTTGTGGCATGTCTTCAAATGGTGGCAACAGTCTGTCAAATAGTGCTGAAGTGGCAGGATCTCTGCTCTTCTCAGTTTGGAGTGAAGTCAGACGTGCATCTCTGCTGGCCCGGGCCAGTGCTGTCACCACAAGGCAGCCGAGGGGGTTGCTGGCTCTGGACCCTGAATATTGAGATGCATAACAAAGTGGAGTGGCTCCAGGAAAAGCTCGGGAGGCTGACTGCTCCTAGCACAGCCACGTTCCTAAGCCAGGGATCCACGTTGTTTTGTTAATTCTTGACTGACTGGGCTATCCTAGTTTTGACAGGACTCTCTTTCCAGAGAATTTCAGTTAGAGTCAGGCAAGTGTGAACAAAGCTGGTTCATTTCCAACGAATGGCAATTTTTCTAGAAATGTAATAGCTAATATGTCTTTCAACCAGTTTTACTACTTGCTGTACGCTTTGAAACTAGCTCTGTCAGGACACTTTGGAACCAGCTCCTTAAAGCCTCGTTCTTCTCCCAGTTCAACAGTATTTAAACACTGGCATTTTTTGCCTAGATAGTTCAAAACTATGAGGACTTTTATGTGAGCTTAGACATTTTTTCTCAATTTAGAAATCCATGTCTGACTATATAAGCTATAGTATAAGGGATTATACGTCTTTTGTCAATGTTGGATGCAATATAGGGTGGCACCATACTGCCGAGACATCTGGAAAGAACTGGTTCTCAGGGAATTTCCTTTTTTTTGCTGAACCAGACAAATCTTCATGGCTTGGGACAGTAGCAATAATAATAATAATAATAATAATAATAATAATAATAATAATAATAATAATAATAATAATAATAATAATAATAATAATAATAATAATAATAATTTTATTATAATATATTATATAAATATAATATAATTTAATATTTTATTAAATTATTATTATTATTATTATTATTATTATTATTATTATTATTATTATTATTATCCCATGGGGAGTTTTTTTCAACTCAAGTAGGAGAACCTGGAGTTGGCTTTACACATGAGCATGGATGACTAGAAAAAACTTTGTCTTTCTTTGACAAATGGCAAAAATCCTCTGCAAAAAAAAACCCATAGAAATGTTTTTAGAGCTGAATTGTTTGTCAGGATGTATGGGATATTCAGCGTTCATGAAATCTCTTTCCGTAGATTTGCAACATGAAAGTAGAAGCAGGAACAGGAAACTCTGAATACCTGGTTTATCCTTTGAGATCAGGGTGTGAAGTTAGTTAAGGTGTTTTTATGGAACATTTTTTCTCCTCCCTAAATTACAAGGAAAAAAAGTAGGAACATGAGCACACAAAGAACAAAACGCGGCATAAGATTCCCCTATAACTCCTTTCCCTCCTTTCCCCCAGGACAAAAAYGAAAACCACTTTAGAGGAAATTCTTATATTTATATAAAATAAAATGGTTTTTTTTCCCTGCTACCATCTAATTTCCAATGAATAAGAATTACTTTCATGCTATGTCAGAGTCAGACAAGATTTTGGTTGAATTTACCCTGAGCTATATAAGCATTAGAAAGTGAAACCTTTTTTCCACAGATGAGTCTCTTCATGGCTTGTATATTACAGTTTGCCTTATTACATCTCATGGATTGAAGCCTAAGGCTCTGTGAGTGAGTTGCCCAAAACTGAAGGACCCTTACAAGCTTTGACAACCAACAAGCTGCATTAACAAATGATGTGGATATTTCATTTGAAGTGGGAAGAATAAAGAACATTGCTTTAAGTCAGGGAGGAAAATGAAAGACTTAATATAGGTTGAGTACAAAAGATGAGTCCAAACCTGATTGCTTTCTGTAGAATAATTAAAAGGAGGCTCTCTAAAAAAGATACGCTCCTTGACAAATTCCTTCTTAAGTGTTTTTCATTTATTTTCTCCATTTTTTCTCCTCTTTTGGCACACACTGATCCACTGCCTGCTACCTTAATTAGCAGTTAAATTAATGCAGTCTGACCAAGACCCTTTTGCTAAGAAACAGAGTTGGAAGACTTTGAACCAGTTTTGCATGGTGGCCACTTGGAAAAGTGATGTTCCTGTTTTCATGTGCGATATTAATACAGTGGGACATGTTCAGAAACTCTGGCTGTTGAGACACGTGACTTTTCCAGAAGTTTTTAAGCACTTCCAGTATTTGGCAATTTTTCACACCCTGCTACTCACTTACTTGCACTGGCTGCAGTCAGCATGTCTGAAAACTGCAACGAGATTTTGTAAGTCCAGCTATAATCCTGCAGGTCCCATGATGCAAAACCTGAACCACGTCTTCAGTGACATTTAAAAGTTATGTTAGCCATCCTTGCAATAATAATGCACTAAGTTCTCAGGGAGAAAGCAGGGGACCGTAATGTAAGGTTTTTTAAAATACAGAAAATTTTGAGGAATGAGATGTATTAATCATCAAAATGGACCAACACACGAGAAGCAGAATATGAATAATGTGCCCCTCTGAGCTTCTGGAATAATCAGATTCAGTTCATGTACCATGAACTATGAAATGTGGTCAGTGGTTGGTATTATCTGAAAATTATTTTGATAAAATGATACTTTCTATAAGGAAAATAGCTACACAGTAGGAAACATATATAACTCTTATTTTAAGGGACCCCATGATTCTGTTTTATATCAGCTCTTTAATCACTCCTGCTGAAATGAGCTCTACTCTGCAAGTGTACCAGAGCTACAAGTCATTGGAACTGTGGAAGGGTTTCTGATTTTTAAGTGGAGAGGCAGAGCTCTCTCTATCACAGTACAAGACAGTTCTTCATAGCCCTTTGCCACAGAGCTTCACTTTGTCTTGAGAAAGAGTTGACAAACTGCCATAAGCACAACTAATGTCTGAAGCCCAAGCACCTCAGAGAGGGAGAGTTTTCAGGGCAGAAGACCCTTGTCAGGCAGCAGAAGACATCCTTGTGTTTAGCTATCATGGCCAGGACATGCAAAACATTGTATAACAACTGTATTCCAAGATAAATGCCTCTGATAATTCCTTTTGAGGGATTATTTAACCTCATGCTTTTTTTTCATTGGACCAAGTTTTTAAAATACATTTAGAAATATCAAGATATATATATGTAAGTGTCAAGGATGATATTCAAAAGCACCCAGGTGCCAAACTCCTATCAAATATGGTAGGCGTTAAATCGCAGAATCACAGAATGGATTGGGTTGGAAGGGACCTTAAAGAACATCTGGTTCCAACCCCCCACCATGGACAGGGAACCAAATATCAATGTGCTTTTTTAGGCTCCTAAGAACTAAGAAAATTCTGATTTTCTGGGTTAAGCTATGCACCAACTGAAGGCAACAACAGCACGGACGCAGGACTGTGTCCTCCTGGTTTAATCATAACCAGGTAGCAGTGGATCAAAGAAGTCTAGCAGTGAAAAGCAGAGTTCAAGCTTCAGTCATGTAATTCCTGTGGGTTTTAACAACTCATAAAAGACTATCCTAGTTTGAAGCGCAGGGAGATCCCAAATATCCAATAGCAAAATGCATTATCCTGATCTCCTTCTCCATCGTAGCCCTGAAAATAGCTCCAGACTCCAGCATCTCGTGACCTGGTCTAGTGTTTGCTGTGGTACAACTGTTTCTCAYCTCCTGTTTGTCATGGTTTGACCCGGTGTGAAAAAATTTGATTGGTTAAAAACAGGTAAAGGACAGTTCTATGAGCCATTTAGTGCTCCTGTGACATCTCTGTGAAAGGAATGTYATAAAAAAAAACCCTAGGAAGTGATGCAAGACTCTCTCACTTCCTCTCTTGCTCCCTGGCTCCTGGCTGACTACTAGCAAGGGAATGGCTCACCTCCCGGCCCCCGGGCCAGGKCCTCTCGGTCCAGGGGGCCGGGGGGGCAGTCGGCCTCACTCCCCACCGGTCCTGTGCTGTTCCGGACCTGAGAGSAGCTGGTCTGATGCCATCTGGACCGAGGCCAAGTAGCAAAGCCACCAAGCCGAGAGAAGCCRGGCCGAGAAAGCCGAGAAAAAGGCYGAGAGAATTAAAAAAAAGTACTGGCTTACGGGTGAGATCGAAGGGTGACCTTGCTGTTCTTGATAAAAGTTAATAGCAGCCAAAAAGACTTACTAAAATTTTGGATGGCTGCCAGTGCAGAGAAAAGGCCTTGAGCCCGGGAAAGCCTAATATAATGGCATTATCTTAGTTGGGAGCATGAACTGTTATAAATACTTTTGTAGGCATTTTCTACAAATATTAACCTCTTCTCTAAGCTAGAGAAAAAAGAAAGTAGTCACGTGAAAGACTAAATATGGAGCCAACAGCCAAAAGGAAGAGAAGGCAAGGAGTGGCAGGAAGTGCCAAGGAAACCATGTTTACCAGTAAGGAAATTCATATATTTTTCTGTGAGCTGTGCTGTGTGATCTGAAGTAATACCAAACTAAGTTTCTCTTTAAATCGCAATATTGAGCCATGGGGGAGCAAGAAATTTACAGCCTAAATGAAGAACATTTCTATGTTGTGTGCAGATGAAGCTTGCAGCCTTTGGAGATTATAAAGCAGAAGCCTGTTGCCTTTGGTGCCTTTAGGCTGGAATGACTTACTCTTAAAATGTTTAACCCCAACAGACTTTTCTTGTGATGCACAAACTGCAGAGTGTATTGTGGGAGAGAGGATACACCACTGCAAAAAACCTAGGCGGACTGTGGTGTTTCTGAAAGGTTTAGAACCACGCCGAACATATTTCTTCGGAAACTGTCTTCCGTGGGATGAATCCCACTACACTACAGAAAGAACTCTCTTTATCCCATGAGGTGACAATAAGAACTCTTAATCATAACATCAGAATCTCATGTTTATGTGTTTTGTGTAATCAGTGAGAAAGATTGGAATGTATGGGGGAGAGCGATATTTGTACATTATGCCTTAATATTTTTCATTATTTTTTATTCTTTCTATTCCTAATAGAGTTGGTAAATAAATCATTTAATCATTTTTCAAGTTTGCAGCCTGTTTTTGCGGTCTCTTCTCCTCTAAAGAACTAAGCGTAGAGATCTAGAGTTTACCTCCAGGTCAACCMTTCACACTGTTYCCTGCCTTTGGACAACCTTGTGTATCTTCTTTCTATAAATCTTTCTTCTGTCTGTGTCTTTGCTGTCAGTGGCTGCTGTGGTTTCTAGCAGGGCTATCTTCTGTGTGTGAGTATTGGGGCAAATGGTTTCTCTCATGGTGTTACCCATATGGCTTAGATATTGTTATTTTGTTTAAGATTGATGGTTTGGAAAAAAATACAGAAGAAATCCCTTGACATATTTAGGTAGGGATCTGTGTCTAAGATTAAAAGCTTTTCTTCTGCCTAAATCTGTCTGATTTTTTCCACTAGATGTAAAATATGGCTATTAATACAGTTTACATTTTACATTTTACTTTTTTTTTTTTCCCTGCCTGAAATGTCACAGCAATGAAAATGTTGTGACTTGTTTATWATTCAGGACTATTTTGCCAAGTGAATAGGAAAAGCTCTTAGGCACTAGCTTGGTTTTTTGTTTAGATCACATAATAAGTCACCTCAATTATCAACAGCAAAAATGTCTCTTTCTTTAAAAAGACATTTTGATATTTATCAGTTCCTATTGTGTAGTATTATTTCCTATTCTTCACTGTAGTTTAAAGGTCAATGATGAAGTCATTTGGGATTTAGTCATTCTAATGCTGTAGTACTTTAATTTGACAACAATGATTAGGAGTTGTTGGAAACCATGAGAAAAATAGTGTGGCTATTGGTCTATTTCCATGTTCAGAACAGGGTTTTGGTCCTTTCACTTGGTTTTATGCTTCCCTGTTGGATTTTGAGTGGCAAAATGAATTTTCAAGTGTTCTGAAAATTCAGAAAGTACATTGGTAAGAGTTTTCCAAACTATTTTGTAAGCTGCYGAAACAACATAATATTCTGCACTCCTATAAACTTTCAGATATGGATAGAGGTACTTTTCAGGCAAAATCATAGTCTTGGGGGGAAAAAAAGGCCAAACCACTGAAAACTGGAAATGCAGGATATTTTAATAACSTCCTTACATTCCCAATGATGTTGATAGAAGGCACATACCTAAATTCCAGATTTTTGTATTAGTCTTTAGCTTTTTTTCTTTCATTCCCCTAGAAATAATCTCTAACCATAAAAAAATTTACAACTATTCCTTAGGAAAACATAAGTAAAGAAAAGACAGCACAGGTTAGGTTACAAAATGTGATGAGAAAGACTAACAGGAATGAGATTTGGACRAACTTTTGTTGCAAGAGGCCAAATGTATGGAAGGTTTTCTATTAAAATCCTTCTGCTGTTGCCTTATCATATTATACCTCGTCTCTTTATTCAACAAATGAAGAGTGTTGTGTTTTTTGCATAGCTAAAAAATGGTGTCAATTTAGTGCACAGACATCTCATCTTGAATGACAGTCATCAAAGGGAAGGTGTGATAAATGAAGGCTTTCATGTATTTAGATATTGCTTGTAGGTTTAATGCTATCAAACATCAAATTTATCACCTATAATTTGGGACTAAATAGGAAAAAATATTGCCTTTGGAGTTGTGGGTTACAGCAATTCAATTTTATTTTATAGGGGGAAAAATAATATCCCTGAATTCTGAAGACCTAACAAAACACAGATCTTCTTTCCAGTCAGCCCTATTTATAATAATAGATCTTCAAGAGCTGAATCTTAGCAGAGTAGGAGAAAGATGACTTCATTGCAGTGCATAAGTACCTTCACGAGGAGAAAATGAAGGTACTAAAGGACTCTTTAACCAATCTGAGAAAAGCCCGAGAAGAATCAATTGCTGGAAACTGAAGACGGATGAATTGAGATTCRATGTAATTTTTTAAACTATCAGTGAGATTAAATGTTGGAATGGGTTCCTGGGAGAGAGATCCTCCATCTCCCAAGATCTCCTGTCCAGCGTAAAAGATCTTTTGAGCATCACTGTTTTAGCTAAGTTATTACTTAGACAATTTCTAGGTGCTTGGTTTTAACTGGATAAAATGGTAATGGTAGGGGTGGTCAAGCCATGTAATGGTCCCTTCCAGTCTCAAGTACTGTGACTCTTGGGGTAAAAAGCTCATTTAGCTGTGCAGATGAAAGCTCCTGTGTAGGCTAGGACACAGCTAATCCTTTGACTGTGTCTTACACTGGTAACAGGAGATGTTGCTGCCACATGTTGGTCTCAGGAAAACATTTATATCAGTACAAGAAACTGTGTTTGTGTTCTGTACAATAAAAACAAATACTTTTTTTTTCTTTATTTCCAAGGTTTTCTCTATCTGGAGTTTCACTTGGTGGACTTTCCCTCACTGTCCTCTGACCTCCCTGATGCTCTGAACTGTGCTTCCAGCATCCATGATGCTGTGGTTCTCTTCTCTACCCTACCCAGTCACCATTGACTCAATGCTGGGACTTTCAGAGGCTGCCTTCAGATTCCTTCAATTGCATATTTTCCAAAGATGTCTTAACAAAACTTGTAGATCTTTCATTAAACATGGAGTAAAACTCAGAGCCCTACCTCATCTTTCCTAAAGTCTCAGCTACTCATGGGGTTATCCCAGGTAAGGATAAATAGTGCTAAAATAGGTAAGTTTGCCCCAGTTTCTGTGCCCTCTAKCCTACATTGCTTCTGATCACTTGCCATTATTTATTTTTATGTTGTTGCCATCTTCCATGCTTTTTGCTGACTGGGGAATGAACTGCATGTAACCAACAGCAGCCTGTTTTATTCTCATCAGCTAAACATGGGTGAATAAGTGAATCTATGAGTGAGTTTGAAATTCTTTCCCAAACATTTTTATTTCTTATTGTGTTGCTTGATTTTAAATCACTCAAATGATCGTGAAGGATTACTATAATGCCAAGATTAAGAGAAAATTAGAAGATTTATTTTCCTTTACCTTATTCATCTGTCACTTTAGATAGCCCAGCAGAGCTTGTTACCTTAATCAGGTTTCTATACTACTTTTGTTACTGTGGAGTTGCTGAAGTGCCATGCCCTGGGATAAGAGCAACAGCCCTCAGGCTCTGCATTTCTTTTAGTAACCATCTGATATCCTTCTGCACTGTTCTGAGAGGCTCATTGCACAAAACCACATCCCATTTGCTAGGTCAGGTATGGTAGAGAGCAAATCCTTTATTTTTTCCACATGAGCTGGTAAAGGAGAAAGAAGAGATTACATAATTTACCAAAACACTGATGTTTAATTATGCTAGTAAGAGCAGCCATGCTATCCCTTTGTGCAATGAAATGAGAATGGTGTCCACTAAGCAACACTCTTCACACGTGCCAGCCCAGCTTTTGATCTTATTTATGCAAGTCTGCACCCAGAGTGCCTCTCTTGGCTTTCATGATGCTCCCTGAATGAAGAGTAAGAGCTGAATTCAACCCAGTCCTGTGCCTAAGAAAGTAGCTTTCAGCCTATGTATTAAAAGTACAGATATTTTGTTCTCGAAAATCATTATGCATGCAATTCCTTTTGCCTCACTTCTGTCATTTACAAGCAAGTGTCTAGCAGAAAATGATTGCTGGGGATCTATTCCCAGACTGAGCTGCGGACACAGCGCTCTGCTAACGATGGTGCCACCCATTCCGTTTCCCTTATGGTCATCAATGACTTTCAGATCAGCCCATTTTCTCTCCTCCAACAGAAGGCATTAGCATATTCAAAGCATCTCCTTTGATTGTCTCATAGGATGACCTTAGCAAAACCTCCAACCCTGAATAGGAAGCAGCGCTGAAAGAGCATGTTGAACAACTAAGGATAATTGCAACAGATACTACAGATACTTCAGTTCACTGTTTAGAGCTACTTAGTTGCCTTCAAATGCCTGTTTTCCTAACAGTACAATAGCTTTGATTCTCTTCTGCTGATGGTTTTACATTGATAAACCATAACTGAGTACAATTATCAATTTACTGAATGTCAGTGAGAAGCAGAGGCTCTGTATATTTAAAACAGAGGAATTCTTTTCATTGCTAAAGCTAAAATGGGTCTCTTATTTGACATGATTTMTAGCAGCAGGTCTGATAACCACCCAGGTTCAGTCTATAGCTCATAGAATGGATAGATTATTATCTTCTTTTATTAAATTCATGCATGGTTTGCTGTTGAAGCTGTATATTAAAAGAAAAACAAATACTGTATAGCTATATCCTGCTATCAATTCAATGAATAGACTTCCTACCATGCCTGATCAATGGGGAATTTGGTGTGAAATCAATGTCCAGCTCTGGCCCATAGCAGTCAGTTCTCCTGAGAACAGTATATCCATGTTAATGTCACATTCAAATAAGAGCAAATTCCTATTACCCTGGAAATCAGTGAACCCTTTACTGTTGATTTAAAGGTGGGGTGGCTGTGGGGAGTGAGGCCCTGACACTTTAAGTAGAGTTTAAAAGGCTGTTATTCTCTTTATTGTTAAAGGTATGACAACTTCGGGTTTGCAATTTGACAGAGAGCTGAAAACAGCTGCATCACAGGTCTGTTCCTCTGTGAAGTCAGGCAAAAGAAATTGGCTTTCTACCCTGTTGGTAATTTTCCATTATCTGCTTTACTTACTGACTGTAAAAGGTTTTTCCTTTCTTAGATCCATACATCTAATAACACCTTTGCTAATACCACTTTTTATTAGGGGCCGGAGGGACTCGCAATGTCTGCACATCAATATCTCCTTCATGTTTTTTCTGACCATATGCTTACCCAGATGCAAAATTTCAGCCCCCCATTTGTTTTGATAAGTTGCATCAGTGGTAGTTACATTACATCACTCTTAAGGCCGTTCATTTCCTGCCCTGGAGCAGCAGAGCACATAGGCCTGCAGGGGAACCACTCTGGGTCAGCTGGAATATCTTCTGCACATCTTTTGTTTCAAGTGACACCCTAGGCAGACTTGTACAGATGTCACTCTTGGGACTGTAAGAGTACAAAGAGTACAGGTTGCAGGACTGTTGGAAAGGCTGACACATCGGCAGTGAAAACTTGGCTTTCTAGGCTTTTGGCTGTAATATTAAACAGATTTCTTAGGCTCCTAAAATTAGCTGGTTATATATTTGTGGCCTTTCCATTATTCCTTAGCTCTCTGTTGTTCAAAGCACTGTTGCGTGGGTTGAGTTGATTATGGCCCTGTACATTTTAAATGTTCTGCATTAGACTATATTTAAACAGCAGTAATCACAGCACTGTGATAAGTGACTTGGAAATATGAAAACTTCATGGGAGGAAAAAGGGGTAGAGGCACAACGTTAAACTGTTGCCTGGAGAGTGTTGAAAATAGCTAGCAATCAGCTTTATTGGGAAAAGCGTGAAACCCTGGTGGTATTATTCAGCATTCCAGGTAGCACAGGAGATAGCAGTGAAGTTTTAATTACCCTAATTTAAAAATACAGAAAATATTCAACATATTGTGATTTCTGTTTTTTTAGAAGTGCAAGCTTAAAAAACATGCCCAGCAGATTCTCCACCTGTTTCTTTCCCTCTGTTTCTTGACATGTAAAGGCTTAGGAAGGTTGTGACTAAAGCTGGATGCAGTGTTAAGTTGCTTTACTGCATCTCTGCTTACCTCTGGATGCAGAAGCAGTAGGGATAAAAAAGAAGGGGGGAGTGGTCCAGGCAAAAGAGGACAGAGAAARAAGAAAAGCAGAAACACTGAACAGAAAGCAGGCTTTGAGAGAAGAACCTCTCCTAACAGTAGAAAGGACAACAGTGAAATGGCCAGAGGAAAATACAATACAGGTTTTCAATAAACATAATTGTGACCTTGGGTGCAGGGAAGGTGAACAATGTGATGTCCAGCGCCTTTGACATCCCCATCCACACCACATGCTGCAGTGCCCTGCTAATGAGATCCATTTTAGGGTGCAACAGGGACAGCCTTTCAAAGCCTCATGCATGCCCCCTTTGACAGTGCTGATCATGAGGTACTGCTGGCCCGATGGTGGGGCCATGCTAAACAACGGGCAGCTGCTCTTCCTCAAGGTCCCTGACATGAGAAACCCCACAGGACTCGCCACTCTTACTTGATGTCTGTGCTCAACAATTAAGGGACACTGAGAGCAAGGGACATGGCAGAGGAAGTGGTCTCTTGAGTCATCAAGTGTGSTCCTTTACTACTAAGGTGTTATTCCTTTCACAGACTGAACAAAGAGCAGCTCAAAACTACTTGTTTTCCTCCTCCTGGTCCAAACAAAAAGCTCTTCAAGAACTGAAATTTCTGAAAATTAGCAAGTCCACCCTGAGGACATTTCTGCTAAGTCTCTGCTCATTAATTCTTGTGACAACATTTTCCTTTAGCTTAATTACCTCATCTTCCTCCTCTGACATTTACCTCACTAATACGTTTATAGAGAACAAATTATCTTTCCTCTCAGGTTTTCTTTGGCTGGGCTGACCAGCCCACACTTTTTTAGTTTCATTTCCTAATTTAGGCTCTCCATTCCCTGGAGAGTTGCTTTTTTTTTCTTGACTAAGATTGAAGAGAGCTGTATATAGGTCTCACCAGTGTTTTACATGGTAGCACTGTGTCTTGTGGAAATATTGCCCTTTATACAGGCTTTATATGTCCTACCCCTTTTGTGGATGATATAGTAATTTTCAGTCCCAGCTGCAGCATTTTTAACTTCTATTTTGTTCCTTTGTTGTTAGAAATAACAAGAATATTTTGCTTTCCTTTGCATTTCCAGCTCTGATTCAGACTGGCTTTGGCAGTCACCAGTTCCTCTATGGTAGGATCAAATCAGCACCACAGACTGTTGTTCTTGTGCCTTTTGTGAGTTGATTTTCAAGTACATAAGAAATAGATCTGAGCTGCAGTTTATCTCACCTGAGGCTGTTTCTCCAGCAGTGGAGGTTGAAGATTCTGTTAGGGTGAGCACTGGACCCTGTCACATTCTGCATTCTGCCGCCTGCTTCTCCTCTTACAGATTCAATCTGTTAGGGAGATTAGGAGCTACGTCCTTGCCTGCACATTTTTGTATCCACTCATGGGCCTRTCTGTAGTCCATAAATTCTTCTAATCTCTCTCTGACCCTGCTGACACCTCTGTGTTCACAACCTCCTGTGTAGCAGTTCCCTGCTGCAATGCAAAGACGTACTCATAGTCTTTCATCTCTTTTGTACTGAATCCCTGTTCCTTTCACTGAATGCCCCCTCACCTCCATACTGCAGGAATCAGTGAACAGGGTCTGCATTCGGCTTACCCACCCCCTTCATGACTTTGAAATCCCTAATTATGTCACCCTCAGCCTTCCCCCGCCCAAATTCTGAGTCCCAGCCTTTTTTCTTCTCTCCCTTGACCATTTAACTGTCTGTGGTTTTCTTTTTCCTAACTTCATCACATCCTTCTGGAGATGCAGGACTACACCAGTTGTATCACTTGGTGCTTGGTATGAGGGTTCTGTAGCATTAAAATGACTCCCTTTGTCTCTTTCTCAATAACTTTCTTCATGATGCCCACAATTTGCTTGGTATTCCTGGCTGCTGCAGCACACTGAGATGATGATTTTGAAGATTAATGTTAAACTGATTCATGCTTTCTRCTTTGCTTGCCTGTTCCAGATAGGCTTTGCATATTTTATGTGTTCCTTGAGCCTGCAAATTCTTGAACCCACCTCTTTAATTAGTTTTGGTCACTGTTTCACTTTTTTTCCTCAGTATTAAGTGGAAAATAAGAACTTGGCAGCCTTATTTGGTTCAGCTGTCCATTGACTTAAAATGAATTATATCTYACAGTTAATACATGTGCCATTAGGCACTTCTGTTGTTTCCAGAGGAGAAAGCACTGCACCGGCCCATCTGGTTGTCTGGTGTTTAGAGTATTTTGGTTCTCTTAGAATTTGGCACTAAATTGTTTCTTGGGCAAAGCTAAGCAGTACAGAAGACAACCTCCAAGCAGGAAAATGTCTATATGAGTACAAAGGTACATCAGAATACAAGTGCCAGAGCCCCAGCATAATAGGAGCACACTACAAGCAAAGAGTCCATCAAAACAAATCCTAAATTTTGGAAGACCCAAGATAAGGTAGTTATCCTGCAGGTAAGGACTAAACCCAAGCAGAATACTTGTGACTTTTCTGTCAATTGTGAAGACAGGTCTATATGAGCTGATCTGTGCTATCCTCTTTAATGTGAATGGGTCAGCTGAATTTAAATGCACACGAAGAAGGTCTTACAGGACTCAGGACTCAGTTCAATTGTTGGTTACATAAAGCAGCTTTTATTTGCTCTGGGTTGGAATAACAAGCCTGTAATAGAGATCAAAATTAATTTACTTGTGCGTGTGCAAATTAGGCATTTTAGCAACAAGCTTTGCTAACTATGCAGAGCAGAACAAATGATGGTGGGAGCAGAGACCTTATTCTTCTGTCTCTTCAGTATTTCTTTAGAAAATGATTATACAAGACCTAATATTTGACCCTTGTGCTGAAGTGGCAACTTTTAATTACGATAAATTGGYCTGCATGAAGAAGGGTAAACCAGTCACTTAGTAAAACACCTTATCATCTTCCTGATATTTTGCTACAAGGAGTCCAATTTAGCTAGCACTAAAGATCACTAATTGTTCTCACATTAAAGAAAAACAAACAACCCACATAATAAAAGAATCTAATGATACTAATTTAACTTAAACCCACAGGTGCAGCAAAATCAACCCACAAATTCCGAAAATTATTTCCGGATTTCAGTCCTTCCTACAGCCAGTCTAATGTCCTTGTATTTATGCCAGAGACATAGGCTCTTCTTCAGTAAGTCTTTGTTGCCTAGCACAAGCAGATTAAATCTGCAAGCACAAGCCTCATTATTACAACAATGATCAATAGTGTCTTTCCCCTCCCTACCTTTTGAAACATAAATCTTATTTCTATGTGTCTCAAAACGAACCACAAAAACTTGGGTGACATACTAATAATGTAACGTCTTAGGACAGGGATATTATTTATTATTACTAGATTTGGGTTCCTAGAGTGTTAAATTTTTTTTTTGAAAGAAAAAACAAACCAAACCAAACCAACCCAACCAAAAAAAAACAAACAAAAAAACCAAAAATCAAAACCCAAACCGGAAAAGGACTTTAAAAATCTTCCTCAAAAGAATGTACCTGTTTTTTTTGGTATATATATCTCATTGGAAAGTCTTCAAGTTGTTGTCAGTTTTGTCCTTATGTGTATTTGAACTATTTCCGCCCATTGCTKTAGACAGAGGGAGGTAACTGTGGAGCTGCTCCCTATTTCACTGCATCCATGCATGGCGACCTACACTCAGTTTTTGGTCCTCAGTCTTTTACTGCCGATTTCCTGACCTTCCTACTCTTTGCTTAAATTTGGGTTAAAGTTCGCTTTTCCTCTTGGGCACCAATAACCAAACCTGTTGTTAGGAGCAGTGGAAGAGGGAGATAGCTGGAAGGACAACTTGGTAGAGGCTGCATCAATCCCCAATCTGTAGGCTCTGAGTACGGAATCAGCTGGATCTGGACAGTGAGAACACAGCTGGAGCAGTTCAGGGGATCAAGAAACGATCCTGCAATGAAGATGATGAAGAGAGGAGATCTGAGGCAGAGGAGAAACTGGAGAGTGACCGGGAACAAGATCACCCAGAAAGTCTGATGTGCAAACTGATATGGGGATGAGAGACACTGAAGGAACAGGAGGAAAAGGCAGAACTCAGAGAAAAGGCTGTATTGAGATGCTCAAGAAGTCATTCCAGTGGGAACCAAGTTCATTCCTGACAACTTTTCTAGACAGGATGGACATGGACATATACAGAAGAGTTTTGCTGAATTTGGATCATGTAATCTACGGCCAAATAAAACAAATCATTGCCAACCAAGAAAGAAAGATAGTGGAAATGACAGAAGTGTAAAGTGGGAAGGAAACCCAAGACATCTTCCCCAACTTCCTTCCCGAGGCAGCCAGCAGCAGATACGTCCACACCCCTCAGGTGGTTGCTGCCATCTCATCACACAGCCTGGGTAGGCAGCTGAAGGGAAAGCTGACTCTTATAAAAAGCAATGAATTCTTCAAGATACACCATAGAAGGCAAGGAAAAGAAAAATGTGTCCAAGGGGGAAAAAGATTAAAAAACAATGGAAAACCAGGCATCTGTGTTGAATCAAAACTTGAAGAAAATACACATAAGGAGTTCATTCTCAGTTGCTGCAAGAAGCTGTTGATGAAAAACTAGGGTTTAGGACAACCATCACATTTGTCCTTAGGGGAAGATACTAGGAGAAGCAGAGTGCAAAATATTTTCTAGGTGCTTTTGCAGCAATGTGGGTTGCTTTTATTTGGTTTCTTTYTTTTTTTTCTGTTTTAATTTTTAGGGTGGGTTTTCTTAGTTGTGCGGTTTTTTAATCGTAATTTTTAAAGCAGAAGAACTGCTTTACTGAGCTCCAGCAGGTCAGGGACCTTCTGCTCACACTGTTTTCATTTCTTGCCAAATATCTCAAACTTAAGGCCTTGCTTAATACTGTCAAGTGGAGTTATATCAATTTTCTTGAAGCTGTGCTGGTTTACACCAAGGGGGGCTATGGTAAGCTTTACATCTGGATATTGCAAGCCAACACTAAAGCTAAAGACCAGTTTGTGAATAGCAGCTTGTGGCTTTTGTATTTTCCAATTGTGCTATTGTTTTGGTAGATGGAAACTTGCAAAATAATCCCCTTGTGCAATATTCCAAATTAGTATAAGGAATTTATTATTTTGCTGGAATCCTTTATTTCTGCCATTTCTCTGAGTAGAAAACAAGCAGTTTCTTGAGAAGAATTGATAAAGCATGGTTTCCTGCAGCTTTATGATGAATTCTCTGCTGTTTTTCAGATGATCACCTAGAGAAACATACTCTGTTGTGGGAAAATACTAAAAGCCATTTTCCCTTCAGGATTCTCTACTGTTTAGTAAGAGTTTAACAATTATTTCTGTCATTTCTTCAGTGAATACATCAGAGGGATCTTCCTTTACCTGTCTACCTTTTATCATCATACCTGTGGAAGCATATTCTTGAAGTTCCTACCCCTTAGGCAAATTTGCTCAAATTTTGAGTCTGGTAGGTTCAATGTGGGGAAAAGACAGGCAAATTCATACACACATACGAATGACACAATTAAATAAGCCTCCACTCTCATAGAAACCAGATTAAAATAATTCTGTTATTTACGACATCTCTTGCTTGAAAAGATTTTTCTACAGTATTTCTCGAACTTCAGTGTCACACACTGCATTAGAGATGAAAAAAGCTCTCCTTATCAGAAAACTCCTTTAAATTTTTCTTTTARTGGAAAGAAGTTTTCCTGCTTCTGATCAGTCCTGAATAGCCTATAAAAGGTAGTGACACACAGTCTGCAGCCTGGCAAATAGGGCAGCACTAAATGGTGTCTGACTTGTACCAAATGCGACCCAGCAAAAGGTGAGGAGAGGTCCAGGAGGAGTGTGTGTGTGTGTATGTGTTTGTGCTCCACAGCAACAAAGGCAACTGCAGAGCAATTTATAAAGTAGCTTTTGAACGGGGTACAGCCATGAAGAGGGCAGTCTCTCCRGCTGTGAAAGGGAGCGTGCAGCAAGTGGTGCTAACGTGGGGTACACACGAAGAAAAGGGGTGTGCCTTCATGTAGCCCAGTAAATCTCAAACTTGAATGGATACACAAATAATACTTTCTGGAGACCATTTAGCACAAGGGCCTACTGTGCACAGGCAGCAGAGCACAGACTGCATGAAGCTTTGGGGTTTTAAAYGGGCACTGTTCTGCTGCAACAAGACTCCGAGAAGAAAGATCTTCAACAGCCACTGGCACTGCTCAGGGCTGTTTTTCTCTGGCCTGCCAATGGCCTGTGGTTTCTAAGATTGCCCCAAGTACTTCTCCTGGTGCTGTTTCTCCTTTCCTTAAAGCCCAAGGCCAAGCAAATACACAAAATCCCACAGATATTTAGAGGAGAAATTTGTTTTAATGTGCCCTGAAATCATATGAAGTATGTAACACTACTCAGCGGAACTAGAAACTTGTGGCAGGGTTTCTGATCACTTCTTTTCTTGATGTGAAGATACATTACTGCCAGGCATTTGTGGATTTTAAATCAAACCATTCATGTTACTTTAATGTAGTTTGATGTACGTTAATAATGTATACATGCTTAATTCAAYGGGAACAGTACCATGTCGAAACTTGGAGAACATTAAATATGTGCATGTTATTAATTTCTGGTGTAAGGGAACAAAGAACTAGCTATTTTTTAAAATTTTTTAACCTATCTCTAGTATTCCATTTCTCTTGATTCATTTTATAACGAGTTTTATGGGATTTCAGTCCTTCTTTATTTCATTGCATTTTGATGTTATTAATTCCCTCTGTTAACAAGGTGCTCTGACATTTTTGGGTTTTTGTTCTGAATAAAACCAAGACACTTCTGTAAAGCCACAGCTTTTCTGTTGGCAGAATGCCATGGTTATTTATCCTGTAACTACAACCCAAATGAAAACCAAGTCTTCCAACAGCTTACAATGTACCTTTTATTTCTTACTAGGTTTGTTTTCTGCTTCTTAATTCCTTAAACAACTCACATTTATGTTAACTGCTGCCGTGTTTGAACACCGTATTTTGGGCAGCAAAGGTTGATTGAAGCCAAAATGCTGATTTAGAAGCTTTGACCGGCTCTAAACCAGCTGAAATGGATTTGGATTACAGCTGCTGAAGATCTGGTTTATTGGATCCAGAAATGGAAGGGATAAAAGAAATGGTTGAAGGAAAACTTTTCTTTAGAGTCTGCTCAGCAAAGCATCAACTCCTCTCCTGCACACACCAGTTTTCTTTCTTTGCAAGGAGCRTGGATCATCTGCTTAGCAAAACTTCACTTTCAGACAGCTCAGTGAGATAAAACATGCTCTACATTAGATGGGCCTGGTCCACCAGGACATTTGCTATCATTTCTCAGCCRAGAAGTCATGGAGGGCTGATTTTTTTTTACTGGTTGCATGTGGGACTCAGTGGGAAATGAAATAAGTCTGGAAATTGTTGCAGGAAATATTTAGCATTTTGTTACATCAGGTTCGAATGGGTGTAGATTTGTTCTGTTAAACCTGGATTTTGGAAGTGGGAAAGGACCACTGAAGGAAGTTCATTAGCTGGGATCTATGGATCCAAACTCACCACTGGGTGTGTTTGTGAACCTACTCAAGAGAAAYAGCTCAACCATGCTTGAACCTTATTGTGGATCGAGTTTACAGCAGGCTGCAGACTGTAAGGGGATTCATGGGCATCTGCATGGGACTCTTATGCCTCCTCTCTGTTACGTTGCATGGTTGTACGTGCAGCAGATCAGATGCAACAGTGCAGGTTACTGTGTTTGTTACTAAAGGTGTCTTTGACGTACAATCCTTCTTTGTCATGGGCGTTTCTAACAAATGTAAATTAAAAACCTGCCTCTTCAAGCAGAATGTGCTGTGCATAAAATGCATTTGCCAAATACTTTCAGCCCTGCAATAATCCATTTCATGATTTAAAAGCCTTGTAAACRTGTCAAAATGGTTGGTTGGTTCTACCATCTTTGTGCCATCTACTGCACTGAATAAATAAAGGAAAATGCAATTTATTCAGTGCTTTGGAAGCACAACATTTCTCTCACTGATGTGTGACAACTATTATCATATTTATTGTCAGCATTACACTCCTAAGCATGCAGGTGATGCATTGTGAGTATTTCATACTGATAAAGACATCAATATCTTCCTACTGGACCTTATTTGCTCAGTGGAATCTGCAGAGTGGGCTGGGATGATGGGAGGTAACTGGTGAGACATTCAAACAAAACAAAATAAGGAGATAGCAGCAAATGGCATGTTGCCTGAGAGAATCTGAACTGAAAAACAAACAAAAAAACYSCAAAAAGTTTTYGGAGGCTTTTGAGGGGCTGGCTGAAGCTAAGGTTTGCAAATCCTCCATCTTCCCTACCATGTGGGAATTCAGCAGCTTCCAGAAGGACGACAATATCAGGCCACAGAYGACACTATGTAATTCCAAATAGGCTGAAAAAATATCTTGCTGCATCTAATATAAACCATTTACCACCTAATCATTCTGACTTATTTACATTTTCAAAGGCAGCACTGAAAAGAAAATGAAATTAAAAAAGGCCTCTCTTGCAGGGTATAGTCTAGTGGAGGAAGCAGCTCTGCCAAGTCCCAGGGGTTTCCTGAGTCACTGTTCTCCGAGACACAGAGGAAGAAGCTCTGCTTTTGCAGCCTGTCAGCTTTATATTGAATGTTTGTACAGGATCTTTGATCTCTTATTTATACATATTTCTCCAGGACAGGGAAGCAAGCAGAAAGAGAAATTCTATTTATATAAATCTTTCCATATCCCAGAGGTCAAGAAAACAGCATTTCAAACAAAGTGGGGGAGTTTATCTTTGCCTCTTAGTTTGCAGGAGAGATGCATATTTTAGATCATGCCTCCAGACGAGCTCAGGTATATCAATATGTGACGGAATGTGTTTAGTAGGTGACACTGCCATCATTTCTCTGGATGGGCTCATGTGTCTGTGACACTGGGGACATGTTTTTGGGTTGTGTCCAGAGCCTCCTGGTTGTCTCAGCTCTCTTTAAGCAGTTTCCACCTGCTTTTCTGACGTGGCAAGATGAGGTAACGCACCCAATTTTATGATAGGTAAATATAAAAATGTGCACAGTTTTATTTTTAAGATACCTGTAGATCTCAGAGCAGTTCTTGGGAAGCTTTGTTTGCTTTTTTAATTGGTACTGGAAATGTCTATATTGGTGTCCATTAATTTTTTCTTTTCAGAGTATTAGATCTTCCCTCAAATTTCGACTTGAAAAGTTATTAAAACATTATTAAAAACTTAACAAATGCTGGATTTTTTTTCCTTACAAAGACTCTTCATGTTTTCTTGCAAACTGGATGTTTTAGTAAGATTTTTTCTTATTTGAAAAATCTTTTTAATAAAATAAGAAAGAAGAATGTTCAGATGCAATGTCTTTAAGGCTGCCTAGATTGTAGTGGAAATAGCTCACAAAGATGAGACAATATTCAATCCCAACAGTTATGATCACATGATAATAATTGAAGTGTCATGTATACAAATATATAATAATTAGCAATTAATACAGTGAAAAATTGGCAGTTAAAACAAAATGGACTAGAATCACTAAAGACCATAAAAAGACTCTATCATATGATCACACAATGCCTTTGTTTTTAGACAATAAAATAAACCATGAAGAGCATATTTCTATCATTTATGTGAAATCAAGTAGGTTAATCATTTATGATTTTTATGCTTCAAAGCTTATGTGTGCTACATGCTGTAGAGAGATCTAAACCATTACTCTAAAGCCCAATGTACCATGCACGCTCCCTGCTGCTGCAGTCAGCCTCATCAAATTGGGCTTTGTCTAAAAGACATTTTAAATATATTATAGGATGAAAGGTGCTGCTTGATTATGCAAAACCAGCACAAGAATGCTAGTTAGCAAAGGTACATAGCTCTTGGCATTTATTTCCTCCGAGAGCTCAGATAATCAAACCTGGGAATACATACCCGGAGACGTGATGCAAACCATGTATTCCAAACGAAGTGTCACCAAGGTTCTGGGAAGATGAAACATGAAGCTGCACTAAACATTTCCACTGAAATTGCTCATCTGAAGCAATCACTGCCTATTACATGCACCCCTGTCTCTGGCTGAGTAGCAAGACCAGGAAAAATTTCACAAAGGTGGAGGAGGAAAACGTAAATTGTGTTAATGCATCAAACACAAACAAAACAGGTGGAATAAGTGGAAATAGTGGAAAAACATACAACACTGTCCTATATTTAGCTGGAGAATTTAGAAGAGTTTCCTTCACTGAGCTCACCTGTAGGTGAGCATTTTTCTGTGACTCAAACTGAGCCAAACCATGTGCCTGTGTGAAGCGGCTCACGATCCATTGAATGGGACTCTCACAACTGTGTAACTGCCACCTAAATTATTCCTGACCAATATCTTCCTATCATTTTATGGAAGTTTCATGGTGGAAATGTCTTAGCGTTTGGGAAAAGTATTCCATCATCAGTCTTTCCCTCTGACAGGAAAGCTTCCCATCGACTTGACTAAGATTTGATCAAAACATTAGGTAGAGTTTAATTCTCCATCAGCTCCACGCTCATTGTAGCAACCAGCAAAAGAAGAAGTACTTTTGCTTGAGTGGAGGGGGGTGAGAGAGAGAGAGAAGGAGGCTGGAATCAAACATAAACCAACTTAAAAGTCAAGGAAAACCAGGTAGCTACTGTTCTTTCCAGGAGCGACCTTGCCTCTGGAGCAACCTCTGAACAGAATGCAACTGCATACAGTGAYACACAGATGTCATAAATAATAATGGATCTTAAAAACGTAATTTTCTATCAGGAGTTTGCATGCTTGCAAAAGCTCATAAATAACTGGTGTTTATTCTCCACACGGCACTTTTGCAGTAGCTGATAATAGCTGAGTAAATGGTGGATGGGATGAATTCCTCCACTGATTTCAAATAAACCTTATGAGTTGAAGCAATAAAGAATGTTAAACAGTGTGCACAAAATAACATGCTGTTAGATCCCATATATGCTGCTTCAGTAAACACTAAAGCATTTTAATCTTGGTTCCAACATAGTAAACAGCAAGATAATAAGCTAAGGAAGAATACTCTTTAAAATTCTTCCAAATGCTTGTGCACACTGTTGCCCTGTGCTTGAGACTGCTGGCAGATGCTTCAGTCACTTCATTTCCGTGTCACTGCAATGAAATTGGCCTGAAGTTCAGACGAACATGTTAATTTGTAGTGAAATGTGTTAGTGTAACTTAAATCCTGGGTGGGTGAGCACAGTTGCAAGTGTAGCTCACAGCACACTCAGATTCGGTCATGAACAAATGATAAAGAGGCCCATGTCAGCAGCAAGMAGAAATTTTTGTTGCCTCACTTAGGCAACTTGTTTTTAAGAGAAACTCCCTCTGTCCCAAGTAGGCCGACACAAACCCCCTCCAAATGGAAAAACAATGGCCACCTAAAAGGCCAGTCCCTCTTAGTCAACCCACGGAATAACTAACTCATAGAATCGCTGAATGGTTTGGGTTGGAAGGGACCTCAAAGACCATGTTGTTCCCACCCCTCTGCCAGGGTCAGGGACACCTTTCAGCAAACCAGGTTGCTCAAAGCTCCATTCAGCCTTGCCTCAAACACTTCCAGGGAAAGGGCATCCACAACTTCTCTGGGCAACCAGTGACAGTGCCTCACCACCATCACAGTAATTGAATGAGAAATTGTGCTGGCAATTGAGGCAGGCCTAGGTCCACCYAGCTGTAGAAATTTCAGTGTTAACATGAAAACATGTGCTCTTGTTCCTGGTGCATCCTTTCGCAAAATCCACCATCAGGAAAACTGAGGGCCTCATCTTCACTAGTGGGAAATTTCCGCACTTGAGTGAGGCCAGGCCAGGTGCTGGCTGTCAGGCTGCCGTCATTCTGAAAAGAAAGAGCAGGGAGGAGTTTCTTTCCTTAGCTTGTTCTAAAGYTTCCTCATGCAGAAAGAGTCTCCTCAGAGATTTCTCCCTTTTCCACTCTGTACCTAGAAAGTTGAATGGAAACCATTTGGACCGTTGTCCACAAGACCCATGGATGGTGTTTGCAACACAAAGCAAAGCTCCTGTGTGCTATAGTTTTTAACAGAGGCAGAGAAGAGGGAGGGGAGGTGTTTAAGTCATTAAGTACTACTGAGAACCAGTAGTAGGTTGTAATTCTTGCACATTTAAATAGTGACACCATTAGCCTGGTAATATGATGTGAGTGAGGTTCAACGAATTGAGAGTGTTTTCTGGGTCTTTGCCACTCTCATTAGCAGAAGTTCTTGAAGGCACTTGTGTTAATAAAGGAGAAAGAGTGGTAGATGCATAAGGCTAATGACCGTTGAAGTGAATGAACCAAAACTCTTGTCAAGTCAAAAGTACATGGTAAATACATTAATATCCAAGCAAAGGGAAACGCTTCAAAGCATTAAGGTAACTTAAGGTGCAGTGTGAAAGAGCATCTTGAAAATGTGGGGGATGAGTCCTCCCCTACAAAATCTATGAGGTCTCTTACTTCACCGAGTTTATTGCAGGTTCTCAGATCAGCTGGGCTTTGCAGCAGCATGGTTTGGCAGCAGATGTAAAAATAACTTGAAAAGCAACTATGTGAGCTTTGTGCAGCACACTACCGAGCAAATGCACTGACCTGCTGTGACACGCATTGAAAGCTGTTCCTCTCTTTGATTTCATTATGCTGAGGGGATGCAGTGTGTTCCTGGGCCTGAAATGAGACATGTGGTATAGCCCCTCGCTCACTGAAGTGGTGAAGGGTTGCCCTCTGTAGGGAAGGAAAAATATAAATCAGATACCTTCTGTTTACATCAGGTTTCTTTTGCTGGTGTCTGGGTGGAGCCTAGCAGGGACTGAGCTTGGGAGTCCCTGGAGTAGCTTGCTGTAGGAGTGTGCCTCCTGAGGATCCACCTGGCAGGGAAAACGGGGCAACAGCCATTGAAAAATTATTTCAGCGTCCTAGATTTTTTTATGGTCGTCCATAATAAATGAGTAACTTTTTATTTATTTAAGGTGCATTATAAAGTCGTAGATTAAAGATGTTTGCAGAAGCAGTGTAATATCTTCAGTCAGAATAGCRTGACTCCACAAAAATCTGGACCTTGGATTTAAGTGTCAAGTATTATAGTGAAGATTAGGTTTCAACTTCTGCAATGCTACATCCTACTTTAAAGGAGATGGTATCAAAGGAAATGGTCTTTACAGTTCAACTATCCCTCTTCCTTTTTGTGTGATATTTGGCTAGCRAAGGGTTTCAGTGATTCACTTCCATGATAGCTCTTTGAGCAAACCAGCCTGCAGGAGCAATGTCTTTTAATCCCCAACAGTAAGATGACCCTAAGTGTTTTAACCACATTCATGTGTTGCCAGCAATTTTTATGCTATTGATACAGATGGTATGGATAAGACTCTCTTTATCCTTCCTTTAGAGCTAAAACCTGTGCTGGTATCCACAATGTTTGAATAGTCTGGTTTTAATAGAAACATGAAAACACCATATGGAGCCAGACAACCATTTCCTTTCCTTAGTGTGTTTGGTGAGTTTGAGTTTACTTTAACATGACATCTTATAAATCATGTATCATGTAGTGACCATATAAGGTTACCTTTTATTGAAAGGATATTGGTGTTGAGAGCTTGCTGTGCTTGGCTATTTATTAAGGAAATGAAAGATCTCTAGAACATATGATACATCTTGTGTTACTAAACATTATTAGTTTACCAATAGAAAAGTGTTTCTTTCTCTCGCCTCTCTGAGTCTTCAAGATAAAACACTGAAATAAAATTCGCCCTTGGATTAAAGTCTGATACTGTGTACATCCTGTTGGAGTCACAGACTATTTGACAGTGTGTTTTGAAATCACTCCCAGGTTCATGTTTTATGCAGGAAGGAAACATACCTGTGGAGATAGCCTCAGGCAGTGGTAATTAAAATATGACCGTGTGCCACATGACCTTAAGGCATATTACTGCTTCAACCCTTCACCTCACAGTTGTTAAAATACTGGGCTTGGCTTATTAACAAAGCACCATCTCAGTGCAAGGAACATGCTGGGGAAAACTGGTCTGTCATCTTCCCCCGTGTAGGAAGGAAGCAGCAAGCAATAGCTCAGTTAGTTCGGTGACAGTGTAATACAAGTGCATTTTCTGCCATGGCAGCTGCAAAATGCTTAAAGCAGGTGGTGCAGCGTAATGAATCCATCAGTTTTGGAGAGCAAGCACAAATATAAAGGTAGTAGCAGAATTGAAACATCAAAGTATAGGTCCTCATGCACCCAGTCTTTTAGGCCCTGCAATTTTCTCTGAGCTCTCACAATAATCAAACCTAAAAAATATGTTCCTCGCTTTTCCTGTGTGTGATGGGCTGTTAAGCAGAGAGATCCACTAACAGTTTCGGGAAGAAAATCCTGATTATCTCCTGGGAGAACATGCTGCCGTGCAGGGAAAGGGGCTACTTTCATGTGTGACCCTCTTACCACCATGAAACCATTTAGACACAGATCTCTCAACCTGTATCTCATCAGGGTGTGTAATGTAAAGTGACAAGGCTTTTGCAATGTGTTGGGATTGACTGTACCATTACAGCAACACTTGATTTCCTCCATCTGCTTTTTAAGAAAACAGGATTTCCAAGCACTTCTCACAGACACTAAATTCACCACAAAAGGAGGAAAAAAAATGCCAACACAAATAAAAGAAGTAATTTTCTTTTGGTATCACTTAAAAAATGTTATTTTCTAGATCACTGTTGTGTATGAGTAATCCTTGCTGTAGCTTCTAATGATCAGGTGTTATTAAATAACATCTTTCTTTAAAGAYGGAGAAGTAAAAGCTAGGAGAATTCCCCCAACCATACCAGAGCCACAATGTCAGGCACCAAGCCCAGACTTTTCCAAAGACCCGAAGACTTACAGAACTCGATAGCTTCCAGTGGGGAGCATTTTAGGTAGATCTTTCCTGATTCCCCAGGCAGCTTGGTGGATGCTTGTGAGGAATTGTCTCGATGAACAYCTGGGTGAAGCAGGAGTTGGTGCTGGTGGTGATGAGTAACTGGGATTTGTGTGCCAGTGCTGGGTGTGGGGGCTCCTTGTGTGAGCTGTGCAGACAGAGCACGTTTGCTTATGAATGGGCATGCTCTGGAACAGCCCTGGTCTGGTTCCACAGGTACACACACACCACAGCACACCACATCCATACAGAGTGTAAATAGACTTGACACTGCAGAAGGATAAGCAGAGACAAAAGTGACAGCAGAATAAATAAATCATCTACTACCACAGCCTCTCTGTAGACAAATCCTTAATGTTTGCAGACTCTGAGGCCAGCAAATAAAGGGCATTCAGAAGTACAAAGCATGGTTAATGAACAATTTACAAATGCTGACTGTGCTT
Organism: Amblyornis subalaris; assembly: GCA_018881555.1. Classification (NCBI taxonomy): domain Eukaryota; kingdom Metazoa; phylum Chordata; class Aves; order Passeriformes; family Ptilonorhynchidae; genus Amblyornis; species Amblyornis subalaris. The sequence continues at coordinate 5,890,569 of JACAXG010000042.1, forward strand.
TCCTTACATTCCTGTTTGTTTGCTTTGTCTTCTTTGTTTTCTTGGTATTTCATGGAAGCTCATCTCATTTCATTTACATTTGATTTCCTACAAATAGCTGTGTTTTGTTTTATGTATTCATGTTTAAAGTCATGTTTACTCCAAAGGCAGAAGGACTCCAGATATTCTTAGTTTACTTCAGGGTRCTTCAGACATCTGGTTTGCTCTTGTCCCAGGTACAGAGCAGTTAGGAGCACCCAGGCATTAACTCAGAACCCTGGATGTCCTGCTTAAAGCTCACACCTCTTTCTGATATTGCTTTCCCCATCAATCCTTACCTCATGCTCTTTCTTTCCTGCATCTGACAAGGACTGCACCCTCTGTAGAGGTTCTGTTKTTAGACACAGAGGAGTTACATGTCCAGTCACTTCTGTGGCATCCTTTAAACATCACTTCTCCACCTTTACCTTACTCAAGCATGGATGAAGCATGGACTTTCCCTGTGATTTTTGAGCTTTTAAAATACTCCAATTGAGGTAGCTTCAGCAGACTGTGTAAACTTAGGCAAGGAACACCATCTTTTAGCAGCTGATGTAATACTGTACTTGTACACCTGGGAAGCTGCTAAGTGATTGTAAGTGCAGGGCCCAATTTAGCCTTGGTGCAATTGTCATATTTTTTGCTTTAAAATCACTTTTGGAAATGAAATTAAGCTTCATTTGGGCTGAAAACAAATGAAGACRTTTCCTGAAGCAGCTGAATTACATGACATGAGGCTTCTTCAATCAGTGTAATTTTTAAACACCCATTAGAACCAATGACCACGGGAGGGCAATGGCCAGAGCTTATGGTCTAGAGACATGATTAAGTCTGGCCTGACACATAGGTATGTAAACCATAACTAGGATTTCACAGTTAAATAAATGTGTACCAGCTGAGGATCAAGCCTCCTTCTTCATAGGATCATAGAATCACAGAATGGTTTGGGTTGGAAGGAACCCTAAAGATCATCTGATTCCAATCCTGGTGCCATGGGCAGGGACACCTTCCACCAAACCAAGTTGCTCAAGGCCCCATCCAACCTGGCCATGAATTCTTTAGGGGATGGAGCATCCACAGCTTCTCTGGGCAATCTGTGCCAGTGTCTCATCACTCTCACAGTAAAGAATTTCTTCCTAACATCTAATCTAAACATGCCCTCTTTTAGTTTAAAAACGTTAGCCTTGTCCTTGTTCTTCTATAATATTTGCCATAASTGTCACAGGTGAAACAGAGTAGATAACTCTAAAAACCTTTGAAAAGCAAAAATATCAATCCATGTGCCTCTGTGTGTCTTTCAGATTTACTAAACCTGTCATTCCAGTAGTGTGATTTCCTGTTTGCTCATGTGAGGTAGCAAGATCCCATAGGGATCCAAGGGAAACAAAGTGTTAAATGTGCAAAATTTTTCCCTCTTACTCCTCATACTCTAGTAGAGCAAAAGGGCAGTGAAGAGAAGATTGAAAAATAAGAGCCAGTCCTTAAAACAGAGTTGTGATCAGCAGAGCATAAGCAGTGGTTCAGAGTAAATTTTATAGAATTACAGGCAAAAATTCCATCCAGATATGCATCACAGATTAAACAGAAAACAAAAAAGCACACAATGAGTGCAGAGTTATATTTTCCCAGGGAAAATATATTACCACAGCTTAAAATGACAAAATATCAGAAAGATTTCCACTTCATGGTATATTATTTTATATTAGAAAACTTTTAAAGTGCTTTGGGCTGAGTTCAGAAGGGAAATACTTGGATTCATTATTTGATACCACTTTATACCCTGTGGTAGTGAAACAGTGCTTGCATTGTCCCCTTGGGGCTGCTCTGAACAAATGTGGCTTGTGTGAACCCCATGAACCGCTGGGGTACAGGCTTTGACAAAGGCAACTCAGTCAGACCTTATTTTCTCTGAAGCTCAAACTCATGGAGCGAATTGCTTAGTTTCGCTCCAGACAGAAAGGAGTTGGTGGCTTTTGTTTCCCTCCACCAGGTTTTGCTCATCAAAATGAGCAAGAGGACTCATTCCCCTAAAACACCGCAGTGAACCCAAGTGAAAAAGAATGAAACCGAAGCATTTATATGAAAATGTATTATGGAATCTGCTCGGTGATGCAAAAAGAAAATTAAAACCCTAGTTGATAACTTGGAKTGCTTTACTGGTATGACATTTTACAGCAATAATTATTCCTTTCCTTGAAACCACACTTTCTTAGGAAGATTTTAATTAGAAAGTTTCTCTTTCTGTCTGTTGTACTCGTGGTATAGAAAGGAAACCCCTCAGGGTCCCTTCCATCGACTTATAGATAAAGTGCTTTCTGCTTTAYATAAAATATGGATGTCTGACACTGAAAATGGGCACAGTTTGTGTTGTTCTCTGATTAGCTAATGAGGTCACACCACATCTTGTCTGCATCATCTTTGTCTTCATTCTTGTAGTAGGGTATTTAAATGTTATTGTGAGAAGGATGAGCATAGAAATAGCATGAAAATAATTCAAAGTGGCCTTCAATACTAGTCTGGAGTTGTGTTTTTCCTTTTGAAGACCTTTGGGGATTTAGAGACATTTTGGAGATATRTAGAGTTCAGAAGATTGACCTAACCTGTATTCCTGGTGTGATTTTTATGCAACCAATTTTTTTTTTCTATAAACATAAACTWCTTCTTCCAGAATATGAATCGAAGAACCTGCCAGCGTGTTGTAGTTACTTAACTAGTAGAAGAGGCTTCTGGTATGCTGCTCTTTGTGGCAATAAAATCTCCTTAGGGAGTGAAAGCAAATTTATGGCCTATTACTACATTTAGTGTTTTCAGGCCTAGCTCTGTTTTTAGGGAATTTTTCTTTTCTCCGTTACAGTTTAATTTATYAAACATGACTAGATTGTGGTATTCATAGAATTTATGGGATTATACAAAAGTGGATTGGAAGGAAGTCTCTAGACGTTATCTAGTCCATTCCCTACTCCAGGACAATATCAAGTTGCACATGGATCTTCTCTCAGTGATGGAAACTCCACAACATCCTCAAAGAGTCAATTCCATTGTTTAACTCTCTGTAACACTTGTACTTTTTTCCTAATGTCTAACCTTAAACTCTCTTCCTAAATTATAAACTGCTTGTTTCTTGTCCTTTTCACCCTGGTCACAGGGAAGACACCCTCTGCTTGCTTTTTACAACAATCACTTGCAAAGACCACTGCTGGGTTCTGCATCAATCTTTTTCTCTCTAGACTACCTAGGTCCAGATCTTTCTGCCAGATGCCCAGATTTTTGGTCATTTCTGTTGCTCTCCTTTGGAACTCATTGGCCTATGTGTTCCATAAAGTTAAGTGGCCAAAACCTGGTCGGGATGAAACACTCTGAGGGCTTACATGTGTCAAGTAAAGGCAAAAAAATTATTCTTCAGCTTTTGTATTTATCTTCTGACTAAATGTAAGACACAGATCCTTAACTACAAAGCTGTAGTACCAAGTCAAATATTCCTAGCTTCTCCTGCTGGGTCATTGTAGAATATAACAGTTGCTTTGCTTGATTTGCATCCTATTTTTCCTATTCTGGAACACTAGCCCTTTCCTGGAGCAGACAATGTGCAATTTGATAGTGCCACAATCTCTTCTATCGTCCAGTTGGTCAGCAATGAATAGTATCAGGCCAAGAGAGACCTCTGTGGAGCACACTTGATGTGGCCATTGACAGTGAACCATGAACAATTATTCTCTTCAGTATGGTTTTCTAACCAGTTTTGCACTTACTCTCTAGTACGTTTCCCCTAGTCCACATTTTCTTCTCTTATTTTTCAGAATGTTATATGAGACAGTGTCAGAAACCTTACTGGGCTCAAGATATATCACATCTACTGCTTCTTCCATGTGTGCAAGGTCTATCRTTCTGTGGGGGAAGGAAATTACATTAGTGTGACACAATTTGTTCTTGACAAATTGGTGCTGGCCATAACTCATCTCCTCCTTATCTTCTAGATCCCTTATAAATAGTTTCTTTGATTATTTGTTCCAGCATTTAAAGTAATATGATTAGAAGATTTATCAATTAAGCCCCATTTTTCTGCACRTACATTATCAAAGCTGCACTAAGATGTGAATTTTGTTAATTTGCCATTATCCTAATAATGGTAGAAATAAAGCTGCAGATGTATTTGGGAAGGCTGTACTCTGGTGTGAAGTCCATGGTCTGATTCCAACCTCTGTTACTGAACACATTTCTCTTTTTTCTTTCTCTTTTTGTTTCAATAGGGAAATGAAATCGGGGAAATTGAAACTCCAGAAGTTTAATTTTCCCTTTCAGGTTCAGCTGCAGGGGACAGGTTTTGCCCYGTGGAAAAGAGTATTCAAGACTCCTTTCACCTGGAAGGTGGGACTGAAGGGAGTGTCTCTGTTGTCCCCTCCTGGCAGAGGTGGCACTACCCTGCCCTCTCAGTGGGAAAGCACTGATGCCAGCAGGGAGARGAAACAGTTGTTGCTGGTGGGGGACCTGGCAGTGTGGTTCCAGGAACAGGGCTACTGGGAACCAGAAGGGAGGCCCTAAATCAGATAAAGCCCTTAAATAATTTCACATTCTTTGCAACGCAGCTAGGAATGAAACATATGAGATGTCGTTTGGCAGAGCCATTATTTCCAAACCCTGCTTTTCTTCAGCTATCTAACAAGATACATGCAAGCTGTAAGGCTTGTAAGAACTCTTTGTATTCAATAATCATCTCCACTTAATATTTATTGCATGGTGGGGCAGGCAGGACAGAGTGACCTTCCCACTACCCCCTCTGCCCTCGGCCTCGCCTTGGAAGGAGGCAGGCATGGTGTGTCCCCTGACGAAGAACTTTTTCCCAGCCCCCAGCCAACTTCAAAAGCCACTTGCTGTGATCTAAGAGGTTAATACCAAATACACAGTGCAACCCCTGGCAATAAATCTCCACTAACTCATCTTAATCAAGTACAGGAGTGTTCTACCTTTGCACTAAAAAAAACCCAAAAACCCCAACCAAAAAAAACCCAACAAAGAAACAAAACCCAAAAAAATTACAGGCAACAAAGAAATTGTATAATGTACAACTTTATTGGTTTTTAGGGACTTTTATTGGGTGCTACCCTATATACAAACTTCTAAATTTAATACACTGGTGTGCCTCCCAGCATGAGTTTCAAGTTGATGAGCATCAAGCCAATTACACATATCCCTTTGGGATAGGGCATATTAGGCTTTTTACACACAAATAGTCAGAGAAAAGTAAATATAAATAAAAAGATAATCCACATAGTCTACTCCAGAGCCAGGCAAAGTAAATGAAGATTTCTCTTCACCACCACTCCTACAGAGTCCCGAAACCACCCTCCCAAATTAGAATCTAGGTTGTGCAAGGTGTAAAATGTGTGCCTGGACAAAGGGAGAGTAAGGAGCATCCTACACTGCCACGTGTCTGAAGCTTTCTATTATTTAGCAGAAATCATTAACCATTCCTTTGTTAGACCATGCTGCCTGTGAAAGCAAGTTCAAGCAAATTCACTGCTGTATCCAGTGTGTTTTACACAAGGGAGCTACAGCTGTTTGTGCAGATGCCATTGTGCAAGCTCTGAATTGCTACTGTTAAAGCTATAGCCAATTGTAAAAATAAGAAGAAACTGTATCCAGTGTTTCTTTTATTATATGTTTTAGTTTGTCTGATTAATTAAAATAATTCCTATTCTCTTTTTGCTACTCCTTGTAAATTTTATCTTCCTGTTCCTCCACTTTTCCTGATTTTTCCTCCAAGGCTTTGCAGATAATATGAAGTAGAGCTCTGTCCCTTTTCAGACACCTGAGGTGTTCCATGAACAGACTGTGAGCAAAGAAGAATGTTGGAGATGTATCAACTATTGCAAATTTTTGCAAAAAATTACCTTCCAGTACAGGAGATCATATGTGTTTTCTTGAAGTTTATGTTGAGCTGCAGATTTGTATCTTCAAAGGGAAGCTAATGAGCTCCCCCTTTACCTCTGGAAAAATATATCAGACTGTTTTTGGGGCATAGACGGATTGTGATGAGAGTTTTGAATGAATGCCAGAAAGGAAAATAGTAAACAGATACAATACATGGTTGATTTGGCAGGTTTGCTGTTGGTTTCTCCATCCACGTTTGAGCGGGACACAGCAGCACTTCTCTGACTCACATCTTGTTGCTGTGCTGGACAGTTGAAGGAATGGAGTAATGTTTGGATTAGTCTTTGATAAGCATTGATTGCAGTAGCTTGCTGTTTGGAAAGGACTTTACAGACTGCCCCTTGCAGCTGGTAAGAGGCTTCCCATGGCATAAATAGGCTTTTTTGGCTTCAGGCTTGGTACACGAGCTGCAAGGAATCATTCCTTGAAGAAAAATATTGTATTTTTCTTTGAAAGCAAGCTGCTGTGAGCAAATTGCTGTTTGAAAGCATTTGTTGTGTCATGTTTTAAATAGTTGTGGCCTGCACTTCACCTGTGAGGAGATAACGGGATCACTGTCACCAGTTAAACATGACCTAGCTGTACCTGACAGGGGATTTGCACCACACTTTGCCCCTGTACTTTGCTGTCTGAAATATACTTGCACTTGGCCCAGATGCTCTGGTACACCAGAGCTCGTGAGCAAACGGAAAGGTGAGACAGATCCTTTCACGGGATCATCAGCACTGTTGTGTCCAGGTGCCATCTGTGCCTCTCCAGGGAGCCAAAAACCTACTGACTGCCAAGAGCTGTGAGGGTGCAGTAGGAAAAGACCGTCCTTAACTTGCCTAGTCTTTTACTTGCTTTCTTAGTCGTTGGCCTCTCTGGCATAGGAAAAGAGTTCTGTCCTTGAACCCACCTCTCACTCAGGGTGATGGTGTTCTCATTGGAATATGAATCACCCAGTTTATGTGCTCACCCTTCCCTTCCTCCAAGTATTTCCGTGAGGAATTCATGACCTTGCCTGCGTGCTTGCAGGAAGACAGTGTTCCTTGGGCTAAAATTCATAGCAAAATTAAATAATTTTTAAATTGGAGTTAATGATAGTAGGGATTTTTTTTTGCCAAGCTCATCATGTTCTCTTTCGCATGCAAATCTTTCTCCTCATTTCATGAAAAGCACCAGTTTCTTTAACCTTCTATTTAAGTAGTTATTTTCTCTCATTTCCTGTATATATGCCACACCTGACCACGGTTCCTTGTTATTACTAATGAAACACTCATAATCGTAGTAATAATCATCTTCATTTACACAGCACCACTGGCCAAGCCTCCCAACCAGTCAGGGAAGGAATTAGGTCTTCTCATTAGGAATCTAACAAACTGAAGGCGTGACAGGACAAATCATAATAACTATAATATCACCAGCCTGGAAAGTGAATAGGTAAGCAGTGTATGGTGATTAGCTCTGGAGAGCTCATTGAGAGGCATTTTTCAGGACCTTCTGCCCAGGAAAAGAGAGAGGTCATTGAGAAGCTGTCTGGCACAGAGCAGTGTGTGCTTGTGTGTGGGCCTTCAACACAAGTGGTTAAATGGCCAGCACCCCTGAATTTCAGTGAAACTTAGATATCTAATTGCTCTTGGAACTGTTTTCAGGCTGCCTGTTTTGGGGATTGAGGGACATAGCCACTGCTCCGGCAGGTAAGCTTAAGAACATGTGAAACAGTTCTATTTATTCTTTCGGATTTTTATTAGAGCCCAGGTAAGCTGAATGTCCGGACATGACAGTGCAGAAACTTTGTTCAGTGAATGTGAATGGTTCCCTCTGCTTTCATTCCGTCCTCTGCTCAGGGTGACCTCTTTGTTTCTACATGACACCTTGTGTACTCTTTGGTTGTTCAGTGATTACATTACAGGCTTTACACAGACAGCCTAACCTTTGTTACCGTCATTAGACAAAAATTCCCATGCTGTTTTCTGCAATGCTTCAAGGCTATTTGCAAATTAAAGCCAGTGGAGAATGCAACAGGCTGCTTGCTCAGCAGCCTCAGTGGCAGGAAGCAAAGTGGAGACCTCCTCTGCCCCTTCCGTGCCTCCTTTTGTTCAAAGAGATTTGCCCGGGGTGTGATAGTGGGAGCTGGTGCACTTCCAGATTTCCATGGGGTCTGTGTCTCCTCCTTCTCTGCTTTGGCAGCTCTGGTGGTGCTGTTTCGTGCCTCTGGGCACATGTAGCCATGGGACAGGAGCTATGAAGACAATTAAGAATGACACAGTAAATGAATAACTGGAATACACTGCACCAAGGTTGTGGCCAGCTTCCCTTCTGTTCTTCAAAAGGGATATTTTCCACCCCCAGAGAAATAACTACAGCACTTCTGTCTTTCTTCCTCAAAGTCACCCCTTACCCCTCTGTTCTCCCCTTGTCTTCCCACACCYATTCCTTTCCTAGAATTGCTGGCTCCCAGTTTTGCTCCCTGTCAGCATACTGCCTGTCTGCACATTTGCTCTAGCTAGAGCCAAACTTATTATTCAATCAGAACTCAGCAGGAGTTTTGTAGAATTATTTTAAACTCACTGGGGCAAAAGCTGTGCCTTCCTATTCAACACTGAGATACCATGCATATTGATTGTGGCTGAGAGAGAATAAATGAATACATTCATATTGATTACATTTGTTCTTCCTCACTATTAGACTCACTACATGGCCTCGGTAGATTTATGGTTTCCTTTTATGACTATTAGCAATAAATCCTTCTCTTTTTTTTTTTCTCCTTCTGCTCTTCCTTTTTCTTTAAGTAAGCTCATGTTCTGTGGAATGAATTTGAATAAAAAGAGTGAATTGTGCAATAACTTGTGGCGAAGTTTGATGAGCGGCCTTTAATTTCCCACTCACTTTGAAAAATCACTCCTTGACACATGTGAAACCCAAACATTCTTCCCACATGCAGTTCAGATGCTCTGGGGCCACCAGACAAAAGTTTTGTGCACCAGTGTGCTTTTTCTAATGAGCATGCAATTTCTYCCCTAACATAATTATGACAGACATTACGACTGGGGACCAGACATGCAGAGTGATGCTACTCTTCCAACACGGGAAACTACAGAAAATTTACATAATTCCAGGTACATATTGGAAAATTCAGAATTTTAAGCAACATGGGCTTGCTTGTTATTTTCTTTTCCAGGGCTATATTCCATATCACATCTTTACTGCAGGGAATGGCATTGTGAAGCTTAGACATACTGTGCAGACTTCATTTTCAGCCCTTTGGAGAGTGAGATTTTGGTTCATGAGCTTGTTCATTGAACAATCCAAATGTGTTGTACCTATATTGCAGTATTAAATTGATGGCATGCGGCTCTGAGCCCTAAGCAAGGCTGACATTTCTGTCTCTCAGCCACATACAGCAGATTTGAACAGAACTGGCAAACTGGAGGGAGGCAGAAAAGGGTGAGAAGGGTGCCCTCCTAAAGCAGAAAGGAGGCAGATGGAGCAACCCCAAAAATAGAATGAAAGAGCTACAGTTTATGGGACTGACAAATGGCTCTGGAGAAAGAAACAGAAGTAATAAATGGTGTAAATATTGCCGGATGTACACAAGTGGAAGAAAATAATGAAGAGGAAATGACAAGGTGAAGAGAAAGTTCATATCCAGTATCATGCAAAAGATATCCTGCTGTTGACATCTGCTAGGCTCAGGAGGAGTCTCCCACAGAAGGATGGTAAAATCCCCTCACTCAACACATTTAAAAATAGACTAAACAAACCTCAGTGATCCAGACTTTCACCCCCTTACTCACATGGGTTGTAACTCACTCCAGCATTCATTCTTCCAAAGCCTGGGAACACTTACAGAATGAGAGGGTCTGAGCTGGATGCAAGGCAGAAATCCGGTCCTGGGCATCACAGCAGACATGGATTCGATGAATTATCAGCTCTTTTCATGACCAGAGCACTGCCTGGGCACATTGCCTGGGTGTATCCCTTCCTCTACAGCCGTGAACTCCAGACTAAGACTTAGAGCAAAGCTTGTATTAAAGGGCTTTGCAGGATTGGGACCTGGAGACTGCACACAGCAAAATACAGGAGTGCTCTATCTCACTCCATTCAACCTCAGCTGAGCTCTGACAAATGGATGAACTTACTTTCCTCCCTGCACAGCTCTGAGTGATGACAGTATCTTTATGATCTTCAAGAGGAAGTAACCATTCGCTGATAAACATCTCCTCTCCAAATGTACTTAGTAAAAAGACACATTCTTTTGTATACATTTAATTACAGGAGAACAGATTTTGTCCAAATAATTAGGTAATTTAAACTGTGCAGTCTTTCTCAAAGAACTATATTTAACCTTCATTTGAATTTAATTTACACATCACAGTGCCCCTAAAGCAGTTCTGTAAGCCAAAACACTGATCAAATATTTTTTAAATGTCAAATATTACTTAGTTGTGGATAGYGCTGAATTTGTTTTTAGAGATAACTTCTTTTGATCTGCTGCTATTTTTTGTCTTTCCCATTGTCATGTTTCTCTTCAGCAGAGGTTTAATCCATAAAACACTGGAGTTTGTAGACAACTGAAGAATTCAAAGGCTCGTGGGGGAACCCTTCAAAAGTTTCATAGTATTAAACAAGATACAGATAAGTGTCTCGTCACTACAGCAGTTAGAAGGAAAAAAAGAGGCATTTTTGAATTCAAGTATTATTAAAGGATTATAAAATATTTGCATGAAGTAAGAGGAGTGCTGTAATGATCTTACAGCACTGGTATAAAACTGCATAGTTTTATTAGCTTTAATGCACCATGTGCCTATCCTGATTTACACAACTCAGGATCTGGCTCTGTCTATCCAAATGTATCTTACACTGCAGGGACATAGATAATTTTTCTTCTGACTTGCTCTTTCCTATTGTCCTGGACCTGTAAATTATACGTATTAGGTTCACAAGCAGTGCAGTAAAAGTAAACAGCAAGAGATGGAGTCTCAGTTTGAATGAATTATAACACAAACTATGGTACATCTGACCTGCATTACGCTAGTTCACTAGAACAAGCTTTGCATGAAGTGGATTGTATTTCAAGGTTGTCTCTAAGGTTGATTCTTAGTTTAAAAAAAAGAATAGGAATGACTCTAAATGATCACCAGAGTGTTATCAGTCTCTTTGGAACAAGCAAAAGCTGAAAGAGCTCCACGGCTCAGCCATAAAAACAATAGAGCTAGAAGACTTTTCCTGTAGCAGCATCTCCCACTGGGTGACAGCAGTTGAAAGTACTTACGATGATTATGATTAATTTCATTAGCGCTCAATTCACTTTAATACTTTTCCCCCTCTATCTCTGAATGCAGATAATTTTTCCCTGCAAGTAAATCCAGGGTGACAGTTTAATAGGCTCAGACATGCTTAGATCCGAAATGAGACTGTAATATTAATATACTATTGACCAGTTATGGATTAAGCAAACTGGGGGCACACTTAAGTAAATGATTTCAGAGGGACAAGTTAATGTGCTAAGTGGTTCACAGGCAATGATTAAAAATATTTTTCATTTACTTGGAAATTAATAGGTTTCTTTAATTAATCTAATAAAGTCAGCCTATGGTATGTTACAAATTTGGTGTGTGCTCTAAAGGAAGATGCCAGCTTGCTGAATCTGGAAATCCCAGTGTTGCTCATAAAGGAAAGGAATCAGTCATAGATAAAGCCAGCCTTGCAGATGGCCAGAGTTTCCAATAGGCCATCTTCCACAAGTATTGTTGCATTTATTTATTGCATGAAGAGCGGTACGAATCTAGAAATTAAAAGGTCAATATAATCAAAATCCTATCTATGAATTTAGGATTCATCCAAGTATCTTTGGGGATTTTTAGTACCTAGCCACAACTGTATCTAGTCAAATGAGCATTTTTTCCTCCATCAGACCTGCATCCTTCAAATCCAATTGAACAAGCAATTAAGAAAATTGACTGCAACAAAATTTTTGCAAGAAAARCAGCCTATATGCCAAGAAGAGTTAAAGCCTCGCAGAAGGAAAAGAGGCAGCGGGATGATGAAATCAGCTAAAAACTTTGCATGAGTTTGATTTGCCCAGAAGATGCTCAGATAATATGGTTATCTGAGATGTATTAATAGCCCACCGCCGCCAACTTTATGCTGGAGAGATTAATTTAAAAGATAGTGCCTCATTAATAGTCTTATGGTGGTTTGTATTGCAAAAGCACTGAGACTCCATCTGTTGAATATTTTACATGTGTCAACAGAGGATCATCCTGGCCCCAGAGCTGTATAGAGTCAGAAAACGGCTCTGTGTGTGCCTGTACCTGGATGGTGATCAGGGAGTCACACAGAGCTCACTAAATGCTCAGAGACCACTGCTCTGAATTTGCACCAGATGATGGAGTGACCAAAGTTCATGGTCTCTCTCTGAACTCTCTTTTGCATGTTCGCCTCACCAAGCCCAACTGCAATTCTTCTGGTGGAAAGCTGGACTATTTCCAGAGCAAAGGTTGGGCTATTCAACCTGACTTCATCAAATCCCGCCCTGGTGATTACTTCTCTTTAGCAAATCAAAAGAGAAGACTTTGTTATCTTTTGACCCCTTTTCTCTCTGTCTATCATGTAATCATTCCCACTTTAATGATTTTGTCTCATCTGATGGGGCTGCCATTGTAGAATTCTGAAAATCAGAAGCTCTTTGGTTTAATCACTTCAAGGCCCAACRAAAGGACAAAACAGGGACCTGAGATTTCCCCTTCTTCATCTCCCTGCTTTTGTCCTCTTGTCCTAATTACTGCAAGATAGGAGCCTTTCTCTCTGGTTTTCCCAGCAGTTTTCACACACATACATCCAGGTGGGAGATGCTTCTCTTGCGTGTCTTACCTGTTCCTCAGCAAACCACCATGAGTTAGGGAAAATGGGTATTGTCCCCCAACTCTCTGTGGGAAAGCCATTATGAAAAGTGTAAGACCAGCACATTTCTACTTCCCTGGCAGAAGCTGCCACATCCTCAGCAACCTGGCAGCCATGAGGAGTGTCTGACAGAATGATGCACTAGTGTGTACAATACAGATTAGTTGTAGGAGGGAAAGAAGAGAAGGAGAAACAGATATTTGCCTTAGGTCTTCATGTTAGAAGCTCTTGCAGAACCAAGCCCTAGCTATTCTTTACATTCATCCCTCTTGCCCCAGGAACATTTGCATTGGAAAACTTTCAAAGTTTTCCTTCCAAGCTAGTTTGGGAGGAAAAAAAAAAAAAAAAAAGAAATATTGCTACCAGAGTTGAGAAAAACTTTTTGGACTCATTCCATTCACCATGTATGTGGATGTGTCTGTGTCTGTTTGTGTGGTAGGCAGGGAGGGACAAGAGGGAAGTACTTTCAAGTTGCCGATAGGTTTTCCAGTGGGTGGAAAAGGCATTTGAAATCCATGGAGCTAGGCTGGATTACAGCTGCTGAGGATCTGGGGCAGGCAGCTGCAGTGTTGTGCAGGGCTGTGGTTTGGAGAAACCTGAACGGAGCTGTACAGAAGGAAAAGCTGAAAGAGATGTTTGGTAGCCGGACCCGCTTCTTTCATGTGTGCGGGACAGCTGTGCAGCTGCAAGGAGCCGTGCCTGGATGCCTACAAATTCATGGGATATGTGCAAAAGAGAGTTTCTCTCTCTTTTGTGGGTCAGATCAGAGCGATTGCCTTCTCCGAATATTTGCAGGGAGTTTAATCTGAGGCGTGTCTGCTCCTCTGCATTTGCAGCTGAGGGTGGCAAATAAAACGGGTGAGTATTGCTGTAGGCAATCCTGTCACCAAGCCTGGATGGGGGCAGCCTGTGAGAGGCCCTGAAAAGCCACTCTTCTGAAGCAGACCACAGGTAGATGAGGTTTGCTGCAGGCAGACTTTGCAAGTGTGCCTTGCCTTTCAGAAAAAGAAAAAAGAGGGAATCACAGTATCTCATTTCCTTCATGTCTGAAATAAGCTGAAATAGGGCAGCTTTGCATTCCTGTGTGTACAAACAGGGCTACTGTGAAAAGAGATTATCGTTAAAGTTTGCTTCATGGTAGTGATTCTTCAAGTCTTTTACTTCAAATGGTTGCCTCCTGAATGCATTAAGGCTGAAAGGCATCACTTGATTGCAAGAAGCATGGAAGTCCCTAAATCAGTGGCATGCAAAAGACTCATAAAGGGGAGACAATTCTTATTTCAAGTTTTCTGGAAGGGAGAAAATTCTGGATTAGAGTACTAATGACACCTTTAGGAGACCAGCAAAAAAATGGTAATGTGAAAACTGTGTTAAATACCATTTCTCAGTCCTTGCCATCCCATTCACCTCTCCGGAAAGCCATGGTGGTACAATGCAAAGAGAGAAAAGGTGAGACTGCAGGTTTTGTTCATAGCTCTGCTACTGAAGTACATGTGGATTTTATCAAATCTCTGTGCCTAAGAGAATCTTTCCATGATTGGTATCTCTGTAAGACAGGGCTCTCCCTTTTTAGTATGACATTTTTCTAGYGTAATTTCTGCGTAACTGTTCTTGGATACATCACATTTCTTAGAATAAGTATGCTTCATTAAAGATATCACAAAGCTTACTATTGTCTTATAAAAGACGTATGCAGACAATGAAAGCTGTAAATTCTTTGTAATTTACTTCAGGTGATGATTTGGCCTTAACCATAAACTCTATATCCTTTGTTCTAATCTGGTCGAGAAGAAAAGACGTGGCTTGTCCAGTACCATCTGACATGGAAAGTCACTCAGTTCCTCATCAGCCCAGGAATCCAGGCTTTAGTAATGCCTGGGATTTGATTATGCTCACATGACTAGTTTCTGAGAGGAGCTGGTGAACTTAGTTTTGCTTCAGTTATTGGTTTCTAAGGCTATGAAAGGTCAGGATAAACCATCCATAAATGCAGCAGCGATTAAAACCTCACTTAGCTTATTGCGCAGTATGTAATTGTTCATCCTATGTCACATAATAAAATCTGATGGAGATAACTGCCTGGTGATCCTTTTATTTAAAGGAACAGTCACGCACTACACCTGCTGTTACCTACATGCACATCAGTGCTGCTTCTGTTTACATAATATCTGTGTATTAAAACAGGGGATTTATTAATCTGAATGCTGTCATGGTCTGTCAATCTGCTATTGCTAACTTTGTCTTACAGCTCTCATCAGGGCAAAATAGAAGAGCAAATGGTCTGTCTGAGGGTGATATCCTTAAAAGATGGCTGATGGCACCRCCTTTGTGGCTTACGGGTTGTCCTATTTGTGAGCAAAGCTGAGAAATGTCATCCAAGCATTTAGAGCTCCCATTTTCCTAACAGCTCAGCTTTCGATTACTGCCAAAAAATAGGAGCCAATTTTCCAAAGAGCTCCATATAGCGAGTGTTTCTGACGTAATATTGGCCTGAAAATGTGGCTATGGTAATTGCGCGAGGAGCTGTGCTGAATGGGCTTAGAAAAGGTGGGTGTGCCCAGAGCACTGTTAAAAGTCTGCCACTGTGATCCTCCAGTGCCACCCCCTCCAAAGCAGGTGTCACCACTGYACAATTCATTGCCTCTCCATGCCCTGTGTGCTTCCATTAAAACCTGGCACTGTATTTGCTCTCCATACACCCCCTGGAACTGCCTGCCCTCTCCCAGGTGAACTGGAATCCAGCTTCCCTAAGCCTGGAATTGCTATACAGATTATCACAGCCATAATCTCTCTCTTCTCTTTGTGCCTTTAGCAAGACACAAAGCAAATGCAGAAGCTAAACACTGCAGAAAGAAATCTGCCTCTTTTGTTCCCTGGACTCCTGACTTAGTCTGCCACTCTGTCAAAGCCAGTTACCAGCATGACAGCTGATAAATACAGAACAGGCTGCTTTTCCCTTCCCGCTGTATGTACCTGAACCTGTTAATGTATCCCTTGCTGCTGGAGCCCCTCTCTTTAAACAATTTCTCTCAAATAGTCAGAGCTAACGTGGCTGCTACTGTGTGCCCACCTTTTAAAAGTCCATTCCCRCTGCTTGCTTTGCAGTCACCGCTTGTGCTGCCAAAAACCACAGGGCAGGGAACACCAGGGAAAGGAAGTCAAAAGGGAAGCTGCCAGTTCTGYCTCAGCCAGCAGGCAAACTGCTCTCCTTGCTGGGGTTTGGAGCAGAGAAGCTGCCCTGCCAAACCCTGTCTTATGATGTCAATAAGTGGCTGGTGACTTATGGGGCAGGGGATTTTTGTGTCTAAAGTCTAACTTGGTTTGCTTTAAGCAGTGTCCTCCTCACAGTGTGTCACCTTTTGTTCAGCCTTCCCATGGACACGTCTGCCCAGAGCTCCCTTTCCTCCTTCCTCACAGGTGTGTACCAAGCCTGATGTTCTCTGTAGTCTGGAAGAAACCCTTTCTTGTCCAATGAACCAGCAGATCTCTACCTAAGCAGCTCAGAACCCGGGATACCCTGAAAGAGTGTAAATGTTCTTGCAAAGTCTTTTGAAGATTATTTCTGCTATACTCCAGGGTATATATAAGTACTGACCTCTTGGCCAAAGGACAGTGTCTACCTCTGCTTGGTAAGAGTTACAAAAGGAGTATAGCCTCCTTGGTGCCAAAATCCCCTACTCTGCAGGCCTTAGTTCAGCTAAACATTYTCAAAACACACCTACCACTCCGCTACAGAGAGCTGACAGTTCAAAACCACCTTTTGCATAACATGCTGAGGCTAGGAAACTTTGCAGAAAGGTAGGAAACAGTTATGGGGCTTCCTGAAGGGCAAGCAAAAGAAAGTACAACTCTGGGCAAGTGAGTAAAACTGTCATAAGGGAGAGGATAGACTTCTGCCTTGGTCCTAGTCTCTAGAAAATTTAGGGAACAGAAGCTGGAAGTCATCTCCTCCTGGGTGCTGGGCTTGGGTTTCCTCTGGCTTGTCCTCCTGTGCCATGTCTTAATGACAGGGTGGGCAATAGTGTGAAATATTCATGCTGCTTCCTGTCCCCCTAAATTCCTGACTTGGACATTTAAACAGCAGGAGGATTTAAGGATTTAAGTCATAGAAATATCCAAACCTCAGSTCTGGACAAGGTCTTTGTGCCTGTGAGAAATGTAATGCCTTGCACACACCTCGGCTGACCCGGCTAATGTTTTTCCATGAATCCTGTTTCTTGGTGCATTGTATCATGAAGCCCAGGTTCCTACCTTAAATTTAACCCAGAGTTATTGTTTCATGTTCACTCTTTGGCTCCAATACTCTCGCTGAGTGCTGGGGTGAGCAGCAGCTGTGCACAGAGCACGGGGGCAGCAGCTACAGCTGTTATGAAAGGGCAGCTCAGGTGAGCGGCCGAGGGCAAAGAGCAGCAGAGCAGCTTTGAACTGCAGCTGGAGCCTGAAGGAAAGGCAGATCTGGAGTGGAAACAAAACCTGCAGTGGTGAATGCACCACAGGAACAGAACCTGCAAGGCCTAATTAAGGCTCAGAGAGATTCGAAGGGGGAATGGGCATCTGAGGACAGGGCGTGTCGAAAAGAAAGAAGATCAAGAAAATCATSAATTATCAGGAAGGAACCTTGGCACATTTGATCAATTGCAACTGTAGAATTTAAGCATCCCTTCCCATCACAAAAACAATGAGGAAAACAGATCAGAGAGCCTAATATTTTGGCAGCACCTGCTGTCCTCTGAGGAGGCAGATGCTGCCAAAACGTCAGCCTCTTATCCTCTTTCTTTTGTTATTCTGATGGATTGAATTAAATCTGGGGCTTAACACAGGGTGCCCGTGCCAGGGCTCTCTGCTGACCACTTCATGCAGCCTGGGTTTGCAATCTCGTTTTTTACCAAACCCCTTATTGCGTAACCTGGCAAATGTCCATTTCTTCCACAATTGAGCTACAGGATACATATGGATGACATTTCTGAAGTTCAGAGTTGAGGGACATGAGCAAAAGAGATAGGCAGAATGTACAGAATTGGCAGCAAACAACCTTTTTTACCCCAAACCCTCCCTGACACAGTGTGTGGTGGGTTCAGGACCTGCACTCAGTGGGAGCATGGGTGAACATCTTTGTTTGGGGATGTGTCCTTATATGACTGACGCGAGGCTGCACAAGGATCCCGGTCAGGGCTGATGTTRGACAGAGGTTCCCCAGACTTCCTGAGCTGAGCTCCTCCTTCTGTGACTGCTTCCCAGGCTTGAAAAGGGTGCTGAAAACATAAGGGCTACTTTTTCAAAGTGATGTAATTGCTGAAAGCTTGAGTTAGAATCTTCTCAAATCCATGTCTATAAACATTTAATATCAGGTTGTGTTTACATGATGAACAGCAGCARAGACTTTTTTGTTTCTCCTGCAAATGGAGACTCAGCTGGAATAGGTGAACAGGCCATAGTGCAATACTTAAATTAAAATACTTCTTTCTGCTAAGCTGGGCTACACCCCCAGAATCACCTTTCATGCAATTCAGAAATGTCCTGATGTTTGAATTTGCCATGACAGAACCTGGAAGGAAAGGGGGGGGGGGAGGGGCATCACTGTAATTAAAAAAAGGGGAAAAAAGCGCATTATTTTCTGTTGTTCTGCAAAGAATAAGAAATTCTTTGTCCTTTTAAGGTACAAAAGAAATCTCACACACTTAATCTGAGACACCGTGGTATCATTCGAAACAGTGGATACTGAAGCAGACGTAATATTTGCACTAGGCTGTGAAATAAATAGGCATTTGAAACTGTGTTAGGATGTGAATTTCCATAGTGCCTTGAGGGATGTAATTTTTGCATTATGTGAACAGTCTGGATGAGAAGACCACGCAGTGAAGCTGAACAGCTGTATCCTGCCCACACATCGTGAAGCGAGGGAGAGGCTGGGAGCCCCGGGGAATCCTTATAAGACACYGTGTCCCCGAAGTTTTTCAACAAAGAAGTTGTGCAGAGATGTGCTGTCTAGAAACGAGCTTGTGGGACTATCCCCCCTCCCTGCACCACACAGTGTAGCATAAACACCAGCTTCTGTCTACATGCATTTGTTTATTTGTTTTGACATAAAATACTGCCTGTTGCTTTGAAGTCCTGGGAACGATGGGTTTCACACCTATCCCATATCCAGCTTGTGTTTTACCGCTAAAGGTGTAACASCAGGCCAGGAGGCAGCAGCAGGTTGATGACTCTGCACGGTGGCACTGGGCCCCTCCTATCCCTCCTTAGGTGAGCTGAGGGGCTGGGGGAGAACCAGCTCCCTGAGCYCCACTGCATCAAACTGACCCCTACTGACTTTCCTTCTTAGAGGAGTGTGTAGGAAACCTCATGGAAAAGGAAGCAAACTTTTAGCGATCCTGCCACCTCTTAGGGCTTGGGATAGATTTGTCACCATGCATCTGGCAGCTGATTTGGGTTTAAGACTCTGAGCAGACCACAGCCTACTCCTTGTGTGRTGTTTGTTTAATTGGAGGATCATTTCTAAACTAGGTGATAGATAAGCTTCCTGCCATTTGCAAAGGCTACTTCTCTGTGAAAGAAACCACCACARCAGCAAAAACAACAAAAGACAAGATTGTCTGAATTATGTAGAGTTGCCAAAGGTGTTGAGATAGGAGCTAATTAAAAAAAAAACAACCTATCTGCAATGCAATGCTATAAAAGAATAATAAAATTCAAATCTCATTTGTTCCACTTCATGTTCCTCGTATGCATAAACCTCTATAAAAGGCAGCATCTGTGTTCACATTGTATGCTGAAAAGACATCACACAACGACTAATTCAATTGACATTTTTAACTGTTCATTGTACCATATATTTCCATTTAGTAGATTCTTTAAGTCCTTTAAAGTGCATCATGTATATAGAACGGGATAAAATAAGATAGAGCCGTTTACTTCCATAATGAGATTGGTGGTGGGAAATGACAGAGCATTGAGCTGTCAATTTCAGCACCAGCCATACTTGCAGGGTTTAAAATAGTGTTTGAAGCTTTTCTACCAGGCARTGATGGTATTTGTATTGTGCTAGTTACGTGGATTTGTGTTGCAAAGGAAAGCATGATGGAGTATTATCTCATTTGAACCAACAATTTAGAGATCACTCATCTGTTATGATTTGAAATGAGATGTATTACAACATCAACAATGCCCACAACTAATAAAAACATATTTAGCTTTGGTGACAAAACTGAGGCTTTCTTTTAATTTTCAGTTGGAGGTGCTCAAGGGCGGTTTTAATATGCCAAGATGCTTATCTAATGCAAATYAGAGTTTTGGGTTCCTTTTKTACTGTTGGGATTTTTTTTGGTRGTGGTTTTTTGGGGTTTGGTTGGGTTTTTTTATGCTTATACCTACAAGGCAATCTTTTCTTCTGACTGTTGTTCCACGTGGCAAATTCACAATGAAATCAATAGGAATGATTGGTTTTTAGATCCACTGTAAGATTGGCTCCAAGCATACAAACGAAGCTGGAGAACAAAGTCACCTGAGCTCTCTTACAAGAGTGAGATGCAAACACATGAGGCTCAGAAGTGGCCTCACTGTCTCCTTTGCTCTTCCTCTGTTGCGCCAAGGCGAAAGGAGGAAAATCTTCACGGAGCCCAGCAGTCCCCTCGGGGCCAGCCCAGCTTGTGCAGCCCAGTGTGCCAGCATGCAACAAAAGATTTTCAAAGAAACCTTTTGTCACCTTTGGAAGAAGAGGAGGTTTTATAGTAAATGCAGCGATTTGATGGGCAGAAAAAAATGCTGAAGCACCTTTTGTGGTGAAAATAAAAGTGATTCTTTTTGAGTTTATATTTASTTTTTATTTAATTTATTAATGAGGACAACTTTCCCATCCACTGCGTTTTTAGAAGTCGTTCTCGATTCTTCCCAAACAGGCGCAGGTTTAGAAAACAAACAAGCAACCCAGAAAGTAAATTTGAAAGACGTTCACACTCCTCTGCTCAAGCCTGAGGTGAGCAGTGTAAGTTTGGTGTGGAAATAAAAATACCTGGAGCAGTGTTGGGGAGGTGGTGGAGCACAGGGGAGGGAAGAGCTCGTGTCCTATCTAGCCATCTCTGCAGCGGCAGCGTCTGAGGCAGCTTCCTACACAAGTGCCTTTGGAAGCGCTTAACTCGCTCCCTGCTCCCTGCAAGGAGCCACAGGTTGCAGCCAGACCACCCACCAGCCCTGTCACACTGGTTTATCGTGTGCCTGCTCCAAGGAGCTCTGGGAAGAGCCAGCCCAGCTGCTCTCCAGGCCCCACTGCCCCTTTGGAGAGGTCAGTGGGAGAAGAAGTGGCATGCTGTGCATGGGATAGCGACAGCAGCTGGCCCAGGGCTCTGCTACACAGTAACCCCTCCAAAAACCACCCCGGAGCTGGGTGGGAGAGAGAACAGAATCCTGCTCACTGCCAGAGGAGAGCTGAGCTGAGGAGCTGTGCAGCCACAGCCAAGCATGGCTGTYGTGTGCGAGGGAAGGTGACCCCTCTGATCCCCATCACACCGGGGTCAGGACAGGCCTGCAGAGCACAGATTGCTGCTTCAGGGAAGCTGCTGGACCTGGTCACAAAACAACATCGTGTCTCCAAGCAAACTCTGCTCACTTCTGTTGAAGAATTGGTTGGCAAATCTGTGACCGTCTCTCCTTTTTCTTAAGGACCCTGAGAATGACCTTCCACTTYGCTGTCTGCCTGGCAGAACAGGTCTGTGCATCTATTACTGGACCTGACTCATATTAAGCCTAACCTACGTGATCCTAATAGCCTTTTCTGGCCCTAGAACCTATGAAATGTAATAAGCTCAGCTAGATGAAATAACATTTTCTGGACTAATATATTAATGACTCTTTCTTTAAATATTTTAATACCTAAAACTGGYAGTCTCTGACACTTTCATTTCATCTTTTCCAGAAAAAAAAAAAAAAAGTATATATTCAATCTACACAGAAAACCACCCYTAGGAATTTTTCTCTCTCGCCCTTTTTCCTCCACCCTCCTGGGACTCCCCAGCTCAGCTGGCCATGATTTTTGATAGCTGTTGGTTTCTATTAGCTAGCACTGCAGGCCTTTGAACCTCTGTGTGCATAAACTAGCTTCTCAGCCACTTACTTAGCTTCTCCTGATTATTTTTGGGAGAAGGTGAATCGCTCCTCCTCAAACCTGCAGCTGTTGGCCAAAGCATATTGCATTAAATTTACTTAGCACTAAGCCATTACTGCTGTTCTTGGCAAGCCTCTTTCYTTCTAAATCAATTATATTTGTCTTGTACAGTGAAACCACGAGGAATGAACAAGCACATTTGCAATCTCCACCACCAGTGAAACCACCACAAGGTAAACACACATAAATGTACACAAACACACACACACTGCTCCTTGCCAAAACAAAGGGAGCTGATCCTGAGTTGAATATAAAATCAGACTGAAAACAGTTTTAGCTTCAGTAATTCTGGCCTCTTGCTTACTGGGGTTTGCCAGTCTCTGTCAGACCCAGAYGCAGATGATCCAAAGACACTGGAAAGGCTGAGCTCATGTTTCTGAAGTCCAGAAATCAGCTGGAAATAAAGACAATCCTGTCTCAAAACCTGCTTTTGTTGTGTTTCCAGTTTAGTTTTAACAATGCTTAGAGAGCTGAATGACAGCCCAGGAATAAATAGTCCACATTTTGGGGTGTCTTTTTGATCTTCCCACTGTTGCAAGTGATACACTTTGGCATCCCAGCCCAAGCTGATCAGAGGACAACAGGCAATCCTTGAGGTTTCAAAACCAGTTTTCTWTCCACATTAGAGCAAAGAAAAATAAAACAGAAGTGAGTTGGAGGAGGGCTGTGAATATGTCTGAATAATCTGATGGGATCAGGTGAAGGAAGAAAAGTGGGTGGGAGGGAGAGCACCTGGAGTGTGGGACTATGTTCTGCCCTACCAAGCGCAGRTGGCCCCACGTTTGGTTCTGGAGACAGACCCACACCCTGGGCATGCTGGTATCTGGCCTGCTGACWAGCACTCTGTCCACTTCGGACCTGACCACTTTCCAAGGGATGCTTTGGTGGCAACTTATCAGCAAACATAGTTACAGTTCCTGCAGTGCATGTGATGGATGCCACAATAGAACTTTCACAGGTTGATACCTTTTATTTTTACCCCTTTCTTTCTGTGTAATCCACCCTTCTGTGGTCCTGAGTGATACACTGTCATGCAGAGCTCAGAGGTGATCTTTTTTGGAAGCCATTACAATGACACACCACTCACCAGAGGATGACAAGCACTTCCATCTCACTCTTGTTCTTGGGAAACATGGTGCTTCTTTTTTTTCCCCTTTAGTCAATCATAACTCTCCATGGGATTTTATACCCTGAAGCAGGGTGCCAGATCYCCTAACTTTTATGCTCATGCTAACAGCTAACACAGTTATGCATTGTTTGCATATGTAATGAATGTTTTTTTATGTTACATGAAATGACTTCAAATTACTTGTTACAAATTACTTCAGCAGGGCTGATTAAATATTGCTCTTCCTTCTAAGCTCTGATTCTTCTCATGCTGGTGGCCCAGCTGTGACTGGAATGCTGCAGGTTCTGATTCCCTCAGACGAGAGAGAGCTTTAAACTCAGGTTCTCTGTGTTGCATTTAGCTGGTRCTTTAACCTGTAAGATAGAGAACAAGAGGAGGATGGTACTTCTTTCTGGTCCCCACAGATGAATCCCCTCTACCCTCTACCAGCACAATGCTTTTCATAGTCCTCCTTGGCATCTGAATCTCCACATCCATTTTGGGAAGTCTAAGATGGTGAATATGAAGTGAGTGGGTGACCAAAATCTTAAACTGTGCCTTGTTTGCCACTGTATTGTTTTTTGTCCAGTTTCCCATCCATAGCACACCGGCCTGGGCTGTGGTAGGAGAGGGACTGGTGGGAGGGAGAGCTCTCTGTGTCTGGGAAGCTGCAGTTACCCTTTTTGGTAAATGAAACCGAACAAAATAAGGCCAACGGGGTCTCATTTGTACGTACCTGATTGTAACCTGCAAGCACAGCAATGGGGTTGGCTGATCTCAAATCCAGTTACATGTCTCCCCAGCAATCTAGAAGACTGAAGAAAATATCATTAGTTACGAACAGAAACAGCAGCAGGCAGATTATCTTTTGACAAACAATGATTTCATGCTTTGTTGAAGCAAAAGAGAAAAAAAGAAAAGAGAAAAAAAGAAAAGAGAAGTGAAAGCAGGAGGGAGAAGAACGAAAATGCCAAGTTAAGACCGAGGAAATGCTGTAAATTAACAAAATTGATCCAAAGCACTAGTTACTGGCAGACGTGAGGAAGCCACTGCTACTTAGATGCTGGAAAACTGTGTTTTAGGGAGCTGCATGACAGCTAAGCTTTTCCAGATGTCAGGGAGTTCCCATGCTTGATGTGTACACCAGACAGGCTGTGCCCAGGGTGAGGAACATGCAGAAGCAAMTGCAGAGCCACAGGGGTTGGACTCTTTTTTGGTTTTTTTGGCTCTTATCACCTGTTGGTGGCAGAGAGACCAGCAATGGGTTTACTGGAGCTGCTCCACTGAGCTGGTGTAGTGTGAGCCTCACATCCCAGGAAGGAAAAGCCCCCAGCACCAAGCTGGTGGTGTCCTCTTGACAGGAGCAAACCAAGCCAAGGCAGAGTCAGACTTGGCACAAACATCAGCCCTTTTCTCCCACACCTTGCCTTTAGGCTCRGGGGAGTTTGGGTCTGGCAGCTCACAGAGAAGGAGCAGAATGGCTGAGAAACACTTTTGAAAGCTGAAAGTTAAAACCTGACGGTGAAACTCCTGTTATTCCTGCCTGACTTGTGGTTTGTGAATGGCCCAATTTCCCATCAAGCCCTTTTCACTCCAGCTCRAAATAGCATAGGCAAGTCTGCTAATAGTTTCAATAGCAACAATTTACAAAGCCTCAGCCACAATGCAATCTGAGGGCCTGATCCGGAGATAATTGAAGTGTTTCCCTGAATTGAAGCTGAGCCTAAAATGGCAGAGCCAGAAAGGGAAAAATAAACTCTACAGAARTAAACAAAAAGATATTTGAAAATGAATTCTGGAGGCAGCTCAGTCCAGCTGCCGTCGTGTGTAGCTTTTCCCTGCCTTCRACAATGCAGCTGCAGGCACTGAGAACACCAAGCCTGAGCATTATTATGGGCTGAGAGGCTCTTTTAAAGCTGCCCCCTTTCCCCATCAGAGGTGAGCACCATCAGCAGCTCTGTGCTCCAGGCACATTCCCACCGCCCCCGTTACAGCGACAGGCTTGAGGGAGATGGAGCCGTGCTCAGAGAGCAGAAATCTGTTTTGCACCCCTTGTAAAACTGCTGCCCCTTTGCCTGTCTGCTTGTTAATGTTCTTTTTCCCCTGCCATCAGGAGTAGGTGCAGCAGTGAGCAAACTTTGGGAGTGCTCTATAAAGCACATAGATTACCTGCTTATTTTTCCCACCAGGCTCAGAAAGTTGATTAATTTTAGATGGACTAAGGCTGATTCAAACCCTGCTGAAATCTGTAATAAATCACTAAAATGAAAATATAATTTCACTTACAACAGTGACAAAATGCCCTTTGACATCCGTAACAGGCCAAAATTCCACTTCAAGTACATGGATGCTGAACCACAGTTAATAAGGAAATATATTCATTAGAGGTTAAAAAAAAACCCAAAACAACCAAACATCAAGGAGGGTGAAAAGAATTTTGGTAAAAAAAAAAAAAAGAAGCAGATGTCATTTGTTCCTGCATTTTATTTGTAGTCTTTATCCAGGATAATTTCCCTTACTTAGACAAGAGGGAATCCCAGTGCCTTTTACGACCTGGAGAGTTAAGTTTGCATATCACCAGCCTGGAAGCACCTGATTTTAGGATGCTATAGAACACATTTAACACAGCTGTTGCATCTCTGCGACTGTGCTGTGAGGCCTTTGAATGTTCTTTGCTCCCAACATGGAGCAGGTTTGCAATAGTGAAGATGCACAGTTTGTGAGCAGGCTGGGGGCTGTGTGCCTGTGTGTGTGTGGGGGACACACCTTTCTCCCATTTGCACTTTCATTTATGCAGCAGATGATGACTCATATTATATAATTACATAGATAGAAAGTTATTTGATGTTTAATTTTGCCTAGACAAATGTTAGTTGCTTCCTAAGCAGTATTTTCTCCCTATCAGTATCTTCCTAATAGCTGTGGATTTTTAATTACTGATAATTAGTATTTACATGGAGCCTTTAGCAAACAATTCCTGAAGTACTTGTAGTAATTACATATGTAAATTGTTATGAAAGAAAAATGTTTTCAGCTTGACAAAAGCAAAGCTGGGGAAGTAGGCAGAAAGCAGAGGTCAAGTTTTGATGTTTAAAAATGAGGCAGAGGTAGGACAAAGTTCCAAGTTTTTCTACACTGTCAGATAAAACAGCCAATCATCCAGGAATTTCTGTGTGACTTTTTTTTTTTTTTTTTTTTTTTTTTTTTTAATAAGGATAGAAATGAGGACAAGTTCTGTTGATTCTGATTTATTGATGCTGACAGAAACAGCTGAAAAATATGTACGTGATGCCTTTTCTTACATGGATTTAGCAGCCCCAGAGAAGGGTAGAAGGAAATGTCTTGCTGAGACACTGGGCTCTGCATGATACTGTCAGAGCACAGATGGGTTTATAAAACAAGACACAGATGAAACAGAACTGAGGAATTTCTGCAAATCTCTTGGTTAAGAGTCCCTGAGCAATGCTGAGCTCCCGAAGTCCTTTCTCAGATTTTGGACAGGGCTGCATGTCAGAAATATCAATCACAGACAGAGTTCAGATGGATAAAGGGAGATAACAGACTTGCAGCACGTGTGTGGAAAGAGATACAACCCTCTTTCTGTACTGACTGCATAATTCTTGCCTATCACATCTAGCTCTTGCTTCAGCCACAGCTCTGACTCAGACCCACAGCAGTGTCTGTGACCCCTAAATCTCCACACACCTCCCGGAGCTGCGAGCATTTCTGTCACCGAGCCCTTCTGTGCTCACACGAGAAGGCTAATTTATTTTTCTCTTGTTAGAAAGGGAAATTAGGTTTCATTACTTATTACAGAGATAAAAGCTTAAGTTTTTTCTCCTTGTGAATGTTTTAGGAACCTGCTGAGCTGATCAGCTCTGTCGTCTGATGAGAGTTCTGCAACGACATGAAGAGTAGATGAATTAAAGGCTTTGTCTGCTGCTTGTTCTTACTCTCTCCTTTTAACATCCTAAAAGTCCACCAGGGACAAGCAAATAACAGTCCAGCCCAGATCTCCCCAGCCACATTTGCCTTGTCAACAACTGCCCAGAAGCAACACATATGACCCCCTCTAAGATCATATATTCCATTAGTATAAATTATTAAAATGAAATATTTTACGAGTGGCTACAGACCTATTCTAAATTAATCCTTTTAATCCATTATGAGACAATAAACCTTTACATTTCTGAGAGCTCTTGTCAGACATGCCGCTTCACTCAGGAATAAATATATTCCGAGGTTGGGAGGCTCTTCCTCTATCCCACTAYATTCATATTAATCAGGCTGGCCAGYATGTGACTCTACAGATAGCAACTATCAGATGTGACTTCCCAGAGAAATTTGGTTTACAACTCCACAGGCAGCACAGATCACATTAGGCTCAGGCCCTGGTCTTCTCCGAGGAGGTCTAAGTGCGCTGGCACTGCAAGCTGGACTCGCAGCTGAACTGYACATAACTTCACAGAAAATAATTTGTTATTGCCTGATTGGTGCCTGTTACATCTGCAGTGGGAGCTGAACAATCCAAAAGGCATGCCGAGCTTCCCAAATCTGCCATCAGAGGCAGGCTAATCTCTCTCTGGCAAAAGCATGGCAGACAGAGGCTGAGCACCGAGCTGTGCCTCTGGCTTCCCCATGTCATGGGATTACTTTCTTCTGTTGTTATACTCGGATGGCCAGCATTGGTCRCTGCTATAAAGAGCCAGGAAGGTGACGAACCAGCTCTATTTCATTTTATACCTATAGGTGAAACATTTTTCAAACATTTCATGCAAGTATTCTTATTTGCTTTTGGGACACAGAGTAGCAACATTTATATGAGCAAGCCCTTTGAAGAGTTAAAACGGGAAGATAAGGATTTAGAAAAAAATCTGAGTGAGTGAATTCTATTTTGGGGCTTTTAAAGTACGTGTTTTCAGTGAAGTCTCATGATGGGAGCATGAGTGTGCTGTGCATGTGCATGCTTGCTTGGAATGGATCCCAGTGGCAGGGTCCAGATTCATCAGAGATAAAGGGTCTCCCTCTCAAATCTTCAAAGCAGTTTTGCACAATCAAAGGCTTTCAAATTTAAGTGAAGACATATTATCGAGTTGCCCATACAGCTTTAACCCCATGCCCATTTTGAGATGATACATGCTTTCATTAGGACTCTTATTCAGAAGAAAAAAAATGTGAGAGAGCAGAAATCTGACATTTCCTAATGTTTAAGTGCCATCTAAATTAGTTTTCTTTAGCACAGTTCTGAGTATATGCCACTATATATAGTTATTCCAGCTTTTTTAAGCAATGGGAGACTATCACGGGTAACAATGTGCATATAGTGAGCTGATGAAGTTTGAGCTGAATAATTCATTTTCTCTGTTGAGTACAAAGGAGGTACAGGAAGACTGGATCATCGGTCTCCTCCTTTTCCTGGACTTTGACTCCTATCATCTCAGGACTACGGTGAGACATCTTTATAGTTCTGCTATTGTGCACACCTAGATGTATCACAGCTCGGATGAGAGGAAAATTTGGCCATTTGCCTCCTACTCAGTGAACTGTTAGATTATACTGAAGGTTCCTGAGTTGCCCTAGAACTGTAACCCAAGCCATTAYCAAGCCATGTCATGTCACCTGGTGGGGTTTTGCAGATGACAGCACAGATGTGAATTGACTACAGTTGCTGCTGGAGTACATCTGCCTGCTTAACCAGCTGCCTGCAGGCCCTGCTGTTCAGTTATTTCTCTCCTACCCACCTTGTGAGCTGCATGCGTCAGGAGGRAGAAGCAAGAAGACACCTGGAAGTTGTATTTGCAGACCTGAGACAATAAAGCTACGGAAAGAGAATATAAGATGTTATATTTCTTCTACCCATTTTTTCTTCTGGCCCACAAAGGGCTGGCAGTCAGACCTCACACCACTCGCTTCTGCCACTGGGAGATGGCATCACACTTCACCCAAAGCTCTCTCTCCTGTTCTCCTGCTCTTTGTCACTGACACCACTACAGACCTTCACGGAGCTTTATCTTTCTGCACCATGGATCAGTGCTGAGCCTTGGACCAAAATTTCCAAAGCCAGCTAATGATAATGAGTGTCTTAATTTGGTAGTTTAGAGTGTGGAGGAACAATAAAACTCACCTCAGAAAATGCTGAGTAGAGAGTTACCCTTAGAAGACACGAAACAGGAACACCACACGTACCTTGTCAATGTGCATTATGTCACCGTGAYGTATAAGAAATTATTTTATTGATTTAAACAGAATAGATCTATTGGTCATTTTCACCCTTGTCCCAGCAGTTATTTATTGCAGTTTGTCAGCTGCTAGCAAAATAAAAGCATATGTAAACACRTAATGCTCAGTGGCTTCTTGTCAGCCTGTCATCCTTGAATGGCTGTTCATCTTACTGCACTTTACCTTTCTGTGGCAACAGGAAATTGTTCCTGGACCTGACACCTTAAAAAAACAGTACATGAAAAGATGGAGATCAAGTTCCCCATTCACCCAAAGTGTGCCCTAGACTCTTACTCTAATTTTTAGAGATTTGATAGGTTTTTAACGTAGCACCTGGTGTCAAAGGAGAGTTTATAAAAAGTTTCTGCATTAACAAGCTCTTAATGCGATTCCCTGTCCACAGATCCCTGCTCTTAGGCTCTCTTCATCATAAATTTTCTCCAGCCAGCCTACTCAGCTTCCAAGTGGTGACAGTATTTCTTTTTCTCCGATTAAAGTATTGATAATCAAATCAGCAGTTAGATAATAAAGCCCTTAATGTTCTGAGCAATTTTAGACAGCTGAGGCAAATTTTGCCATCATGAGCCATGATTCCTTTCTGTAGCAAACAATACATCYGGGTTTGAATTAAAATGAGGCCTGTCTTTGGTGTGGGGTGGGAATGTAGGCAGCCGGCTAATTGAAATCATTTCACATGGAAGGGAAGAAAGGCRTTTTTCCACCAAGAGAATTTCATCAAAAAAAAAAAAAAAAAAGAGGGAAAATCTCTGAGAGGGTGTTAGTTGTACATTCCATCATTTTCCATGAATGGTTTGTCTCTTGTCATATTTACACACAGGTGAAACTCTAATGCATGTCAGCGATTGAAGAGTAATCAGCAGAGTAGGGCACCTCCTTTATGCTGAGGCCCATAAATCTTACTATGTGCCATTATTGGTGTAAATGGAACAGATGTATTGATTATTTGCACCTTTGTTCCGACTGGAATATTTACTGCAGTCCGCTGGCTGCTAGCAAAAAATGTGAGTGATAAATTAAGATTACGGTACTGTTCTATCTAGCAAGTGATTGCTTCTGTGGAAAACAGAAATAACCATCAGAGCTATAAACAGATTATTATGGATGAGCCAAAATTACATTTAACTCATTTTTACTAGCCTGACTATAAAAAACTTCTTGGAGAAGAAATATTCCCCAGTAGGACTATTTTATTCCTGATAAGACAGGCATTGCCAATTAGTGTTTACTAGGATATTTTTCCTCCTTAAAAACAACAACAACAACAACAAAATTCTGAAGTGGTTGGAAACAGATTTAGTCTATGAGGATTAAGAGAGGCTTAAATAAAGTGTATTGAAGCAAATTTACAGCAATCCCTTTTACTAGCAGAAATATCACATATATATATATATATATATATATATATATATATATGTACCTCTGTGTGTGTAATTATACATGAAAAACAAATGTTTTATTTCTTTCCCCTTATGTGTATGCATATCGATTATCAGGATGCTTCTTCTGTGGTGCACTGCATTTACGTGACACTCGGAAGCAGAACGACTGCGTAGCTGAAGGCTTCCCAACAGCACATGAAAAACTGAACTTACAACTTTAGGTTGAGAAGSGGATCTTGCCACTTCCACCAAGGGAGAAATTGGGAAGATAAAGAGGTGAAGCAGTGCTAGAGGGCTGTGGAGGAACTCTAATGATGTTTGTCTAAGTGCATTGCTGCTCCTGTGCATGTTGAGAGTGCGAGGAGAGGAGCAGGTGACTATTGCCTCTTGGCTCTCGGAGCAGTGGCCACGTGGCTGCTTTGCCACCTCCAGCACTGAGATACCCCCAGCTCACTTGGCCTCTTCCTACAATTAGTGCAGGTGCAGGAAACCTGTCGATCTTTTATCTGTAATAACTGCTTCTGGCATTTCTAACTCCTTACACAATTTTGTACAGACCAAACATTCAAAACAAATCTACCATTTCCTACATTCTTCTCACAGCTCTCAAACCTAAATTTTTCTGTAATATTTCGAGTGATGCCATCAGACCTTCCAGGATCAGAAATAAGACTGTAGGCAGAGGAGGTTCCTAGCAGTGAAACATAACTGCTTGTACTTGGCCTTGGGAGGATGCATAAGGTGGTCATGGTCAGAGCAGAAACTGTTGTGTACAAAGAAAGTCTGGCAGTACAGCAGAAAAGTAGAAATAAATAAACCTCACCAAACTAATACCACAAAATCAAAATTGTTCTTCCAAATGAAGCCATAGATTTGCCAAAGTCTGGTTCTTGGGAAGAGAGAGGCAGAGGGGAGAGATATCTTCCATCTCATCTCAGTGAACTTACATGTTGCACTCCTGTCTGTGTGCAAGTAACCCAAACAAACCTGGCATATGTCTGATCACACCAGGAGATCACCAGCAGCACCTGTGGTCCTGATATTTTGAGAGGGAGAATGGAAAATGACCTGGGTTAATCTACTCTCAATACYGGATCATAATTTCAACATGGATTTTGAGAGTATCTAAAAGAAAGATGTTAAAAAAAAAAAAGGATTAAAATGCACCTTGATTTCGTCAAACAGTAGCTCATGCCAGACTAGACAATGATTTTCTGTGATAAAATTACAGTGTAGATCTTGTCTATCTTGAACCAGGGAAGAGTACTGGTTGCACCATRATGTGAGAACTATGAATTAATGAACATGATGGGGACTCACAGAAAAAGAAGTGGTAGGACCTGGCTTCCGGGGAGAGAGCAACGGAGGGGGTTAAAGCGGCTGAAGAAGGGTCATTAGCAGAGTTCCTCAAGGGTAAGGTCTGGCATTGATTCTGCTCACTATTTTCATTAATGAGCTTGGCAGGACTATTAGGAAATTAACTAATATCAAACCAACTTACTGATGCCAAGGTGCTGGGAGGCACAGTTAGAGGAGAGAAGGAGTGAACTGGCACACAGGAACTGGACTGACCTCAGAATTACATTCAAAGGCTTGAAATCTATGTTTTGCAGGAGGGAATAGTAATTCTGCTTAACATTAGGAGTTCATAATTTGGAAATGACTGTGGGGCAAAAAAAAAGACTGCAGGATATTACCATAATGCAGCGGTAGGGTGGTCAAATTCACTCTAAAGTTATAAGGGCAGAAGTGTTTCTAGCAGTGAGAGGGAAACAAGCAGAACTGTGCAAAGCCCGTGTACATTGTACGGTCACAATMAGGAGAGATGATTTCTGACTGAAATCCAAAATGCTTGGATTTTTTACCTTAGTGACACAAAGAATGATGGTGGCTGCTTCGCAGATGCATTTATGGGCTCAGCATGAGGAGGGAAAACTTCTCCTTTTCAAGGTGAAGGACCGTCTTGGCATAAGCCACATGGGAACACACTTTGAGATCAGAGGACAGCATCTGACCAACACAGCAAACAGGTTCTGAAACAGCTTCCTGATTACAGACAGAGGAGAGAGAAAACCTAACGTTTTCAAAGAGATCACATGGTGTGGCATTGGTGGGGACTGCATCCCTGAGAACCCTTTCAGCCTGGTGTGCTCTGCCAGGTCTGTGTACAAAAACAATGCATTGCTTTCCAGGAGTCATCCTTCAGGAACACCACATTTAATGCCACAAATCAAGAAAATACTTGCCTTGGAAATTATTTTAAGCGAAGAACTGGGTCTGCTGCTAAGTTTTCCAGTGAAAAGGTGGTCTTGATAGACTAGTCTTGAGAAGCTATCTTGGACAGAGCAAGAGAAGAACACCTGTGTCAGCTGTGCGGTGCCTTTTCTCCAAGCTCCTGTCATGTTCAGATTGCTAGTATAAGCAATGAACACAGGCTTCCTGAGCTAAATCTAATCCCTCCTCTCTGTTAGGAGAGAAGGATATACCGCCTTTGAAACTCTTCTAACTACTCTGAAGACCAGCACTTTTTTTTTAAGCTGCCTTAAAATAGGGGAATTCTGTTGAAAGCACTTAATTTTTCCCCATGGAAGGCTGTTGAAAAGGGATCTATGAACTCCATGAGCAGTTGAAGTTACTTGTTTGCAGCTGTGTGCACATCAGAGGTCAAATAAAAGGGATTCTTTCCACTGCCTCATAACTGTAAACTCTCTGAACACTGGCATCTGCTTTGGTTCTCTCACAGTAATAGCTATGAATATTGCAAGTGTCTCTTTTTAGACATACATGGATGGGTTAACTTGGCTCAGTGAAAGGTAAGACTACATGCCAGTGTACATCTTTGATTTAGTGTCCAGGAATAAAACTAGAAAAGTGCCAGACACACAAAGAATGCCAGGATGCTGCTAATACCACTCGTCCAAAGCAAACCAGCTGTTGAGAACTGAGATAAAACCAAGCAAAAGTAATAGAAATGTTATCTATTCCCTACCAGCCAGAAACCCCAATGTGCATGAGCTAACAATGTGAGAAATGTAAACCACATTATCAGTCACATTTAGAAATTATTATGATCCTCTTTCCGTCACTGCACAGACAGCCAAGTTCTGACAGCTCTGGCTAGTTAGCAGGCTGCATCACTCATCATAATTATACATCACCTCATACATCACATCGTACAAACAGAGAGATATGCTACAGGCAAGGCTGGTAGCACAGCCTATTAATGTTGCCTGGCACTTCCTTTTGWTAGATCCTGCATCTGGATACTCACGACTTTGCCAAAGTTTAATCTTTCCTACTGAAAATTCCCAGGCCCCAAGTTTCACGCACAGAAAGTGTGGGGGAAAAAAAAAAAAGTCAATTTAGAGTAGTAACAGTAATTCAGACATTGTGGGGAAGAGCTGGGTGGTTGTGCAGCCTCTCCTTCCCCATCAGCACCACAGAGGATCCCAACCTGAGGATGATGATTGAAATTACCAGAAAAGAGTTTGCTGCCTTGATTCAGGAAGCTCTTCTGTCAGCTTGTCTTGAAAGGACAAGAGCCTTCCAGTCTGAACTCTAAGCAAAGCAAACGAGTGAACAACTCACTGATACCTGCAGGCTGTTAAAAGCGTGCCCTGCATTTAATGCTTTCTGTTTCCTTCTTATTTGGATCCTGAGCATTACTGTTCTATCATAATAAATGTTTGAATGATACTATAAATATTGATCTGGAAGGAAGCTGATAAAAATGAAGCATTGTTATGAGCATGTCGTGGGGGTTTCAGAGCGAATGTATTGACTAATGTGCTTCACAGATTCGAATTACTGATATTCACTGGTTAGTTTTCAGGGGTTTGTAATCATATCTTTGAAGCATAACAAATCAATTGGATACATAAAAGACTTCTAGGGGAAAAATCACAAGGATACATTTGAACAAAACACATAAGCCCGTGTAGAATTTTTCAAATTCAGTTATATTTAGGAGAAACAATAACACATGGTGCCTCTGGAGCATCATGCCTCTGTGATGAAAACTAGCTGTGTTTTAACTTTATCTGACCAAGTGCTCAGTAAGATATACCCTGAAAAAGGAGAAAAGTTTTGTGGCCAGAGAGCAAATAAAAAAGAGAAGCAAGAGTTTGATGGAAAAATTGAAAGGAAACAGGGAAAAGCAGCAGACATCGTGCAGTGCTGGGAAACACGGAAATAACTGAGAATGGGCCTGACCAAAAATCCTTGAGTGCTTTCCTTGGAATTTATACTGAAAATAAGCAAAATAATTCCATAGCGTTGTCTCCAGCTGTCCTGACTTATTGTTTGTATCTACAAAGAAAAGAGGCATTAATTTGCTATTTCTATTAGTATCAAATTGCAGGCTCAGTGTCTGAAAATGAAAAATCATGGCTACAAAAAGCAAGACTGGGCTCAGCTGAAAATCCTTGCAATAATGACTGCACTTTACCACATCTGTTACATCCTCTGGTTGAGAAAAGTATAACTTACAGCAAATATAATGTTCAATTTGGCCCAGTCCTGTGACTTTCAAAGAAATGGATCATCTATTTAAAGGCACTTAGTAAAAAACTCCCTTCTCAAGACTTTTCACTGAATGGTATCTGTGTTTCTGGGAATACCTGAGCTGCCATCAGTGCATGTCCTTTGGGGTGGAGTGAGTAGGAGTAATGAACTGCTTGGTCCTTTCTGATTTTCAGTCCTCTGCAGACATTATCTTGAATGGGAGAGACCTCGTGGCTTCCTTGAAGTCAGGTTTTTATCAGTTTCTTTGCTGAATAAAAATACTATTTCACAGTAAGGAAATGACTTCTGGGCTTCGGGCTTATATCACAATTCTGACTAACTGCAAGAACAGTGAAAGGGCTGGATTTTTATTCGGGGGATATGACAGTTGCAATATTTACTTGGTTTTGCCATTGTCCTTTAATTGTGTGAGAACAATGTCCAGAGAGCTCTGCCTCAGTTGGTACACAGACATGGTACATCCAAGCTGTATGCAAAGAACAGTCACTGCCCCAAATTTAAATAAACAAACCAGGTCCTAAACAAGAAAAAGGGGTGTTGCTTACAGAAAAAAACCCAATGTTTCCCTAAGAGGTTTGAATTCTCCAGCAGATATTTCCACACTATAAGGAGCAGCCTGGATAGGTGTGTGTGTCTGGGCACACACACAGTCTCTCTGTACTCACCAGCCACTTACCTTCAGCCTTTTTTTCACTTCCTGCTATATTTATTATAAGAAGAGCAAGGACTGTTCACTGCTCACAGGCAAGAGCCTGTCTGGTTCACTTCTGGTGGGATTACAGAGCCCTTTTCGTGTCCTTTCTGTCCCAGTTGAGAGACTGGCCCCTTGCTAGGAATCCTGTCCCATCTTTGCCCTGCTCCCCTGCCAGCAAGGCATCAAAACATCTTCTGCATTATGTACATTTTTGCAAGTTCATTATATATTTTATGATTTTTAATTAAATTTCAGCTAAAGCAGTTAAAACATTTTTTTCTTCTTGAAATTTTGGGAAAAATTATTAAAGAGTATATATTCTTATTATTGGGAAGACTCAGTCCCTTCTTCCAGCATCCTTCCCTTACTCTTGTATCCAAAAAGAGAATACCAACTTACCAGCTTGTGGAGCAAGGTAACTTGGACAATATATTGTCAGCATGTGTGTAGCTTTATTTTTATCCATACATTTCCAGAGTGGGTCAGCTCAGATTAGTCTCCTACGGAAGCCTGGGGAGATCCACGTTGATTGGATCATCCATGCAATTGGTTCTTCTCTCTTGACACAGCTCTCTCTGAATGAAATAATGGCATTCGTGGTGGGCAAAGCTGAAGAATCTATGAGGTGTGACATATGTTGATAGATGTCTCAGAAATCTACAATGTTCACATTTTTAAGCATGTTTTCACCCAACACAATGCTTACATTTCACACAGCTTGTTTCCTGCTATCTAAAATAATAATATAAAGTATAAATAATATTATAGTATTTGCAACAAGGACAAAAAGAAAAAATAGCAAAAAGGAGAAAAGTTTGTGGATATGGTTTATGAAAGCAGCAATCAGAATAAATTGGCACTGTTATGAAAGCCTCATTACTTGGGATGTTCAAAACTAGATTAGTTAAAACATAAAAACTCTTCCTGTTGGAAATATGTTTGCCCTAGTAGAGAGATGAACTACTTRACCTAAGAGGCTGTTTTGATCTCTATCTTCCATGGTTATACAAAAATAGCACAACTCATTTATGTGTTTTCCTGACGAGTGTATCTGCTTTCCTTCAGCCACAGGAAGCCTAAATCAGGTAGTTTTCCTAACTTTTTAATTAACTATCGTGGAACTTGGAGGCAAACCAACTCTAGCTGATATGAAAGGTAGAAACTGTGGTGAGGAAAAGGGAAAGATTAGCTATTTAAATGACAATAGAGAATGACAAAGAGGGATGCTGACAGGACTATGACTTGATTAAGATGGAGCTTTTCATTAATTTTTGTAGAGCAACTCTAATTGTTACAGAAACTATATTCAGCACTTTTCCATCATTTTAATTCCATTTCAAGTGAATTTAATTTAATTTACCCAATGACTAATCTTTGGCCTTAAACATATTAATGAGCAGTCCAGTTTTTCCAAAGAGAAAAGAGGCTCTAGCCCCTGAGACATGGACTGACATTCATTTGCGTGTTTGAAAGCCTCTGCACGTATGTTCCACGTATAATTTCATTCTTTTCTATACATTAACTTCAAAAAGCTCTGGCTGCGTGTTTAGCTCAAAATTATTAGAAAATGCTATGATACTAATTTTTTGTTATCACTTCCTATTGGAGTTCATTATTTCCCCAGCCAAGGCTTGCAGAAACAACAGCAACTACCAAATTCTCCACAGTGCTCAGGAAAATCTGTCAGACAATGTCATGATCTTAAATTGCTTCATGCAGTGCCAGCATGAACCTTGTTAGCAATTAAACTTGAACTGCTAAGTTAAATTTGAAGAAATTTAGACCACTATTTGTAGGAGTTCAGAGTTAATCTGAGCATAATAAAACTCTGTGTAAAAGTCCCTCTGAGGGATTATGGCCATTTCCTTAGGGTTGAAGACTCCTGAGACTTGTCTCTAATCTAAGCCTTATTTTGAAGGAAGAAGATGCTTTCTTACTGCACTATCCCCACAAAATGAAACAAATTTGCAGAAAGTCAAAACTTTGGCTGGCAAAAGATGCTCGTTCTTTGCCAGCTTCCTTTGATAACCTGCCCCATCTTGTTATCTGCATCTGAACACAAAATACTGCAGGAAGAGGAGGAGAAACCCTTTCCCCAACCCAGCAGTGGCAGACTTCTGACTGTATTTGTTTTTCATGTTATGCAGAATACCTCAGTAGGGTTATTCTATAAACTGGACTCTACTCCTCTAATGCTTCCTGTGAATAAGGCAGTGGGAAGAAACAAAGGCACAGTGTTTCTGCCATTGTAATTTCAGTGCATGTGAATCATCTCATTTTTACTTGTGGTGAAGAAACTGTCCACAGTTTTATGTTAGTAGGTAATGGGAGTGTTGGGTAGAAAAGAGGTTCCTAGCTAAATATATTCTCTCTATAGTTAGAAGAATTTTTCATAAGAAAATTAAAATATCTTAAAATTTTCAGCAAAGTGTTTTTCAAGTATTCTTTCATGGAGTATTGACCTAAAAATCGGTTGCCACAAATATCTGATAATGAGAGTTTGAACTGTTTGTTCTGATAGGTCACATAATTTGTATCATATTGATTCCATATGTGTACTGGAGGAGCACATGCAAGGAAAGTAATTTTAATGAGCAAGGGCCCTGAAGCTCTGAGGAAGGATAGGAAGTAAAACAGGGCTTGGGAATGGTACCTCACTCACTATCTTTTAATTCTGGTTTGTGCAACAGGAAATAAAAATTAAGTGATGTAAAGACTTATTGGCTGACAAGCACTGACATGAAATTTGAGTCCCTTATATAATACATATATTATATTCCCTTATATCTCTTGCATATAGCAAGTAATCGCGCATGTGCAGCTATAACTTGCTATGTATGGGCTTGTCATTTTCTGAACTCTGCTGAAGGATCTTAGGGACTATATAATGAAGAGGTGCTAATTGTCATGGTTCTTTTCAGCGGAAATATACTGAGATCATCACTGCATTCTGTGGGCTGCAGATTTCTTTCATTACTGTGGACACAAATTGCTTGTCTCCTTGCTGGCTTCTCTGCGAGGGAGCTCAGTCAGCCTCTTGGTTGGCTCATTTCCTCACTCCATTCAGGACAGGAGTAACTTTCCAGTACATGCACTGCTTTTCCAGGACCAGATCCACAGTCCCAACGCAACAGGAGATTTGGGTGAGTGTTGGCTGGGTCCACTTTGTGAGAAGAGGAGCAATCTGTGTGTTAGCACAGTGAGCTCCAAGAACAGAGCACTTTTAGCCCACATGTGGCTTGGTGTTCAAAGCATCTATGGGAGCTCAGGAAGCATCAACAGTAGGTTGGGATGTCCCACTTTAAAGTCTTCCCAAACCCGAGGAAGGGACGGAAAGTATTGCCCATGCCAAGGACATTCGTGCCCCATGGCTGCAGGAGCTGAAGCCGTTTCCTCCCAAACCTGTGAGGGTTTGCAGCACTGGAAGCAAGTGTCCCTGGCACTGACAGCAGCCTTGCATCTATGGGGTAATATTTCTCATTTTCCGTGTCAACTCTCTTTGTGAGGGTGCCTGTGTGAGCAGAGCTTTAACAATGCCATGCCTGCAGAAAGCAGCCCAGACAAAGAAATTACCTATTAAAACTGAAGCAAACCCCCAGATAAACAGCATGGGCTTGTTTCAGGAGTAATTTCCAGGTCCTTCTTTTCTTTCCTCAGACATTCTGATATGGTCATTTTGGTCAGGCAAAGAGTGGAAAAATAAACAGATAACACACTGGACAGTCCTTGCCTGTTAAGAGAATGCACTGCCAGTTTTTGGCTGCTCTTTTCCTCATCCTCTTAAAGCTGCAAATTGCACCTCATTTTACAATCTGTTCTGTGATGTGAAAGAGATATTAGACATTTTTGCTCAGAAAAGGCTGGGGTAAAGTGGCCTTGGCCTGCGCCTTTCTGCCTACAGCATTTTAAGGCATCTCAGGGAAAAGCGTGGTGGGTATTATTTAGTCTCATTTTCTCAAGGCCACTTAAACACCGTTTTGAAAGGGAGGATGGACACAACGACACCCAGAATCCTATTTTAAGATGTCCATTAGTGCCCTGGAATGCGTGGAGCGAGGAGCGTCTGGATTCCCCGACAGCCCGGGCTCCCTGGCTCTATGAGGCACAGCTCAGCTCCCACCTTGCTGGCTCGTGAGTGCCCCAAATAACTCACTGGACTCAAGGAACAGAGCAGGCAGATTACAATGCAGCAGCACGAACAGGGGTCCCAAATGGCCAAGCTCAGATTGAGATACTTTTTAGAAATTACAGTAAATGGAGGCTCTCAGGCACTGGATGATGGGGAATGGAGAGGTGACCTAGGTGTGCGTGACAATGACACATGACCAGCTACTTGTTTTTAATATTTTCTGCTGTGCTGAAATCACTTTCTTCTGTAAAGCTGTTTGAATGAATTGATTTACTTGTATGGAACAGGCCATAATTACTTACAGCACATAATGTGCACTCAGATAGGTAAAACAAGCAATATAACCCAATGGGTGCCTTAATGAGATGTCCAAGTCAGGCATTTGGACACTCAAATTGGCACTTAGGTGCATAAAATTGACATTTACATGTCTAAGTGGCAATTTGCAGCATCCAGATTAGGGATTAAGTTTCCCATGTTTGAAAACTGAAACCTTGTCTCCTTACTCCTGACATTGTTATCTGCTGGCTACAGAGCTTCAGTCAGCACCAGCAGAGTACTGGGGGATGAAATGAATGAACACATGCAAAGTTGTGCATTATTACAGCAAGGGATGCAATTCTTGTTTGTGGTCTTGACGAGCTGCATGAAGAGAATACAAACTTGCTTGTTTTAACGTGAGTATTTTAGGCACCTCCAATATAAGCTAAATATAACTAACTGGGGAATGTTGTGACTAAAGTGGAAGTGGAAAAATGGTGCTTGTGTGGGTGTGCCTTCCTACACTGCCTATATTTAGCAAGTTGAAATGCTGCTTCAGTGCTCAAGTAATAGCAGCAGTGATACAGTCCCGTTCACAGCATGGGAAAATGTGTTTCTCAGAGGAAGCAAAGGACATCTTCTTTTCATTATGGGACTGGTAGATACCATCAGCATTGTTAAGCCCCCTTATTGTACCCAAACAGTAAATTCTCAGTTTTATGGCTGTCATGTGAAGATCAGGCTCCACATCCCAGTGCAACTCCCGACCCATCAGTGTCATCAGCACCAGGCCAGGGGGTTGTTTACACTGCAAGGAAGCAGAATATAGCATGATTGAGATTAGGAATATGCTTGGTAAGCACAAGAAAGCAAGTGACAGAGCGGCAGGCAGAGGCTYACCCATGGATTAGTGCCCTTAAATTAAATGATAAAATATGCCTGGAATAAAAAGAAATCTCGCTGGGAACTTCTCCAAGCTCAAGCCCATATGTTACTGGCTAATCATTTCACACCTTCGTCTGCCAGGGTAATTAGACAAAAGTGAAGCAGTACTCTGCTTTTTTTTCCTTGCTACTGTTTCATAATACCAGCTAAGAAATGGTGGGTTATTTATTTTAAGATTATCCCAAATATAGAGACCCACTGGGAGAAGTTCTTTGGTAACCTGGCAATTGGTTTTATTCACTAGTTACAAAAATCACAATACTTTTTGTTATAGGTGTTTTGTTTGCTCTTTAACAGGGAAGAAAAATTATAAAAATATATAATACATACCTATAATTGAATTAGTTCCTGTTGGAAATGAAAGGACTGATTTTTGTTGTGTCACATGGACTCTAAGTCAGTGTAATTCCACTGAAGCTACACCATGTAAAACTGGAGCAGAGAATTAAGTCCAAAGTGCTTATTGGTAGTTGAACAGAAATTGCCATCCATACTCTTGGTATAAGCAGTGCTTCTAACCAGTACATTGTCACCTATATTAAATACAGGCATGGATGTAACCAGCAGCTATACTTCTACTGCTGCCTTGGGCTTCTCAGCAGAACAGGTGAAGCTTATAGACAGACTGAACTGCACAAAATCATCATGGACTGGTCTCTTTCACAGGCTGGATAAAACCTAAATTTTCAGTCTTTCTTTTTTTTTTTYCAAGATAAAAGAAAACTGTTCCTGCTTTATATCAACATTTGAAAGAAAATCCTTGGGAAGTTTGGAAAGGGTGCAATGAATTTACYGGTTTTATTCAAAACCCCCACTGTGGAAACCTAAGGCAGACTCAGACATCACTTAGGATATCTAAGTCCATCTGTGAGCAGTTCAGACTGGCTTCTGCACTCCAGCTCGTTACATTTGATGGTGAGAAAGAGGGKTTGCAATCACCTCCCAGGGACCACTCCTGAACTGAGGTCCTACAATCACATTCTCCTGAAAGAGTAGGGCTAAATAGGCAACCTCTATTATTTATATATCTGGAGCTTAGACATCACATAAACCCAGAGTCTGCCTTCGGTGTCATTGTCTGAGTAATTTAGAAATTTTCTTAATTTTCTTCTTTCTCTTGTGTGCATCTAATACCAGCTTTCTTCACCAAACAGCAGCATCCAAGTGGATACATGACAGGTAGCTGGACACACAGAGGACCAAAGAGCAAAACACTCTGCAGACCTGCTCTSGAGAAGGCCAGGCACTTCCCTCCTCAGCATGGAAAGGGAAATAGGCTGAGGTACRTTTGACCACAGAACAACTCCTTGAAGACAGAATTCTAAGTTAAATATGGAGTAGGCTCAATGGATGACAATGGCATGCTTGGCTTTGTTGTGGATAAAGTCGACATTTTGGGCTGAATGCATAAATGCAAAAAGCAGTTAGCACAGCTGCAGCCTCAAGGGAATTTGGGGGTAGAAAACAAGGGAAAAAATGAACTGTGACTGAGACATAATGGGGAAGCTTCAGAGCAGGAGATCTGGCAGCCAAGAGCTGACATAGTTCTACTGTGAGGTCACATGAGGAAGGATGGTGACGTCTGCACATATCAACCCACCGCAGCATTTGTATTTAATCACATATGGGACAACAAAAAAAGGTGAAAAATCAGCAATGCATTGCAAGTTTTATTTGTATTGTCTGGAAATCTTAGATAGGAAAAGGGACAACTCTCCCAGAGAATACTGAGCATATGATTTCTGAAGCTGGAATGCCCCAAATCACAAAATTCTATAGCTTATGCCTATGTTTAAACTCTTGCCTAGTTGCAGTGAAGTTGGTGCATTAGGAATTTGAGCAACAAAGAGGAATTTGAGCAAGCTGAACATGTGTTGGCTGTTCTGAATCCTGAAAAGAGTCTACTAGAAAGTTGAAAATGATTATCCATTCATTAATATTCAAGAGTAATAACAGTAATGAAAAATTGTAACTTGATAAAAAAAAGGAGCAACAATTGCAAAACAAAACATTATTCGATTATCTCATTTGTAAACAATAAATGTCAACAGCATCCTAGACCCTTGTCAAAAGCTGCTTAGATAATGCAAATATAGCCTTTATCTTCCCCTGCCCKTTATTAAAACAACTGTATAGACTTTACTGATAAACAAGACAATTAAATGTAAATGATGTCATCTCCTGGCATTCATTCACTTTAATGAGTCTAGCCAATCACCCAGTGTAAATAGTAATAGCTGCAAAGCAGTAATATTCAAAATCATATTAGCAGACAACAAAGAGAAAATGGTGACCTTTGTTTTTAGCTAATGGTKCAGTCTTTGTGTGCTGTATGTAGAAGTTCTCATTAAATTTAAAGCATCAGTGTTTATTGTAGAAGCCCTAATGAGGTGACCGTTTGTGGTGGTAGGTGATGGGTTTAGAGGTGAACAAGTAGCTTGTTCAGAAAGAAGGAAGCCAGGAAGGCAAAACTGCTTCACACTAAATCAGTTCCCCKCATCTCTGTTCCTTCTCCTTGTGATGGATTTGCTCTTTTCCCACTGCCATAAAAGGACATGTTCAATCTTGGGCCATTTTCTGCTGAATACTTAGTAACAGTGGAGCTCAATCCCCCTCCTCTTATCCTCAAACCTCCTCTCTGCTCCCAGGCATTGTTATCTCCTTAATGCATTTTCCCGCACATTTCCAGACCTTTTTTTTTTATTGCAGAAATAAGGYACTGACTTCTCACCTTGCTCGTCTATATTTTGCTTTACTCCAAAGAGCATCCTGTTCTGAATGTTTTCAGCATTTGATGCAGGACACATGGGTTCTTATGACACTCAGTAAAGAATTCTTAAGTGTTTAACAGAAATCAGACAAATTCAGCACTTCCACATTTACCCTACACCTACAAAACAAAAGTCAAAGACTCTTATGAAATGAGCCACCAAGRGAAATTAAATGTTGGGTTTTGTGATTTTTCTCTGTATGTTTAGCCTATATTACTCRGCTGGTCCTGCCATTGAATGTGTAGAGCATCTTCAAAGAGCAAATGACTACTAAATCTAGACAGAGATTTTCTGCACAAGAGCACTCACATGTTTTAAGAAACCAGTTCCCACACCAAGCACTGAAAAGAGATTTCCCTTTGAAGCAAATGCATGTAACTTTGCAGAGGATATTGCAACAGAAAGGGAAGAACCTTTTACTGAGTGCTTAGCTGAAATGRGTGGTCAGAGTATTCATCAGGGACAAAACCACTTCTGGTAAAGCCAACAACATTACACTGATTGATYGAGCTGAGGGTTGGAATCTCTGCTTTCAGTCAGACTGACTTCAGAGTTTGAAGACAAAAGCTCTYGCTCTGTCCTTTTTGCCATGGAATAGTTTGATACACTGCTGTGGGGTGACATCAAAATCCATCCACACGGTGGGGGCACTGAAAATTAAGCGGGAGTTTGATGGCAGYTTATTCTCATGCACATGTGCACACCAGTGCACGTTAGCTGACACCYCAAGATGTTTAAGTGCTTTTGCTTAGGGCTGCAATTAGGGGAAGAACGGGTCAGGGATA
The DNA here is from genome assembly GCA_018881555.1 of Amblyornis subalaris. Classification (NCBI taxonomy): domain Eukaryota; kingdom Metazoa; phylum Chordata; class Aves; order Passeriformes; family Ptilonorhynchidae; genus Amblyornis; species Amblyornis subalaris. The sequence continues at coordinate 5,935,399 of JACAXG010000042.1, forward strand.
TTTAGGGTAACATAAATTAAGTGCTCTGTTGTGATCCAGAATTCAGTGAGGCCTTAAACTCATTAATTTATTATTCCAGGGCTTTCTCCTAGTTTATGGTGTGATGCAGCAGCATTCATGGCTGGTCAGCACTCAGGTGAGGGAGTGAGTGCTACTGCTGGTGCAGCAGAGGTAGCAGACAGCTTCTCTGCTTGTTTCCYTCCTTGGCAGGAAAGAGAGTAGGGATTGAAATGAGTTTGTGGTCCTGTGTCTTCTTCAGAGATTTTGATTTTATTTATTTTCTTTTTTTTTTCCCTTCCTGACATGTGTGCTCTGTAGATACACGAAAAGCATGTAATTTATTGCATGCATGAGAGTTGATTATCCAATTCAAAATCCCTTGCAATTGCTATCGGGCTGTGCTCAGCCTGGCTGCAGTAGATTCCTCTGTTATCTATGTTGGAGAGAGAGAAAATATCACCACTGCCCAGGGCTGCCAGAGCTCAGATTTCTTCACACTTCTTACAGTACTGGAGGTACCTAATTTAAGAATATAGCCTATATACATTATATGTACATATGCATACAAATATGTAAATATAGAYACACACASAAATAAAATACTTAAGTATATACATAGATAGTTGTATATATATGTATCTAAAAAATCTGAGACCTGGGTACCACATCTTTCCTACCGTTGCTAGAGACACTCCTCACTATCCTGTAGAAAGCCTAACCTTATTTAAGCTGTGCTATAACACTGAGCCTTGATTCACGAGCAGACTCACCCCCCYCAGGGTCAGAGAATGACACCAATGTGTGCAAGTCCTCCAATATCACTGCTGAGYGTGCAATGAGGACCAGGCCTAAACCTTTCTCAAGGTGAGTTGTGGATAAATGTGAAGCCTGGAGCTGTCATTTAAGTCCTTTTATCTCTAGGATAACCACCCCTTCCAGAAACAGGACTCCAGGTAGAGTTTGCAGTCGTTCCCTTGCAGCTGTTGATCTGTTCTGCTATTTTACAGCAAGTAAATTTTCTTCTCAGTGGGTGAACTGCACGACGAACCATAGGCAAACTTCTGAAAAACTGCAAACACTTACACTTTACTGCAAATGTAACCATAACAATTCAAAGTACTAATTTTCTACCTCATATAATATGTGTAAGTATGCCTTAGTAACACTCACGGGAAACATAATTTAACAGTGCCTCTGCCTTCCTTACCTCAAGATGGGAAATTTCTCTCACATACATAACAGAAGGCTGGCTGTCTGAGCTTCCCATGTGTTTATCTGCTTGGGTTTTCCAGGAACATCTTGAGGATGGTTTGTTTTTCTTTAACCCTTCCCTAGCAATGTGTCAGCTTCACTCGGCCAAGAAAAATATGATATCTTGGCTCTCAATCTGTCCTGGGTTAAAAAGAAAGAGAGGAATGAGAAAATATGAGCTCACAAGAGAAGATCTGAAAATGAGGTCTTTATCAATAGGAGAGAAGCTTATCCCACATCAGGGACCACTCAGCACACCATGAAGAATCAGCAGCTGAGTGGCTGCTTGCTTGTTCTTGCTAGCATTTGTATTATTCATGCTTGTATTGTACATAATTCCAGGTTCACACATATAGGAACATAAAGACTCTAGGAAGCTTTTATTTTTAGAATTAGAAACATGAAGCATGAGAAACAGGAGTTATTCCTATTGCAATTTATAGCTGAGTATGTAAAACAGACATTGACTAGTGGCATTTAGGATTGCCAGTGATTTTTGTCATTAAAATCACCAGCAGGTCTTGAACAAGTAATTTTATGAGCTAATTAGGATTCGAAAGAAAGAATAAAACTCAATGGTCTAAGTCTGAGTGTTTTGCTCAGACAGTGAAGTCTGCATCACAGCACACACCAAATTTTTATGTTCCTGAGACCAAGAGTTGATATCCTAGTTATGCACAGCCAGCAGTGCTCAAGAGAGGTGAAATCTGTGGGAAAAGATGATGTTTTTGGTTTTAAAGTCAAGCAAGAGGAATTTAAAGAAAAAATCCACAAGGGCAGGTAAGCTGGAAAATCAACAAGTCAAAGCTCTGCCTAGACCCTGTCTCTCTCAGTGAACTGTAACCAATGCTTAGAGCAGGGTGTAAGAATGAGGCAGGTATGCAGTGGCATGTTCCTGATGCAGTCACCTAGTCCACAGCTTCCAGCAGATCAGCAGTGCCATCTCTTTGCTCAGGACCTCCTAATTGATGAATTTAACGCATCTTATGTTCATACAAACTTTTGTCAGCTCCAACAGTCAGTGTCAGTGAGTGTCACGCTCTGTTCCATGGGTGACAGAGGACCTCCCTCTCTCTGTTCTGCATGTGTGTGGTAATTTCATCCAGTTATTGCTTTTTTCGCTTCTCACCTTCTCCTTACCTATCACGAGGTTCCATGAGTCCTTACTAACCAGTACAAAATGTCTGAAATCCACTATTTCTCCAGGATTTGGATATCTATATCTAGGCATTAATTCAGTATCTATGTAAAGCTGAGATATATAACCCAGTCCCTTTAGGTGTCAAGTTGGTTATTTCGAGTGAATGGCTTACTCGTCCTTCATGGCACTGTCAGAGGAAGAGGAGGGGATATTTAACACTTTATTTTAATGCCTGCTGCTCCAGAAGTTGCTAAAAAGTGGGACACAGCTTTTCTGTCTTCTTTGGACATACAGGACATGCCTTTTTCAGACATTTTTTGAATATGGGATTCAAATCACTTCTCCTGTCCTGATGAGGTGCCCAAACCACACTCTAGGTAGTTGTGACAAAGATCAAGCCTTTCCTTTTACTAATAAAGCTGTGAAGGAGAGAAGGTGGAGCAGCAGCTTTCCTGCACTCTGCTGACAGAGACTTACTGTACAGTATGAAGTTATGGAGTGAGTGAGGAAGCCAAATGGAACAAAGTGAGATTAAAACATGCAGCTGGGAGATTGGCCCTGGCTTCTGCTCCAGTGGTGTACATGTATTTTCTCTAAAAGAGGTCTTCTGAGCAGGCAGAGAAGCTAAGGGGGAATAACTCTGCAGGCAGCAGGGTCTAATCAGAAATTCTGAGAACTGTCCTTTTTGGTAGCTAAATCCCACTCAAGTTTTGCTAAGAGCACTGAAATGTCATCATAGACCAGAGCCTGAATGTTGGGGTGTGTCACTTCCCAGGGAAACCCGAGCTCAGCCAGTCCTGTAGTGGTGATTAAGAGGTGGCAGGATACAACCCTGGGCAGGCAGCTTCCGTGGTCCTGTGCTCAAGCTGAACCAGCCAGGCACCATCTGTCCACAAGGACTTTATCCTTGTGATCAGAGCTGGCAGTCCAGACGTAAAAATTCCAAACTGTAATCCCTTAGCATGTGAGCTGCTGGAGTGCTATTGCAAACTTTATAAGAGGAAAGGCTTCACACTACACTGTCTCCCTRAATTAGACCTTCATCAATTACACTTGTAATACCCCTAGCATTCATTCCAACATTCAGTGTTCCTGGAGAAGCTTTCCTAACAAAACTGCACTTTCTATGGACATGAAAATATTTGCAATATGAACTGTTTCTCTGACATATATTTGGGCACAAGCCCAGTTTCCCCTTCCAACAAAATTTTAAAAAAACAACGACAACAACAAACATTTCCAAACTCAAGACAAGACAAAGTTGAAATCTTGCAAATGCGCTTAACCTGAAATCTTGTCCCCAAACACAAATGTGAGTCATCGAAACGTTTCATATAAATGGTGTTGAGATATTTCACTTGCATTTCTAACTGATGCTTCTGACAGTTTTTTTTCTTAAAAATGAACTTGCATTTCAAAATACAGGCATTTAAAGTGAGAATTCTAAAGACAAAAGAACCCTTTGTTTTCCAAATTCCTAAYGGACATTTCCTCTTCTTGCATCCTCATCTCCCACGATTCTCTTTGCTCCAGTAATCAGAAACAGAAATTTCGTTGCAAAGCCCCCATTTAAAAACTTTATCTCTCCTAAGTAGTTGCGCTGGAGGACATTTTTGCTGTGCCTAGCACTGCCCTCAAGGAAATGTACTTGCTCAGACATTTGGTTCAAGCCAAGAACATTTTTGACACCCACAAGGAGCCTGCCAAGTGACTGTGAGCATCACGCATTAGAGTTGCTGTAGGAAAACCTAAACCACATGAGTGACTTGAACCACAATTTCCCTCTGCCTAAGAAAAAATAAATTCATGTAYGTATCACAGCATTTCTGTTCTGACTGAACTGCCTACAAGAGGGCAAAATTCAGGATGTTGAAGAGAGGAGCTCATTCACTGCTGAGCAATGTTAAGCAAATACTCAGAGCGACATCGGCTGCATGATAAAGTTTTAAACCTCCTGTGCTTTAGTGAACCTGAGGAACCTCTCATTTAAATGAGACACAGCTCAGGCATTAGTCAGACAGGAGATGAGATGCAGTCCTATAAAATAACCACATTAGTATGAAAAATGAGACATAAAGCAAACTGTCCCCATATGCTGCTCTCCATATCTCAGAAAGACTTTTCTTGAAGTTTTACTGTAATGATCATCAGGGGAGTTTACATGCCCTGGCCTGGAATTGATATTAATCTAGAGGGGAGAAAGGGGGACAAACTCAGACAAAGAGATATCCAGGAAATAGGGACAGATGGGAGATAGTTGAAACAAAAGCTGCTGGAGGGCGAGACAGCAGACACTTTGMACTGAACTGCATTTTGGTAGTGAGGATGGTGTTCTCATAAACACAAGGAACACTGCATCAGCTCCTCCACTGCTCACATGCAACTCAGTTTCTATCCTGCTGCATTGCTGATTGCTTGCAACAGCTTTTTAATGTAGTTTGGGGGATAGAGTATATGTATCATTTCTTTATTAMAGCCTTTCAATCATCATCATGATACAAAGGAAAAACACTGTTCGGAGCAGATGCACTCTTTTATTTGCTAATATGTTCTTGGTTGACACTAATTTGCCAAAGCAAAATTTAGCATCCGTCTTCAAAATGCTGCTCACTAATGCCATTCCAAAAACCAATGGGTATGCAATAAACAGCATCAAACAACCCATAATAAAGCAGTTTTACTACAGATGTTCATTATGCACATGAGCCTCTGTAGCAGCCTGTGTATTTTGGAGAAATGTTTGAAATTAGTTTGGAAGAGCAGTAATTAAAATTAGTTGTTTCTCATAAAATTCAGTAAGCTCTGAACCACAGACCTGTCACAGTGCTCCGTTCCCAGAGGTGATTCCCCTCTCCCCATCCTTCAAAACATGACTGATAATTTTGCTGTAGAGTTGGGCATCCTATCCAAAGCTACTCTGGATTCCAAAAGACATCATGCTGGTGAGGAGTAAATAYTTTGAGCTTCAGAGATTTGGTGCACTTCTCATTAATACTTCAGAACACGCTCCTGATTGCCATTTTCCCTGAGAGCCCATTGGATACATGTAATAAATGCMCTGCTTGCTGGATTAATTGTCCTGTAAGCTCATGGCCTGCCTTTTGTACCCTAATTTCCTTGTGGTGCCATGGAAAGTGCTGTGTGCTGTGGCTCTCCCAGGTGACTGGATATCTGATTATCTCCTGATGACATGAACTGACTTGCACTCTAAACCTCACCACGTGGACACAACAAAACCCTCCCTGAAACAGGGTGGCTTTATTTTACATTTTTAAATACAATTTTTAAATTTACATTTTAATGTACATGTTCAGTGGATGGATGAAGGTCTCCTATTTGGGGTGCAATGGTGCCAAGCTGTCTCCTGCAAGTCCACATGGCCTGGCTAAAAGACCAAGGATCRTGGCCTAACTGTCCTCATCATCTTTGTGCTCAGTTCACTACTTGTAGCACTCAACAGAAAAAATGGGATTTTTACAAAATGACGAAACTCTTTTTCAGCATTTGATCTTTTCTCACCTGAAGTGACAGAAAATTTCATTGTGTTAAAGGAAAATTACAATTATCAGTCACTTTTTTTTTTTTTTCACTAGCTGTTTCATTTAATTTTAATTTTTGGCAAAACTTCAGATTGCATGTTATTTTAGCTAAACTGATTTTTCCTTTTGCTTTTTTCCCCCTATCCCACATCTGAACACAGTATTTTTCTGTAGTGAACTCTTGTCTAGCAGTATGTCTGGTGGTTTCGTGCGTGTGGTCCTTTGTTCTTGATTTGCTCATACTGGATGAGCAAGCRTTCACTCTTCAGACAAAGCAAGCAGAGCATTAATCACCTCCTGTGGTATGTGGACCCTGACAAGCTCTTAGGTACCCTCAGCAAAGGAGAAATGTGTCAAAGCAAAATTGCCTCTGAAAATACTGCTGAATTTGGGCAAAATTTAGATCTTAAATGTCAACTCCTTTTTTTTCACTTGAACCCAACTTCAAACGAGTTTGAGAGAGAAAGCCCAAATTCCCATCTCTTCGTGAGGTTGGAATGTCAGGAATAAGTTCCCTTCCTTCACAGAGCACTAGAGACTACAGGAGGAAGCAGTGAGGAGATGGTATCAATCAGAGTTGAAGGTGACCACAAAATAGCTGCAGAATGAGTTCCCGACACTGCCTGTGAGTTGTACATGCAGATGTGGCATTCATCAATTCCCAGTGACATCAGTCTGTGTGTTGCAATATGAGGACACCAGGCATGATTGATTAATCTGTAACTCTGACTCCATTTCCTGACCTAATCATTCCCTGGTCTCCAATGCAAAATATGAAGGCTCAAACAAAAGGTAAAAAGGGAAAGTGAGATCCCTTCACTTCATTCTTTTGAATAGGAAGATAAATGAGCTCCCTGTTGAATAAGGCAGAGCTTTGCTGAAAAGTGCTAACTGTATTTGAGAGTACAGTGTGAATTTATAGCCATGAAAAAAGACATCTCTCTGAGTCACTGATATGTGACAAGAGAAAYATTAAATGCTGTTAAATAACACATTAAAAACTGGGTTTGGAGTATGTCCATTCCCTTACATGGCATTTTGGCTTCCGGAATGACCTTGTTTCTGAAACCTGTGCCTCCACCCTCAACTCATAAAGGGAACTTAATAAACCTTCCAGACCTGAAATGAACATTTTGATGACACTATGAACACAGTATATGCTAAAGATCTTCTATTCCATTTTCTATAACCATAAACAGATACGCCTTAATGGTCTGATGCCTTTACCTTAAAAAATTCCAATTTAGTTCCCTAGAGCTATAATAATAAAAACTGCTGACATTCTGGTTTTATTTTTCAGAGTAAGAAGAATCTGTCTTATAAGGGCTTTTCAGTATTTGTGGACTGCTGGGATTAAGCCAGATTTTAGAATTGGACGAGTTAGTTAAGAAAAGCGCCCAATAGAGATGTGATGTGGGCTTTTAAACTCGACACAGAGTAACAGAAACTCTTCCAACACATGAAGCCTATTCATTTTTTGTCTTGAAAATAGCTTTGTAAATGTTGGACCCTAAAATTCATTTGGTTCATCTTTGCTTTCTTTTGACAGTATTTCTATCATTCGGGGATGGGGGAGGGGAGCCATCCAATTCTGTCAGAACAAATGCACTGGGCAGGCAGGGAATCCCTTTGTGCCAGGCTTGCTGTGCCTGTTTCTGGCATTGCTGGGTTACAGGAGTTCAGGCTCAGTGTTTTTGAAAGCCACTACATGGCAGACAGGAAGAATAAGACCTTAAAATTTTCTGTTTTCTTTTGTTTTTAAACTTAAATGCATGAAAATTGCAAACTGGGAGAAGTAGGCTGCATTATGTCTAACAGAGAAAATACTCTCTGCTCCAGAAACTGTATCCYTCTCCTCTGGTACGTCATAAAATGTCTTAGATATTTGAACTCAAATCTGAAATGACAATACAGAGCTAGATGTGGAAGCAGCATTTTGCTGCCTATTACAGTAAGTGTTGGCATTGTATTGAAAGCACATTTCTTATATTGATCTGACAGAATTCAATCTTCAGATATCTCAGAGCAACCAGCATGAGATTATTCAGCATCTGCACAAACCATATTCTAATAGTTTCACTAGGAATGATCATGGCAATCTTTCATAGGCCTACATTTTTCTATTTTTGCTGATTCTTTTCTTCCTTTTTTTTTTTTTTTTTGTATTTCCTCATGTCTTTGTGTTCTACTACATGGATAAAACCTTTTCAGATTTCAATCTCTTTGCAAAAGGTATAATCCAATTCATCTTTCTCCTTTTTCTTTTTTTTTTTTCCTATCAGAGAAACTTCTACCCTACTGACGTTGCAAGTTGCCTTTTCCTCCTAATACAGAAGTGGAGGAACAGGCACTGTGGCATCCCAGCTCTGTATCCTGTATTATACAGTGTCCRAAAGCAAGCAGATTCCTAATGAGCCATGTAAGACCCAAGCAGGTACCTAGTGACACTCCTCCAGGATATCCTTCTGGTGGTCTGTGTCCAAGGGCCTCCCCAAGGCAAAGAGGATTGAGCTAATAACACAAAACCGGTACTTTTTTTTTTCCCCATGGATTTGTGATGTCCTTTTTTGAACCCTGACTACTACAAATGCAATTTTAAAATTAATTTTTAGAGAGGAACGCATAGCACTGAGGCTGCAGAAAAATTCACCCCTCAATTTGTAGTTTGACTAAAATCTCACTTGAAGCTATTCTGTTCTGATCTGTGTATTGGATAGCAAGAACCTGAGGCTTGTCCTGAATGTTTGTGACAGCAGCAATCGGGTCTGAGCACTGGAGACCTTTGCAAAGTCCTTATGATCTCTGGGGTCAGAGGTTTATGTGGCTAAGGCAGAGGGAAAGGGAGCAGAAAGAACTGAGAAACCACTGAAATACAGAAATTGTAGTCAAGCTGGTCTTGGGAGCACAGGTCCAACCTTTGAGACCATTAAATCTGTCTGCCTAATACCGAATGCAGGCAGCTCTTGCTGTCTCTGCACACWGTGGTGAGTTTGTCAAATAGCCAGGGCAAGGGCTGTAAGCACAAGTATTAGCCTGCTGGAAAAAAACAAACAAACCAACAAATGCTCTTTCAGGCACGTGAGCCCTATTTTGTGTCTGAAGAGACTGAAACATAGGTTGAGAATAGCAGGTGCTTGCACCATTGTGGCTACAACACTTCTACCATTGCCATTCTGCCAGTTAAGTATTTTTCCCTGATACGAGTCCCTGAGGAGAATGGCAATTTAAATTATAAATTGTAAAGCACCAAGAGGACCTTCATGAAAAATGACCTTCCCTGTATAAACCTGAATTTTGTGCAAAGCTCTAGAAAAACGTCTTATCCAAACCCTGATATTTTTGTATCCCATTTCAGACCAAGCTTCAGTTGGACGTTGGGTTTAAAAAGTCTGAAAGGAACCTCAGCTCACCTGAGCAAGGACCAAAGCCCCTTCGCAGCCRGTGGCTCCAGTGAGCCTCAGCCTCAGATGTCTGGATCCTTAAAATAATTTTACAACAGAATTTGTGCAACAAACAACAATTTGGTGCAACAACAGAACACCAGCTTGAGCTATGTGCCTCTGAGGAGGGACCCCAAACAAAGGAAACCCTGGGCTTTTATTCCCTTACAGTCCAATTGCCCAAAAGTCTGGAGTCATCGGCTCCTGCTGTGTCTCTGAGTGTCTGGGGAAAGCATCAGAGGTGAGGGTGAGGGAAAGAGCAGCTCTTAAGTACGAGATCCTATTTTCATACTCATGTTCCGTGTATTAAAGTATTAATGCTGAAGGAAAGCAATCCCTCATTCAGAATTTTCCCATCATATGGCGGCACTTTATGAGGCATTTGGCATTATAAAGACAGTCACCATGATCTGTCCTTCACGACACTTAGGGCAGCACTACAAGACTTGCAAGTAGGGAGTTTAAACCAAAAATCAAACCTATTAATACAAGGCTTCTGCTGGATTTTCCAGCATATGATGGCTCCCCCGTGTCTCTGTGAGACTGTAATCATTTAGGGTCGGGAAACACTTTGATACTAATGTGCCATATTTTTGGCACTAAATAAATACTAAGCACTCATGTACATCAATAGCTTTTTAGAAAATAACCAGTTACAAGTAATATATTCTCAGGAACATTTTCCACTATCTTTTATGGCTGTTATCCACCCAGCACCCGCACCAGCAGCTTAGGAACAACCTGACACCAAAACACTGATAAGGTGCAGCTAATGAAATCTGTTCCATGACTTAATGCTTAAATGTGAGATTGGCTTATATACAGAACAGATCCTTGGTGAATATGTTGGAAAGACAAAAACCTTTCCTTTTTCAGATCTGGTAAAAGATTTGTCCAAATAAAAGGAAGGTTTTAACTTGCATGAGACTTCAGACTTAGTGTTCTAGTTTGACTTTTCCTCTACAGAGAGCAAAACTAAAATCACCTTATGAACTGCAGTCCACAGCTGGTTGTGAACTTTGTAGCTGGTGTCTTCTATTTGTAACACAATAGGATAAAATAATCTGGAGATGGATACTCCGTTGCTTATGTGATTTATTCCATTACCATTTTTATAATTGAAATAATGTGGTCCTTCTTGTTGCATGSAAGAACAGTAGACATGACCTCTCAGGTGATCACTCTCAACCAGTCCTTTGCCTCACATTTCATGCCTGGTCTGATGGCTCTTTGCCTYACTCTTGTCTTTGGAGAGAAGTGCACACTCATATGAGACCTAGGACCTGGTATCAGAGAGTACTCACATATTCATAGCAACAAGAWATTAGTTATTCATTTTCTTTCTGTCACCTGGGAGTTCCTTATAACAGAGTGATTCTTTGCTGCCATATGCCTCAGCTCCATAAAACAAACAATTTATTCACAAGTTACAAAGATCACAAAGAAGCAAGAGCATGCAAGCGATGTGCATGATCAGCACAAATGGGGAAACAGACCCTCCCTGGAAACACCTTTACTCGAGGTCCCTGCAGGACTCACACATCTCTCTGCCAGGACAGGTGGTGTTACACGGGGAAAGGGGATTTCTACGAGCTGTGGAAGTGCTCCAGGATGTGAGGTTCATGGGTCTCTGACTCGGGTCCTGTTAAGGCTCCAGTTCAGAAAAGCACTTAAGTAGCATTGACTTTGCTTCAGTGAAACACATCTGAGAGTGTTCAGAGTCCCAGTGGCTGAACTGCACCTGGGACTGAACACAATGGTAGTTGGATCTTTCAGGGAATGTTGTCAGTTTTAAGCATATATTAAAAAACCAAAACAGCCCCTGAACACTAAGTTTATTTTCCAGTGATATAGATAATGAGTTATTCAACAGCAACTCAAATGTGCTTTCCATTTCCACTACTTTCCATCCACTCTGCCAGATGACCACAGTTTGGTTTTTCTCTGCTTGGGGAATAAAAAAATTAGTCTGTCTTCTGTTTACAGCCTGCTCCTAATAAATTTCACTCAGAGGTTCCTGCCTGTCAACTCAATACTCGAAGTCTCCAATTGTAGCTGCCACAAAGAAACATCAGCAAAGATAATTTCTATTAAGAGTTAAAAAAATTACTAGAGYGTGTGTTTTGATCCAAAATTATTMTTCTTATAAAAAACATGAATAATTTCAGTCACACCTGACTTTTAATTGATTAAAACCAAATCCTTTACTAACTTTTAGAAAGATTTCCTATTTTCTAGGTGCTGTGAACCTATTTACTTTCACCCTGCCTCCAATTCACTCACAACTATAAAATCTGCAGCCATTACTCTTTACTCAGTGTGTCTGACACCAAATCAACATCCTGCCCTGGGCCAGGGTGTAAAAGAAAGAAGAAATGCATCAGAGAGCCCCAATCTGACTTGGTGCCATCCTGGAGCAGAAATGGAATATGTTCTGTGACTAACTCTGGTTCATTTTCCTTCTACAAAGGAAAGATACTTTTTCCATCACTCCATTGGGAGGAATGAGCTGRTTTCATTTCAGACCCATATTACCACATTTCAATGTATCAATTCATTTCTCTGCTAGAGGCAAATATCTGTGATACAGGCTGTATTTGTAACTACAGCGTGTAATCCCTTTTATCCACTGCTCATGCCAGATTCTGTTTTGAGGTAGGCAACAGTTTTATTGTATCACTAACATTAGCATTTCAATAGTCTCTCCACAAAATGCTTCCAATTTACCTGTGCAGAAGTTGGATATTTCTTGATTTGCCATCTAAGGAAACTATTAAGGTTGCCAGAATTTTTTTTAATTTATTTTCCTTTCTTTTATTTTTCTTTGGCTAGAACTCTGATGGAAATTAGGCTTATATTTCCATGTAATAATATGAAAAGTCTTCTATTTTTGAAATGTTCTTGAACAGCTACGTGTTCAAAGCCCCAAATAATTTGGTTACTTGGAAATTATTGCTGTCTTACACAATTAAATTTATCAGTCATTTGGTGATCCRTTTGTGTCTCTGAGCTATGTTTCTTAATTAGAATATGCAATCCATAATGCATCACTTTTCTCCCCCAAGAGAAAAGACTTGGGTATATCACAAACCAAGTTGTCCAACAGAAAAGCAGGACTGTGGAGGAAAATGTCCAAATCCAATAGCCACCTCAGGCTCAAGTTCCCATCCAAATGAAATCTGCTTCTGTCCAACTTTATTGCCTCTTTCCTCCCAAGGAAAGGGATTGTATTGTGGCATATGAAATAGGGAAAGCCACGCTTAAACAAGAAGGTAAGAGTACCACATTTTCAGACAGGAACGGTGTTCCCCCAAAATGTTGAGTACTTGAATTAAAGTCTAAGCTTGTGGGACAAGTTATGGTGGGAAGATATAGGAGTTTCAGCCAAAGCCCATTTTTCAACCATCTTTAAAGATGTGTTTACAAATCAAACCTTAATGCTAGTTATTGACATTCTTCTCCCACGGGACATTGATCCAGCAGATGCAGTGTTGGAAGCTTGCAGAAATCTGTAATTTATAGCTAAATTGCTTGACTGAGTTAGTGGGGGCTGTGTCAATAAGGGAGGACTACACATTTGCGGAAGATGCTCCAGAAACTCATATCTAAAGTCAGATTCTGCAGAGTAATGGACAGACAACTTTTGTTTGTAGGTTCTGACAGAAAACAAAGACAAAACTCCAACAACAAATGCCAGGAATAGAAACACAGAGCTGGGATAGAATTGCAAGATATAGCCAATGTCAAGGCAGGGCAGCCAGAGCAGCTGTGCTGTCTCAGAAATGGGGAAGGAATGTGGTCCAGGCACTCCAGTTACCATCTGACCTCCTGTGTCCCCCTTGTTCAAGGAGTCAGAGGCATTATTTATTGTATGCCCAAGTGCCCAACCAATAAATGTAAAACTTGCTGATAAATCATCTCTCAGGCAGGTCCTGTCTGCAGCACGAGACCTTTCTGCTGTCCTTCTCGCAACTCAGATGCAGGCTCAAACGRGCTCAGGGAGAAATCCCCCTGCTCTGAGAAAGAGAACCCTTAATTCATTCACTCTTCATGAAACAAAGATATTACTCTGCACCTCACCTCCTTGCTCTGTGCTGGAACTTTGTTCAGGTCTATCAGCAAAGAGACTGGCCTCTTCTGCTTCCCCTCCCTGCACTGAGCCCCTGTGGAGCCCACAGGCACTGGGGCAGCAGAGCCGTCTGAACTATCATGGGTCAGACACACCACTTGCTATAATTAAGTCACAGTGGACTTTCAGAGACCTCTGTTTTCCCTGTCTGCTTGATCAGGGGCGTGTGTACAGCTGAGTTCGCTAAGAAACTGCACTAGTCTGAGGCAAAGCTCAAATTCACTACTTTAACTGGGCTGAGGCATTTTAATCCACCTGCTCCCATACTCCTACACCAGCTCTCACTGATATAAAGCTCCATCCTGGCCTTGCCCAGCGGTTGAAGGGGAACTGAGGCCACTGCTCCCCTCTGACTCTTTGCTTTTGTTGTGGTTTAACCCCAGCCAGCAGCCAAGCCCCACACAGCCTCTTGCTCACTCCCCCGCCAGCAGGATCAGGGAGAGAATCGGAAGGGTCAAAGGTAGGAAACTCATGGTTTGAGATAAAGACAGTTTAAAAGGGAAAGCAAAAGCTGTGCACAGAACCAAAACCAAACAAGGAATTCATTCACTGCTTCCCATGCGCAGGCAGGTGTTCAGCCATCTCCAGGAGAGCAGGACCCTATGTTGTGTAATAGTTACTTGGGAAGACCAATGCCATCACTCCAAATGTCCCGCCCTTCCTCCTTCTTCCCCCCCACCTTACCTACTGAGCATGTGATATGGTCTGGAATATCCCTTTGGTCAGTTTGGGTCACCTGTCCTGGCTGTGTCTCCTCCCAACCTCCCCTGCACCCCTAGCTTCCTCACCAGCATGGCAGCACAGAAAGCAGAAAAGGCCTTGGCTCTGAGTAAGCCCTGCCCAGCAATAACAAAAACATCTTTATTGTCATCACTGTGTTCAGCACAAATACAAAACACAGCCCCATACCAGCCACTGTGAAGAAAATTAACTCTCCTCGAGCCAAAACCAGCACAGTTTTCCTATGTGAGCGTTTTGCAGTGCATGTGGTAGACCACATTTTAATTTCTCAGCCACCAAGAAGTGAGAAACATGGAACTGTCAGATCAGTACAGTACTCCACAGAACAGCAGCAGAGCAGGATCCAGCCCATGTTTCCTTGTTCCTCTGCCAACGCAGCATCCTCCTGATCAAAGCTGCATTSTCCCAGGCAGTGCTGCTCTCCATGGGACAGGCCTGTCAGGCAAGGCAGCGCGACTCCTGTGACCCCTCAGGAATCCACCACACTTCGCACTCTGCCCAGCCGGCCCTGGGTCTGCTGCTGCGTTTATGCCCTCAAATTCTCCTGCCGTTGCCTTGTTTTTTCCATTTCCTCCACCACCCACTGTTTCCCTCCCGAGTCTCTCCCTGCCCACACCCCCACTGAGCGTGTGTCAAAGCTGGGCTTATTTGGATGCTGCAAAGCACTGCAGCAAAAATGCCCTCAGCGGTGGAGCGCTATGTGGTCCACGAGAGGAAAGGCATGTGGATAAGGCAGGAAATCTGCTGTTTGGCTTTTGCACTGCCCCRCTGTCCGAGCCCAGGCCAGCCCTGTTTAAGCTGTTCTCTCCCAGACAGATGACAAGCCAGCTCTCTGTGGGGAGTGGGGTCCAGGGGCATCCCCACAGCGCGGGGCAGGGCTAGGGCTGCCAGACTGAGCTGGTGGCCATCCATCAGAGGCTGCTTTCCCCTTCCCCTCAGCCTGACCCTTGGGCAGCTCATTTGGAGCTACCTCGGATATCCACAGGCTCCCTGTGTGTGCAGTGTAAATAGGAGCTTAATCCCATTACAGGGCTGAGCAAGTCCACTGAGGCAAGCATCTTGAGCCGGCTAAAATACAAATGCAAGGCAATTCTTCATTACACCCTCTTCTCCAGTGTGTGAGCCRGTTTGGATTGCTCCTTACTTTAAGCTGGTGGCATTTTCCACCAGCTTACAGTAGTTCCACGGGTGTGAATGGCAGAAAGCCACAGAGCATGGCAAAGGAGCCAGCCCAGAATCACCTCAGCTGTGGCAAACAGCTGCAAGGACAAAGAGCTGCTGAAGAGAATGCCCTCATCCATGTCACTGATAGGTAACACTTGCAGCTGCTAAAACAGAAAGGACTTTAAAAGACTGGTTTATTTTCCATTAGCTGCGTTCCTCTATATCCTTTGCAATTCTCTCAGGCTGGGCTGTTGAAACGGACAGTCAGGTTCACTTTTTCAGTGTTGGTTTCTAGGCAGGGTGCTTTGTTTCACTCTTGTGCTCAAACCAGCAATAACTGGGCTGCAAATAAGGGAGGGAAAAACAAGGTGGAAAAGAAAGGGAGAGCTGGGAATGTTAAAATTCTCAAACTGTTCCTGTATTTTACAAAGGGTTTTGGAGGAAAATGGCTTCAAGTAGCACACTTTGATATTTGTTCTCTCCAAAAGGCAGAAATAAATAACTAAAAAAGTGCCAAACAACATTTGTAAACTCTATATGCTCCAACAGAGCTGCTCCTTTCTCCTCGGGTGAACTGATGTGCAACCAATTAGACTTAAAAGCTCATCATGTTCTTCCCTTGCACTTTTTTTCTCCTCCAACAGCAGAAAATATCTGGTCCAAAAGTCCTGACTTTAACAATCTTCTGACTACCATAAAAATGATAAACTTGTAACTAGAAATGGCATTTACCTCCTCAGGTATGCCGAGGCTTGGTTTGCATTTTAAGGAAATCTGGCATTGGTTTTGCATCAGATTGCCAGTTTCTGTGCTCTTGACTCTCATTTCTGAGTACATTTCCTTTTGAGGTAAAACAATGAGGAATGCTCTGCATCCTTTTATCATGCAGTTATCTGCATTCCTGGGCAATGTCACTGTCTGGYGTGTGACTCATTTATGGTCTCTGGGAAGCTTTATGCTTCCATTAGAGGCTTCTTCTCATTCTGTTTTATTTTAGACAAAATTAGGCTCCAATGGAGTTCAGTTTTTAGAAGGAGTCATATGACATAAACGAGAGGATGGCATACTGTGGGATAAATGTGGCCACATACCCTGTCTGTCTGTAATTTTATTACTGAGATATAGATACTGGGAAAAATCTAAACCTACTGAGAAACAAACCAAGCTTAAATAGAGAAGAAAATCCTTGTTATTCATTACAATAAGTGGTATTTGCTATGCACTACAGCTTCTGAATGACCATGGATACCGAAGTATATTTTGTAAAGTAGAAGGATATGAGGCAAAATAAAAGTCATTAACCTTTGTTTATCTAAGAAACCAACTCTAATTAGATGGTCAAATTAGTGGCATGTCTGTAAAACAAACTGGTGAGGTATCTTGAGGAAGGCAAAATTATGTTATTATTTTATCCTGTGTTATTTATCCCTTATGCATCCTGTTAGCAGATCAAACAGCTGCAACATCTGCGGGTGTATGACGAAGATGAGAGAAGGATGCTCCCTGTAATAGMAAGGTAGGGTTAAAGCTGTATAGGACGTGTAGGATAAATAAGAGGTTAGGTCTGTATAGAGGGAAGAATGGAGGATATTTTCTAATAGATGTATTCATTTTTAATAGTGTTTTTCTTGAGTTGTGCCTGAGTTTTCACTGTTTGACAATATCATTTCTAGGCTTTGAAACATGTGATGAGTAAACCTCGACAGGAAGCTTAGTTTTGACTCAGTTCTGCTAAGGATTCCCTAAATGTGACTGGAACTTACTGGGTCCTTACCCAATACCTCTGGACTGTCAATCTAAAGCGATGTAACCCCTAGGGATGCCAGCAGGGCACCCTTGGGAATATTAATTTTCCCTTTYGTTGAGGTGCTCTTGGATGTAATTGGTAGCATGGAGAAGCTCAATGTGGTTTGATATTCAAAAGAGATGTCCACTTTGTGCTTGCATTACACGTTTCTGTTGATTGCTGTTGGGGAAAGGCAGGGTAACAGCAGGACTGGTTTGTCTTGATCACTGAATCAAACATAATTCCATTCCACTGGGACAGGCAACAACAGAGAAAGTTAAGCAAAATTAACAATAACACTGGGCTTCAGTAACAGTTGTACAGGGGCCAGAAGAAAMGAGTTCAAAGGTGATATTTGTGTGAAAGAAGTGAATGGGGTCAGGGAAAGGTAACTCATGGTAAAGATAACCAGAATCTGTGACAGTCTTTCATTGCAGGGGGCATGGAGGGTATAAAGGAAATGTTCAAACTGCATAGGAGCAAAGGCTGATAAGACTTGCAAYGCAGAGATTAAGGTATCAGTTTCCAGCCAAAGGGATCTGGGGATTGGATCATTATTGTGCTATTAGCTGCTGGCTGGAGATAAACAAAACAAATGTTTATTCCCAGGAGAAACAGCTCTTAGAGTTTAACTGACTGCTAATTTGAAATTCCCTTGAGCAAGAAGGCAGTGTCTCATTGGAGCTAGAGTCTTCAAAAGACAGTTTCAGAATGATAAAAAGAAGGAAAATATTTCTTTTTCACTATGCAATATATGGTGATTGGTCCCTTATCCTCTGCAGGATTATTTTCTGTATTACTTKTCTTGTTTTGCTCAGTCTATGAGAAATTAATATAGGATGCCTCTCAATATTTAAGGAAAAGTCATCTGAACATGAACTTTCAGGCCCTGGATGACATCTTCATGAGTTCTTATTATCCTGTGCCTGATGTTAGCTAAAAGGATGCAAGASGAAAAAGAATAACTAAACCTCTCAGTGGGAATACAGGGATACCCTTGGACACCAGTAGAACTGGGGGAACATCAGAGCTCATCAAGGCCAGACCTTGGCTCCCAGAACCTGGGAAAATTTCACTGCAGATCTGGGCAGTATTTTTTCCTAGACATTCACCTGTGACCTTTCATGAGAGTTATCTTTGGAAAGCAACAAGAGAAAGAAAGCAGAGCCAGTGCCATCTTTCATTCAGTTCAGGCTGCAGAGCTTGTGCTCGGGAGAGGAAGACTGAAGTTCAAAGCTTTGCCCTGGTCCCTGATGGGTTGCAGGGCAACAGACAAGGCTATGCTGGCAATGAGAAATCCTGTGGATTTTTCTTGAACCAGGAGGATCTTTGAACTTAAGATGCCAGCAGCCTTTGACAACACTCTTTTTATTTCCAGTGTTCTGGAAATTCCAGTTTTATTTCCATTCTGCTCTGCCAGCAGAGGAGGGAGAGTCCTGATTTCGCACAGTGAGGACAAATTATGGCAGCATGGCACTGATAGGACTGAATGAGCCAGGAGAAAAGCCTGGATTGTGTAACCACTTGCAGAAAGCTATATATTCATTACAGTAGAAATAATTTTTTTTCCCTGCTTCATAATGACTAATGCCACGATTAACATATCAGATTGTACGTGGAGTTTCAGCACAAGACATCAAAGCCTTTCCACATAGGTTCTTCTCTTGCTCCATCTTWTTAGTGTGTATGATGCCCTGAGGATACAACAAACAGAACTGCAGAATGCCTCATGAGCAGTTTAGATGTGAAGCTGAAGGTTTGCTCCAGACCCACAACAAATGAGAGAAACCATTGTTCAAAACAGGAACTCTCAGGAGCCCCAAAGTCCCCAGGACAGCCTTAAATAAGGTAACCCAACCCAAATAAAATGATGAAAGGGGAAAAAAACCTGGTTTTGGTCCCATTCTCTCTTAGGAGTCTCCCTGCCATAATTATGTAGGAAAGTGTGACTTTTTAGGCTGGACCCTGAATGCATCAACCACCCTTCAGTGCCATCAGCAAATGGAGAGCTTCCTTGGAAATATCAAAACACTTCAGCAAGTCTATTTAGCATCTTTTCTACACATCCAGCCCCTCAGGGTTTGGCTGGTGCACAATGTAATCTCAATTTCTCGAAAATTGTTCTGCCGGTCAGCTCAGCTGCRCTAATTTTCCTGGTTTGTGTTTATTAAAACACCTTCTCTACTGTCCACAGAAAAACAATCAACCTGACTGCATTTGTGGCAGTGGCATTTTGCCTTCTACCTGTTATTGTACCTATTTATCTCCAGCAGAAGTCAGCATGAGGGTGGTTTGGAGAGAGATTTRCACACTGATATTTTATTAAGGTTCCTTTTTATTCTATAATTTGACTGGGGAGATTGAAACATTGTACATTGTTTTGCCTGTGGTAAAATAGACCTATTTTAGCCTCTCTTTCCCCCCCCTCTTCTTCTGATTGCTCATTAATATTCAGAATTTATCTTATCTATTCCCCTGTTCATTTGGTTTGTAAATGATTCCTTTGCTTGCTCCTTTATTTTTAAGCCTGTTTTCAACTTTTGTTTAATCTYCTTGGTGGCTTTTTTCTGTTTGTTATTAAATTTCGAGTTAGACTTTTAAGCTTATCCCTTTTCATATTCATTCCTTAAAATGCCAGCTGCTCTTTTTCTCTCTCTACTACAGAGACTCTGAGAGAGCAGAGAAACAGAGCACCTCCTCCAGCATAATATGGATTGTTAATTTTGATCAAGCTTCCTCAGGTGCCAAGAGCAGGGGCTGGGTGGACTTTAACCTTTCACCCCCACAACAGCTGCCATTAGAGAGGTCATCACAATGGGCAGAAACAGGCACTGGTTTATGAAGTGTGGGGTGACACCCGGGAGCCCTGCAGGAGCTGTCTCAAGGCAGATTTAGGGCACAGACRTTTCCTCTCAGCTCTCACTCCTGCCACACCTCCCCTCTGGCATCTCTGGTGCATCTACACCTGGGAGTGCTTGCTGGTGGTGAGCTGCAGTTACAGTGGGGTGTGTGTGCTGGAGTGTGTGCTCTGTCTCACCTGGGCTGCAGATACCTGGCCTGAGGCTGGGGGGCTCCTCAGCTCTCATCACACACTGACTTTGCAGCCCTTTTTTCCTTCCTTCCCATCCTTACTGAGCAGCAGCTCAGAGTACTGCAAAGGGGGCAAGGACTCTCATTCCCTATAAATTATTCTGCCTTGCTGCAACTGTACTGACTCCAGTTACTACCTCAGCCTTTGAGCACTCTCAGACAAGCACTGAGCCTGTTTGTCCTTGGCTGACTACGTCATCAGGGCCTGTTTAAATTCATGTCATATTTATTTTAATTAAAATTCCATTTGTTCTGTTTTGCTATCTGACTTGTCTCATATCTTTTCAGTCCTTGGATCTATTTGCTTGCCTGAAAACCTTTCSCCTCTTCATTTCAAATACTTTTTAGATCTGAAAACAGTAAAATTTGCYTTTTTGCTATCAGTGCTTCTCTCCGTTTCCCCCGTCTGCCCTTGTGGTGTTCACTATTTTGCAGAGAACTACAGACAAGAGGTCCCACTGRGTTCTGTGTTAATTTTTCTATTATTTTCATCTTAATTCCTCTCTATTTAATTTTTTTTTGTCTTTTGAATTTTCTGTATTAACCACCAACGAGCTAATCTAACTCCTTTACTCAGCTGCCTCTTCAGTGTCTTCAGAAAAGTCATGCACACCCACAACAGGCATCATTTATGCATCATCCTGGTCTGGTACAAGGTTAGATTCTAAATTCAGCTGCTGACATGGTTTGAAGCACAATTCCTCTCTCAGTGCATGATACCAGTCTTTATAAAAAAAAAGAAAAAAAGTGGACCATCTTGGCAAGTTGGTTTTTGGCTATGTTTTTTCCCCCCTGCAACACAGCCCACGTTTAAGCACGCAGGTGCACCTGACCTCGTGCCTTGCTGTCTGTATCATGCAATGCCATGTGGAGCTCCAGAAATAAAGTGTAATAATCACGTGATTGATGAGAAGTATATGGTGGAGTTGACATTTAAGGGAAAATGGCAAAAATTTAACACAGGAATATTATGTTATTTAGCGACAGAGGACATACAAAAGCCAAGACAGACAGATACAATTCTTCTAAAATGCCATACAATTTGTTGGCAGTAATGGCAATATTGGATTCTCTCAGTGGCATTTGTCATTGTCAGAGGCAGGTCAGTAGACTAGATGGGGCCAATTGTGATCCATTAYGACAATGACTAAGCCCTTGGGGACCAAAATAGTCTTAGAGTTGTTTTATATACAATTGTTATAAACCCAGCCTGTGCTGGACACTGGTAAGGTACTGGTCTATCTTTTATATAAATGATCTGTCTGCTGAAAACTGAAACAATATTTTTGTATTCCTAACYSGCTTGGGCTACACATGATCTGTTTGCCTTCTTCATTTTGTGGGTTTGGCACATTCAAGCTCCTGCTTTTCAATTGTCTAAAACGTTGTGCACCTCTTGATGCGGGATCATAAATGACATTAACATTTTTACATATAGGTGTTTTAATTCTTAAAAAGGATACTTATCATTAGAATTAATAGTTATTAAAATCAATAATTATTAATTCTTCTTATTAGAATTGGAAGGGGTTCTTTTTTTTTCCAGGGTTTGTGTGAGCTTGCATGAATGGAAAGCAGAGTCAACACTTTCTTTTTGATCTGCCTCTGGCAGGCTTGGTTATATTGCTGGAACCTGAGTTGAGATGACATTTTCAAGGTACAACCTTATTCAAAGGTGAGATAGGTAAAGAGTTGCTTCCACTTGCTGCCATGGGTTCTGAGTGATCAGAGCTGCTATAGGCAGCTGTAATTGAAGTGTTTAGTCTTTGCTAAATATCGTTATTACCTGAGGGTTCTTGAAATACTGTTTGCATTTTTTATGGTCATTGGATTCTCCTGATTACCAGATGTAATAGACTTTTTATGCTACAATGCAACTGTTGAACATTTTAATTGGAATGCCATGTCAAATTTTTAAATTAAAAATCAAATACTCAAAGCACCAATGCTTTTTTGATTACTAAAATTAAAACCTAATTGAATYCTCCCACCAAAAAATATCCTGTGGAAATTTAATTAGAGAAGTGTAAAAGAGCTGATTTTTAAAACATATTAATTTTTAATTAGGAAAAATCTGAAAGGCAAATGAGCAAGTTTTAAATTTTCCAAAATATGAATATGGAGATGCCATTTGGCACAATAAAGAGGAAACCCAAGGTCTACTTTCCTAAATGGCTATATTTCACAAGGCTTGAGACTTACCYGAACGAAATAAAGAGATGAATACCTGTTTCTGTTGTGGATCCTCATAAAAACCCTACATACATGTCAGCACATTAAAAGACTACAATGAAAAGTTAATGTAGCTTTAAATGAATATTTGGAGTAGCCGGGGAAGAGAGAGGTTAGCTGGTTATTTACAGGGAGGGTATAAGGTAACACCTTGTCTTCAATGCTCACATGTTGACTGCCAAGACAGCTCTGCAGTCAAGCTGTTGGTTGGTTTAGATCCCATTCTCAGGTCCTTTGCTCCCCTGATGTATTGCAGGATGTCTCACTCCAGGGCTCTGCATTGGAGAGCAGGCACGTTGCACTGCTCTGCGCTGCCCTGCTTGTGTTTGATTGACCATTGTACACCCAGGAACATTCACACAGCATTAATAAGGGTGAAGAAATCATTGACAGCCTAGGTGGGCTCAATTTGGCCTTGTCAGGACATTTCCATTTCGCATTGATTTTGGTTGTTTGTGGTTGCGCGCAAAGTGTCAGAGTTAGTGAATTAGAACAGGTGACAAGGGCCCTTGGGAAAGCACAMCACCATCATTAGGTAGATGGGAAATGATTGCAGCTCTACTTCTTCCTTAATCATTTTTCTTTCTCAAAAATGGCTATTGCACAAACTACCTCTCTGTTTTGTGGCGCTGTRTAATTTCATGATACAGCAGCTAGGAGCTAATTTGATTTAAAGGAAAAAAAAGTAGAAATACTAACTACAGCTCTCTGGAGACTCACTGCTTAATGATATGCACTTAAAAGTATAAGGAATAACAAAATGAAGAGGAACGGTGCCTGCAGGGTGTGTTCAGAGCTGGGCTATCTCACTCTCCCACAGCTGAAGGCAGGGCAGCATGTGACAGTCACTCACAGCTTGCACTCCTGAGCCTGAGGAACTGGGGGAGACCTACCTGAGCAGACCCTGCAGGGCATGGGCTGACTTCCCTACTCCCCAGATCATCCTCCTGTGTTCATGACCCGGAGCATGGTGCCAATCCCCATGATTGCTTGTTTTTATCTCGGAAAGCCTTTCCTGGCTTTGAGAACAAAGAAGGAATCTGCTCACAGCTGAGATGCTCAGCTGGGAAAGGGAAACTGAAATGAGAAACCTGTTTGGTTTTTTTTTAATTCACTTTTCCTAAATACAAAAGTACAAAATGAACTTATTTCTGTCCCTATTGTTGGCTTGAACTGGAGAAATCATATTCTTGCCCATGATCGGTGTGGTGCTAGTGGCATCTTTCTCATAAAAAGACGAGATGGGAGAGTTTAAAATGTGAGTTTAAAATGTTCGTCTCCCTTTCCCTGTGTAAGTGCTTTAACCAGTCTCATATAGCAAAGGGATYATAGACTGTCTCTCAACACATCTATATCAAGGTAAATTTAAGCAGAGGGTGTACCCCAACTTCTTTGTGAAGACTGCACTATTCAGGTAACAATGTGGGGTTTCTGACTGCTTAGAGCAGATTTTTTTTTCCCTAGAATCTGAGTTTGGTATTAGAACACAAATCCTATTTCAGGTTCTGGTAGCGGAGGGGATACAAGGATGGATCCTGTGAGAAGCTGCTGGAAGTTTGCCTCGTGTCCAATAGATCCAATGCCAGCCAGCCCTAGGACCCGCTGCTGACCAAGGCTGAGCTAATCAGAGGTGGTGACTGTCTCCATAATAACATATTTAAGAAGTAAAAAAAAAATTGTTTTGGTGCAGAAGTAATTGTGGCCAGAGAAGAATACTGAAAATGTGTGAGAGGAACAACTCTGCAGACCCCAAGAATCAGTGGAGAAGGAGGGGAGGAGCTTCTCCAGGTGCCAGAGCAGAGCTTCCCCCGCAGTCCATGGTGCAGACYATGGTGAACCAGCTTTGCCCTGCAGAACATGAAGGACCACARGGGAGCAGAGATCCACCTGCAGCCCGTGGAGGAGTYCCATGCTGGAGCAGGTGGATGCCCAAAACRAGGTTGTGAGCCCATGGGAARCCAGTGCTGGAGCAGGGTCCTGGCAGTGACCTGCAGACCTGTGGGAAGAAGRTTTACTGGTAGGGCTTGTGACCCCATGAGGGACCACACTGGAGCAGTTCATGAAGAAGTGTAGCCTGTGGGAATTCACATCAGAGAAATTCATGGGGCKGCACAATATTAAAAGCAATTCTATAAAGTAACTATAGTAAAGCTAGCAAAAAGGAACAAGTATTAAAGCAGATTGATGTAACTCACCCATACCAATGACCACAGGCAAAATCTCTTTTGCTCAGCCTCGAGGAGTAACCTYGAGGGGCATTCCCACCCAAGGGAAGAATCTTCATACACACTCCAAGAAGGGATATGTTAGAAGGGCCTGGCATTTCAAAGTGGGACTGGCCTTTTATAGTGGATGACTGTCAATCATATGTCTCCAGGTCAACTATATCATCTTAGCATTTTTAGATAAGGATGTTTTACCATATCTGCCACATCTTTACCTCATTGTCAGAATGTTTAAGTTTGGGCTTAATGAGTCAGACTGGTTTTAGCGCAATTAACACCMAAACAGCATGACACACCCTCACTCAGCCCACCACTGCAAACAGGACATTGTGTGGGTTGCCTGACCATATTTTGGGCAGAGCATTCTGCTACACAGGGGAAGAGCTTCTCACCCTGAGGAAGAAGCAGCATCAGAAAACACACGTGATGAAGTCACCATAACCCCATTCCTGTGCCCCTGCATCCTCTCACTCGAGGCAGGAAGGGGCAGGAGGTAGAGAACCAGAARTAAAGTTAAGCCTGGGAGGGAGGGATAGGGGAAAGGTGTTTTTTAGGATTTCATTTACTTCTCATTATGCTATTCTGATTTTGATTAGTAATAAATTMAATTAATTTCTCGAAGTTGAGTCTGTTTTGCCCAYGATGGTAACTGTGAGTTCTCTCTCCCCATCCTTATCTCAATCCATGAGCTTTCATTRAATTTTCTCTCTCCTGCTTACTTGAGGAGGAGGGCAGTGATAGAGCAGCTTTGGAGGGCACCTGGCATCCAGCCCAGGTCAAATCACCACACAACCTATGGCCCTAAGTCTTTTAACAGAAGTCAAAGTCACATATACTGAAATCCCATAAAACGCTAATTCTCTAATTTAGGTAAAATGGCCAAAAATACTGTGAAGTAACATGGTAATTTTGTAATCTATATCCTGCCCATGGTGATTTAACACGCTGTTAAGCACTTGAAAATGAAGGAATGAAGTTGTGATTTGGTTATCGTGTAGCTTGATGAAGATTCCTTTTCTTCAGATGTCATTTTCGGAGTCACTTGCAATCAAACAATCTTGTTCTCTTTCATTTCATTTCCCATTGCATACTTAGGCAATCTGCTCTCTATATGCAGTTATTACAACAACTTATTTGTTTTCCACTTATATCTAATAACAATTTACTCATTCCTCAAAGGTCCATACTTATTTTCATTTTTTATAACGAAATGAGAAGCAGAAAGTCTATTCATAGAAGAAGCTTTTAAACAAATATGAAAATCAAGGAGCACTAAAGGCTGAGGAAAGCCTTTGGAATTCAGATACTTATATCAGGCTGGAGAAATGGATGAATTTAAAGTGTTTGTGTGGTAGATGCTTGGTTCCCCTTGGTGCAAACACTTGCCCACTAGATAGTCATTCAAGATTTTACTGCTTTCTGTTTACTTGATATTGCCTTCACAGCCGAGCCTTGTTATCATGCAAAGTCAGCCAAATTAGTTCAAAGAGCTCTCAGATCTTCAAGGACGTGTCTGTTTGCCCCTTCTCTGTGTTTCAGTCTGTTAAAGTCAAATTAAAAACAAAACAACCAACTGAACAAAACCCTAAACAAACAAAAAACCCCCACAGGAACAATATATGTTTGTATAAAACCAAAAACTGTAATTAGATAAAAATCAATGTGATCTACATGAATCAAGTTTGTCAATCATTATCAGAAGAGAAGGTTTGCTGCTCCCCTACTTTCCACCCCAAAGAACAAAACACACAGCCCTTCTTCTCTGAGATTTCTGAGTTTCTGCCCAGTGCACCTCATTCATTCAGGAATCAGGGTGCTGATAAGAGCRGCAATTCATCTGATCCCATGTTGCAAATCTTGTATGGCCAGCCCTGAAAGCAGGGAAATGTCAATATTGAGAAAAAACAAAACCCTGCTCATGGAAGAAGTTTGGAAGGGGAAAAGCATCTGCAAGCCRTGCGCTGGAAAAATCTTCCCTGAAGGAAGAAAGTTAAGCAGCAGCATGTGAAGGACACGGGAAGGTGTGTGAGTTTGAATGTAGGCTGGACATGAGTCCTTTTACAGCTTTGGCCCCAGACATTTAGAGCCATACTGATGGCCTGTGCTGTGTTTCTGTCTCACTTCTCTGGGCAGCACCATCAGTGGACATCTGTCAATGCCAGATTAACTCTCAGGCCATTCTGGTCCCCCCCTCTGTGGTGGGAATTAATTTACAGGTGAGTGCTTCAAAGTTACATGGTCAGATCAGTCAAGTTTGGTAAAACGCTGTTCTCAGCAGTTACTGGTAAGAGTGACTTGGAATGTCTGAAAAGGTTTGGGAGAACAGAGTTTGAACCAAAATGAGTTAGGCAGAAAGATATCGATCAGTTTCTTTCACATTAGCTTAATTTGATATTTGTGTAATGAAGGGTTATTTGTAGGAGACTAACAGGAAGACAGGATTGTGACATAAAAATTTGCAGCTGAAATAAAGCAAGGCAAGTACAGGTTGTCCACTGGCTTGATGTAATAATCTCTCATTTTAGAACAGCTGAGTTCTGCACCCCAAGTGTAGCCCTCTAGCAGATGCCTCTGGCAGCAACATGAGTCCTGTTTCCATCCGTCTAGAGCAGAAATGCTGGCAAAACACAGGTTTTGGGTGGAAAAGAAATAATTTTTTTGTGAAGGAGATATTTATTTCCTGAAAGAGGAGAAAATAGGAATTGATTTCTTCTTTTGGGCTGTGGCAAAGGAAGACTGAATTCCTTTCCACTCTCCACATGGACATTGGAATTTATTTAGAAAAAAAGAAATGGAAGGAACAAACAAGGTGATACATACATATTTGCGTAGTAGCAAATCCAGACAGTATGTTGTGGTGTTTTCAACCATTGAGAAAAAAACCTATATGAATGCTTAAGACTCAGAACTTTTAGATCTCATTAAAATTTGCTCAGAATATTATGACTTTTTTTTTGGCAGTATTTATTCACAGAAAAAATATTTTAAAATGCATCAGTTTGGTAAAGTGTGCTCAAAAAAAAAAAAAATCACCTCAGAACAGTTCGCCCATCATTTGTCTGTAAGGCAGCGATTACTGCATCTGCCTGGGATATACTAAACCTCAGCTCAYATCCCTTCTCCAGGAGACATGAAATTCTGTGCCTTATGTTTCTGGGAAATATTTAAGTTACAGATCTGATTTCTCTGCCACAGCCTATTTTCTTCTTATTTTCTCCCACTGAAATCAAAGACAGTCTGGGTTTGAAATCTGATTCTGCCAGATGGGGTGCAAGGTATAGCAGCAGAAACACTCAACTCCTGCTTTTATTCAGGATGTTCCAAAGGAACAAAACCTCTTGTTCTATAGAACTTTTTGTCTCAAAGCTAAAAAAAATCCCCAAGATTTCTGAATATCAAAAAATTAATAATTTACCCTTCCAATTTGGAAATATTTTCCCCCCAACCCTAACGAGTTCCCTTCATCCCGGAAATTAATAACCTCCCCATACTGAACAAACCTCTAACATTTCCCATCTACCAAAGCATGAGGTACATGCTCAGCTTCGTGCTGGAGAGAAAATCAGTTATACTGAAGTTAATCACCTTCTTCTGACTAAATAGAGTTAAATCTGTGACTAATTTCTGTCAGTGAACCTGAGCTTTGAGCATGAGGCTAACCCCATTGCCTGTGGTGGGTTRGCTGATGTTCTAAAAGCAATGCAGGAGTGTCTGGCTACACTGGAGCCACTGGAAAATGGAAGAGGCAAAAGACAAGCAATCTTTGAGCTAAACCTGAAATCTTAAAAAAAAATATATACCAAAATATGAATACTGAACAAAGTATGGAACAGTCTCATACCTGCATCGTATAATAGRCACCTCACAATAAAGAAATCAAGAGGCAAGCACTGAAGAACAGTGAATTTGAAGGAGTTATAAATGCGGTCGTGAGTCTATGGTTTGCATGCTGATCTTCCTCCTGGTGAGGCCACACCTCAAGTACTCTGTTCCGTTCTGGGCTCCTCACTTCAGCAAGGACATTGAGTTGCTGGAGCTTGCCCAGAGAAGGGCAACGAAGCTGGTGAAAGGTCTGAAGCACAAGTTGTATGAGGAGCAGCTGAGGGAGTGTTTAGCCTGGAGGGGAGGAGGCTCAGGGGAGATCTTATTGCTCTCTACAATTCCCTAAAAGGAGGGTGTGGTGAGGTGGGGATCAGTATCTTTTCCCAAGTAATAAGCAATGGAACCAGAAGAAATGGCTCAAGTTGTGTCAGGGGAGGTTTAGATTGGATATTACAAAAAATATCTTCACCAAAACTGTTGTCAAGCATTGGAACAGGCTGCTCAGGGAAGTGTTGAAGTCACCATTCCTGGAGGTGATTAAAAGATCTGTAGAGATGGCTCTTAGAGACATTGTTTAGTGCTAGATATGGGCAATGCTGGGATAATGGTTGGACTTGATGATCTTAAAGTCTTGTCCAGCCKAAATGATTCTACAACTCTAAGGGGTCCTGACACACATTTAATGTTTACATATCCAAGTTGTGAATCACTGTTAATTTATGCTGGGTCTAGCTCTACACGGTGAGGTTACTGTGGCAGTAGCAAGTTTTAATTGCACAGGGCTAAATTAGGGATTTACTGTGTTGTGGTACCAAACCAGTATTTCATTAGACTCCTATCAATTCCCATGCTGTGTAGTTGCTTAACACTGAACAGAGAAGGGTGAGGGGATCATGATAAATGCAAGTGTGGACCTGGGACCGGATCTGGACCTAAGGCAGAAGCAGGTAAGAGGAGATGGTGAAGGAAGGTGATGCATCACTGACAAGACCTCAGTCTTGCACAGAAAGGCCAGTTTCTACCTTTTGTTGAATTAAATTATAGCAAAATGTTGCTACAGGTGTAGTTGTAGTGCTTGAGAAAGAGCACAAAACAGAGAGGGGGAAAATACTTTTGAAGCTTATCTTGTGCATTCAGGCACTTTGCTTTCCAAAGTGACTTGCACCACTGCCCTATGCCTACTGTGGACTTTCATGAAACTGCTGACGTGCACCATTAACTAACTATGCATGCAAATACATGCATTAAATGCTCTGTCTTATATGCTGCCCTGAGAGCTTTCAGACTCAGTCCTGGCCCCAAGCAATTTAATGGGAATAAGGGGTCTTCCCATTAATTCCAGTGGGCTGGATCAGGCCTTCAGGGTGTTGCCTTCCTGGAGAATCTCCAGTGGAATTAGAAGGGCAAATGTCAGCCTTTAACCATTGGTTGCATAAGGTTATTGGACATGATTGCTCCCGGTTACTGGACATGGTGGTACCTTGAAGGCTCAGCTCTGTGCCACCCAGCCCTTCCATTGCTCTGGCACTCCACATGTTTGCAGCAGCTTTCACGAGTTCAGTCTCAGCTTGCTTCCTCCCCCTTCCTCCTGTTTGCCAAAAATGTGCCAGTTGCAGAACAAAGGAATGATCACAGGGGCGGTTTGGCTGGAGAGAGGCAGAGCCCAGCAATTACCTGCTGCTGTCGGCGTGGCTGTGCTTTCTGTCATGTTCCATCTCACATTTGCATAGCTGTGTGTATTTGCTCTTTCATYGCTGCCATATACAAGCTGTAATCAGTTCATTTTATGGCTGTCTGCAGCTAAATTCTTTGTTGATTTTAACATGACAGAAGTTGAAAAGATTACATATTATAAATAGATAATTAATATATCAGCACAGCTTGTTGCTCTCTGTCTCTCCGTCTCTTTATGAGAATCAGTTTTAGTGTTTCCTCTGCCTTTCTGTCCTCCATGTAGACTGCCTGAGAATTAGAATGAAGCTTGACAGCTTGATTAAAATTTCGCCTGATATATTTTTCTTTCTGTAGTGGATTCCTCTGTCTTGAATAAATGGGTCACGTGTAAAAAATGAAATCACAGATCATTTCCAAGTASAGTAGTTTTTTCCTAATTATACATTTTTTTTGTTTAGTTTTGGCCATAGCTTGGGGATATGTTTATATTCTAGGATTTTCATTAAAGTATACATGAGCATTTCATAATATTGGTGAAATTATCTTCTGAATGTCATTTGGGGAAGAGAGATACCATTTTCATTTTTTGAATGGTAAGCTGAGGCACTAGGTTGATTCACTTGCAGATGAGTTTAGAATTAAACTCCTGCATCCTGAGACCCCAGTCGTCTCCTGAACCTCCTTCTACYCCCAAATCAAAATATCCATACCTAGCACACTAGAGAGCATCAGCTTCGCTTCAGCTTGTGGAAATATTAATAATTGTTCCATAGATAAAGTAAATTTAACCTCTTAAGTCTGCTTTTCTTAGCTACCTTCCATAAATCTCTTAAAAGTATTTGAGATATCCCAAGGTCTTGTGGCCATGGTATAGAAAACTAATGCAGCACAAGCCACTTTCTGGGATTCACAGAGATCTTTCTGCAGCTTTCCATAGAGAGAAAGCATAATGCATAAATCTGAGAAGGGAAGTACAAAATGGGACAGAGATATTTCTACAACCTCTTTATGATTCAAAAGTCGGATCGCTCTGCAAATTCTGTGCTTGTCAATGTGAAATTTTATTTCTTTTTCATACAGTGGTTTGGGAGCTCATATTTGTGTGTGGCAGGAGTAAGTCCAGGGTGTTTGAGAGAGCCAAGGGGAGCAGAGGGACCTTATGTGCTTGGGGCAAGGGATGTCTGAGGGTATATGCTGGGGTGGATTTATCAGGCCCTGCAAATCCAAGCCACATACTAAAACCTTTATATGACCAAGATCTCTAAAACAAATACTCTTTGGCTGCAAGAGCTAAAGTGGAGCAGTGGCTGGACACTGACAGCAAGAGCTATGGGGATGGGGAACAATGGCTGTATTTCCCTGGGGTCTGACTAGTGCTCTCCAGGTTTTTASGGAATGGGTTCCAGCACTACCTGTGAAACTATCCTTATCCTTATCCTTATCATTCCCTGCTGTGCATCCTTGTCCATAGCACAGGGTTCAGGAGGAACCTAGCAGAGACCCAAAAGGCTGTGCCTGATTTTATCCTTAGCCAGCTTTTCCTCCTAGTGGAATCTCATGGAATTCAGCTGAGGCATAAGTGATATAGAAGTGTTTCTGTCAGTTTATATTTCCTTGCGGATCAGAGCATGTCGACACCCAAAGGCAGAACAAAAATGCATGACGAGGACCTCAGCTTAGAGCACTCTACAGAATAACAGAAAAGGGATTTCAATATGGGAAGTATTTAATACCTGAGGAAAGCTAGCAGAGAAGCTGAGTGTCTTGTATTTTCCTTCACACATAACGGGATCCCCAAGAAAAAACTTCCGCCATCTTAATCAGTTTTCAGATGTAAACATCATTTGAATGGTCAGGACTTAGTTTCAATTGACTAATTTTCTCCTTCTGGAAGTCAAATTCTGTCCAGAATTACAACCTGGCTAAATCTTGTTTCAATGGTGCAGTAGCTAAATAACAGTGAGGATGCATTGACCTTACATGCCGTGCCCACAGGGTGTTTTGAATACAATGTTAGTAGTACTAAGACACAACCTGACTTCAAAATTTCTAAAAATCGCAGTTATAACACCTGAATAACATTCGCATTTATAGCACCTGAAGCGAGTGCAAATGTGTATTACATTTGCTGGTAGGTCTCTTACAGACTATAAAGCGATATAAAATGCCCAGTGTAAGTTTTGATCAGACTTGATAGATTTTAATTATATTTTGTGGCAGTTTTTTGAGAATTCTTCTTTAACAAGAAATCTTTTAGAAGCCAAATGCACTGTTCAGCTGTCTAAAAACACACTGTATGAGTTTCTGGTTTAAGAAAAGGATCCCTAAATGCTGCTGCATCATATCACTCACGAGAAACTTTGGAAAATTTCCTTTTTCTTTAATGAAAAAAGCGTTTCAAAAACAATCTCCTGAAAGGAGCCTGCATTTGTTGCTAATGCTTCAGGCCTCTGTTAACTATTCTGCATATCTCTGATGCACTGTAGTTCAATAAATGGTCAACCTTCTCTGTTTTGCGTTTTGATTCTTTTGCCTTTAATGAAAGATAAAACAGCCAGCTTAGTAGGAAAAGCATTTCCAAAGACTCCCGGAAAAACAGAGGGAAAGACAATATATAATTTTCAGTAGTCATATTAAAATACGACCATGAAAGGCTTTTGGTTGTTCCCAAGCACTTGTAAAATATGCTGAAAAGATCTGTTTTTTTAAAAAAAGCTCGACAGCTTTACTGGATGTGTTTTAAAAGTTCAGAGCTGTCCTTGTTGTACCATGAGTCACAATGATGATGAGAGTAAAATGTTGCAGAGTTTGCCTTCAAAGTGCACTTCAAATTCTCAGTGCCCTTTACCTATTTTGCATTCAAAATGGAATTGAGGTCTAGCCTAATTTATAGAGCTCGTCAAAATTTGGAATTGCTTTTAAGGAAGAAACTGAAAGATTTTGACATTTCTTTTGTCCTAAATCAAGGAATGAAAATTGCAAAATTTTGCACAAAAAAAGGAATGACATTTATTAAAAACATCCATTTGGAAATATCAAAAGGCTTCATTGAAGCACTTTGTTTGAAGAAGGTTGAAATGCTTCATTTAGACTTCAGTATTTGATTTGGATAAAAGACACTGATATAGCTGGAATGGAGAAGCACAATAATAATTAAAATAAAGGACCCTGCTCTGGTTACTTAGGAAGTGAACACCACTGATAAATTCCAATTAAGTATGTTTTACTGGGGCAAGACATTGTGAGAGTGGGGGAAACCAATTCTGGCTGTCTGGAAATGCATTCTCTAAAAATCCTGTGAACAATACAGGTTATTTGTACCTTATATTTGGGAAACATAAAACATTGAAAGATAAACCATTGAAAATTGTAAATGAAACACTCCTCTAAAGTGAAGTCTTCTCTCAACCTATAGCTGATATCCCTACAACAGGCGAGATATTTCTTATGGTATTACTTTGTTCTAGAGGTAGTAAACTCAGACTTGCATGAAGTGAGTTTGTTTTTGGGGTCTGCTCTTGGTTTCTGGTGTTACCATGGCAAAAGATGTGGTCTTGCAATATTCCATTTCCCCTCTCAGAAAAGGAGGAAACTGCTGTGCATCTCTGTAGGTCTCGCCTGATGAGCTGTGGTCTCTARAGCAAGGTTTCTTACGCCAGATCACACCTTGGCTCTGGATGAGCTTGGCCTGGAGCCTTACTGGCTGTAACATCTCTGACATTTTGAAGAGAGAGCCTCCCAGTCCYACAGTCCAGCAGCTTGGGACTATCAGGGGACATGCAGCTCAMGCTGGCCTTCAAGAGCAGGGTCTAGAGCTGACATACGTCCTCCTGCTGAAAGGACGCTTGTAACACCACCCAGAGATACTGGGAGAAGAACAGAGTGGRTTATCACCCATGGTTAAAGTTCTTGTAGTCCTCCACTGTATGAAAATACAGTACAGTAACAAATAATTCCGAAAGCCGATAGACCTCATGGCATAGTTTACRGCATGGAAATGAAACTATTATTTATTTTCCCATTATATAGTAAAATTTCAATAAAAATATTTGCATGCTGCCATAATAAGAGTGGTAGCTGGTTAAGGATGTAGTAAATTCATGTGAAGTTTAGGTTTGTGGCTGTCACGTTGAAGAGAATTCCAACTCCAGCAGGAGCCCAGCATAGACGAGACTTGGTGCTCACTGCTGCTGTTTTGGTGAGGTAACAGGCAACCATCGAGCTGACAGCATGGCATGTAAAAGATAATTAAGCCTTGTAATTAAGGAGATRTTAAGTGCATAATCACATTTATTCATTTAATTAAGTTTGGCAAGTTTGTCCTATGACGTTAGATATCAATTGCTAAAGATACACATTTACATTTAATAAGCGTAATTTTTGACTTGCCTTATTTTGTTATTTGCCAAGTGAACACCTASAGAGCCCTTTTAAATGGATTAAGCAGGAGTATAAGCTTAATGCATTACAAGAGCATAATGGTACTTTTATTGCTCATTAAATTTTGAGTTAATTACGTAGCAACCAGGTTTATGTTTTATTATATCAAACCTCAATCCGTGGGCTCTTAGGAGTGGTGTAGAGGAAGGAAAACAACTTCAAAATGTATGATATAAGATCTCTTTCAAATATATTTACTTATGGAAACCCACAGCTCTCATGTAAGAGGAGGCAGGCACCCAGTGCTGGAGTGCTCCCTCCAGAGCTGAGCACAACACTTGGAACCTGATGTTAAGATATGTCTTATTGTGGGACATTCTCCTTTCTCAGGGAGAAGGACATGTTTTATTTCCTTTCCACCCAAGATTTGTTACATTTTGATTCTTATTTTTTTTCCTCTCCTATTTTTTTCTGAGCAGCTAAAATAATCAAGTTTCCTTGCTGTAGGGAATAGTTTGACCTGGGTGAAATCCTCTTCTCAAAATAGCTGTTGGAAARTCTGGTGTCTGAAGAACTTACCAAAAAAGGAACATGTCCAGAAAGAGGTTTTTTTCCCCAGTAATCTTAAGCATGTCTTTTGGAATAGAATGTCCTTCTCTCCTTCTGTGTAGAAGAAACCCTAAGTGGCTAAGTTGGGGTATGTGGTTTATGTTAAGACAGTAAAAGTTAATGGAGAACAATCTTCTTTGAAGACTGCTTGCAATGAGATATGGGCATGAAAGAGAGAAATTCTGATCAGGTCTGTCTCAGGGAAAGCAGAGTGAGATTCTAACATCTACCCAGGGGCTTCCTAGCTAATTTTTTTTTCCCATTGATTTCATTAGGTTTTAGATCAAGTCATTAAGTGTTTCATTTGCTCTGAATTTCCTCAAACCATAAGTACTAGGTATGGAATATGGGTTTTGTAATGATATTTCGGTGTCCTGCACTCCTGGTGACAGCGGGCTGGGAAATGYTGCAGGATGCATGACAGAATCAAGAAGCTCTGGAAGTTTGCAGTAATAAAAACTGCAGTGAAATTTAAAGAATATCCTCAATGAAAAAGTAGATTTCTAATTTCCACACATAAACATTTATGGCTTCCTTTGTATAGCTGGAAAAGGAAGCACTCATTTTTAGAAATAAACTTCCCATGTGACTAATTAAATAAATTATTCAAGTGTGTGCAATTCAGTGTTATTCCATGGGGATGTATTTTATGGGACAAGTATCCGGAAAGATGTATTTCCAGTTTAAAAGTCTCTAAATGTGCAAGACTAGACTAAATTCCTCTTTTGTGGCATCTATCGAACTTCTGATTTCTAATTGTGATTGACTGCATTTTTGAAACCTTTTCTCCTCATTTTAGGCATGCATCTTTTCGGTGGAGAGTGTAATAAACTCAGTGACCTGAATTTCATTATTTCAAAAAACCCTTTGCCAGATGCTGTACATGGCTGACAATACTGAGGGACATTTTTTACAATGAAAAGCAAAATAGTAAAATCTCTTCTAACTATAAAATGTCATGTCAATGCAGAAAAAGTCTTAATGATGCCCAGCACATGGAGTCCCCCACACATAAGCTTTTGTTGGATTAACCTTCAATCCAAAATTTAATGTTATCTGATTAGGTGTGAACAGAATTGTCAATGAAGCAGAAAACAGGACACAGATGATAAAACAGCGAAGTTAAATAAAGATAAGGCAACTTTGTTGCAAAGCCAAAAAATTCAATTTGAATAATTCCAGTGTGGCAATTTTAATCCTGCTAAACTGAATCTCTTGGAAATGTAACCAAAATGAATTTTCCTGTCTCCAACCAACCTGGGTTTTGTTTTGCAAAATGTGTAAGATTTTATTAGGTTCTATGGAACTAATCTCTTTGAATTTATTCAAACCACATATTTATTATTGTGCTCAGGATTCAAAGACTGTAACATTTCAAAATGCTTTTATCAACATGGAAACACAGTTGTTCTGACCTCCATTCTGTCAAGAACTTTCACGAAATCCAGTGCTTGGCTTTGTCTCAGATTCCAGGATCACACCTGAGTACCAGTCCACAAAGGGGAGCTGGTTTTTTATGGATTGATTTGAAGGAGCCACGGATTCATTTGCAACCTGCACAATAAAAGAGTATGATTTTACAATCATTTCATTGTACAAAGAGGACAACTAAATGCATGAGAACGCTGGAGTAACATCAYGGCTGATACAAATTCCTTTAATAGCATCTATTTATGTCAATTTATATCAAGCAAAAATGTGACCATATCTTCCTTTAGGAAGACAAGGTTGTGCTTGCTGGTGGACAAGTGATTTCATCAGAAGGCTATTTGGAATGAGCTCCATCTTGCAGCTCCCTCAGGTACCACTGGGGTGAAAAAGAGGTGACAGAGGCTTGACCATTGCCTTGTTCCCTAAGGAAGTTCACAGAGTCTCCTGCAGGTCTGCAAATGTGCCAGCCTGCTTCCACTCTTGCCAGATCTGACTTCACTCAGCAACTTCCCATTCCTTTTGATGCCCAGAGCCCTGAAAATTTCCCGGCAAGGGAACCGAAAATGAGTGAGTTTTCCTGCATCATCCTTTGTGGAATCCTCAGGAACAGTACAGTGGTTATTACTGCTATTAATGCCTTAATCACACTTTTGGCTGCAAAGGAGACATGTGCTCTCTGAGCTAAGAGTCATTCATTGTAACCTTTGCATTTCAGCCTGGCTCAGTCAYTGCTCAGTGAATTCTCTTCCTTACTCCAGATGTTGAGGTCTATGCCCACACCACCTGCCAAGGCACTCTCCCGTGTCTTCTGCTCCTTGCCAGTGGCTTTCAGATCACTTCAGTGCTAATGTTTCCTGAAGACCTGGTTTTAAGCTTCCAGAAAACTTCTGTGGGTGTAAGATTGGTAGAATAGATGGGATATTGGAAAGAATTTAGTTCACTTTATTTGTATATCCTGCTCTCTGCAATTACACCAAGGCAGTGTTAAAATAATTACATTTTCACCTGAATCTTATTGCTGATTTTAGTGTAGTGCAAGCCCTGGCATCCTCAGTGTTTTTTTTCAAGTTCTTCCCTGCAATACTTTCAGCTTAAGTCTCAACTGGTACACAATGATAAACAGAGGTCAGCTGGTAAAGAGAATAATGTTAGCATTATTATCTCTTGGCAACACGGTGACTTCTTTGGCCAGYTGAAGTTTGTATGACATGATTGGGCCACCCTTAAATAAATAATCTGTGGTTGGAAATAAGACCTTCCTTATAACACTAATAATTGTGTGGTCACAGCTCAAGACATTTTGGGTTAGACAAAGAAATGAATTTATTGAAAAGTGATAGGAAGATGATGTTTAAAATTCAACACATAAATATTCAGTTTAAATGGAAAGAGACAATGATCTATCTGGCTGCTGCTGTTTCTAGATCAGGAACATTATTTGCATTCTTTATTTTGCTGATGCTGTTAAGCTCAGAAAGAATGTACTGTAATATTGAACTGATAAAATGCTTGGTATAAAATTGAGAAATTTTCAYGGTGACTGAACAGCTGCTGACGAAAAATATCTTGGAGCAGAATATCAAATGTTCCGTGATAGCTTGCAGTAGGTCATGGGTGCTGTTCCCTGCCTCAGCATTTGTACCCAGAATTGACAAACTGTCACTCATTTTCAATGTTTTTTTCCCCTCAATTTATTTGCATATTCCCCCCAGTTACTAAGCGGGTTTTAGCTGTGATGACCACTGATAAAACAATATCTCATTTTTGGTTCCCATTTTTTTCTATATCTTCACTAATGATGTGGAGAAATCTACTTGCCTTTTCTCTAGGTTTTCTGTTAATATTGCCAACTCTTACTATCAAGGACCTGCTTTGCAGAGAAAGGGATCAAGTCATCAATCTGAACTCTAAGAATATATTATGYTCAGATTTGACGTGTTATCAAAGAAAATAATTAAAAAGTGAAGGATGATTTCCCAGTCCCTAATTTCCACAGCTATGCTTAAGAAACTTATATTTGTCCATATTTAGTCATTAGTGTGTTGCCTGGCAGGGATTTACTCTGCACATACCAGTCCTGGCCATGGATAGAGCACAGACCAGAGACAGTTCCAGCTTCTGGATGTTGTCATCCTTTCTCAGGAGGTGTTTACTCCGGTGCTAATTGCCTTCAGCCACTCATGCTATGCATTGGTTTTGGGGGGTCTTATAGGTGGAACGACAGGAAAAGACCAAGAATAGTGATGAGAAAGCTGGGGCAGAAGTCCCATTTGGCACCAGGCTGGGGGTGAAGGAGTCTGGTGTCAGTCTTGGTGCAGGTTGGGGCAATCACTGAGTCAGAGCACGGTGGAACACATCCAGTATTGATAACAAGGCCTGCATTTTTCTGCAACAACCTTGTAATTTAACAGCAAAATCCTGCACGTTGTATGTGATCTCAGGTACAAGCAGAAGGAGCTGAATGACTTTGTGCAGCAAACTGCTCCATTTTGAGCAAACCCGGGCATATAAATTACAGAAAACTGCAATGATGATGATGAAACCAAATTGCATCCCTCTGCTTTTCCTCATCTTACAGCATGAGGCTTGAAGGCAAAAATAATACAGCAACCTGAACCGAAAATGAATAACTGAAAAACCCTCTGTAAAATGGAATAAGGACTGAAAGGCATTCTGTTTTATTAGATTTTAAATCAAGTTGTCCATACAATAGGGATAGCAGTATTGTGAGTGAGTTTTGGGCATTTTTTTGTTAACAGAATAGGATGGTTTACTTAACAAAACAAGATTTATTTTTTTTTTAGAAAGAAAACATCACTGTATCAAAACTTCAGGAAGAAAGAACTAGGCAGTTGTATGCGAAGAGTTTCACTGAGCCCTGTGCACAGTGACAGAGGTAACAGGGATTCAGGAGACAGACCTTTGGCTGGTGCAGTTCTTGCAAGGAAAGTGTTAGAGCAGCAGGCAGATGCTAAAGTTCTGACTGAGATGAGATTTAGATAACTGAATAGGAAAACTGCTGGACATGACATGAGAAATTGCTGGATATGACAAATAGCAATGTGGGAAACGGCAGAAGTTATGGACAGCTCCTCAGAGGATGGCTGTATTGCACAGGTGGTTAAGGGGAAGCTATGCAAGAAACAGCTGAACTTCACCAAAAAATGGAATATGGGAGACATTTGAGGGGGTCAAATCTTTTAAGTCCAGCAGTGCTTAGATAACCATATCAGTAATAACACATAAGAGGTACCAAATTTGTGTATGGGTGCAGCAAAAGTGGGTCCAGTGCAGAATAAGTATTTATGGGTGGGTTGTTTATTTGGGTTGTGGCTCGAGTGGAGAAATGGAGACATGTTTCAGATATTCCAAGACTTGTCATTAGCTGCTGAAAGAAAACATGCACATACAAAATCCAAGCCATGAAAGATTTAATTTGGGGTTGGACATTAACGCTAGGGTGATGTCACAGCACTTAATCAGACTTTACTCTCTGAATGCAATTTAAAGCTTTCTGGTGTGCTTCAAGGACAGAAGAACAGGTTGGGTGAGCACACTGCAACTTTTTTTGAAATAAGGCTCCTGAAAGGAAAAGAAACAGTGAGGAAGAGAACGAAGGGAAGTGTGCACAAGCAAGATTGTAGAAATAAACTCAGTGGGAGGAAATGAGGTTAAGCTGGAGAGATTTTAATTTAGGCATGTAGCTAAATACCTTGTTTAATTGTACAGGACAAAGTCCAGGAAAATATTCAAACATCTCTGTAACACAAACTCATGCTTTCATTTATCTCCTTTGAATCCGGCTTGTGTTTTCAAGTTTTTTCCAGCTTCTGTAAAGGGCTCAACCCAAATGTCACACCTCCCCTCACAAGTGTTTTAACTCTCTAAACAGATTCTGAAGGTGGAGGCCAAATATGCCTCTTCAAAATGCAGATTACTAGAGGAAGAGTTATGTTAAAGGACACAGGCTAAGGTGCTGAAATGATGACATGTAATTTATGATGGATTTTCTTTCTAGGAAATTAATGGAACTTAATTGTGGAGTTAAAGTGTCACAACATAACATAGTATTGGAGGAAAATAGGAAATGTCTGGGTTTGTATGTTCAGGCAGCTGATGAAGATATCTGTATGGAATATGTATGGCATTCRTATTTTTTATTAGAAGAAGTAAATATAGCTGGATGTTATAGATTAATGACCAGATTCCATCCGATTATAAGGAACAGCTGCCTCACTTGAAGCTGTTATCATGTCACATCTCATAACTAAAAATTSAGGGTCTGAAAGACTTCTAAATTGYTAGAAGTGATATGGCTAATTTTTCCTCTAAAATAAAATTAAGCATCCTCTACATATGTCATGGAGTTAACAGTTTTGRCTTTCTGGGATTGCCATCAGCAAAGATGTAAAACTCAGCTCACTATAACCAGTGTTCACAAAGCWTTAAACTGCACTTTTCATGACAGAGTAAGGATAGGAATCCTCTGCATTGTGTATGGAAAGATTACTGCCTATTTGGCTGCCTTACACCTCCAATTAGGTGGGCTAGTCTTCTTTTCTCATCTGAAGCTCTGGGGCAGAGTTGCATGTGCTGTTAAACAATAATGTTCCTTTAGACAGAGCGTGAAAGTCCCTGCTCTTGCTTTATTAAGTGCTTTGGGGAAGAGAAGTGTTACACGCAACTGAGGCATGATTGCAAATRGTGTCTTTGGTTTTGGGCTCATCTTGCTCACACTTTGAACTGGCTTGGTTSAAAGCTGGTGGTTGTATTAGCCAGGCAGTACAGCCGAGCAGTTCTGCTKCTATTTCACTGCTGCCCAAGAAGTGAAGCACCAGAAACAAAGCTCATCATGATCCAACGTCTTGTGTGTAGTGTCTCAGCACTGACGTGCTGACACATCAAAAGTGTCTGTGCTTTATCACTGCTTGGACTCTACGGGTGAAATATTTGATTTGATCTAACAGGCAGTTGTGTGAATCGACAGGTAAAACACATAAATCCTCCTGGGACACCCCTGTGCTTTGCTTTGTACTCTTTCAAGTCACCGTTTATTCAGATGGTTTGATCTAAACCATTTCCTTTTGTGTATTGTCTGGAATCACTTACCTGTTTGTAATTCTCCATTAAAACACTTGTCTGCTTGGATTGATCCTTGCCTCTTCCACTTGTCTTTTATCTGTTTATATATCTGAACACACCAGGGTATTTGCACTACAAAAAGCAATGCAGAGATTGGTAAATTATCAATCAATGTCTTCAATAAGTGGCCTACAAATACCTGAGGCAAGCCCATTTCGTCCTCACACAAAGAGACCTTTTCTCTGTAGCATTTCATCAACAGGATCTAATTATGGTGAAATTTTTTCTTGGCCGTTCTGTGGTATGGGAGTTGGATTTACAAATATCACATCACTTATTAAGTACCAGAAACTAAGATTTCAGACTTTCTTATTCCTAACCCAGCCTTCTCCAAAACCACCCTATGTAGTCAGCTGCCTGAAAGCCCACAACAGTACTGGGGATAAAATATTGGCACTAGGAGATAAGTGGGAAAAAATAATGTTGTCTGGACAGGATTAAGCATCCATGACAGGTGACATAACAGTATCTCATTTAGGATGCAGTTCTTTTCTATTGTTGTACAGGTCTGAAGAGCTAATAGTTAACAAGCAGGTCTTGCCATCCATTTTGCCTTATCCCACTGATCATTGCCTTCATTATTTTAGCTGAGATGAGCAATTTTTCCCCTAGATTCTCTTTCATTCAAAATGCTGATTGGCCTTCTGAAGCAGATTTGTTGCGAATAATTGTGTAGATTCAACTCTTTCTSTGCAAGGCTGGGTGATGTAGCATTAGCTGCAAYAGTTACAGTTGCTGCCTTACTCATTTTGGTGTTTAATATATTCACCATGCTTCTGTGTTTCACACTGAAGGGCACCTTGCCTTGGAAACAGCCTCTGTGCTCTCAGATGAAAACYAGAATAAATGCAAGYAAACATAAAGCTGAAGAGACAGCTTCAAAAATTGCAGCTCTAAGAGCTTTTAAATAAAGACCAGACTGGCACACTCATGTTACAAGAAACCACATTAAAATATACTAATTGCAGGCTACTCTTATTCCTTGGACTTCCACATGCCCATCAAGGGATCTTTCCCAATCAATCCTTGTCATATTTGGTCACTCAATATTTCTTCTCATCCTGCTGAAGGACCATTTATAGGAACAATAGATTTATCTGTGATTCAGAAGAGTTCAGCAAAACATTAGTCAATAATCAAACTCCTCCCATGACAAAAGGCTTAAGGGACTTTGCATTATTGATAGTTTAGCTGATGCCAGTGTTTATTATCAGAAATATTACTAGTTTTYCTCTCAAAATGACAACAAATAATGCTTTGAAAATAGCTTGGTTAATCAAAGGAGGTTTACCTGGATTTCTACAAGGACATTTATGGACACTGCATATCCAAGCAACTTAACGCAAAAACAATTTAGAAAAAAACGAATTTACATGGGGATCATTCCTTGTGCAATAAAAGATGAATTCTGTGTCACGTTTTGCTTTTCTTTTTTTTTTCTCTTTKTTTTTTTTTTTTTTCTGCGTAACTTGTAAAACCAGCAGGCAGCCAGGAAACTCATTCTGCACACAACTTATTTTGTTTTCTGAAGAGGATGAGGTGCCAGGCTGCCATCCTGGGAACCTCCCCGGCAGACGCTGTGACAGTGGATGAGAAGGCTTTACCACCAGACCCTCTCGCAAAATTAGCAGATGAGTAGCATGGATTCACTCATCCAGCGCAGGACTTGTGTGCGAACTTCCTCACTACAAAAACCAGATGGGTGCACAATTATGAATTTCTCTGGACTGAGATACCCAGCTGATCCCCTCAGTTGAAGTGATGGGGTGAATTCTGACACAGACACCTCTAGGGTGATGTCCTCTTCACAAAGACGCAGGCTTGGCCAGAGATCTAATGGAGCTGTAGCTGCTCCTTGTCATTCACTCACCCTGATGCTGGATGAAACCCCCATACCTCCCACTGCTCTGSCCCTTGGGAAACCCACTCCCCCCTCACTCCCCAGCGCCTTACACCAACAGTGGTAGGATGCAGCCCAGCTCACCACACTCCTGCAGTGTGGCCTGTTCAACTCCTATGGATAACCTGTGTAGGAAACAGAGGTAGGATTTGGCCCTGAATTTCACATCTTGCATTGTGAAGAGCAAGGTTCTTTCCTTTTGCACTCTGGAATCAATTAAGGAGAAAAAAAACCAAACCAAACAACCACAAAGAAAGCAAAGCAAAAGAAAACAAAGCAAACCCTGATAAATATTCCAGGCCATCTATTTTACGGTTAGAAAAAGCCTCTGTGCACAAATTCATGCTCACAGTGTCCCAGGAAGCACTGGCGTTCAGCTCGCTAGAGGCCTGCATATAGATCGTATTTCTCTTCAAAAGCAAAGTATGATTTTAGTTTTCTTAGGCAGTGTTAAGGAGTATTTATTGTTCTCCTGGAGGAAGAAGGGGGTGTGCGTGTGCAGCGTAAAGAGAGGATCCTGGAGAAACCCTGGTATTGTTAGACTAATGCTGCTGTGCATTGCAATGAAATGCCGTACTAGAGAAAGCGTGTGACACTCAACACCCGGCAAATTCGTTGCTATTACTGCACATCGAGTGTCAAATGAATTCATAAGGGTGGCGTAGCGAAGGTAAAATATTACCTCGGATTCAAACAATGCAGATCCTTTGAAAACTCACTCCAGCCGTCGGGGCAGTGGATGGCACCGGCAGAGCCCCGCTGACGGGATTTTTCAGTGCTCCTGTTAACTCACTTACAAAAACAAATGGCCCAGGAACGGGAGCRTAATCCAGAGCCACATGAGGTCAGTGTGGGTTTTTCCTTTTACATCAACAGGCTGAGGATCGAGTCCTGAGGGTGGAGAGGGGAGGAAGGAAGGAAACAATGTTAGGAGAGAAATCAGTGAAGAAAAACTCTCCATCACACTTCCCATGGGAATTTTCTCGTAACAGCTTTCTGGCTGGATTTAGCGCTCTGTAAAGGGGAGAAAAAAATCCACAACAGCAACTTGCTACTGCAGGAAAAGGACAGAATGATGTTAAAATCCATTGCTTAGCACAGCTAGAGGTA
Source organism: Amblyornis subalaris (assembly GCA_018881555.1). Classification (NCBI taxonomy): domain Eukaryota; kingdom Metazoa; phylum Chordata; class Aves; order Passeriformes; family Ptilonorhynchidae; genus Amblyornis; species Amblyornis subalaris. Next base: position 5,980,205 of record JACAXG010000042.1, read on the forward strand.
TTTAATAAAATCTCTGTTTCCTTGTGTTTGCTTATGCCCATCAAGACTGAAACAGTCTTAGGGAGGCCTCTGGAAAGGAAAAACTGCTTTGTGGTGTGTATGGCAGAGCCCTGTTGGACCAATTACACCTGTGAGGAGGACTTACTCAGCACCTCCACGTGGGAGGAATGCAGTACATACAGAATATCTAATGGAGWCTGTAAGAGGCATTAGCTCGGAGAGAGAAACTGTTTAGGATAAAGTTTATTCCTTTCTGCTGAAAAGCGAGTCTGGTAGATTATCCTAGATGATTTAGCGCATTTTGCTCTTAGTGCATTATATCATCAAATGGAGTGGGAAATTATCTAGATTGCAGTGGAATGATTTTCTTCTTTGCTTAAGAATATGGATTGCCTCATATACTCACTGTTGAAAAAAAAAGTTCAGCAGGCAAAATAGGCCCAAACAGAATTTTCACATCTTTTGATTTTCTTTCGTCAGTCTCTTCATTTGCTTTTGAGAGTTTTTTCTGTCCTTTATCTACTCCCCCTCTTTTTCCAGAGCAATTTTCCTTTTTTACACTTTTCCAGGGCAAGCATGTGGGCAGCCTTCTTATTTCCCCCTCCCCTCCACTCAAAGTTTTAAACTACTCCTTCCTATTTTGTTCTCTGTCTCTTATTGATGTTCTCTGCAGCCTCTTATTGTGGTTTTGTCTCTCAGCACTTAATATCAATAGAAAATAAGTCACAAGTGGGAGAGGGCTTAGCTAGGCTGTGCAGAATGAACAGATGACTCTGTCAAGAACCAAGTCGTTGTTTCACTTTATACAATTCTCACACAGCTTCCCTCTATTTGCTGCTTCAGGAGGAGGCCAAGTGTTTACAGACCAGCAAGTATTAGACTCCAGGTTTTTTCCCTTCCATGATGAACACACTGTCTGTGGCCTCATTTGTCTCACCTACAAAAGCAGAGGACCAGAATCTGCTCTGCATGGTATCCTGGTAAATCTGGAATTGCTTCATTGTCTTCACTGGAATTATGCCAGCTTTATCCTGACGAGATGCAAGAAAGAATTTAGCCTGGAAGTGAAGTAGRTTGTGGAAGACATAGCACTCATTCCTAGGGTGGAAAAGTGATGTGTACACTGCCAAGAAGCAGCTTTCTTATTCATTTAGTAAGTCCATGCTGGAGGTTAAGGATTTTTTTTTCCTCTACAGTGTAAGACTAACCTCAGTCTGAACATATGAGGCTTGATTKTTGGGAACAGGAAGCGCACTCAGCACTTCCAGAGACTTGTGAACTATTTATAAAGCTTACTAGAATAATCTATGGCAAGGAAATTCTTTGTACCTTTACCCCAGGTGGAATAATGTGCCTGCAACTCTGTTGAAATTTTCACTTCCATCAAAGGCATATGGTCCATGTCCCATGCAAGGACACTCACATAATCTTGGCCCTGCAGAAGTCAGAGGGTGTTTAGACACTGAAGGTGGAATTTTGCCAGTACTCACCAGAATGAAGAACCTTTTCCAGCAAAGAAGAAACAAATGAACRCCAGTTTAGTACTTAACTTCACTGTGCTCTCACAGCATGCATGGAGATTGCCATAGAATCATAGAAGTGTAAAATGGTCTGGGCTGGAAGGCTTGAAGACCATCTCTTTCCCCTGCTGGGGAGGTTCTGTGGCTGGTCAGATCAGGACTCCCTCAAATGTGACTGTCCTCAGTCCTRGCATTTATTCAATTACTTCAGGGTAAATTCAACCTTTCCTTGAATGTTCCTAGAAATACATTTACAATAAGGGAGGGTCTGGCAAAGTGTTATACCTTAAAAAAAGGCTGGGAATTTAGAAAAAAAATTGGCTACAAACTGTAACAATGATAGATGAAAAGTTACCTTTAAGAAAATGCAAATTAAAACAAATCTGTTGCCATATATTCATGGTAGCCTGCTCAAGGCAAAACCCTCTTTTGTGCTCCTGCAACCCTTCTGGCCTAGCAAGGGATCACAAATTTACTCTACTAATACAATTGAATGGGGTAACCCTCCATAAAGACCAGGTGGCAAAATGTCAGGTGTGAGTTTGGACAAAATCATTCCTTTGTTGATGAAAAATAAACGGCTTTCAGGATTCTGGCTATTTGTGGAAGAAGGCCTGTGGAGTACAGAGGATAACTCTTTCAGTTGCCATAATAAAAAAATCAAGAGGTTTAGCAAGCCACAGTGCCTGAAATGTTGAGTTTATAGCAGCATTTCTCAAGGCASGTTATAGGAACAAAGCACCACAAGCAGTGCKTTTGTCAGACAGGAAGGTCAGGATGTACTTGGATTCGAAACCCTCAAGGGAAAGTCAGTTTCTGTAGGGAAGTCTTGGCTCTCTCACTCCAGTGGAAGAACATGCACTACAAATCTCTGTTCTGACAAAGTGAGCAAACACAGGCATTGGGGTCAGTTCTTAAATAACACTGTAAGCCACTGCTAAGCAGCAGTCCAGTGTGCTGCTGCAAACTGCACTACAGGAGGACCAGAGCTACTGACTTCTTGCTTAAGACCCTTTTTTACTGAGGTGCTTTTACTGCTGTTTCCAATTCATCTTATTAAGGTATCTCTAGAAAGGACATTTGTCTCATACTATAGAATGAAAATGTAAAATGTGAAGAATCATAATAACTTTCCCAAAGTAATTTGTAGTGCTGCCCATATCTTTTTAGTCTCACCACTGGATGAGACATCTACCCCTCTTTTCCTACTGCAATGAGGAAATGATCTTTCTGTACTGTTCCAAAATCTTTATAAAATATTGTCCTAGTGACCCAGCTTATGGTCTCACTCTAGGAGCACTTCTGCCCAGACAATTTAAGATGGGGAAGCAAACGAATGGGTGTCAACTCTTAACCAAGAGTAACAATAAACAGTAGGGTTTTGTACTTCTTGAGAGGAATTCAATCCAAACCCCAATAACTTCCTATACTGGCTCACTGATTTCAGGGCTGCGTCATCAAAACTTTATAGCAGGCTCTAAATCCAAATTCTTGAATACATATGGAGACAATTTGAAAATTTGAGTATACCAAGGCTTTTAATTCCCACATGTAGCACATTTAGGTTAGACTGAAGGAGATTCTGAACCCAGCAGACTTTCCAGAGGGTCTGAGCTGATGTAATACTAGCTCTCTGGCAAGTAAATTCACGTCAGAATGGCCAAGCATTTACTATTATTTTSCCTGCCAGCCTTCAGAAATGTCAGTTACACAAGCTCAAATTCCCTGTCAGCACTGTAAGCTGCTGGTGGATATTTCCCAGGCAATCACAGGGGACCTGAGACAAGTCTAAATTGCTGCAAGAGGAAGCATCACTTCAGCCTATGTATATCTTTCTCTACTGAGATGGACTTGCACCAGTTTTGACTTGTACCCTAAAGTTTCTGGTCTCTTGGGTACCTCTGGCAGGTTTCAAAAAGCCTGCTGCAGTTGCTGGTTATGTTAATTGTATTTGCTGCCAAACTGCAGTGTTGCAGATGGCACACATATGGGAACAATGTGAAAATGATAACTAGAAATTGGTGATACCAAATTTGTTTGGCTTTGTAAAATTTTCTTTCATTTCAATACAAAAAATGTTTTCCTGAATACTCTATATTTTTCCTTTTTAATGTTACATTTTGACTTCTATTTTAGGGTTAACAGCTTTCTTTGTAAGTCCTTTTACCCACTCACGTGCATACTGTCTTATCCTCTGGAGAAGAGAAAGGAAGAACAAGGTCAAAGACTGAAGACCAGTTGCTGCAGAGTTCATTAAAAACGTGAAGTGAGTCTCAGACTTCCCTTTTGACCCAGGTATTAATGATGCTGGTGGGAAGTCAGCCATTCTTAACATATCAGTTTTCTGATTTGTACAACCCTCCATTCATCAAAAAGAATACAAGAAAGAATACAAGAAAGACTACAGAAAGTCCAGACAAAGCTCCACCAAGCCCAGTGTCTGGTCAGTGTCCACCAGCTTCTTGAACATGAGCAGGGAGGGGAGAAATATTGGGGCTGCTCTGATCTGTGTATCCTGCTGGGTTTCTAGTTTTGTTTTTCAGATCTGTGGCTCATACGCCTTTTCTCTGTATTTATTTTTTTGTCTTCTGACCTCATTTGGCTTCTTTTTGCTTTCCTCTGCTAGGTCTTCCTTTTCTGGAGAGGTTTGTGAGGTTTCCTTGGGGCCGAGTAACTAACTAAATAACTAACTAACTAAATAACTAACTAAATAACTTCTACCACCATTGCCTGCATCATCAGTCTGCCAGGTGATGCAGGCAATGGTGGTAGAAGTTATTTAGACAGAGTATGAGGGGCTCTCTGCTGTCTGCAGCACTCATAGGTGTGCACTGGCAGAGGGGAAGGACTGRGTCAGCTCTTTATTTGCATTTAATAGCCATAGATGGATTTTCCCACCAATGATTGATTGTCAGGTAGCCCTTCCCAGCCAGTCTCAAAGAGCTAAACAAGTTCAGGCCGGTGGTTCAAGCAACTCATAATCCATCTGAAACATCAACAATTTGATGTGTTTGCATATCTGAAGGCTCTAAGCCTCCTTGTCTGACTCCAGATGGTGAAACATGCTCAGATGCAGCAGATCCACAATGCCTTACCCCAGCTTTCCCACATAGTTCCTGGTTTGCAGTCATCTTTGACCTGCTACCTGGAATTCAGTGCAGTACTGAAGCTGTGAGTAACTCCAGCTGATGAACAAAATCCCAAACAATCCAATGTGGGTTCACTAATCTTCATGCAAATCCAGCTAACACACAGGCCTCACCTCACCCTGCACTGTCTCAGACCCCGAGCTGTTTCCAGATCCTAATGCAAGGCACTGAAATCTTCCTTGGGTTGTGGTCTGAGCAGAGTGGGTGATTCCCTTCTTATACACTCAGCTGGGATAACTGAGATGCTGAAAACCATTTTCTTCTGGTGTTAGCATCAGAATAGGGTCCAAGTTAACCTGTGTCACTTCTGTGCTTTACTGTACTACTCCAAAACACAGCAGGGTGAAGGAAATGCTGCACTGAAGTGTGCAGGAGGACAGAGGAATGCAGCAATCTGCTACATTACCCTTGGTGCTACAGACAATGTGGGATGAATGAAATTATAAATCAACAATAGAAGTTTTTTTCTGTACATGTGGATGGTATATTGTCTCAGTTAAAAGTTAAAAGCTGTTTCTAATCCCTGCTGCATGTTGTATTTCAGCTGTGCTCGACATATGACACGTTTAGCAGATAGTCCTTCCTTATCAACACAGCCCTGTTTGAAAGGCTCGAGGCTGGCCATGGAGATGCAAGATATTCCTAAAGGGATTGCTACAGCAGGGCAGGCTGTATTACCAGCCAGCAACACTGACACAACACATCCTGATTAGAAGAGTGCAGCACATTTACAAGGAGAGAAATGTCATCTCTGTTCTGTGATGTAGTGTGCTAAAGGGCACTTAGGAATGAAATACTAATTTGAAAAGATGGCTCTGATGTATGCTTTTATATTAATCCCTGCTGTTGAAGACATGATCCTAATAGTGCCCACTCTTTCCAGAACAGGATGTGCATGAGGGTTTGTAAAGTTGCTGCGTTCTTCCTTTCCAGATAGATGCTCCAAGAGTGGGCTTGATGGAGGGCTTAGTAAGGATTTTGAGACCTGGCTTGCACCAATACTCATCACAAAAAACATGCTTTCTATGGCAATGGAGATCACAGAGAAACTTGCTTTCTGTCATTCCTTCATGTCTGTGAAACAGAGGTCCCAGTGTTTATCTTTCTCACAGGGAGAACTGCAGAGTTAATGCTGCATCATCAGTAAGCAGCAGCAAGCTCAACTTTTTGAAATTCAACCCAAAACTTTTAGCTGGGCCAGTGTTCCTGTTGGACTGCTTCTGTTGGACTTCCTGCTGAGCAAGGAGCATAGAGTCAGGTCCAAAGTATTTGCACCTCACATGACACTTCATGGCACAGTGAAGGAGAAAAACAGCACAGTGTAAAGTCTTGGCATTCAGCTCTTCAGTGAATTAATTGCAGCCACAGGTTCTTTGTGTGATATTGCAGAGACATTTACCCTGCCCATCACCCCTTTAACCTTCCTAAATATCTAACATCTTCACTGATGAAGAAAAATCCAGTCAAAAATTTTGACTCCTAGGTGGAAATGCTGATTGTTTCACAATCCTGACAAGGCAATTTCCATGACAGAAATATTTGCAGCCCCGCTGCTTTGTCCTTTCCTGCATCTTGGGTGTAGCTTGGCACTGCAACTATTACAATGATCTTTCAGAGCCAGATATGCTAGGAATGAGTTATCAGCTGCCAGCAGATAGTAAGAAACACGTAATTAGTTAAACCTGTATGGACTGTGAGTAAGAATCAGACCACTCTGCTCACCACTGCTGTAGGGTGATCAGTGACTCAGCACCAGCTGATTCTGTAGCTGGACCCTGAAAGCAATTGCACAAGGATGACATCCTTCTGCAGCTACAGCTGACTGACTGGCTGTGTCCAAACAGAACTGCTCAGAGTTAATCAGGCTGGCTGAAATCAGCGCTGGGAGAATGACTGCCAGAGAGTGCCTTGACCGGGCATTCAACCTCAGTARGTGCCTGACTTGCTCCCGTTGGTAACCTCAGGGCAAAACTTGACCTAAGGTTTTCAGGGGTGGAGACAAAACCGAGTTTTTCTGCCGGAAGAGGTGTTTTGGCTATGAGAGATTGTTTTTATGAGCAGGAGAGGGACATGAAGTGACTGGGCATCCCTTCCCCTCCCAGAGTAGCCTCCACACCAGCACATCCAAGGTTCCACTCAGCAACCAGCCTGACATAAACCAAACTTGCTGTCTTGAGGGACACAATAACCTGCATCTGCCCCAGAGCTGACTCTACTCCCCTGAGCCAACAGTCCTTGGCAATGGTTGGGCTTTGCATGAGGCTGAAAGTCCATCAACAGCCCAGAAAGGGTCTTCAGCAAGATTTGAAACACAGGAACACAGAGGGAAACACAGGAAAAATAAAACCGACAAGGTTTTTGAGTTAGGGCTGTTTTGGCAGTTGCTCAGGGGACCTGCTCTGCCCTTGCCTGGCTGCTGATGAAAATCCCAGCTAACGCAAATATCCCATAATAAGAAAAAAATTGGCTCTACCCACCGAAATATGAGACATCACACCCTTTGAACCCAGCTGTGGTATATGGACAGGCGTGCCAGGGGCCGAGTTCTGAGTTGTCAGAAACGGAGAAGATAAACCTGTGGTGTGAGAAGTATTTTGGGGGGACGGTTCATGTGTAGCCTGCCTGTTGTCTGAGTCACAAAGAGCCCATGTACATACAATTGCTGAGATGCACCCCTTCCACAGGCTAAATACATGGCAGAACACTTTTTAATGAAGTGTGTGTTAATGCTGCAGGACACGGCGCCGTTTGTAAGTGGAGTTTCTGTAAAGCTCCTCGGTCGGCTGCTTCCAACAGGGAAGCAGCAAAGGGAAAACTCAYTCGAGGCTTTTTCACTAGGTCAGGCAGAAAGAAAAAGAAAAAAAGGCAAAACGCAATGTATCTGCAATACTTCAGAGTTTCATAATCTCTTCAGTCTCCCTCACAAAGGCAAAATTTGGGAGGAGTAAATGTAAAGCAGCGTTATGCTCTCCCAGCAGGATTGTCCTTGAGTTCAGGGGTAGAGCAAACTGAATTTTCTAAATTTTGTCTTTCCAAACCTGGCAAATAATGGTCCCACACCAACCCCGATTTCTTTTTTCAAAACGTGTTTATTTATAAAGGCCAGATTATGAATGCTGGACCATGGTATTGAGGATTTCAAGAATATCTTGCTCTCATCCTGACCTCTGCAGCGTATTGAGGCTACATTATGATTTAAACTGAAAAATTTTCTAACATCTTGAGGCTGTGTTTGTTTTGTTTTGTTTTTCTCAAAAAAATGGGAAGTAAATAAATAAAAAGGTGAGATAGCCCCCCCTTTCACCAAACTGAAGGCTTGTTGCCAAGTGAAGGACATTCACAACTAAAAGTTTTGAATGGATGAGAGAAGAATGAAGAGGATAATAAAACAAGCGACAGGAAGAGAGGTTTGAATAATCAAGGTGAGAAAAAAAACCTCCTTCTTAGGAGTGTTGGATGTGACAGTCATAAAGCAAAGCTAAATATTTTGTGAGATGAAACCTTAGGTGAGTGACTCTAGCAGAGTCCATAGGAGTTCATGTGCCCTGGTTGTCAGTTCCTATAACCTGATGGCAGAGTTCCGGCTAGCTGTAAAATCCAATAAATGTTACCCTCTCCTTTCCACAGGTATAAAGTTGATGTGCTTGTTGAAAGCAACAGACCTCACAGAGTACTTAGTGTAACACCAGAAATGACCCTGTCTCTGCACTTGCTCTGGAATGTTCTGTTATGGAACTACCAAAGAGGATGCTTTGCCTCCTCCTGCTGTGAAAGATGCATCYCATCCTTCCTATCCACCAAAAATAAGTGATCAGCAATGTCCTGAATCCCAGCTAAAGCACAGCTCTCCAGCTTCTCCCATTAATCAAACTGCATGCTGTGTTTGGAAGGTTTAGCTGAACTCATTGAAGGAACGAATGTTTTTGACAGTAAATCATTTTGGTTCCCGCAAGCATTTCACATGCAGTTTTATTTTAAGGTTGGTTGGCCAGCTCTAGCCAATGCTGAATAAACAAGCTGTCTGTCTCTGTAAACACTGTCAGGGATTTCCCTCTTCCGCAACAACAGAACACATGTACTGCAGGTGGAATTTTCCATATTCCACAAATATGATTACTTATTGCGATTTTCCACCAGAAAATGGAATCCGTGGTACAAAACAAGGATTTTTCTACTATTTTTGAGCATCTGGAAATTTATTATATGGCAGTGCTATTGTTTGTTCCCCTTAGTTCTGGACAGAACACATTTTGCCAGACMAACCAATATTGACAAGTAGATCTCAAACACATGGAGGTGAGAACTCCAGGACCTCTGTAGCTCAGATAGACCTTTGCATTGAGGCAGAAAAACAAATCTGAATGAGAATCTACCTGAAATCTGCCAGAGTGTGTACTGTGTGTGATAGATCAAAACACTGTGCTGAGAGTATTGAATTCCCCATTGAGGGTGACATATCTTTATCCATCTGCTTTGCCAAAAGGCAACAACTTTAGCACAGGCTGCCATGTGATTTTTCATCCTCCTGAAGTGGYTAGACCCATGTCCTGTTCCCTGCAATAGCCATTAGAGGGGCTTTAACTTCCCACTTAGCCCCATGTCCTCTCATTCCTTTRCTGCAGAGGTGACCCTGGTCCCTCCATGGCTGCACTGAAAGTCTTCGGAGAGATGAATTGGGAACACAAATGATGCCAGTCCTGTGGCATCTAAAGGAAGGAGAAGGAGTAGTGTAAAGTCTCCTTGTGTCCTCTGATAAATACCATGCTTGTAGTTAATATAATTCAAACTCGTTTTCAGTAGATCTTTAGCTGGTTTTAGGGGATGTGAGATGGAGCTGTTATAACAGGAGGTCTTCGACATATTTACTTAAGTCATTCAAGCCACTTTGGGCAATACCAGCTGTAAACCTAATCTCTAGACAAAATGGTTAAATTTCTTAAACTGTAGGTAAAAATAGTGACAAAAAATCATTTTTACTTGGCATTGAGTGTCTCTAAGCATTTTTACAGACAGGCTTGGTGTCATCTGTGTATCCTCTGGAACTACTGAATATACCATCTGAAACCCCTGCAGCATGAAGCACCAGTTACTCCTCTTCTGCCAGAAATGTTAGTGGAGCCACTGATGTAGCCACTGGGATATGTTCCAGTGCTTCCTAATAAAAGAGAGAAAACTAAGCTCTCAAGACATCTTGCTTCTGGGCTAACTTGCTGCAGAGCCACACGATTTTCACATTTTCTGCAGAATGAATTAAATGATCCACATCGAACATCAACAACGGGAGTAACTCAATCTACACTGTAAARAGCTGGGTGAAGCCCACACTTCTCTGGCTTCAGGCACTGATGGGAGATAGCAAGACTTGTAAACAAACCAGGAGAGATAGCACAGTCCTGTTCATCTTCAGCCCCCTCCTGTCACAACTCCTCCTTTTTCCTGACCTGGATAATCTTTATTCTAACTCAGGTACCTCACCTCTGTTATAGCCAGAGAAAAACATCCTTATGTATTTCAAATGAAACAAATTGCTTTAGGCTATTATGGATAAATTACAGATGACTCAGAGTCCAAGCATTGGATTTGGCTTTAGATGTGAATTGCAAATGCCTATAGAACTGTGGATTTTTTTTCCTAGGTTGTTTTTATAAGAATAGCTTTCTTCAAGAAGAATGACAGCATATGCTCCTGTCCATTTTGATTCAGGATGGTGAATAAACATTGTCTGAAGTGTTGCCATTACAGAGACTTGTTTTTTGCATCAGGATCAGCAGGAAGTGGCTGCTACCTCAACCTCTTCACCAAAGTTCATGGTTAGGGTGAGTACAAAACAAATGCTTTCTCCTCACATTTTGAAGCAGACTGAAGTTAAAAAACATCAAATAAAAATCACTCATGAGCCTTGAAGCACCAAAACAAGATGGGTAAAGGCAGCTTCCCTGATCTGACTCAGAGAGATCATCCATGTCTCTGGTGTGACTGTGATCCATCAGCAGAGAGCATAGAGCAGGTAATGTGCAGCATTTGGTTCTCCATTCTGTAATGGTTACAAAAGGAAGGGCTGCCAGGACCCTTGCACTGGACTTGACCAAAGTTCAGCAAGCCCAGAGAGCTTTGTTAATCTATGTGGTCTCAAGAAACAAATCCCAACAAAGCTTGAATTCTACCTGAAAAAATCTGGATCTACTTGTGGCTGTCTGCACTATACCCTTGGTTCAGAAGCAATTTCTGCAATGATTGATTTACTTCTTAACACAAAGACACATCTCAAAAGAAAGCTTGGAATAACAATGGGGTTTTCTGCTGTCAACTCAGGCTACAGACTTTCCAAGGCTGCGGCCATCTGCTGCTCCAGGGCAGGATGAGGCCACGTCGAAGTCATCCCACAGGCACTTCTGTAATATTCATGATTATCATTATCTTCATAACTAATACCAGATTTATAAACCTTTGAAGTTTTGCTTTTGTGGCTGACTTGGGAGAACAATAGCGAGCAGTGGAGGCCTGGGGGTTTCTTCAGTCTTTCTTTAGCAAAGAATTGCAAATCTGAAACCAAAGTAATGGAGCAACTGTCAGCAGTGAGAGAAGCCAGCCCACATTCACTCAAATCCAGTGATCATTATCCAGTCTTGTCTTGTACTTTGACAAAATCTTAAGCCAACTGACCTTTGCAAAGTCTGAAATTGATTTTTTTTTCTTGAAATCTGAGGGGAAAAAGTCTCTCTAGAACAGAAATTTAACTCTTGCATTGGCATTGGGCTGGATCTTAATACTTAGAACATATAAAATGTGATTCATTCATAGCCAATGATTTATTACAGCTGACAAGCAAGTAGAGGAGCCCCTGAATTTTTTTCTGTTGTGCTTGTCACCTAGAAATCATGAAAGAATGATATTTTAGACTTTTGAAAGCATCATAAATCCAAAATCTGTATAATCCCTCTACCAGTTTTAAGAAACACAATGGAACATCATTTTACTTCTGGCTGAAGTCTGGTGCCTCTGATAAAAACGCAAACTGACTGAAGTTTCTTTTCAGAGGCACACACAAGATTTGATGAAATTTTCCTTCTAAAAGTCTTCCAGGAGCACATGATCTTGCTYGTCAAAAGAATCACAGAATTGCTTAGGTTGGAAAAGAACTTTAAGGTCATCAAATTCCAACCATTAACCCAGCACTGCCAAGCCCATCATGTCCCTAAGTTCCATCCACATCTACACATCTTTTAAATATCTGGGATGGTGACTCCACCATGTCCCTGGACAGCCTGTTCAGCCTGTTCCTCCTGTTCCAATAGTTGACCACCTTTTCCATGAAAAGACTGATCCTAATATCCRATCTAAACCTCCATGGAACAACTTGAGGCCACTTCCTGTCATGTTATTGGAGAGAAGAGAGTGCCCCAACCTTGCTACAACTTTCTTTCTAAAAGTGAGACATTAAACTAGATCTAGATTAAAACCCAGAATGTAAGAACAAAGAATTGTGCCAGGTCTATTTTCACATTTTGTTTTCCACAGAAAATTTACAAATATCTCAGTTAACCAAGAGAAAAAATAATAAAAATCTTAAGAACTTCTGAATTTCCTGACTCCACTTTAATAGCAAACAAGCCAGACTACACAACATTTGAGGACTGGAAACAGAGAATGCCACAGGGAGAAATTTACCCTGCCACAAACATGTTGTTGCTCATACTTGTCAAGGACACTGGAGTTAACTATTGCTCCTCCTGGGAATATCTTTGGATTTGTTGTGAATGTAAATGTCCATACCAGTCATCAAATCTCTCCAGTTATAAATGCAGCCTCCAAAACTGCCACCAACAGCAGAATGCTGCTGCTTCTGTGCTCAGCCTGTGCATTGGGTCAGTGGCAAAAACTGCAGGAGGAATAATATTCGTGGGGTTTGTGTCTAGGAGTAGGCAACCTATGAGTTTTGGATGGCTCCAATATAGTGGTCACGTATGAAGGAAGGGTGCTCAACCTTACAGAAAACCTGCCTGAGAGCTCTGCTGAGAGTATCCTCTGTAATGTACCAGCTGCTTTTTTTAACCTCTTCATCTGAAGAGATTGAGTGGTAAACTTTAATTGTTACTTGTGGAAGAAGGTGAATCCTGCAAAGCATTGTGTGACAGTGTCAGAAGGAGCAGGGAAGCCTGTAGAAGCTGGCTGTTTCCTTTTTATTTTTCTTTTTTTTTTTTTAAACGGAGGGTGTAACATAGACGGTTCTCACTTTTCCATTTGTAATACCTTATCTGGTGCTTTAGTCATGGAAAAATCATTTGCAGCACTTTGCTTCCTCTCAAATTGAGGTCAAAATGTGCTCATGTCTGGTGGGAAGGGCTGCAGAGTCTAAGGCATGGAACTGGAAGACCCATTAAAATGCAGGTAAGGTAGCAACAGCTCTGTAGTGTACAGGACTAGATCTGTGCTGGACTGCAATGAAATCATAAGGTGATCTCATAGGATTTAACCAATGGGAAATTGCCAAAAACTGGTCAAGTAAACATGAAACCAAACATAACCACGTAAACAAGAAGGATATTGTGACTGGCACCTGGGCTAATTTCCTGACAGAACTTACTTCTCCTTTGAAGAAAAATACTTGAATGCATACAGTAACATATTTAGAGGTCATTCAGCCAAAGCAATTTATTTAAACAAAGCAAAAAGCTTCTGATTGCCATTCAGGTCCTTGTCTACTTTTGTAGTGTAACTCCAATAACAAAGGGTAATCCCTCTGAAGACAGTGCTGCTGAAGAGGAAACCCATAAGGATTACAGGGGCTCTTCAGAAATGCTCTCCCTCGCTGCACTGTGCCTCCCTTCCCTGCTATGGGGCATGTCAGCACAGAGATCCTGGAAAGCACTGAAAGGAAAATCAGAACAAAGCAGTGTGAAGGTGATATAGATCATGAGGGCCAAAGGAATATATTTGGGACTTCCCCAAACCCATAACAGGTTTTTCTTTTTTTTTGGTGGTTGCAGTTATTTGCAAAAGCTCCTACCCTGTGAAAGATTCTGGAAGAGGCTGGATTACTCTAGCTTTTAGTGTCATTCTCCACTCAGTCTTTTACAAAAGCAGTGAGTAATCTGAGAGACGAAATTAATTTAAGACCTTGGTTAATCCCTTTTGCAGCTGTTGGCAGCTTTCTCTGATCACCATCTGGGAGGATGCACTGTCTAGGGGAACAGAGCACTGGGCAGATTTAGAGACGTTGCAGGCGGAAGAGTTTCCATCATTTAATGCATTTCCATGTTGGGGCAAGAATTGCTCCTTACTTGTACATTGAACAGTTTATTGTCTAATTTTAAACATCTCACCAAAGGGGTTCTTGCCACTCTCCCTGGAGGGAGAACCTTGCCACAACAGTCAGCAGAAAACATTTCTAGTAAAAATGTCAGTCGACTCTCAGGGACAGGCTAAGGAGTATGAAGACCAGATTTTTGGGAAGTGCTGATGGGAGGAAGGGGATGATAGCATTAGCAGCATCACTGGAACATCAGCACTATCCTTCCCCACAAGAAGAAGAGTCTGTGCAAATGGGGCTCCTCTTGGGATCCGCTCAAAGTCCTCTGGGGGTTGTAGTGCTGGTGCATCAACAGGGTCCTCTCCACTGTCTGAAGGGCTGAATGGTGATTGAGCTACTTCAGCAGCTGAAAAGAGAACTCAGCACTGCCATTTCCCAGGGGCAGAGGAAGAGGAGAGGGGGGACAGCTTAGTAGGGGCTCAGGTAGCACTGCTCTTCGTTTTGGGACATGTTAAGGAGGGCAACCTCACCTCCTACTGTGGCTGACTGATGTAGCTGCACCGAGGGATCCTGAGCAGAAGAGTCTATTAATTGAAACTGGCAGTTTTCAATTATTGTCGTTAGCAAGATGTCACAGCCCCAGCTGCCATCATGGGTTTGAAAGGAAAACACTGTCTGGAACTGTCTAGGCCAGTTTTCTTGGGTTTTTTTTTGCCTTCTCCCCACCCCTAAGAACTTACAAAATGCATTGAAACAAAAGTAGGAGCTGAGATCTTGGAAAACTGACCCTTAATGTATTTTCCTGATTCTGCTTTCCTCTTTCCAAGGGTGTTACAGCATCATGTTGCTCCATCATTTCATCTGAGCTCAGAGCTGGGCATCCACATCCACAACCAGCTGAGCATGGAGTTGTTTCCTGTCCAGTATCAGATCTGGTATCTGGTTTTTGCAGCAGGGCAGTATGGCATGAGATTGAAAGGGCGGGTGAAGAACAAAATGCCATTACACAGGTCGAGGAAACCCAGCCTACTTTTAGCTTTTAGTTCAAACAAATCATCCCTCTTCTAAGACAGCTTTTTCCCATTTGGGAATGCTTCTTTTATTATTATTTATTATTACAAAGCATGAGGTTGGGAGCCCTCTGTCCTTCAAGGTTTCTAAAATAAACCAGGCATTCTGGCATTTGGCATCCTTTGAAATATGCCATACCAAAAGAATCCAGATTCATGAGGAAAGAGGTCCATGATGCCTGCTTTCACAGCACTATTGTTCCCACTCCCAGCTCATCATATTAGTTAGGGCTGTTTCCAGTGGCTACATGAACAGCTCTCTGCTAAAATTTTTGTCAAGTGCAATAATTTAAACATGCATCCATCACACAAGTACACTCAGCAATTACATTTTTAAGACAAGGGCAATCAATTAGGAACCACACTGGCAGAGAGAGATATTGACAATACTAATTGTCCTCTGTTACTGTCACCGCTTATTCTGCTCCATTTTGCTCATTCCCTTCATTTTCCCAGATACTCCAAATTCACATGGGGGACTGCTGGGCAGTTGTGCAAGTTGGATATCAATGTCTGGGGCATTTCCTGGCCCCCTCAGTTCTGATATGTGACTGACAGGCTTCCTACTGACAATACCCACTCTGAAGGGCTCAGATATGACCCCACTTTGGCTGCCTGCTGTAGCCTTGGGGGCCAAGTATAAGCCAGCATGGGTTCAGCTTGAAAATGAGTCTTGGAGCCACCCCTGAGCAAGGCTTTCCTTCAGGGTGTTCTTCACTGGGAAAGTGTCAAGTTCTCTGGGATTCCATAGGAGATGCAGAAGCAAAATACTTTCCTTTTTTTTTTTTTTTTTTTCCTTCCTAGCTAAAAATAATATGCCCTAATGACATATTCTATTTTAAGGAAGCTAAGAAGAAAAGAGTACATTTGTACTAAGCTTTATAGCCTGATTACCGTAAATGTATCTGCTCTCACATTTAACCAGGTTCTTTCCAGTCTTCCTCACTCCTTCCTCTCACTTGTTGTTGGGTTTTTTTGKTTTTTTTTTTTTTTTTTAAATCTTACAGGGGAATACAGTGAATTTAATGAAATTAATTTAATATACACAATAATCTGGCAAGAAATAGGAGAGGTGTTGGCAATGCAGGACTATGTATCATTAAAATGGAGACAAAAACAATTTACAAAAAATTTTAACTTAATATAACAATGAACGGGAATTATCAGGAGAAGTAACTTGATTGACTGCATAAAAAAGAGCAAGGCAGAAAAGAAATCTTTCTTGCATTGCCACCAGAGTGAAAGGCAGTGATGGTAAAGTATGTATGAAGGAAAAAGTGAGACTTGAATGCACTTTAGGTCAGATATTAATAGGGTTTGGGAATAAAGGAGGAAGGAGGCTGGAAGAATTTGTAAATAGAATCTGAAGACTGCAAACAAGGTTGGGAATACAATAACAGAGACTTCAGAAGAGAGGTAGAGTGAAAGTCTAGAGGGAATATATACTCAATAGAGGTTCAGCAGTTTGCAAATATAATCTGTGTGGGAAATTACTAACCAAACACAAATTCTCAGAGCACGTCCACAAATCATCTCTCCACTTAGTGAACCTTCCTCTCATGACACCGGATTGCTGCTTCAGTACTGAAAATGAGCCTGGGAAGTTCAGGGATATTGAATTCATACAAAGTTGTCATCTCACAGACAGACTCTCCAGGTGGAATATTGTTGAGTTATGAGTTATAATTTATACTCTTTACTCTATTTTGACCCTGTTTGGGTTTCTATTGGGTTTGTTATTTATATATGTCCCAACAGTCAAAAAGAAAAAATGAAAAGGTACAGCAAATCTTGAAATTTAAGATGCAGGACATCTGAGGAATGATGAGACCAAAATAGAAAAACAGCCCTTCCCTGGTCTTGGAACAAATTTCTGGGCCAAAAACCCCAAAAGAATATTTCCACATGATCTCTTTTTATATGTTGTAAACATTCTCTATAAATAGTTTGACATAAATATCTGAGGAGGGATAAAAGGACATCTAAACAAAATTTGCAAACATGTTTTATGCAGGAAATTATTTCCAAAAATGAAGTGAATCTTGGGAACATCCTGTGCAGGGCTAAGAATTGGACTCGATGATCCTTGTGGGTCTCTTCCAACTCGGGATATTCTGTGGTTCTACGATTCTATATATTGTCTTCTCTTCTTTTCTCCAGCTGCATGTCTGTACACAGGACATAAACTCCATTCTGTCAAGGAGACGAGATATACCCCCAAGTCTTGTTCTCCCAACAGCAGAAATCCAGCCATTGACCTAATTATGGGACTCTCCTTGCTGAAGGCGAGGGAATGACCTTTTCTAAGTAGGAAAAGATGGCATATCTCTGCATATCCCTTCCAGACAGTCATCTGAGGGTTATCTGTCAGCCTCCCTAACTCCTCATCGTGGGGGTAATCTTCTCTGACCTGTTCATTGCCCAGTAAATCAGGTCCAAGGTTGCACAAGAAAGGACCTAATGGTCCTTGATGAGCAGAAAACTAAGCATTTAGGCCAAAACTATGCCTGAATTGTGGGCTGAACAGCAGTACATAAATACAGACATGAGTCTTCTATTTTAGAATGTGTTGACTCTGTCTCAACTCTGAAGCTGGCAGCTTCCTCTCTGCCCAAAGCTCCTTCTCACATGAGACTCATATGTCACTGTCAGGGCTCTAGCTGATAGTTCTTTTTCATCTCATTGTTTATACTATCATGACCTTTTGTTGTTCAGGTGTCAAGAGCCCTCATTAACATTTTAGACATGAGGTCATGCTTCTAATCAACCCTGCCCCCTTATTCAATTAACATTTGCAGTGTTTTTAAATTAAGCGTTGGTCCACAGGCCATGGAATTTCCTTCCAATTAGTACCAGCAGTGAAAGGCAGATATCAAAGTTTATTTGCTCGTATCAGTACTCTCTTTTGATCTGTTGAAAGGATCTGGTGAACACACAATTAAGAAGTTCCTCCTAGGTATCTTTCCCCGAAGGACCCAACAATACCTGCCGGGGTCTATTAGCATTTCAATATATTTCCCACCTCAGGAAATGTCTCTGCCTCCTTGCCTGACTGGCTCATGTGGCTGCATATTTCGCATGCACACCGCTCAAAGTCGCTGCCTGCCGTTGCCGAGGCTCACTGTGCTCCCCGCTGCACAACTGGGGATTAGACACGMGTTCTCAACCTCCTTCGCCTCTCACGGGAGGGTCAAACGGGCACGGCCGTTTGGGAAGGGTCAAGCATTCGGTGCTGTCAAAGAGGGAGCAGCAGCAGCAGCCGCGCCCCCGCGACGGGAGAGGGGCAGAGCTCCGTGCGAAGTGCGTRCGTGGAGCTCATGACGTCTTCACACGCTTACCTCTGAGATGTGCCTGATTACCAGGACTCGTTACATGGCTGCTGGGCATGTGGGTGAGCAGCAGGGCACTCAGGAGGCACGAAATGCTTCCTCATCTCAGCCTCCAATTGCATCTCTTGCAAGGAGAGCAGGATAGCTCGTGGGAAGGATATTCCACCACGTTATTAGTTTTAAAGTGGCGAATACTTAGTGCAAACCAGAACATGTCTGAAGCAAACAATTTTAATGAGACTTAGGAAAAGATCAACTCTGCCAGGAGTTCTATAGGAGCATAATTGCCTCAACATTCGCCTGTGGGGACACGCGGCATGTCTGCTTCTTGACCTGGTTTAAGCCAGTGGAAAGGACTCTTTACCCCACTGTTGGTTCTCACAATTGCAAGTCAGATGCAAGTTCCCATTTGAACCCAGGAAGATCTCTGTCTGCATCTTGCCAAGGCCAACCTGTGCAAACACAGCCCAGAATGGGGAGTGTTGATTATAAACAGAGATAGTCCTACAGCGTTGAAATTCAAGGCCCAGTTCCAGCTTCACAGCCAGAAGGTGTGGGGAAGTTTTCTTTCTTGAGATCCTCTTGTAGATATCTCATGTCAGGGTGACAGAGGAGCTGTAGGACCTTCTTCCCCGTTCTTGCCCACTGTCCGTGTGATGGATGACATGCAGTCATGTAGCCACGACTACACTGCCTCTGAAGATGTCACCACATCAGCACACACTGGTGGTTGGACTCAGTTGAGTTAAACATCCTCCTCTGGGCCCAATTCCTTCAGTGCTGTTCCACTAAAGTACAGTATCTTGCAAGCACGGTATCTTGCAAGCACAATCTGTGTCCCACTATGTCCTCTGACGTTTATGATAATTCAGGTAGGATTTACTTTGTGGAAATAAGTGCTTAATGAATGATACTGTGCTCATTTTTGAGTGGAGAACCGTCTTGTGGTGTGTGATCTGCGGGGAGGGGATGTTCTGAGACCAATCTGGACTAAGCATCCCTCACATGTTTTGCTGAAATTGTGAAGGATGAGACTCAATGACCCAGACTGTCCTCTCTAACTCTAGCCATTTATGTAGTTCAGGGACAGAGGTTTTTTTCCAAAGTGCATTCACGTGTATCTCAGACTGAGGGATCAGTTAGGAGCTCTTTAAGGAAAAGAGTTTCAGTTATCTTAATAGTTAAAGGAATTTTAAAAGGTGGGGAGAAAGCACTTACTGACGTACACAGCGAAAGAAATACAGAAAGAATACCAGTGGCAATATTAATGGGGCCAGGAGGAATCTAATCTAATCCTTTTAGGTGGGGAGTGCTGAGCCCTTTCTTGCATTTATCAGTGAAAATCAAAAGTAACTCCCCCAAAGTCAGTAGATTTATGCCAGCATAGCCCAAGGAAGCAGACTGCCTGGAACCGCTGATAATTTGAACACAGACCAATATAAGTCTGTGGGAATAAATCTTACACAGTGGGTATTAAAGTGAAATGTTTGTGTCAGCCTAACCTGTTCCAAATGTCAGTCTGAAGGATACTGCAAACTGGGAAGATCTGTTACAAGACAGGCAAAAAAAAAGTAAAAACAATAAACCCCACCAAATGTCCCTGAAAGTGCTCCCACTGAAATCAGTAGTGGTTTTGGCATTGGCTTCCAGGGGTGCAGGATTCTATGCATGGGAGACCACGATAGCAGGAATTTTAGAAAGGTAAAGCTACCAACTTACGAGTGAAAGAAGGTAGAGCTGAGTCCCAACGTGCTTCCCCCAAGATCATAAACACAACTGGACAAATAGTGGATGGGATATATTGAAACAGCAGGCAAAGTTCATTCCCGGTTTACACTGAGGGGAAATGTCCTAACTGTGGGATTGGTGATGCTTCTCCACACATCACCAGGCTTGTAGAACTTCCCAGTGCAGAAGTGAAAGCTGGGGCTGAGTGRCGTGTGGATGCGTACATCTCTGCTCCTCATGTTCTAATTTAAGGTTGCAATGGGGAAATGCGGAATTGTCAGTGCCTTAGGGATGAAGTCATGCCTACAGAGCAACTTTGCAGACTTGGGATCCAGCCTATCATCCAGCAAAAACAGAGAGAAACTTTCTATGGCAAATGAATGAGGCTCATGGAGATACAGGCTTGTAAGTATAAACACTGTACCTGAGCTAAGAACCCAGGTGTTGTGTTCCTCTGATTAAATTCAGGATCACCTGAATTTATAGTCTTCAGCACAAAACCCCAAATTCAATTTATTTGTGCACTCACCAGGGTTAGTAAGTTTGCAACCCCAATAGGACTGGGAAAAACTGATGAGATTTGATTCATTTATCACTGTAGCCTTGGATTTAAATGCCACATTCACCAGCTTTCTCCCAAGAGGCACTAAAATTCTTCAGATATTGGTATCAACATACTGTCTGCGTGATCTCTCTATAAAGAAGTCCTGTTGTCACACACTGATCAATAAGAGGCAGGTATGCCTCAGGTTTCTAATCATTATGAATCCATTTAGAATTCAATGCAATAGCAGCAATCACATTGAATTAATTAGGGGATTTGCAAGGATGGTTTATGTAGTTCCACAGCAATTCCCTTGTAATTCAGCACTAATTAAGCATTATTTCATGCAGGAAATAATGAGCTGTAGAAACATTGTTAGCGCCAAATAATGGAATAAAGGTGTGTTTGCATATTATAAACACTCCATGAAGGTTCAAAGAGGTTAGAGCAGGTCTTGACTTTTTTATGTGGGAGAAGAGAAGGGATCCTAAAGGAATCACCTTGTTTAACACAGCTGAGCATCACCTAAATAAATATTGAATTAAAGAAGGACACACTGGAAAATAGAAAAGTGCTCTGACTTCTCACATTTGAAATGTCACTGGTTTAAATTRTTAGATTGTTTCCAAGTCAGTGCCATTCCTGAGAAGGGTTTGGTGTTTAGTCAGGGCTCAGAGTTCTGGAGTTGGTGTTAGCAGACCTTACTGTTATTTATAGAAGGCAATAGGAGTTGAAACGTTTCATTTGAGGAGAAATTTTGACACCAGACTTTCAGAACATGCCAGTTTCCAACTTCATTTAGGACCAGATTTCTGGGTGTTCAACAATGACAAGTTTTCCAGAACCAAATACACCATGGTGTATTTGTACACACAGCTTTCCTCCTCTATTCCCATTTGGGGCTTGGATAAAACATGGTGGTAAAAAGAAGCTACTCCCTTTTTCATAGGGACATTGCTATAATCCTTTCCTCTCTAGCCGTGCTTACTGTGTGTAAGAAGGATGGGATTGTGCTCAAAGCCATGAGGATCTGCTTTCTGAAGGACAAGTGCCAGAAGATCCTTGGAAATGCCTCAGCACACCCTGACACATCTTAGCCCAGTGATGTGGTGGAGTGGGATTTAAGGGGAGTTGCCATGCTCACACCCCAGCAATTTTRGCTTCAGCTCACAAATTAGACCCTTAAAATAATTCTATCTGGACAGATTAATTAGAAATTATTTTGTCAGGCATATAAGGCTTTTGGCTGCCACTATGGCGAGCAAGTATGTGCTAGAAATACTCTTCCCTTAGCCATGAAAGGCTCAGTCATTCACGAAAGATGTTGAGAACAGGCTTTTGTTTTATTTTCTTTGGTTTTGCTTTGAAAGATCAGCAAAACATCCCAAATATCAACTATTTTGAAAAAAAAAAGGCCTGGGGAGTTTGCATGCTGTTTTCTGCCTGCTGCCCTTGTTGCTTATGGCCCTTGATTGCCAGGCAGGTGTTTATAATTTCCAAGCAGGCACCCCAGGATAAGGAAAACCTGACAGAGCAACGCTGAGGGTGAGAAAACTTTCTCTCCCAGTGGAACATCTGAATTTTCTCTGTTGCATGTATTTCTGGGACAGATGATTAAACATTATAACTCCCAACATCACCGTGAGAGTCGGAGAGTGTGACAAGGTCGGGGAAAGGAGGAGCTTGTTCCTTTTACTGCTTGCTTTATATCACTATGGCTTTGAAAGTCTCATCTTCACAATGGTGGAGGCAGGTACTGTGCCAGTCCTTCAATCAGCTGGCATTTGCCCTCACCTCAATTGACTCATGAGACCTCTTCATTGCCTCCTCTGACTCCTCTCGGTCTCGCAACCCTGAAATTCAATATATGAGAAATAGGAATGCAAGAAGGCTTGGAAGCTTGAACTAATCAGGTGTTGTCAGGTGGGAACTTTGTGACACATCATGAGCTATGGGTTTATTTTTGTCATTCTTCTGAAAATGCTGTTTGGGTTGAACTTAAAACACRGGCCAAGCTAAAGTGGCAGGTCTTGCTAGTGGAACCCTTTCTCTAGAATCATCCCCTTTGCTTTCGAGGGGAACCAACCACTCCTCAAATGCTTCTAAGACCAAATTCCAGCTCCTGCTAGTCCAAGATGCTGAYGGTTCTGTGCAAAGCTAATTGCTTGTTTGTCATGTTTTGTTTCTGCTGTGGCTGTGGTCATTTTGTGTAGATTTTTCCCACCCCTTTCCCTTCAAAKCAGTAACTTTCCTCAACAGATCTGGCTTCAAACAAAAAGACACTGCAGCTTTAATGAAAATTTAAAAGTCAATGAGACAGACACAAGAAAGAGACATGATCCAGGATGAGCTCAGTCCAATGAATAAATTCAAACCATTTAGTGAATGTTTGGAAAGATCAGAAGGGCACCTTTGCTTGCAGCATTTTAACAAGCCTCCATGAATTAGCAAGGGGCCTGAAAAATGAGTGGCAGTGGTGGGGAGTAATTCASTTGTGATCACTTGAGGGTGATGAATGAGGAAGTGACATAGTCTGTGCTGAGACAAGTCATCTTTTCTAAAACAATTGTACTTAGCCCTCATGTCTGGAGATTTATATTGCAGTGGTCGAAATGCTGCTAATTAATGAAACAATCCTGGGGTTTGGGGAGAATGTTAGAAACACAAGGCTGAAGAAGAAGCCATGTGAAGACCCAGAGAGATTTTCTCAAAAGGCTAAAATATTCCTGGACACTGGAGGTTGCTGCACAAGGTTGATAAATTTGTCTTTAGCCTGGGAGATTGAGCATGGTTTAAAAGGGCTGGGAAAAAATGACTTCGAGGCACGTTTTAAGGTAGATGGAGGATGAATTAAGATTAATGAGAGTCTTACAAGTRGGCTGGAGCTAGCAGTGCTGATATGAAAACAGTGATAAAAGCCAGCAAGACCAGCCCCAGAATGTGAATTACTTGCTTTATTCAGTGCCCCTCGTGGCTGTGTCTAAGCCATTCCATGTGCATGTGTGTGAATACATGTATGTCCAACTCACATCCATTTTACAGTAACCATGAACATAATCTCGGTGACCATCGGGACAAAGGGAGGAAAACACCCTTAAATCAGAAGATGCAAGACATTTTTTTTTTTCTTTCCATCTTCCCCAAACTGTAAATCAAAATGCTGATTGTGTCCTGTTAATAGTTMAGTGTGCTGTAAGCTAAATAGACCTAACAAGGCAGTTTCCAAACGGGAAACCCGGTAGGAGTTTAATGACATCTTACAGTACACCCATCCTGGCAATATAATCATTAAAATTTGTCAAGTGTGAAAATGGATGACAAAACATTACCCCAGAGCAACTCACTGCGTAAATGCAAAAATGAAGCTGCTAAATGGTTTCTCTGGATCTTTGCTTCTAGATCTGAAGTCATATTGATTTGGCTTCAGCTCCTGAAGGGCACGGGTTCATAGTTTTACGGACAGTGCAAGATTAGGAAAATTCACCTTACATGGGGGGTTTCCAAGCCTGCACTGCAAAGTGATGTAGAATTCTAATAAAGAGAGCAGCCAGAAATGACTGGGACTGTCATGGAAACACAGAGCTTTGTGTTTGGTTTTTTGAAAAAATCAAGCTAGGAAGAAGTTGATTCCACACTGAGTAACCACACTGCTATGCACCATTCCTAAAACTGCGTGGATCCAGACAGGAAATTTGTTGCTTGGAGAAATTTCACCAAAGGAAAAATCTTACTGCTGAAAGGTCCTTAATGCAGAAGACGTTCACCACGAAGATGAAAGCAAAAAAACCCCTCCATACAAATATATGTAAATATATTCAGATATTTGTGAACACAAAATCCTTAACTCCAGTGGGATGTGGGAATATGAGACATTGCCATTGTGGCCTGCCTGAGGTTGGAAACAAGATAGCCCCACGGAGTGCTGCACCCGTCAGGCACAGATKGCACCAGAAGAGGAAATGAAATAGTTTGCTGAAGGTCTTGATAATGCAGTGTTGGCATGCTCAGCCTCTGACACCTTTACAAAGTATGACTACTTAGAAGACCCACATGCAGCAAACACTTGTGTTCTCACTGAAGAGGAGCACTTGCATGTAGCACCTTTAAAAAAAATTATGTAATTACTAAACCACTCTCAAAGTAACCAGAACTTGTGGCTGAGACAAATTCACAGCCCTTGCAAAAGGAGATGCCTGATTTCTGTGTCCTTGTATGACAACTATTCTACATAATTTCTGGGCAAGAGAACAGGCCTTTGAAGGCAGAGGAACTACTCAGCCACTTTTGTACACATCGCTCCAGTTAATAGCAGATGGCAGGACTGGGACTGGGACATGGTGCAAGATATGAATGACTTCTTTGTATAATGGCATGGTTCCCTTTATGCCTTTGCTGGAGTGCAAAAATCCATAGCTGTAACGTATATCAATGTTGATATCGCGTTAAACCAGCAGCAGAATGTAAAAGGGTCCTGATGAAACTCAAACACTTGTTGAGCAGCACCCTATACACTTGCATGCTTCATAAACACTGTCTTCTCTCTGCATGGGAGCTTGGTAGGTTTTCTTCAGTTGCTATGAGCTGTTTCAGTAATTTTACGGTGTCATAATGCAAAAATTCCTTATTGATGGAATTTTGCAATTCACACAATAGTTGCCATATATTTTAGAACTTGTCAAAAAYGGGTGTTTTAGGTCACTCAAAGAATTACCAGTAAAGATAATGGCAAAAGCAAGTTCAATATTACAGTGAAAGTGCAACAAAGTTAATTGGCAAGGTTGAGTCCACTACTTACTAGAAGGTTAAAGCACACAGAAAAATTGGACTAAAATCTAAAATCAATCAATCTAAAACTAATATCAAACAAAAATTATCTACATTCAGGCTGGGGATGGAAGAAGGRTAAGGATAGGAAAAGGTAAGGATAAAAAGGAGTAAGGGAGGCCCTCCTGTTGAGTCACAAGGACTCACAAAGAGTGGACCCACTTGCTCAACTTAGCCCCAGACTTGATGAACAGTTTAGGCCTAAAGGTTTTAACAGCACTTAAACTTAACAGCACTTAATTGTTAGCTCRATTTAAACAATCTAACAAAAGATTCCTATAGAATTTACTACAGAACAACAGTAACTCACAGTAACAATAACTCACTTATAACCTATCTTACTTGTGAATCTAATGTACTTAGAATCTGAGGGAGCACAATTCATAGCACATTTGCTATAGCATATTCACACACACACAGACCTAAAGTATTATGCAAAAGGCATACACACTTGTCCAAAATTCCCCTTGAGTTTGGCGAACTACTCAYGTCGAATGCTTTTGCATCATCTCGACAAGTGAAAGGTTGAGCCTCTAGAAGTGACGTTATCAGCCCCACCAACAGTATTTTCCAAAAGATGGGTAAGATCCCCCCCTAGAAAGGCTGAGAAACTCCACTGTGCTGCAGCCTGACTGTCTGCTTGTGTTGCCTCCTTAAAAATTCAGTGACAGGAAAAGGGAATAAAGATAAACTCTCCAGCCACATAAGACTGCATTTTAGCCATCAGGTRATTTAAAAAGAGCTCTCATATGCTCATATTTTAGAGTAATTCTACTAATATAAATCTCATTTTTAAACCAGCTTGTCTTTAAAAAGGAAGACCGCATCTGAGACATGCTTTTGCTCATTTTGAAATAGATTCTTCTCTAATTTATGAAATTWAGGTAAAACCCTTTGTATGTAGAGCCCAACACAATTAGCACTCTCAAATGGCTATTTTCCACTTGATCTAAGCCACACTCTGAGGTTAGAGCTGCAGAGCTCTCCAGCACCATAATAACGGCCCTATTTTGGCRTCATTCCTTTTAGATTTTATTATTTTTTTTTTCAGCCATTAGCACATTCTTTTTCTTAGCTAAATCCTTTTTCATGTTCTCCAGCTTCCTCAAGCCCTTTTATTTTGGTCCTCTTTGGTATTTCTGACACCTCCTAGTGAAGTGTCAAATTGCAAGTTTAATTAACACATCCTCTACATTCTTATTTCACACGAGTAATRAAAATACTGAATTAACCCAGAGCATTCAATATCAGTACTATGGTACCTCAGGTCCTTCCACTGTCCAGGTTCAACTTCATAGACTATTATCCATGTGGTGCTTTGTTCCAATACTTTAGATGGTTTTCTGACCTTGTAACAAAATATGCATTCATGTTATTTCCCCCCCCACACCCCAGGTAAAACCACTGTAGGCTTTGACTTTGGGTTTTAGCCCAGATCTGCCACTGGGGTATGTGGACTGGAATGAACTCCATCTACCAACACAGAGCAGAGGATCCCTTGGGTAAGAGGAAATGCCCAACCAACACAAAACTGGCAGGAGCAGACACTGCCCCAGTCACCTCCACTGCATGTGGGTCCAAGAAGGGAGAGTGGAGAGGAGCTTAGAGCACTTAGTGGATCTCTCTGCTCTTTTTCCTCAACTGGCACAAAGTAAGGATACATTCATCAACCACATGTTGCTCTTAGCTCTATTTGGCCAAAACACTGAGTCTTTTCCTCCCTCCTTCAAACTCCTCTCAAAAATGCCTTATTTTCCCTATTGCCTCTGATAAATTTGTTTCAATCTTTTGCACTAGTGTGCTAAAAATACTATAAATGACCAAATATTTTAATATATAACAATTACCTATTTACTCAGTTATCTACTGAGTTATCTACTCAGTTATCTACTCTCAGTTATCTACTTGACCATACAACTACTGTTACCTAACTACACTTAGTTTAATAGCCAAGGGCTTCATCATTTTGCAGGTAATATCTGTTTTTGGAACTTGTTCAGTTATTCTGTAAGCTGAACTGACAGATGGAAGTTAATAGCAGTGGAGACTGAGAGAGCAATGAATCTTCTTTACACTCTGTTAAGTATACATACCTGTGAAGTGCAGGTGCCAAAGGACTGCTGCTGGAGCCTGTGTTTTGGGAGGGACTTGCCTCACCTGGATTGATCTGCCTCAAGAGGATGATATCTCCAACCTGCCTCAATTAACCAACTGAGATGGGAGGAAATGCCTCCTATGGCACTGATCTCCTTGTGCTGGCCAGAAGTCTCGTTTTGAGCCAGCTGATGCTGAGAGGGAGGAATTCCCCAGTTCTAGTGCAGTTTCCAGGTGTTTTTCGATGAGCAACTCCACRAGGAAGTTGTAGATGACTAATTTCCCAGCTTGCAAATGTTTAATCTTGACGCTTTCCTAAAGCTGCTTCTCTACTGTTTTTATCAAGGAAAGTTTAAGACAGCTCTAACAGCAGACTAGAGCTTTGAAGCTTCAGAAACTTCCCTTACACGTATCACTGCCTCGAAAACAAATAGCGGAAAGGTCAGGGGCATTGCCTTGCAGAAGCCCCTCTAAGTGACTATAAATAAATTATTTTGGCAGATTCTTTCACAAACAAACATATGCACAGCAGTGGCTCAATCACAAATCCCAGGTAATCACACGAATTTCATCTTCCCCATGAAAAGGGGATATTATAATCCTGCTAAGTTGCTTTTCCTTCCCAAGATCCTCAGCACACAAAGCCCCCTGCCTCAGAAGCTGGGCTGGGAGGAGATGAAGCCTGGAATGCCGTGTGGTACCCGTTTTGCACACTCCTGTACAGCCCTTACATTTCTCTGATTTGCATTCCCCGGTGAAGCAGCCAAATGAATAAACATTAAAGGTGGGGGCTGAGCACACTGAAAGGACAATATTCCTGCTAAAAGCTCTCTCTTTTGTAAATCAGTGTGATGATATCCTTTCAAAGCTATCTCCAACTGTCCTCTCTCCTGATTTGGCTCTCTGGGAGTGGGAAGTATTGGGGAGATTAATGAC
This sequence comes from Amblyornis subalaris, assembly GCA_018881555.1. Lineage (NCBI taxonomy): Eukaryota > Metazoa > Chordata > Aves > Passeriformes > Ptilonorhynchidae > Amblyornis > Amblyornis subalaris. Next base: position 6,008,649 of record JACAXG010000042.1, read on the forward strand.
AGATTTAACAGCAGAAAGGTCCCCCTTATTTCGATCTGGTGCAGATAATGTCCTCTAATGCTTTGTCCATGCTGTGAAACCAGACAAGAAGCCATCTCAGTGCTTATATTTGTTCAGGTGAGGCGCTGGGTAACCGTGAATTTCTGGATTATTGCGGGGGGTGGGGGAGAGGTGGCTTTTTAGCTGACAGAAAGTCGATGGCATCACGGAAAAGCGGATCATCTCCAGCAGCCTCTCCACCACTTCCTCCCAGCCAGCAGGGAGCAGCCCGGGCTGCAYTGAGAGCCAGAGCCCTCCTCCTGCTTAGTCCTCGTGGAAGAGCTGGCCAGGACATGCTCATATCATCTCAGCTGCACAGAGGCACCTTGCTGGTTTCTCAGGGCTCCAGCTTCACAAACCATTACAGCAATAATGGCCCTTACAGGATCATTTCTAAATGAGTTGCRAAAATAGATTAGGTATATTCAGTCCAGGCAAAAAGCATTTTTTGATAGGCTTTGGGCAAGCAATCTGTTCCTTTGATACATCTTACTACCGAGTTTCAAAGAAACCAAATTGATGAAGCTGTGAGGAAAGTGATTTGTTAAAAATTAAGTCTTTTTCTTTGGAGATTCAAGTTGAAAGAACATCTCTGTGGACTGTGCCTAATCAGAACCTTTGAACACTATCAGGCATGCCCCATTAGGGCTGCCAGCCTTCCAAAACAAATTACTTACAGTAATCCCTTGCCTGATGTATGCAGTAAAAGACAATAGTGCAGCTCGACAGCACTGTCGTTGTACGAGATTCATAGCGTGCAGCTGAGAAAACTTCAATTTATGCTTTATATCACAAAGTGGCCATGAACCCCACTTCAAGACAAAGAATATTAAAACCATCGGACTTAACAYAAGTGGCCAGGTCTCAGCTGGTACAGATCTGTGAACTTTAGCASAGCTGTGCTGATTTACACCTGATGAGAATCTGACATTCCTCTTCTCTCCAGAGTCTGGAACCTTCTAAAACARTCCTTATCACAAGAGACCACAAGTGGACTAAGTAGCAGTGAAAAAGTAAGCTGTCCCTACTTTCATTCACATGCATTGCCATTGATTTCATTTATTAAGTTGTTTTGGTGAAATTCCTCAACAGATATAAACCATCATAGTCCTAGTGGAAATAACATGGTAACTCCATCCATTTGCTTCAATTCTCGGTGTTCATCACTGCGTGTTTTAACTCATTCCTTAAGCAATTATTTTCTTTACACACTGAGCATGGTCTTGTTTAATCCATTCTGTGCCCAGCAATTTGGATCGTCACAAAGACTTCATAACATCATTAAAACATTCAGTGGGATCATAAAATTATTCTAAAGCAAATGAAGCACAGTAACGGAAATTATTCAGTAACTTGCAACTGTGGAAATCTAGTATGGGGACTGTGTGTTTTATGGTAATTGGAGTAYAGGAAGCAATCATCTAACAAAAGAAAATGCAGTTTCAGAAACACATTTCATAATAAAGTGTCAGCAATGTCATATGCCTTAGAGAATGGAAAAGGAATGATTCCTGTTGTATGAATTATGATAGGCACTAATCTAGCTAGGTTACAAGGTCCTGCACCAACCTCAGCCCAAGTGTCTGCAGAGACCAACAGAACATTGACAGAAACCAGGAATTCAGCCCCAAAAAAGTGCTGCTGAGACCTTGAAGAAGTGGCTTGGCAGCTCTGCTAAGGCCGAGGAGAGTGGGAATCTCAGGATGCTACTCAGCCTCTTGAACTTGAATGTTAAAGATTTCCTTCTGCAGGTGGTTTGGAAGAGGCCTAAGTTTAAGCAAGAGAGTTATTCCAGGTGCTTGGCTGAGATTCCTCCCAAGCTTCAYGCATGGCTTCTGCTTGTGGATCAGACTTTTGTAGAGCTTAGACCCTGAATTTGAACTGAATGCATCTCACTTCTAAGACAGTCTTTATTCAGACAGGAGAAAACTTTTCTCGCTCTTTGAAGAGAGATTGAAGCGGACTTTGATCACATACTCCTCAATCTTTGTATCCTTCTATAGTCCATCTATTGAACCCACAGCGACCTGATCATCTCTTGTATCTTATATGTAGGTACCTCTACTGCAAACTGCCCAGTTTTGTAGGTGTTGCTCAACATCTCTGGAAAGTGAGGGTTTCATCTGCCTTGCAGTGAGCTGCCTTCAGCAACGCTTCCATACGTCTGAAAGTCAGCAAACAAAACAATCCTTCAGGTGACATTTTGCAAAACCCTTGGTTTTGGCCTAATTTTACTACTGTCAAAATCAAAGAAGGCTTGTCACCAGTGTCAGGTAGATAAAAGTTAGCCAAAATCTGACCCTTTTTAAAATGACAGTCCCTGAAACTTATCCTTTGCACAACATCTTTACAAGTAAGTATTCTTGCTTTTCTCTGGGTGAAAACAATCTTCCTCTCTTTCCTTTGAAGGAAAAACAGTGTATTTACAATAAAGTTTGCTGTCATAAGTTAATTGAAGCAAGAAATCTTTGCAATCTTTTTTTCTATTACTGGCCTCTAAAGCAGTGCCATGTTCCTCTTCTCTTAAAAAATGAAAATATAGAGCTAGGCTGCATATTAAAATAACAATTCTGCTCTCTGCACATGCACATTTGTATTATTCCTTTTATGATGCTTGCATTAGGGAGAATAGGATTGGATAGATTGMAAGTATTACAAACAGTGCTAAAATTTTTCTCATTGTATTCCTGTTACGGGAAAGTAACTTCACCCTTTTGAGAGAGGGTTTTTGAAATTCAGAGAGAGAGCTGTTGTAATTAGGCAGATGCTGATGGGGATGATAAGATAATTTAGGGCAAAGTCCAAGTGAAAGGGTGGTGTCCTGTGCTCCTTCTGAGCTGAGGTGGGAGCCAAGTTTTTGTAGCATATTGAAGGAGGATTTCAGGACTTAGCAGGTTTGAGCACATGTGCTAAAGGTAATTATCGTATGCTCCTGTCCTTCTGACCCTTCTCAATACTCTTGATCTCTGCTGTAAATGCCTTCATTACTTTTGGTACTTCTGCCTAAATTAAAATAGAAACTGATGTCTCATTTCCCACTACTCTTGAGGACTAAGCCTAACTTTAAAGGGTTGCATACAAAATATTAAGATGCAAATCTTGATAAAATGATGTTAAGGTACAGAACACATTATACAAATTTAGGCTACATTTTCTTCCAAACCTCTTTGACATTCAGGTGACTATAAGTATAAATCTTCGGATTTGACTCCTGACTGCAGCAGGACAAATAGGAGCAGGAAGCTTTTCAACACAAGGGGCTACAGGTAAAACTCTGATGCCCTTAACAGATAAATATATTTGACAAACTGTATTCACTTCTTTAATTCATGAGATAATAAATCCCAGTGATAAATTCTCCCTCCAAACAACAGAACAATGGGATGGCTATCAATGTTTATCCACACCCTGTAAACATAACAAAACTCTTGCATATTGGAAAAGCCAGTTGTGCCTAAATTGGTGGTCTCCTATTCAAGGCGTCTCATTTATTACAGTAGATGTGATGCAGAAAAATAAAAGAATGACCAAAGGAGGCTGTTAGGTGGAGAATAGGAGGATAATGAGGTCAGATAAAATGTCTGGGTCTCATTAATCCCAAAGAGCTGAGAGAGCTTCCAGTGTCAGTTCAGCAGAGATGGTGAAGTGCAATGAACGGTGAATCCATACTGACAGCAGTGTTTCCTGGTAACCAGAACCTACAGAAATCCATATCCCGCCTTTGTGAGTGGCTGAGCAAAGCACAGGGGCACTTGGCAGCACACCTGCAGTCAGAGGTGGTCAGTTCACTGCACAAAAAAAATGCCCACCTACCACTCTCTGCTCCACCAATGTGAAACAACACAAATATTTGAAATGCATGGGGATGCTGCTCTTAAATTAGCAGGGCCAAAACCAGCTGTGAATCCTAATAATAACATTTATATTAGGATGGAATAGGTAGAACCAAAAATAGCTACAGGTACCTCCCTTCCCTCTCAGTGCAAATAACTTTTCGTTTCCTTTAGCAGTTACCACTTTTGAGGATTTCTTCTACTGACTGTTCTATCTTTATCTTACCAAGCTCCTTAGCTACCTTCTAGAAATTACTCGCCTAATATCTCACCTAAGTCTCCATTCTTGCAAATATATCCCCTTTTTCTTTGTCCAGTCCCTTGTCAGTATGGAAAACAATTGATTTCTACCCCTTTCAGAATAACCTTTTCTGCTATGATAAGCTGTTACACACCTTCTATTTCCTTTACCTCCTTATAGGCTTCATATTTCTCTGTTCTTGGTTTAAAAAACCTCAATGTTTGATTGTTTTCCATAGGGAGGATGCTTTTTTGTCTGCTTGTCATTTTTGCTATTGGTCTGTGGTGTTGTTTACGTGCAGCACACAGACTGAGCTGGTGAGGTACCACCAGTGCTCAGTAAAAACAAACATCAACTATTCTTTCAGGATCTCCAGTTTGCTGCTAATTTTAAATTTCGTGATCCCCTAAAATCTTCAGATTCTTTATTGCTATAATATGCTCCAGAGAGACATTCTCAGTCTCCTAATTTTCCTTCCTAAATACAGCATGTGTATTGAATTTAATCTTATTGATTTCAGGTCATTTATCCAATTTATTGTGATCATTTTGAAGTCTAATCCTTTCTTCTCATGAGATTTCCAGCAAGGAGTCATCCGCAAATTTTTTATGTGTACTCTCCTTCCCATGATTCAAGTAATTAATAAAAATATTGAATAACCGTGGACAGAGGACTGGCTTCTATGGGGTTTGCACGATGGGACCTTCCAGTTTGACAGACTGTTGGTAACTGCTGTTTGCACAAGGCTTTTTAAGAATTTGTGTATCAGCTTTGTAGTGATTTTTGTCTAGATCATAATATCTCATACATCTGACACCCCTCCTTTCTCCTCAAAACCCCACAGTGCAGCATCCACTTCTCTGTGATAATTTTGGATTTAATCACCCAGGCTATTGAGGCTGCCCTCTGTTGTCTGCCTCTTCTTAAGCAYGTGAATACAACTTTTCTTTGTTAACACTTTTTTGGGCTTTGGTGTATTCAGGCTTGATCACTGGTGCTCTTAATATTTCTTCTCCTTTAGCATCAGCAGATGGAGAAGATGCTGGCTTTCTGCCCTGATGCTGATTGTTGAATAGATCTGCACATTCTTTCCCCCCCTCCTCCCAACAATAATATTCCCTTTGGTTCCTTTCTTCTTTTCCCAATAATAGATATCCACCTCTCATAGAGTGGTGCAGTTCCCAGGTGTAATTAATAAATTGGCAGAACTCTAAAGCCTTTTCGCTGGTGATAAGCCACTGTATGGCAGAACTGAAAAAAGACCCAACCCAAAACATCTGTCAGGAAGATTAAAAAAAAAGAATGGTGCCACTGATTTTCTTAATCTCCATGTTATCTGTGACCTCTTGTACATGTTCAGTCAGCCCTTGGTCTCATCCAAAGGGGTTTGGAGCATGACTTACAGCACAAGATATTTTGGAATCACATCATGAATGCTGTGCGTTTCTGCTTTCATCCCACAGCCTCAAGAGATGTTTCCCAACTTTCATGTCACAGGAGAAATTTCCAACAAATCTCCAAGAAAGCAGGAGACTTTATTCTCTGTCAGAGGTCCACATCAAAGCCTGAACTCCTTTCACAAGTCACTCAGAAGACTAACAGAGCTGGGGTGAGTTTCTGGCTGCCCATTCACATTTCTTTCACTTTGGGTTTCATTAGAAGCACTTGCCAAAAGCATGATTCACGGGGTTTGTGAGATCCCAGGTGCCATCAGCTGGGCACGGCTGCTGAGTGCTCCGCAGAGCAGWGCACAACTTGGCCAGACCCCATCACCCAGGAGGGGACTGCTGAGGTGGAGGGCGCAGAGCCGTAGGAAATAGGAGAAGCACATCGATTTGCAGCAGCTGGAGATCCAGCCTTGAATCCTAAACCAGCTCTTTAGCGTCCACCCGAGGTCTGGCTCACACTCAGTGGCAGCAAAGGGCAGCATACGTGCAGGACACAGGGATGTTCGTTGCCACGGAGCTGCTGCTCCACCCGCTCCCACTGGCCACAGGCGAGCAGCTGTGCCTTCSCTGCGTGTCTCTCGTCACTGCCCCCTCGTTGCTGCTGCCAGGGGTGCGCAGGAAGGACAGAGGTGCCACAGCTGAAACGGGTTCCTCAGCATATTCATGGTCACAGAACACAAACACTTGTAAAATGCAGGCACCATCAGCGTGTGCGCTTCTGCTTCTGTGTGCCTTGGGAGAGGCTGGGAATGCTAATTGGGTCTGGTCTGAGTCGGCTTCCTGGTTCAGGGCACTCTTATAAAAGGGTTTTCAGCTGCACACTCGGTGCCAAATGCAGCAGATGGTGGTAGGATRGTAAATTACATTAAGGAATACTTGTACAGTTTCTTTATCACTTTTATAGTTGGAAAACAAACAATCGAGTTGCTTAGGGTAAAGGCAGATGTGGTGTCGTGTATGCCTACCACCCTAATAGTTTTATGGAATTATCTCAGAGAATAAAGAAGCAGGTTTAATAACCATGGAAATGAGCTGAATAATTCTGGAGTGATCAYCATTTCTAGTTTAGAAGTTTATGTTCCTCTCTTGCTAAGATTTGTGTTTCCATTTGCAAGTATTTATATAATCATATACTGATTTTTTTTTTTCCAAAATTTTTCCTCTTATTTACAAAAACATTTCTGCAAACAACTTCCTAGCCAACTGTAAGCACTAAGTGGCACCGCTGGGTATTAATGCCACCTGGTTGTCACCATGAATTGAATCACTTCCTATTTAAAATAGTATTTAAACAGTCTTCTACATAGCTTGTTTTCCAACTCTGCCTCCTTTGTTATCCAGTCTCTGCTCCCTCTTTGATACACTGTTCAGCTATCTGATATTATAGGATTGTAGAATAATTCAGCTTGGAAAGAACTCTAATCCCACCTCACTCTTAAAACAGAGTCAGCTCTGAGATCAGACCAGGTTGCTCAGTCCTTTGTCCAAAAGGGTCTTGAAAGCCTCAACAGATTGAGGTGTCACAGCCTSTTTGGGTGAAAAGCTCCACCATTTCAGTCTTGCAGTTCTGATTGTGATATCAAGTGGAAACCTCTGGTTTGAATTCAACCCTATATGCAACACGATTCTATATACTCTGCTTAGCACACTGCAAATAAAAATGCTGCAATACATTCCAGCTACAATTTGACAGAAAAAAAAAATTAACTTGAGTAATAGAGGTTTTTTTCTAGTTATTTGTGTTGTGCATAATAAAGTGCATGGGGGAACAGATGTGCATATACATGAATATTCCTCAAGTGGTTCTTCATTTGTGATAGAGGAAGAGACTCAGAAGAATTTCTACAGGTTTGGGATTTATTTTCTGTTCTGCCAGGGGAGCAAATCAGTCTTCATTTTTGAGGGGCCAAATATCTCATCCATTAAGCAGTAAATTGATGGTTCTGCAGTAGGCTTGGGAAAAGCAACCTCAGAGAAGGAGAGCCTTTAAAATGAAAATGGTAGTCATCAACATAGTAAAAAACAAGAACAGCTTTTTACAATGAAGTTCATGAGATAATCATGTAAACAAAAAGCTAAAAGTGTAAAGCCACTTATTATTCCTATCATGTTCTGGTGAAATAAGCTTAATTTTTCCTTTTGTTTTKTTTTGATCTTATTACAAGCAGAAAGATAGGCAAACTGGCTGAACATTTCAATGCCACCTTTTAAAATGATGTTATAAAAAAGAAAGATAGTATATGACAGAAGCACCACCTTTGTGTGTATTCCCAGGATTTTGAGTGTAAGGGTTAGGTATCTAACTTTTGACCTGTGAGTCCATTATTCAGTTACAGGGAGAGGGGCTGGTCTTTCCTGAAACCATAAATCACGGATGTCTGGCAGAATGACCACGTGCACGATCTGAGCGTGCACTGTCGGTGTCCCTGACACAAAAGGATCACCCCCGAGCCAGCAGTAATTTATATCAAATGGTTTCAGGTTTTCAATAAATGCTTGCATGAAAGCTCCAAGTTCAGGAACAGATCACCTCTACTGGGAAGTCATGTCCTGCTTCAGGACAATGTTTTTAGGAAAAGGAGGCAAGCAGATTTTTAAAGCACAGATATTTGCAGATTAGGAAACTTCTGATGAGTTTCAAACGGGATGCTATAGATATACAGTAGGAACAGGACCATCACACCAGGCTGAGGAGGAAGGTCACCATAACTGTATGCAGGAAATTCTTATATATCCCCAAATATGATGCTTCTCCAGGCTGGTGAATTATTTAGAATATCAATAGCGATGGTCTTCTAAGAATGGAGTGTGGGATTGGGGAGAGGTTTTCCTCTCAGGCTTGGGTGATGACAGTTTGAGCTGACACCTGATTGGAAAAAGGACCATTAGGGAAATGAGGACACATCAAGGTGGCTTAAGTGTTGCAAAATACTGGGAACAGTTTTTTACCAAGTAACATAACATTTTTTCAACTCCATGACCCAACATAACCTGTAAGAATAACTAGCTGAACAGGGATCTATGAGAACGCAGTTTGAAACCAGGCAGTTATTTTCTTAATTTTAAGATTTCTTGTGGCTAAGGAAAACTAAAAGATGTCTAAAAATTTCTGCTGACAACAACATCTTGCCCCCAGAAAAAGAAAATAGATGAACAAAGGACAGAAAAAGTCATGCTTGTTTTAAAGGGCAAAGAAAGAATATTTCTCAAAAAGACTTTCAGCTGTCTTCATACTCAGTCTGAAGTTTGAGTCCTGTCTGGAGATTAAATGACTGGTCATGGGTAGGGATGGGAGTGTCCAACACCTCCCTTCCTCTGGCTGCTGCATATATTCTTAGGAACAAACCATTCTGTTTGGAGATCCTTAATGTGTCCCTGCCTCGTTTAGAGCTGCTCTGAACCAGATCAAAACTTCACCATTTGTTTTCCCAGTGTAGTGCTCCACGTGTAGCATTCAGTTTGGGAGCCAAATGCCCTGAGGGTGCTCTGGTTTGGGATGGTGAAACAGCTGGCTGGAGGGTGCAAGGAGGGCTCACATCACCTGGGGTGATGTTTTGCTTGCTGCTGCACTGAGTTTTGTGATCCTTTCCTTGTGGTCCTGTCACCAAGACTGTGGTGCCACCATGAAACAAAATATTTCTGAGTAGAAAAATGCTTTCCTTTTATTTTCTCTTATGGAAAATGTTAGTGGTTTCCCCTACCCCCCAAGAGAACCTGCCTTTTCCTAGGGCTGGTTTAGTGGCATAACACAGAAAGACTTGAAACAAAGGTGAGTAGCAAGGTTTGGAGGGAGTTCATCACATGGATGAGAGAAGCCTCAGGGGCACTGTAAATGATGCCAGGCTCAGCTGGATCCCAGGGATTGTGTTGCCAGCCCGAATTTGGTGCTTTGACAGCCTCTCATTCCCTCTTCCCAGAGGGGAACAGGTGTGGGAAGAGAGGGTCTGGTTTCATCCTTCTGCTACCGAAGGAGTCCTGAGGTAAGAGAAATTTCTTGGTGACTCTTGCTTGGTTTGCCAAAGCAAGGGGCATAGGACAATGTCAGACTGGCTTACTGAGCCACACTCTTCCCAAGAAAAATCCCCTTCCATATAAGTAAGAGTTACTTTTATAACATGTTTTTCATATTTTCTATGATAAGCTACTTCTCTCCTATAAGTTCCTTTCCTATAAATGAATGTTAAATCTTTATCTTTGGACAGGAAGATTACCATTTATTGCCATGAATAATGAACTTTCCTAATTATATTTAATTCTTTATATTCTTTTTCCTTCTCTTTATCCCCACCTGCTTCAAAAGCAGAGCAGAGCTCCTCCCTTCCAAGAATTCTCTTTTTTTTTTGAATTAGTGGTCCCAGCAAGTAAGAAACCCAAAACACCTAACCATTTAGATGTTTTTTATTTGGGAGTTTGTTTGGGAGGTTTTTATGTTTTAGGGGTTTTTAAAATTTATTTTCAGATTTTCTGTACTGGCCTATGTTTGCAATAAATAAAGTTCATGGCCAATGCTCAGTCTGCAAAGAGAAGTTGTTGATCCTGACCTTACAGTAGGTCTGGGAATATTAAGATGCTATTTTCTGGTAAAACAGTCATTTAGTTACTCAGGAAAAGGTAGGATGCTCCTTGATGAACAGCTGTCCCTGCACTTAAGGCATCTAGTGAAGACATCCAGACCTCACTGTTTGTGAAGAACTGTTAAAGCTTGCAGTTACTTAAACATACAAAGAAAAGCTGTTAATGAGGCACAGGAAAGATGTGGTTGACGCAGAACTGAATAAGTGCTTCTTCTTGATTGAGTTTCCTTTGGAAAAAAAAAAACAACAAAACAACCACAGACAAAAAACCCCCGTGCAGCACAATTTCCTTTCTTCAGATGAAAAGGTAACTAYGGTGACTGGGGAGAAAGATCAGATGTTACCATTTTGCAGCAAAGCAGCAAATATATCCTCCCAGACTATTTGTGGTGGGGGCGAGGGGGTGTCGGGAGACCTCTCACAGCGAGGCCCCGGCGCAGGGCAGCCCATCAGCAGCCAGAGCTGCCGTCCGAGGAAAGCCCTGGAGCAGTGCCCGAGGGCTGGCAGCTCCTGGCAGACGCCATCTGAGAGCTCCACTCCTGCTCACCCCCTAGTCCAACCCACCCTTTGATTTGGCATCCCCTGGCCTACGACAGCAGCGGTGCCGGATTTGGGGCAATCTGTAGGGTTTGTGTTTGCTCACGGGTGGGGATTTCTCCCTCTCCGTGCCACGAGTTAACACTTTGTCTGGTTCTCCTAATACATATTTTATGATCTGGCTACTGTGTTTTAATCGGCTGAGCAGCAGCTCATGCACTTGAGCAGGTGGCCTGGTAGCTTTCTAAATACAATTACGGTGACTAAAAGCCACATTGCACTTGGCACCATTCTTCGAATTTTCCCCAGAGGTCTGGGACTGGCTTGCCCTGGCAGCAGAGCCAACCTGTGCAGTCTCCCTGTCCACCTTCCACAAGTTTGGCAGCCAGAATTCGCTTCTCAGACTCTGCATATCCGGCATTCCTGTATRGGGCAAAACTGATGGCAGATTTTAGTTTAAAACCAGCAAAATCTACACAAACTATGCCCAAAATATGTTCCAGCTTGGGCTGACAAGGACCTCATAATAAGAACACAGATGTGAACTGGAAAAAGACTGGAAACTAGGCTCAGTATGGATAATTCTGTGCTAAATACCATTTTTGGTTGATACAGTGTGCATTAAGCTGTGAGGTACTCAGGCTATTAATGCCATTGACATGGAAAAATAAAACGTACTGTGGCTGGGACTATTGCTTCAGTGATAACACACAGGTTTCAGTGGGTCCCAGAGATGCCTTTACACTTTACAGTGTGTTGTTACTTTATTTAGGGCTTGCAGATATCCATCAAGTTACTCAGATTGCCTATTCAGCAAAGCCCCTCGATAGCATACTTAAAATCAGGCACATTTATGTCCCACCGAGGTACCATAATTAGCTCCGTGATTATTTCAGTGTTTGTGATCTCTCTGTAGATCTCTTTCTCTTTCATATCATGGTAAACAAATGAGGTCTTCGGTATGTATTTAGCTCGAATTCTGTCAGGGGCCAGCTGTAATCTTTGCATTTGTTTCACCTCCAGGTCCTTCAGGTTCTCTTCTTTTAGGAAAAAAATCAATAGACCAAGATACTTTTTGCAAAGTTAAATAAAAAACAATTTGACATTGGAATTAATTTTATTACAAAGACTCCAAATGTTCTAAAAAATGCCTAAATTGAAAAGTTAAAATTAATCCAAATACTTTTTGATTATTTTCCCAGAATGAAATGGTAAAGTATTTCTAAAGGAAAAGTCCATTTCAGTGGCATGACTCTCAAATATCCATGACCAGCTCCAGCCACTGTCATGTGGGAGGCTATTTTGATGTCCAGTCTGTTAGTGCAGAGGATCAGATTCAGATCTTGCAAAATTTGGCATTGCCTTGATTTCGAGAAAAACGTGAGAGTTTACACAGCCAAGGAATCCAAATATTCCTTCAGTCCAGTCCTTTTGAGCAACCACAGTGGTAACTGAACAAGCCCCACCCCAAACTCATCGCTGCCATAACAAATTGTGTCATTGCAGGCTGAAATATTCAGCTCAGGTGTGTTTCACCAGGACTCTGCAGGAAGCGTCCTGCAAGGCATACGTCCTAAAAGCCGAAGGTTCGAAACAAATCTGGGTGGGAAGCATTTAAAAAAAAAAAAAAAAAAAAAAAGCTCTAAAAGGAAAAATCCAAACCCCTGAGGAATCCCAGTGGATCGTATCAGGATGGGGCAGGCACAGGACATCAGTGCAACACGCTGCAGCCGGAGCCTGAGCGCGGCATTTGCATCAGAATGCAAAGCGCGTTTGTCCCTCCTTTCTCCCGGCCGGGCGCATGCTGATGCTCAGACACCACCGAGCCGTCGGCCACATGCCGCTGWGGCAGGGGCAATCCATCGCCAAGACCCTCCGGCCACCCGCCTCATTTCCGTGCCCTGTGTGAGGAGGCTCGGGTCTGAGCCCGGCAGCCTGGGCTGCTGGCAGGGACGGGACTGCCCTGGCACAGCAGAGACTCTCCCGGGCAGGGTAAGCTCAGAATGTGCCCAGACGCACAGCTCCATCAAGCCCAGCACAAGTGGACCACGCTTGGGACAGCTTTCAGGCTTGAAGAATAAAGAGAAAGTTTACATAGCCACAGGCTGATTTTTTAGCCAAAGRCGCCTTTCTGTGTGAAAAGGTGGTGTTCCTGGCTGCCCCGATCGGTGCTTTAACTGCTGGAGCTCCACCGAAACAAGCAGCCTTCGAAAACAGAGTCAGCCCAGGGAGCGAYGCAACTGCAAGCGAAATTGCTCAACAGAGTCTGTGGGTGTGCCACCGGTGAGAGCTGAGAGAAAAGCACCCCGTACAGCAATAATTACTCCACAAAGAAGTGACGATAACGCACAGATTTGCTGCCCAAACCCCTTCTCTAGCCGACTGTTTCACCTCAAGCTCTCACGTAGGGATTTGCTTAATCTTTTGTTGATAACACGACAACAAACAAATCCATCATTAGCATAATAACACCATGATTACACACCTAATCAGYCTTTAGACTTATCATCCTTTAAGTAACCTTTCCTACTAGGCAAGTGAGAATTTGGAAACGTTAACTTGTACCTAGCTTGCTTGCATTGTGCTAATATTTCATTCCAAATTAGCAGCACAGCATTTTCCCCTGCAGAAACCTATTTAATAAAACATTGCATTTTTAATGTTTTTGACTGGGGGAGATACAGCCATGTGCACTCCTAAAGATTAAAACTCCTTTGACTCCTCTTTATTATGCAATTGCTGAAGTGCATTATTGGCATTATGATCACCCTTTCCTCTTGGATCACGCAGAACCCAAGGAAACACTGCTACTGCTTTCTGAGACCGTGATTTTACACACAGCACTGCTGCTTTAGAGCCAAGATGCATAAACTTAATAGAGATTTTATCCTCAGTGATTCATTTAGGATAGCAGAGGTGCCAACATCTGTAATCTGTCCAAGAGCTTTTGGAACAATGACTGAATCGCAGAGATTTCATACGYGGGCATAAGTGAAGTTAAAAATTTCCTTTTTTTTTTCGTACTGTGCAAAAATTTGAAGCCTTAATGAGTGTGATTTGTGGGCTGAGCTCATAGTTTGGAAGGTCTGTTTGTGACTTGGCTGATGATGTGGCAATACAAATCATACAACTTTGACAAGGCCAAAGCAATTTTWATGTGGGAGAGGGGTTGCTTCACTGCTCTTAACCTTCATTGCTTACTCCTCAGTTCAAGTCTTGGCCAGACTGGTAGCAACAGAGGATGAGAATAAGGCAGTTGTACCCCAAAGGCTCCTGCATTCCTTTTGTCTCCAAATCCTTGCACTTACTTGTGCAGGCAAAGCTGAATTCCCACACCAGTAGGCACATACACAGACCTAGACTGTGCAGTCTCTTGTGGGTTTTTATACATCAGATATTTTTGCCTTCTTAAAAATGCCAGCCCACCTGGTCATTGATCAGCAGCCTGCACAAGTTGAAGCCTTTGAGTCACYTGCAGAGGGAGCAAGTCTAAGCACCTTGACCAAAGACAAAATCTGGTTTTCCACACATGATACATGTGGATATCRTSGGGCAAAMAAAAATCAAACTAGGCAAAAATATTGGGCAGAAAATAGCTGTGTCCTCAGGAAGAACAGTCCTGGAAAAAACGGCTCCTCCATGACACATGGATTAGGGAGAAATTCATAATAAAGAACATGGAACTGGAAGGGACTACTTGGGTCAACCCTTTCAATCCCTTTCTCTTAAAGGCAGCCAAGACATAAGCATCTAATGCAGATGGGACTGTAACCCACACCCTCCAGACACAGAGACTGCATTGCTATCAGCATCTGATAGCACATTTAAGACAAATGCCAAGGAACAGATCATGCCAGACAAGGTTAATTTTTTATTGCTGTATTTTTTATGTCCTAAAAATCAGATATTCTTTCTGTAGCAGTGATCTTGGAARCGTTCAGGATACTGTTTCTGAGGCYRTGTAGTATGTTCTTCTCCATTAGGGTTGTTGTGGGTTGACCCTGGCAGGACACCAGGTCTCCACCAAAGCTGCTCTGTCACTCCCCTTCTCTGCTGGACAGSGGAGAGAAAATACAATGAAAGGTTCATGGGTCAGGATAAAGTCAAGGGCTCAACTTGTGGAAAAATAAATTCAATTTTATTATTTCAATCAAATCAGAGAAGGATAGTGAGAAATAAAAACTAAATCTTAAAACACTTTTCCCCACCACCCCTCCCTTCTTCCCAGGCTTAACTTCGCTCCTTRTTTCTCTGCCTTCTCTCTCTCAGCAGACAGGGCATGGGGGCTGTGGTCAGTCCATCACATGTTGTCTCTGGGAGGACTCCTCACACTCTTCCCCTGTTTCAGCATGGGGTCGCTCCTGTGGCACACAGTCCTTCATGAACTTTTCCAAGCTGAACCCTTCCCACGGGCTGCAGCTCTTTATGAACTGCTCCGGGCTGTGTCCCTYCCATGGGGTGCAGCCCTCCAGGAACAGGCTGCTCCAGTGGGGCTCCCCACGGGATCACAAGCCCTGCCAGCAAACCTGCTCCAACGTGGGCTCCTGTCTCCGTGGGGCCACAGGTCCTGCCAGGAACCTGCTCCACTGCAGGCTTCCCACAAGGTTACAAGCTCCTCCAGCATTCCCGGGCCCCAGAACGGGATCCTCTGTGGGCTRCASGTGGCTCTCTGCTCCACCRTGGACCTCCATGAGCTGCAGAGGCACAGCTGCCTCACCAYGGTCTGCACCAGGGCTACAGGGGAATCTCAGCTCCAGTGCCTGGAACACCTTYTCCCCTTCCTTCTGCCTCAACCTTGTGCTCAGCAGAGCTGTTTYTCTCRCTCCTCTCTCTGATGTCAGTTGCCCTTGTGCAGCTTTTTCCCTGTTTTTAAATACATCATCACAGAAGCACTGCCAGCATCACTGATGGGCTCGGCCTTGGCCAGCAGTGGGTCCATCTTGCAGCCACCTGGCATTGGCTCTATTGGACATGGGAGAAACTTCCAGCAGCTTCTCACAGAAKSCACCCTTGTAGCCCTTTCAYGACTGAAACCTCACCATGCAAACTCAATACAATGTGGAATAGCACAAGAAAATCACTACTGGAGATAATAAAAGAATAAGATGCTCAGTTACAGAATATCATTGCACTAATAGTACAAAGGAAGTATGTCCAGCTGGYACCTTTGTGGCAGGATTTATTCAATATCATGAACCCAGATGGTCTCTGGCTCTCAAATGATTTGAAGGACTCCTAATAACCTTAACAACACCCACTAGGTTTCTCAGGCCGTGCCTCATATGTGATTCATCCGACTCACAGTCTTGGCACACTGGTCAAGAACTGGATTTGAAGCATGCCGAGGCTTAGGGGTTAAGAGGATCTGTGGCTCTGCTTTGAGCTATTTGAGACGTGAGAGATTAATTGCATAATGCAGAGCTGAGCTGGATTCCAAGTCACACAAACACGCTGGATCCAGGACTTTGTGTCAGGCTTCGCAGTGCCGGGAAGTGTGAGAGGCAGRAGAGAGCATATCGTGTTAAGCTGGCTTATTGGATAGCGTGACGCAAAGCACCGACAAACTACGATGATTAAACACCCTCTTGAACTTGGAGTATAAAGAGGTATTGGTCTTCCCAGAGAACAGGCAATTCACTAAATCATGGTGCATCTCTCTGAGCGGAAATACAAGCTTGCACAGAGAGAGCAACCACACGTAGCTGTGGTTTTCCGGGCTAGCGGGCTTTTTGGTGCATAAATTTCTTCTGTTGATGATTTGGGATTTGCAGAGTAGTTTTCTAAAAGGAAATGCTCTTTCTCATGTGTACACACACAGGAATAAAGGCAGCATACCCTGGTATTTCATTGCCAGGTGCCAGTAAGAATAATGGCTGGATCTTATTTGGCACAGCCCAGMATGTGTCTGAATTCCTGATAAAATAAAACAAAGCCCTGATGAATCTCACTAATCCACACTTGCAAATGTGCCTTGATTTTCTCCACTGCCTTTAGTAATGAAGAAAAAGTGAAGAGGAATATAGGTGAGTGGGTCTGGGAAGTTAACATCAGGCAAAGGAGAGAAGCAGGGAAATCAGGGACTTTCGTGATTTCTTTTTCTTCATGTGGAACTGGAAAATTCCTGGACTTTCTTCCTGACACTCTCGGCCTCCATGGAAATTCAAGATCTCATTCAAGATGAGATTTCAAACTCCCTGTTTTCCCCCTTCCTCTTTTCCCTGGTCCATAACCCTCTCCAGTGCTCTGGCTCCTGAGACAGCTCTGTGAGTCTGTTCAGATCATTCAGTCAACAACATAACCAACTTAGCAGAARCATGCAGATTAGAGGCCAAAGAACAGCCTTGATTTTCTTTCCACTGAGGAAATAGTTTGAATCTTTTCTATATTAATGGGTGTGGAGAGTCTTTCCTCTTTTTAAAATGASTTGGAGGTGAATCTGCATATAACATTGCTGAGGGGTGTTTTGGGGACTCAGCCTGCTGACCTTCTAGAAGGCTATTGTAAAAATACCCYCAATAATTTTACAGAAGAATTAATATCTCTTATTATATTGTCTAGTGCAGTAAAACCCCTCTGCAGTATCTGAAGAGCTAATTTTCTATTATCTGCCAGAAGCCTTTTAATAAAGGAGAAAAAGAGTGCTGCACAGTTGTTTTATTGGCTGAGGTTCATCCTGCAAACACAGAGAAGTACCACCTAGGGCTCTGACAAACAAGCATCTTTGAAGCACTGTGGTATTGAAGCAGCCCCTGTGGTAGCTCAATACCCTCTCCTGATAATTTTTATTTTACATCATGCTTCAGWAGGAGGTACAACAGCTTTCTCCCCTTCTCTTTCTCTATTTCTTGTTGGGTATAAGGATGGGATCAGAGCACTTGAGTGTGCTGCTGTAATGAAACATTAGAAATGTTRTCTGCATTCAGTCCTGCCTGCCTTCTTCTTTTTTTTCTGGAAGGGAATTAAGCAATTACTCTACAGTGGGTGCCTCCCAATATCACAGCTCACACTTCAGATGTACATCAGCAGGGTGGGGAAGTGTAAAGGCCAGCAAGAAGGAAGAAAGGGGAGATAGTACTCTGGCAGCAGGGGCCAAGGTTTTAAGTGGTGTGAATACTTCAAAATTCACTCTATTTGAAAATCTAGTGTGCATTTCACAGCAAAGCTTGAGGGACGTGTTCTTGATGAATATCCTACTAACTTCAGAAGGGCTGAACTTACCTTCATACTGTTTTGAGGTATCTGGCCCTATGAGTGGCCTGGTAAAGCCTTTACAGTCCTTGCCATACAGCCTCTGGAAACATGGAGCTGCCTTTGGAAGCCTCCTGGCAAGACTTATTTCTCCAATATAGATTTTTTAACCTTYGCATGCTCAGTCTGCCCTGCAATAAGGGCAGACAGTATTCAGAATATGCGCAACTCTGCTACCAATAGYCTTGCTTAATTATCTTTCTTGTACCCTCAGGAACAGCCCATGGACCACAYGTTGAAACCACTAGAATATGGTAATAGAGAGCAATAGTTTCTSTATCTGTATCCCAGTCCTTCCTGCCCTCTGCCTGCCCTTTTCTGGGGATGCCAGATGGCTCCTGATGGAAACTTCACAGGCAGAAAGAATATTTGATGGTCTCTCATCCTCCCTCCACACCACCCCTCCCATTACAAGACATTTTGTAGTACTAATGCTTGGGCTGGGTTTTGGCCAGAGCTCTCAGTGCCRCTGGAGGTTTCAGCACCATACGTGCAGCAGTGTGGCTGGGAGCAGGTTCCTGCCCTCATTCCMCTCCGGAGCTGCTCTTGGTGATGGCAGGAAGGTGGCAGAAAGCTTCACCTTGCTGTCTCTCTGCTTGCAAATCCCACACAGTCTCAAAGCCTTGATTTCAAGTTCTCGCCCCTCTCTTTGGAGGAGAGATGCAAGACTGACTTCATGGCTAAGGTTTGCTCAATGAAGTTCATTCTTATACCATTTTKTCTCTCTTTCTCTTCCCCTTGACATGTTTTTTGTGTTTGGGAAGCAACTACGGATTTCCCTGGTGGGTTTTTTCRACATTACTGTAATAATTGCCTACACTGCTAACTATACCAAAAACGATCTTATGGAGGTCATTTATTAATTTTTATGCATGTTAACTGTATAAATAATGATTTGTAAAATTAGGCAGAAGTTATATTAAATTGAGCAGCGGTTAAATCTTGACACTGTTTATATTTCTCTTCTAAAATAATTAAACTTCCTTTTCATTTAGAAGGCCATGTACAGACAGTTGTAATATGTTTAATATTTTTATAGCAAGTTATTTAACTCAGAATTTCACTAAATTAATTGCAAAGTGTAAACTTTATTTAAGATTCTCCGAGTGAGCGTACAGTTTTATGGTAGTAAAGAATTAATACTGTATATCTTTGGAAGGGCATTACCTTTAAATTGTCAGCCAATTTCTCATAATATTCAATGGTGAATCATTATTTAAATGTTAGGTCATACTCCAACACATTTGTCCACATGCCAGGAGGTGAGAGACTGCGAATTGCCTTCATGTCAAACAAGCTGTGAAGGATGGGTGTCTCTGGCTTCCAGAGCCAGCAAAGCTCAGGACTAGAATGAAAAGGACAAAAGGAGAGAGAAAGGTGTGAAAGTGAATATCAAAAAGGGAGATTTCCAGAAATCCGTAGAACTTGTACTGAAATCCATCCTGAAGGAGGGCATAATATAAAACACGGCATTGAAATGTTTCTAGTGCAATATTGAAGACATGTATTAATCTGTGAGTCTGAGGGGGCTGTAGGGGGACTCAGAGCTGTGGGTAGTTTGGTTTCCTGACTTTGGTGTGCTGGGAAAGACAACCATGGTCTCCYTGTCTTGGGTTGAGCCCGGTGTGAGCCCTGAGCAGAGCCCAGGCTGGGAAACTGTCTCACCGAGCTGCACCAATTCATTTGTCTCAATCCTCGCCGGTGTGGATTCTGGATCATAGAAAAGTACCTGTGTGAAAAGCTGTTCCTTTTTGTGAAACACACCCTTGGGTTTCCCTAAAAATAAGCCTGGGGCTCTGAAATTAAAGGGGACAGAGAAAGGGGCAGAAAGGCAGGTAACAGTACCCAGAATTCACACAGGTTCTCTCTGATATCTCATGGGCAACAACGGGATCACAGAAATTTGTCTGGGCAATACAAGGTGCCGAGTGTGGAAGTGCTGGTGACAGGTGAGGTCATTTTCACGAACTTTGCCCTCAGGCTGGCGGTTCCYGGTGTCACACTTTGGGTGCCAGACCAAACACCTGTGAAGAGTTACATACAATTCAGCCTGAACTCCAGTCACAACTCCACTCTGATATCCTGCTTTCCTAAAATGACTCAGATACAGCATCCTTCCTGATTTTCCCTCTCATATTCTTTCACAGTGTTATGTGACTCTGCTATGAGACATTACTTTTGCCCCACAAAAGGCTGCATTGGCTGGTGACTTGAAATCATCTTTACTTGTAAGTCTCAGTGCCCAAAATTTCTCTGGATAAAGTGCTCTCTGAAAGCAGATATTATGCTGTAGGAGACCTTTGTGCCTTTTGAGTTTCCTTTTTCACCCTTGCATTTCCTCAGTCTCTCTCATACAGCTGAGAGGCTCTGCTGCTTTTCCATGGAAGCCTGGACATGCTCCAGACAGGGAGAGTGTTCCTGCTCATGTGTCTTTAAAGGCAGAGAGTAATAAAAATGTCAAGTTACCAAAGAAAGCCAAGGCCATTTATCAACATATTTCCAGCAGCAAAAGTGTGCTGATTCCGAACAATCGGGAGATGAGGCACAAGAACTCCATGCACAGAAGTGTCTTCACTGATTAAAAGCTTGTATCAAAATTTAATGAGAATACACCCAAAAACTTTGATGAACAATAATGTTTATTGTCTCATTTAAAATTCAAGGTGACATCAAACATTTTAAAATTCATTAGACATTCCCTGTCAAAGCAGATGTTGTTTGAAAGACAAACGACTGCCTAGCATACAGGAGACATATTTATTTGTGAAGAGACATAATTTCAAACTAAAAATCACTTCATCACAGGCTTTGGCATTTTTTTATTCACCTTCAATTCTGTAACTAAATGCTTGTGGCTATGCAGAGAGATCTGCTGAATAAAATACTCAGCACTTAAAATGTACTGGAATTCCCTCTTCCTGAGGATCAGCTGCTGCAGTTGGTTAATGAGAAACTGAAAACGGGGAGTAAACACGTCTCCTTCCCCATGTTCTGGCACTGCACACAAGACTCTTTCCTTCTTTCCCCCGAGGTTAGCGTGGAGGAAACAACATCATAATTCAAAACAGGTGCAAACAGTGGTTTAGCAAATTCCTTTCATTTTCAGCTCTTGACAATTGGCCGAGTTTCATGTGTGCTTAAACTCTCAAATTGTAGGCTTATCAGATACTGACACTGCTTGTATTTATATACCTGAATACTCAAGAACATCTGCTGTACTGAAATTCATCATTCAAAAGACTTAATTAAAATAATGCTGAATTGGAGACTCAGCATGCATTACCAAAGTGCGTATTTGTTTTCCTACAATCAATTAAGAATGTATTCATGAAAACAACTCCTGCAACAAAATCTGTATGTTTAATCCTTATGCTAATCTCCTCAGAATTTGTTGTACTGTTTCAGAGGCAGTCAATTGAAGACTTTATTTTCTTTAATAAAACTGCATAACATGTTTTCATTAACTCAACAAGAGGTAAATCAGGATTGATGTCTAGTATAAACAGAGAGGAAATCTAGATCGAGGCATCTTGGTAATAAATGGTAACCTATACTTTGAGCTGGCTAAGCATCTTTCCAGTTAGGATATTACTGAGTATTAAAAAATGCTCATTAAAACCTAAGTATTAAAAGATGCTTTGCCATCCAAGCACGCACAGTCTCTGTTATTTACTATTCTTTCATTGATTGGAGAGATTAAGAAATCTAAGCACAATCAATAACCTACTCACACATAATCTGATTTGTCTCCATCACCAATGGGGTGTCATTTATAACGTTATGGCCTACCACAGCCGCTTGTATTACATGCTGTGCTTGAATTGGAATAGCAACTGTGYGTGGCATTTAGGAGCTGATCGTTACCTTTTTAGTTCTGTAATGAGAAAACGTGTGCACATATTTGCTTTCTTGAAATAACYCAACATTTGGAAACCAGCATTTGGAGCTAAGAGCTACCATTTGGAAATGAAAATGTTCTTTCTCAAAAAGAAATGCTGAGAGGTAAGCTGTGATGCAACTGGGAGGTTTAGGAGAAAATGAGAAAGATCAGTGGCATGGATGAAGCGAGGAAGCGGAAAGTGATTGGGATTTGTTATAGGGAAAGTYTTAAATGAGACTCTTTCTTCTCAAAACACAGGCAAAGCATGTGTCTGCCTCCTTGTCTATGCTGTGAGTGTTTTGCAGATTAAAGCCTCACTCAGGACAGACAGCAAAGCCTGTGTCTAATAATGATCAATGATGCAGGCAGCTTTTTCCTCCCTATGAGACATCACCGACTGAGAATCAAAAAGAACAAGCTCTCTAGAGTCAAGCCTAAAACAAGCTAAAACTTCTACCCTCCTTAATATGATCTCTGTGGATTGGGGTTTTGGCAAGACCATTTTTGCTGGGAGGGTATCCAGCAGAATACAATAAAGCTGGGCTCATTGACACTCAGCTCTCTGGGAAGGCACCTGTGGCCTGTGCACACATCCAGATGTGAGGATGAGCAGGAGGAAGAGGTGCAAGAGCTTTGGTTGAACTGAGGAATACACGGGACAGCCCCTGGGAGCAAGAAGGARCAGCAGGAGGATTTGCAGCTTGCCAGTGCGGAAAGCATCTCTCATTCTAACAGCTGTTTTTCCCAGATCTGCCTTGGATGGGGGTCATGTCTGAGGTTTGCACTCACAGCAGCAGAGATCTGCCTCACGTAACAGAGAGAGGAGTCGCCCTCAGTGGGAAGTGGCTGAGAACCACCGGGCACATGGAAATTGGAATGACAAAGTTTAATTGCCAGCATTGCAGGAAGGGAGAACTGATGGCTGTTTCTCAGCAGTGGAAATTAATGAACAACTCATAAAAGACTGCACTTGCCAGTAGCTGCCCAACCATTGCCTGCATGGCTTACAGGGGATGCTTACCCCTGTCAGCAAAGCCRTCAAATGGAGAACTTAGAAGGCCAGAAAATGGCCCTCACCTTTGGGACCCTGGGGGCCAACAGGATTTTTTTCAAGGACTGTATCACTTCATTCCTGCCCTCCATAAATCTTCAGTTCAGGGCCAGTGACTCGAAGGCAAAATTTGGCCCCTTGGCAAATAAAATTTGATTTATTTTCCTTCCTTTCCACAATTTTGCACCCAAACTGAAGAACTCTTTTCCTGCTGTTGGAAGGCTGATACACTGTAGGCTGCTTTGTGAGGATTTACTGTGTGCAGGAAGGTGAGTACTGGCATCCCTGCGTGCAGAGGATGGCTTTCCCAGCAAGGGGAGGAGGAGAGAACATGAGTGAGCAGATTAAGGAAGAAGAAAGTGCTAAATGAAAAGAGATCTTAGCTGTGAGTTTCCAGCTGTACCCCATGTTTTGGACACTAAGTCAGGAGACTTTTCAGCAATCACAAATTTTTTTTGCTTTGACAAGAATTTGTCCTATTCCGAGTACCCTATAAAAATCCAGAAGCTTTATTTTCTAAGGGGAAGGTCTAAATAGCAGCTTCTAATTCTGACCTGGGCACTGCTGCCCTGAAGGTTACAGAGCAAACTGCTTAATCCCTCTCCACTCATTAAAAGTCTCCAAGTACTGCTGAGCTTGTGATTCCCAGAGGGAAAGAGCCAGCAGGGCCACCTCTGAGAAAGCTTTTCCTGGACAGTTCTGTCCAGGCAAAATGCATTGTAGAGTACTCAGGCTTTCCTGGGAGGTCTGGCAGGTCTCTGGGATAGGGTGTGGAACGAACCTTTTTGTGCTAAAGCCACTCTTGGCTGTCCTGATGGGATGACAGTGCTGACAGACCAGGTAAAGTAGTAGGTCCTGGGTTCAGTCTAAACAGTGGGGAAGAAACACCAGTCAGGATGCAGGGAAATTTGTCATGTAAAATGAATGGTTCTACTAAGGAAGAGCTTTCCTAGTTGATTAGAATAATATTTGCACACTTCACTTTAATACAGGGGAAATCAGTAGGCATTGAAAAATCAAGCAATTATTTTCCRCCTTTGACAATGTTGTAAAAATGGCCATACAAAGAAAGACTCTCCATAACTTCTCAGTGGCTATGGTGGGACCTTGGTATTTTCCATACATTTTCTATTAACAGCATATGATTTATGTCAGTTCTAACAAAGAAAGCATTTTCTTCAATTTCTCTCAGATTCCTTTTACTATATTATTGTAGTTCCAGGTTAATGAGTATTTGCCAACCTGCATCAGACCGGGAATTTATGAACTATTTCCAGTAGCTACCAATAACCTTGAGGAGGGGAAGATCCTAAATGGTGAAAAAAGAAAAACATGACAGTTATTGCTGGATCTGCATCACAGACACCATGCTGTTCTAAAGCAACACATCCAGTTACTGCTATTATCATGCATGTTAGTAGTTATTTACAGTCTAGTTAGTCAATATTTCACCTGAAGTTCCTTCACATTGAATTTCACAGGCAAAGCTGTCCAAATGAAATGCTATTTGTGTACATTGCAGATTTATGTACCTCTCACTTCCTTGCTCTTTTATTAACCAGAAGGTACAAAGACTTAAAAAAAAGAAGTTGAGAATAAAATCAATGGAAACAGATCTCGTTTCAAACTGTCCACTTATAATTGCTCTGGCAAGAAAATGGCTGGATAAATGAGAACATGTTCCAAGCTACTGAAGTGACAAGACATATTATTCCTGGGGACAAATGTTTATTCTAGTTGATCTGTTACTTTCAACTTCAGTGCTTGATTGGAGCCCCTGATAACTCATGYTGGGATAAAACCACTAGCCTGAAGTTAATAATTTTTCTTTCTGCTAATCTTTCCATTTAAAAGAATACCAGACACTTGGCATTTTCCATCACAACTTGCAGTATCAGATTGGAAAAGGATTAAGTCTGTACAGTGATACTATGAAAACACAGTAAAGACAACCTGGAACAGAAATTAAACAAAAATGTCTTGGGAAATATAAAAATAGATTTCAGCAAGATAAACAATAATGGTATTTTGGAGGATGAGTGCTTTCCTGAGTAAAGCATTAACCTTTCACCTTCAGGATATCAATAAACAGTGGGATCCTATGACAAGGATTGATTTAAACAACTTGGCTTCCTCCCTTTCTAGCCCAAATGGTTGCTACGTTGCAGATCCCTGAAACAAGAGATCTCCTCAAAAGTAGTGCCCTGGAGATACACCATCTCCTTCTGGCAAAAAACCACCCAGCATTTCAGAGCAGGGTTGAAGGTGAATCATGTTATTATTGGCTTTAATTAGCACTTCCACAAGCTGCAGCGTTCTTTACCTGCAGCTGAATTGCACTTAGAAAGGTGTGAAAGCCCTATTGCCTTTGTAAACATCAAAGAGATTAATTTCTAATCTGATCTTTTTAACCAAGCCCTCCTGCTGATCAGAGAAACTGAGGGAAAACATCTCTGAAGAAAAAAAAAAGAAGTGACTCTGGAATATGGGATTTATTATTTATTATTCTAGATTGATATGTATTTATTATTTATTTTGTTAGTTCTCTGGGACTTATGCCTATCCTCCTGCACCTAGCTCACAGTTGGTGTTATATAAATAAGTCATTATTGTTAATAATTGATAAGGGTGGCTGAAAGATCACTGTGAGCAATGATCAATGAGATTTCTTCTTTCTGCTTTGGCTTCCATCACTTTTACACCACTGGAATTCCACCTGCTTCTTTGGGATTGCTCCTGTCTTGTAGCAGAGAAGCAAGGTGTAGATTGAGACATTTGTGTCTAAATGGTCTGGGGAGCAATTGATAAACACAGGTTTTGTGAACTCCTGTACGTGTGGCATGATATGAAAATATAACTGATTAAGGGATCAATTCACAGCAAATCAAAGTGGAAGTAATTGTCTTGTTGTCATCAGGGCAAAAGCTGGTTTACACCAGGGGAAAATCTTTCTAGAGGTTGTTGGTTGATTCCCCTTGATTCCCCTCTATAAAAATTACCTCCTGGGATGCTCCTTTACTGAGGTGCTTTGTGCAGTCTGTTGTGTAACCAGAACAGAACAGGCTGGCTGCTCAACGAAATGAGCACCAGAAGTCTTTATTGTCCAAGACCTGGGTAGGATGAGGAGTTTTAGGGTCTGAGCCATGTAGGAGCTCCCCCAGCATTTGCAGAGCCCTGGTGGTGCTGGCTGGCTGACACATGAGCTCATTTGGGAAGGCAATGGGGAGTTTTTAAAGGGGTTCTCAGCATAAACAAGCCTCTCTGACTTACAGCAGCATGGCAGAGCCATTTGCAGATGAAACAGTCAGATCCAACACTGTTTTACCTGTTTTCCCTGCCACATCCTCCCATCTACCCTTAACCCTCCAGCATCCTATCCAAGCAGTGAATCCCTCTGCCTAGACAGAAAATGCACTGTGGCCCAATTTATCCTTTCTCTGGTGACAGTCAGCCTGTACAAAGGGATTAATTATCTGGAACAAAAAGCCACTATGTCTCCAAACATGGCTCTCTGTCAACATCATTTTACGTATGAATTGGAGGGAGTCTCTGGGTTTTCCTTTAAGACGAAGAGCAGGAGGCATCGAAGGTGTTGTTTGGGTCCCAGCTGAGCAGCACATGACAAATGAAAGGCTGTGCTGTGTCCTAATCCTTTTGTGCCTTAGTGCCTTTGAGCCTCATCTGCTTTTTATTCTGAACAAAGCCCATATTTCTCATTTGTCTCCTCTGTTTCAGGAGACATGCTCAGGGCCTTTCCGATTTGTAGCTTAGCCAGAGAGACTGGAGAGTTTCCCTGAAGAGAAGATTCTGCTTTCTTTCACTGCTCTCAGTTTGGTGTGTATTTAATTAGAGATGGAGAAATTGTAAAAGCATCTAACACAATATGGGCAAAGGCCAAAACCACAGATAGCAACAGAAGCTTTTCTGAATTATTCTTCTCAAGATGAATTCTGAAAAGCAAATATTCCTGGCCATTGTGGTCCAATGGGACCCTTCTTGGACAATTTTTGGAGGCTTTTCACCAGGACTGTTTTGAACACTGAGTGTAAGGTGACCAACGAAACAAAAATAAAGAGGAGGACAGAAGATCTGGCTCCTGGTAGCTCTGCTCCCTGTGGCTGAAAGCATTTTCATCAGGCTTTCTTTATGTCTCTCACTTTGAGGAGTATTTGTTTTCTTCTGCTTTCACTGTCTCATTTAGGGAGTTGTCTCMCACCAATCCTTGATGCTTACACCACCTCTTCCAAGCTTTTCTGAGCACTGTGACGACAAGGGGGACATGAAGTTGCCAGTTGTTTGGTAAAGTCCTTTGCACTCAAAGGAAAAAAATACACCATTGGGAACTTAATTCTCTGAGCTGTTCACCCAGTTTGGCTGCAGCAATCCCCCAGAGCTAGCAAAAAATGTATTTTCCCTTTCCTACCCACTTTGTCTCTTCTGTAGATACACYGAGCCTGGGAATYCTCTGGGATTTGTTCTTCTATGCACACACAAAATGCACCAATCACCAAATATCACTCTCAACAGAGTTAACAGGGATTTAAAATGGCAAGAGTCTTTATGTCTGTAGAAAATATATTTTTTTCTTTCCTACTTTCCCCCTCCTGAGTTACCAATGATCCTTGCACTTGGTTGAAATTCCCAGGACTGAAACCCAGACATTAATGAATTCAGCAAAAGGAATTTCCACCTTATTTTTTGACATAGAAGATTTCATGCATATGACTAATTGGTTAGAGAAAGAATACAGTGTATGTGTTTCAGTGCCTGGCTGTGCTCAGGACATACCCTGTCATCATTCCTTTGAGTGGAATGTCACTGAAAGCTGTAAGAGTTTTGCACAGATGTGAGTCTCTGTTGAAAGGGTAAATACCAGCTATTTGTTCATAAGCTACTGGATGCGAGAGAGGAAAGGCTCATTGCAGGGGAAAAAAACATGACACATCCTGCTTTTGCTTTTGCCGGGCCATCCAATGCATTTTACGTGACGAGGAGAGACCCTGCAAACCAGCAGTTCAAGGAGAGATGCCCTCTGTTTCCTCGATCTATGATAACACCATTCAAAGTGAGCAATCAGTGCTGGGTGTTTTTGCATTTAAAACTCACTTTCGGGGAGACCCACGATGCGGCACGAACCACGTTGCGTTAAGCAGCTCGCGCGAGCGCTGAGCAGGTGTTTGCAGAACGCCCCAGCAAGGGATGTGCCCCAGCAGCCTTCGCCTCCTTTGTCGGAGCTGRCAGCCATGGCTAAAGGATGGGGCAKGTCCTGCTGCCCAGASCTGGGCTCCTCCGAGTTGCAGGGGCAGACAGCATTAGAATGTGAACCCAAGCTGCAGAAGCAGCAGGATGCGGTGACTGATAACTCCAAAGAGGGCCCATATGGCAGGATGGCTGCACTTATAAATATTTCAAATGTCAATTCACAAGGCTACAATCATACCAAGCTGTTTGTGTTATTCTGAATAATTGCTAGCAAACTATAACAAAATATTTGTCATACTAGAATAACACATATAAATTTAACTGCTATATGCACCAAGCTTTTCTCCAGATAATATATTTTATTAGGTTAATAAAAACAACAGAGGCAGCATGGTTGCAGGGAATTTGTAAATAATTACCTATGAAAAATCCTTCATGCATACCTTTCTTGCTCAAGAGATTGTAGAACTTCATGTCTTTCCCCCAATGAGGACAGACTAGTGTGACAGCAAGCCAAGATCAAGGTAATCAGGGCCTGCTAAGGCATTATTTAGTTTTATTTTCSTCCATTACCATTTGCACATGTGCTTATTTGATTTTATTGGCTGTCATCAGTTATTACTAATGCGCAGCCATGCRGATGCAGTGACAGAATGCTGGGAATATGGTGCTTTCCACACTGATGTCTTTGAAGCACTTTGGATGCTATGTGCAGCCCCAGCCCGGGGATGAGAAGAGCTGAAGGGAGAGAGGCACAGTTCACAAACAGCAATTTCCATGGTGGCACTGGAGGGGGTGAGCAGAATCAACTGAAGCTCCCCAAAAGGGCTTACTGCTCTGTTGCTGATAATGGGTTTATTCCGTCCTCCCCAGTTACAGTGCACTCATGGAAAGGTTAAGCAATTTGTGATTGATTTACATAATTTAATACCCCCTCCCCTCAGTTGGGAAATGAAAATAGAAGAGGATTTTYGGAGTCTTATGACATCCATGGCATTTTGGAGCAGGCTTTAAATGATTTTTACCTTTCAGTTGCTTATTATGACCTCTAAACTGCTGACACTTTTGTAAAAATTTCAGTACTATTCCAGGAAGAGAAATGACAGAATTGCACATGGAGCCAGCAAAATTCAGACCCATTCATGTGATAATCCTTCCTGCGCAACCCTGCGTATAATCCCGGTAATTCCAGACAAAGAGGAAGGTATTTATGTCTTGTCAAGCTTCCAAGGCTATTYTCCTGTCTTCTGACAACTGAAGGGTCAAACAGTCATTGACTTACAAATGTGGAACAATGTCTTACGGCAAGAAAAACTGGTGTTCCTCACCGTGCTGAGGATAAAGAGGCTAAAATGTCCACGGTTCTGAATATGGTTTAATATTTGTGCACGGCTTGCAATGAGCATGGGACCTGCTCTTATCATCTCATCCTCTCAATTCCCCTCAGTTGTGCTCRCATGTCCCAGCATGGTTTACCCCTCAATTTGCGCGAGAGCCTGAATCTTAGTTCAAGAGAGAAGTGGAGACACCATGCAACACCACAGCTTTCCTCCACCCAGAACCTTAAAACACAGCCAGCAGACCTGTCAGGTAGCCCAGTGCTTGCTGTGGGAGAGCTGCATGACCACGTGAGGTCAAAGACATACTCTTGGCAGGAAAGGTTTGTGCAGAGCAAGAAGAAAACGGCAGAGCAACTGCAGCCTCATGGCAAGGGGAAACTGCTGTCCTGAGGAAAAGTGGTCTGATGCCAGACACAGGGGAGTGTGGAGGAACCTGGTGTGCCATGCTTAGCAAGGGGGAGTGTAGAAGTAACCCCAGGCTGCTGTTTTTTCTAGTTATTCAAGGCTCCTTTGTGCAGTGTTTGGAAGAGACCAGAGGCTCTGCTAGCGAGGGTGCAGTTACTCTTCCTGTGATGTACGTGAGGTTCAGAGAACCAACAGCATATGTTCAGCTTCACCAAGGTGCAGCAGAACAGCAGGCAGAGCACACAGAATATTTGGGAAAGAAGCTTTGGGATGAACTTCTCAACCCTGACCCATGTCCTGGATGAAAGATAAAGACTGAAAGAAACAGTGCCCTATGAAATGTCTGGTAGATAATATCATGTTTTCAGTGGCAAGGACTGTGAAGCACACAACAGATTGTCTGACAAGATTGTGTAGTCTCCAGCATTGGATGTCTTTAAGGATAGATGAGACAAACAGCTACCAGGAATGACTGAGGTGCAATTATCCCTGCCTTGAGGCAGAGGGATGCACTGGGTTAGTTTTACCAGCCCTATTCTCTGCATTTGTGACAGGAATTTGCAGAAATGGGGCCTGAGCCCAGAGTTGTTACTTCCACCTGTCAGCAGGAGCATCAACCAGGATTTCAGTGTCATGCAAAATGCTGCCAGACTTCTCTCACCACCCCAATATCATGGCTAGTGTGTGACTGCTCACTCCACCACCACTCTCCCACACCCTGGCGTGACACTGTGACAGCAGGATAGAATGGTAAACAGAAAATGTGTATGGGGTACAGCCACTATGTAAGTGTCACAGATACATCAGAGGTGATAATAACATGAAAAGGTTACACTGATGTAGCAACAAAAGATGGCTTCACAAGGCTCTAGCAATGAAAGCTGAATGATTGCCCACACAAGCACCATTAACAGTCATGAATCTTCTCACTCTACTTCCTTTCCCTTTTATTGGGATTAGGGATTACGTCTCTTGGATAATTAAAATCCCACTTTTTCACTTGGGAAGAATACCATCGTGATGGTGAACTTTTTCTCTCTGAGTGAGAGAAGACCTTTCAGATGTATTCAGCATACTGCACCATAGTGCCCACCCTTTTCTTGTTCAGAGACAGTGCAGGAAAAGAATTATGGTTCTGAATAATTCACTTCAAAGCAAACATCACTTCTTCCTGAGGGATCTTTTTCTAGTCAAAAGTATTTGAAAACATTCCTAGCTGTAGAGTGAATTTCTTTACCAATCTACTAGCTCCTATAAATGCCTATACTCTAGGGCTGRGACTGAGAAGCCAGACAAGACCCAGGCAGAGTTGGAAGCACAAGGTCCAGATAAATGCAGAGATCCCTTAAAAGATGTGGTGGGGCAGTGTGACAGGAGTGCAGAAGTGTATATGTCCTCCTTATGAGATCTGGAGAAGCCTCTGTACTCCAGGAAATGTCAGTTTGCCACTGGGGCATGGACACTGCTGCTTGTGTTTGGAGTCACAGGTTTGCTGAAGCAGCACTGAACTCAGATTGCTTGGATAGAGGAGAGCTAGAGCTGTTCCACTATCCCTTGCAGGAGACACTGCAACATCTGTTGTGGCACTTGGAGGCACTGATGTTCCCACCCCACCAGGCAGTCTGTCCCTCACATTGAGGTCTGTTCATGAAGGCCATCACTGCCACTTTTCATTGCCTTTGCTGGCTTCTTTGGCTGGGTCACAACTTAAACTTTTGATGTGGAAACTGTTATTTCTGAAGGGGTGTTTACTCGAGCCTGAGATTGTGGGGCCTGTAGAATGTCTTGACTGTATTAGAGGAAATAATGGGTATACTAAAGCAGTTCAAGGGTAGGAACAAGCTTTTCTCACCGGTGGACTTTTTGATTGACATTGTGTGTGCAGATGCCGGATAATAAGTCAAACATCAGTTTCTCCTTAAATAGGTTGAATAATTCAAAGCAGCTCATCTAGCATACAATTTAAAGGGGTTGAAAGGTTCCTCCCAATAGCAACCAACAGTGATGTGCTTTACTGTAATAAACCATATGTTGCTTCTACCAGGAGTCAATCATCCCAGCTCTCAAAGTGAGAAACTTAAAATCTGCAGCCACTTACCTACTAAAGTGCAGTAAATGTTCATTTTCAGAATCTAATGTATTATTAATGCCCTGAGAAATATATCTTAATACATTTATAGAGATAYACTGTACATTTTTGCTAGAACATATGGGAAAGAATACAGGTACTGTGCAGATCCCTAATCAATACYGATGATCATTACAGCTTTATACAACAGACCAGCTCTTACTGCCAATGAATTCCAGCTTTTAATCTGTGCTGCTGAAGTATTCATAAATCTGTTTCACCCTCTAAATGCAGTGAAAAACTRAAGTCACCACCTGCAAGACATCTGTGATTTATTCTTTTGGGTTTCCAACAATGAGATCAGAGTCATTACAATCCAAGGCAAGGTGGGTGGCTAATAAATCTGTTACTGATTTACACATAGATTGTGGTGTTGCATTGCTAATTCACAAAGAAGACAACCTGTAATTGTGTGCCTAATAGCATATTGTGGCTGTAGATGGAATATGATCCTTGATAGGACTAAATTCTCGATMGGATGTG
This sequence comes from Amblyornis subalaris, assembly GCA_018881555.1. NCBI lineage: Eukaryota > Metazoa > Chordata > Aves > Passeriformes > Ptilonorhynchidae > Amblyornis > Amblyornis subalaris. The sequence goes on from JACAXG010000042.1 coordinate 6,041,058, forward strand.
TATTGCTAGGACTAAACCCTGTGCCACTCTGACAGAAGCCAGGTAAACACAGAAGAGCCAGTTAGGATGTCCAGACCACTTGTAGGAAAGGAATACATGGAAAGCTGTAAACAAGAGATGGACTTATCTATAGGGATGTAGGCCCCAGTTTGTCTAGGAAAACCAGGTATGCCAGTAGAGATAAGGATGTTATTATCAGTGAGAAAGASTGGCAGGCAGCTCTTAGTTCAGAGAGAGGGAGGTGAGGAGCCAAAGAGACCCTATATGAGATAAGGAAGGAATCTGGTAGGCAATCTCATGAGGTAATAGTTATTTCAAGGAACAAGGAATGGCAAGCTTTCGGGAGTGACAGATGTCATTGCACCTCTGTGAAAACAACAGGCTAAGTAAGGTCGGTTCCTGTCTTTATCAGTCTCTATCTTGAGTTAACCAATATGGGATCTTAAACCTCCTTAGGGCTGGAGAAGTTGTAGACAGGTGATCCCTGCTCATAGTTGTAAAGCTGTGTGTATGTGTAGATTGCACAGGAAGGCTTATCACTGAGAGTGGCTTTAAGGAATTTGCCTGAAATGACTGTACCTTCCCTGACAACCACCATACAACCCCATTCCACCTGCACCACAGCTGTGTGAATCTGGGCTGACAGAAGAGCCGGGACCCCTGTCTTTCAGTTGGAATAACTCCTCAGAGAGGAGCACTGAAGACAACAACAATGCAATGAAGAGAGATTTCCAAGGGTAGAAAAGCCCAGAATCATAGAACCTCACAAAGATCTTTCAGGCCCATCAGGGTCTGGTCTTTAGCAAAGTGCAGTCCACTGCAAAAAAAAAGATGTTCACTGGCAAAATAATTCAAAATTATGTTGTTTCCAGATTTTCACACTTAGCAGCTACAGTGTTGTTCACCTCTGTTTGCAATGCCTTGCTTCCTGCACACCAGCTCTGTGSTGGCAGTCTGGGTAGCAAAGACTGCCTGCATGTGCCAGTGTATACGAACACGGTGTTGTGACATCCAGAGTCACTGGGGACCATCTTTGGGCTGTCCCAGCGCTTTTATTSCAAGATGGCTATGAAACAGCCTTTTAGAAGATATGCACACAGAATGGAGCTCCATGTGTCAAAGACACATTTCCTCATCTGTATAATGAAACATGTAACATGCCAGATGTTGAATCCTATTTTAGGCCCACTCTGAATCCCAGACTTCCTGAAACTGCAGCCAAAGCTGTTTTACCTGTGCATTTCTACGGGATCATTGATGTAGGGAGAGGCATTTAATTTCTAATAGCATAGGCCTTTCTGGCCTTGAATATACCTAGGGAGCATTGTCAGACTGAAGAGTTTCTGGAGGATCTGCAGAATGAGAAGGATGGTCTCAGCACCTTCCCCCGGGGGCTCTGCCACAGCCTTGTGTAATGCAGTATTTTTGTTCTGCTTGTTTCRAGTCACAATAACCACAACACAATCAAAGCATCACATTTGGGAAAGGTGAAAAGGTTATGGTTTAAAATAAGGACAGTTGAACTCAAACCTGCAATGAAACTATCTGTAAGATTATCCAGTTCAAAATGAAACCAGGACTTTCAGACCTGCTCCCAACTCCACAATCTGTAGCACAAACCCCACAGTCCTGCCTGGCACTGTTCAGTGATGTCCCTTCAGGAGAGCTTTAAGCCTGAAATTTGTCTGGATTTGAGTAACATTCACAGCCTCCACGGGCACAAGCACCAGAAAGGCACAGACTCTCGACCCACAACGTGCAGCTCTGCTCAGCAGAAAGGTCACCTGCTACCAGAGGTCTCCTAAGCACAGCTTCCTGCACTGAGCATGGAGCTGCTCTGGGAGGACARGAGCTTCCTCAGGCAGCCACACTCCACACTTCTTGCACTGTGGAGGTCCTGCTTCTCCTCAGGCAAGGGCAGGTAATCCACAGGGCTTCTGCATGGCAGAGCTGGGGCAGCTTGCAGCCTTGACATACCACTGAGGAAAAGCAACGGAGGGAGGATGACCTTGAAATTAATTTTTTAAACAAACAAAAAGTCTTTGTGTCACCAGCCTCAAGCATTTGGTCGCCATTACTCATCTTCCTGCCTTTCTTCAAAGTATGAAAGRGCCTTAAACATGACACTGAAATATACACACTGGTGAATTTTCTTCCATTTGCTCATTTGTACTTTTTATTTGGGTGGTTTCTGAAATTTTATGGTTTGTGCACTGAAGCCTTGCCTTGTCCAGACCTCCTCCTCTGGCCACACACAAGTGAAACCACAGTGGCTTTGGGCTGCAACTTAAAAGGAGGGAGAATTTCCAGTACTGCTTGAGAGGGAAGGATGTGGTTTGTCGCTGAATTTTACCAGGTCACATTTCGCCTAGTTCCCATCACTGTCAATCTCTCCAGCTCCTGCCACCTTGCCCAGAAACTTCCTTCCTTTTGCCTCACTCATTCTTTGCGGGAAAGACTCCTTGCAATGCAGAAAATCCTTTACATCCCCTAAGAGAAACTGTAGGATCCTGAGGGAGGATGGGTGGTTTATTGCYGGGCATGTCATGGAGGCGACAATTTGAACAGGAGGCTGTTCAAATACAGAGAAGAAATCCACAGCAGAACTGAGAACAAAGTGTAATGGCTCTCCTCAGCCCTGTTTCCTCCCCACTCAGTCACACTGCTGTTACCTTGCAAGGCTTGCAAATGCCCAGTTGCTGTAAGTAACTAGAAATGAAGGCTTATTTTGACTTCAGCACAGCCTGAGTAGATCTCAGCGATATGGGACTTCCTACAGTGTGCTTATCGCACTCAAATGAATCCAGCAGACATAACATCATATTTTGCCCAGTATTTAAAGTTCATGAGGCAATTTTCTTGCACTGCTCCCTGTATTACATAGTGAGGAGAAAGCTGTTCAGCTAAACATTCAATCAACAAGCAGTTTCTAATCATCTCTTCTGGAAGATAAAACAAATGAAGGGAAATAGACAAATCGTATCTCCAGCAAACAGCCAGAACAGCTGATTTATATGCTGGGAAGTTTCTTAGGAGCATGGAAATACTGAGAAGCATTCTCCTTCCTTTAAGGCACAGAAGCACTAAGAAAGGTACAGGCACAGAAACAGCTGAAACATCTGAAATTGCAGAGTAAGCTGAGTTGGAAGGGACCCTCCGGGATCATCGAGCCCAGCCCCTGGCCCTGCACAACACCATCCCCGAGAGTCACACCATGTGCCTGAGAGCATTGTCCAAACACTTCTGGAACTCTGTCATTTTTGGTGCTGTGACCRCTTTCCTGGCCGTGATGTCTGAACCTCTCCTCAGTCCCACACATTCTGCTATAAATTTGGAGACCAGGGTGTACCATTCCAGGCTGTGCTGCATCACCTTCAGACCGACTGAGGGTGCACTCTATTCTCTCATCAAGATCTCTGATGAGGTTATTGATCAGGACTGGCCCCRTTACCGAGCACAGGGGAACACCTCTGGTCTTGCTAGTAAAGACTGAGGCAAAGAAGGCGTTAARTACCTCAGCCTTTTCTCATCCTTTATGTTTTTTACTGTGTTTTCCCCCAAATCCAGCTGCATCAGGAGGTTAGCGTCCACACACTTGGGAATCTTCCAGACTGGTTTCTCTCTGCTGCAATGTATTTGTAGCAGACATCTGCCAAGTAGAAATCCCCCATGAGAATGAGTGCTAGAGACCTAGATCATCTCCCTTTGGAGTACACCAGAGCTTTTCTCCCCGGGGAGAGCTGAACTGAGCAGACTTACAGAGGGTGAGAAGCGCTGGTGCTTGTGCACTGATTTTTCCTCTCAAAGCCACGTGCATGAGCTGTACTGAGGGTGTCTGCCACATAAAACCGTGCCAACATACCAAGAGCATTTCCAAGAATTTGAAACAAACCTCAATCTGCAGAAATCACAACAAAAACCACTTATGCAAATGCCTATACTTATTAGGGGTAGCCCTCGGGCTCTTGGCAAATTGCCCTCAGCAATCTTAAGTTTGGGTCCCCCAGTTCAAAAGCAACGCAAAACACTCAATCCTTCCCTCAGGCAGCCCTTCCAGGGAGCAGAGGCTTTCTCTCAGTCCTGACTCTCATCCCAGTGTGGCAGTTCAGAGCATCTCCTGTCTATCCTCTGGGCCAAGCCCAGCTGGAGCCACAGTCCCCTCCTCCACCACTGAATACCCAAGATTTTTACAATTCTTCCGTACATTCCTTCATCAGCTTTTCTTTTGCATTTAGAAATTCATCATCCTGTGCTGTGAGTAGCAAGGGCTGAAAATGGAGGGAAGGGCAACCTAATGAAGGAGGCTCYGGCTGGGGGTGCAGCTCCAGGTGCGGCTCCCAGCTGCACTCCTGGCTCTGAGTCTGCGCCAGGTCCTTTCCAGTGACCCTCAGCCCCGAGTCAGCAAAGCACTTAAAGGTAGGTCTAGAAAAAGCTACCACCTGTGGGGCCAGCCATGTGCCTGTTGTGTCTAACTGGGCTGTCTGTGCTGCTCGTCTGGGCTGCACCCTCTGTGGGCACCCACCTACCTGTGGCAGAAAGGGCTCCTGGGGCAGAGGGCATCAGGTCTCAAAGGAGGTTGTAGACTTTGATCTTACCTGTAGGATTGATATTAAAAAAGACACATAATTAGAACTTGATCATATGTCATTTAACAGTGACATGTTCTCACTCCCATTCTGTTAGCAGACTGTCTTGCTTGAAAAATTGAGGGGTTTTCTGTCGCTGCCTTTTATTTCTCCTCTTTGTGGCAAATGTAACTATAAACAATTAATAATTCCAATTAGCAGGGGGTTTTGGTAACTCTGTCAGCTGCCTTTTCACAGGTTTCGCTAGGCTGCTGCAGGGGCCAATCAGATCATATAAATGTGCATATTAACAAAGGTTCATTAAGAGACTCTGTCTTTCTAAGCCTCTGGAAAAAAAGCAAAGCAGAGACGAGCCTTAGAAGTAAACGGACTGTGTTCTTCACTAAATTTGACATAAGACTGAAATCAGCAGGTTTTAATAATCTACATTTAAGATGCAGATATGTCTATTTGATAGGAAAATCTAATGTATGAATAAAGATTCCAAATTGTTTTATTACTGCTTGATCGCTGTTGGCAAGGGGGGAATTACCGTGCTAACAGCCTCATTGAGGGGAAGCCATATGCCTGAAATGGAGACTGCACCGAAGTTACAAAGTTTAGAAGGATAAAGTTACATGGAGAGAGGTTCATTTAAAGTAGTGACTAATTAATGACCTCAGAGGTAACCCTACCAGCTACCACACTGGTTAGAGAGGTGAATCCTGTTAAGAACCTTCTAAGAGCAGTTTCCAATTACTAATCTTTTCAGCAGCTTTATGGTGTAAGAGAAATGACTTCAGGCCCCAGTTCCCATCACAGGGTCATCTCGTTTCACTTTCGCTCTGTGCTAGAGAATGATAGTCCTACAGGCAGCCTCTGACAGCCAAGAGGCTTTTTTAATATTGACAGAGCTCAGCAAGACATTTATATTTGAAATGCAATGCATGTGGAGTGGCAGTTTGGCTCTCTTCCTCCTGTCATATCAGTTGCTAAAATTGTAGAATAATTGCTCTTACCCCATGGATTAAGCAAGGAGTGAATGGTCTCAGACTGTCCTGTCTCTGATGTTAAGGTTGTGGGGATAGACCAAATCTTTTATTAAAGCAACAGGCATAGCTGGGAAAAAGGACAAGATGTTAGGCAAGCCTTTGGGAAAGATTAAAGAGCCTGAAGTTTGCTCATTTTTTTTTAGCTCTATGAAGATATATAAAGACACTACTTTTCCCTATGAAATTTGGCTCTTCAGACCACCGTGGCTGCTGCTGCACTATTAAGTGACTCTGCTGAAGCACAGTGAAGCTGGAAGGGGGCAAGTAGGAGAGAGGAATGGGCTGTGGCCATGTGGCCGCTTGGTTGCTTGGTAATCCGAGGCTGTGCCTTGTCTCACTAATTAGTGTGTAATAGCTGTGTACTCTGGCTCACTTTGGGATGCCTTATCAAAGGGGGAGAAAGAACTGAGTTTAATTTAGCTATTCAGAGGGACTGCATCTGTTTTCTCAGCCACTGAAGGATTATAATTGTTTCTAGATGACAGCAGGTCACATGCGTGTAGGCTTTTTAATTATAACTGAAATTTCTTTTCAACCTGGGGAAATAGTTTAATTTCAACATTACTATTATTATTTTCTTTTGCTTCATTCTGACTTCCCCAACTCTTTGCTGTCTTACTTGCAACATAAATCTTTCCCCTTTCCACATGACTGACAGATTTTCTTTGTTCATACCTGTCACAGTTTTCCCTTTTGATTCATGCAATAATTACATAGTTCAGGTTTAAAGGTTATGAAAACTGTGTTTTGGCATTCAACCAGTCTCATCTCTGGAAACATTAGTCAAATGCTCTTGTTTAAAATTCCTTCTATAGAAGGAAACATTGCCACCTAGGTCTCTGCCAGTAGTTCATTTTTTTTTTTTTCCGTCRTTGTTTATCTGACCAGATCTTGTTTTGCACAACTCAAAATGCTCAAATCTCATGTTAGTGGGAGGCTTACAGTGTTATGCCATGACTTGAGATATTCTGCTCTCTTCTGGATGCCAGTCACAGCTAATCTGCTCATATAAGCTTGTTTGCAAGTTTTTGCATAGTAAAAGATGCCAAAATAGAAGTGACCCATTAGAAAGAGGGTGGCACTAAGGAATACAAGATAGACGGCCAGAAGAACACGAAGAAGAAAGCTCAGGAACATGAGTGTTCTCTATGACTGGGCACCAGGGTAGCCAGACATAAGATGGATGGTTATCCATAMCAATTCTGGCACCTCTGTCATCCTGTGTATAGTCATCTCCACCACAAGCAAGAACAAGGAGTGGGCCAGCCAGCACAAAGTGAAACTTGGACTGCCACTGGGTGAAGAAATGGGCAGTAAGGACCACATTCCTATGTATCCAATAATTTTTTGAAACAAATAGATGAAAGGCAATAATCCTGGAAAATACAGAAGAGATGCATATATGTATGTGAAATCCCAGATACCCAAAAGGTCTGTTAAACACTTTCAGGCAGGCAAAAAACCACTATTATCCTTTTCCTGGCCAAGTTAGGCTTGAAAGAAAGACCCATGGAGATAACTAATTTGAAACTCCAATATTGGCTGAGATTATTGAGGATGTGCAAGAGAAAGCAGTAATAACATCACACCACTGGCATTTCAAGTGTCACTCCACATCTTTTAGGTAAATCCCAAGTTGCAACGAGCAACAGCCTCAGGCTGGAGGGTTCAGTTGCAGTGGTTTGGAAATTCAAGCCAAGGAATTATGTGAATTTCACATCAAGAAGTTTTTAACGCATTTAACAACTGCAAAAGATGAAAACTAGGCATGAAAGACTAAACATGCCTCAGATGAGCCAGAGAATTAGTTAGGCATGTGGATGAATCAGTAGATGAGACTTTGAAACCAGACGTTGCTTTTGAGCTAAGTTCTTGGCTGGAGGAATTCAGAGGAGCCTTTAAACCTGCAAATACAGAATTCATTCCCTGCACCAGAGGTCACTTCTGTGTTAGACCACCCTCTRTGTTGAATGACAGCAACTGAAAGGCAGCTATGGAAAAATCTGTCATCCACTGTATGCAACAGCCTTTTGTCCTCAAGAAGAGCGATCCCAGGCCTGGGACTGAGAGTACTTGGCAATATTTTTCCCCTCTGGAGGTGATGAACTACAGAGGTTTGCTCACCTCAGGTGTAGAATGATCCATCACATCCCTGGATCCCCTTCCCAGAGCAAGGAGTGGCAAACTGTGGCTGGAACCTGAGGTAAAGTAAAGGAAAGGTGCTGTCATTAGTGCTAGGTTGTCTGAGTTCCCATGGTWCCCAAGCCACAAAATGACAAATATGGTCTCAAAAAGCAGAAATCTTTTATCCTCAAAAATTAATAATCTGACCAGAGGAAAAACAAATTTCACCAATGGGTGAAAATCAGGGGTACYAAGGTGGGCACTTCACAGCTGAACAGTAGCAGTGACCAGATCCACACACACTGAGGAATACCTGAAGTACACAATTTTGTGATGCTGAAGATAAAACTAACTGCATATTTCCTTTSCGGTGTGTTGTTAGGTTGGAGTCAAGAGGACAAAAATTAAAACTACAGGCATTGAACACTCGAGAGACTGGCTACTTCAGCCCTGTGATCCTCCCAAACTTACAGTGTATGTCATGRGGGAGGACTGAGGAGGCAGCAGTGGATGATGTGCCTTGAATTYCACTTCAGAAATGAGAGCAATGAGCCATTTTCTTAAAAATGCTTGATATGACATGGTGTTATAAATGAAAATTATCTGCACTTCTTGTAGTGACCTTAAGGAAAGATAAACCCAACACTCAACTGCACAAATCAAAGACCTAACATCCATTTAACCATTGTATATTTTAATTTCCCTGTTAAGGGTAGAAGAGAATGTTACCAGGCACAGAGTCCTGCTGATGCTTGGTAACCTGAGAATAACAGCAAGTGACCAGTCTCCAGTGTTTAACCTACAAAGGCCAAGGTGGAAAGGTAATCATCAGGACTCTRGTCTATCTTTATAAGAGAATAACTAGTGAGTCAAGGGATTGATTTATTGGTGTACCTGCTCAGCATCATTAGTGTTTGCTGACCTTCATGATGCATATGAACTGGCAGAAGCACAAGAGATGGTGGTACACACAAGCTAGWTTTCCAGATAAGTTTCTTGAAGTTAGGATGGATGAGTATAGTGTTGTCCAGAAGTAGCAAAGAGCAGCAAGGATGCTGAGGGGGAGATTTACGGTGAGTAGCAGCTGACAGCATTCCCTGAGTCTGTAGCTGGTTGGCTACATAAAGCAGTCTAGGGGAAAGCTGTATGAGGGCTTTGAAATTGAAAGCAGTGCCCTTTGGATGTACATCTAGCCTGGAGCAGCCGGCTGCAACACAGCCCTGTAATCCGGGGAACTGCCTAGCTGGATTTGCCAGACAATTTCGTGGCGATTTCACCCAGTTTTCTATATATGTCTACAGTAAATGGCTAAAATGGGTGTTTGGAAGCACAGAAACAGGCCTTAAAACCCTGGTCAAAGCAAAAAAAGAAAAAAAATCCAGTTATTCCACTAGGTGTTGTGCTCTGTGGAAAGTGCTCCCGTAGCTTTTGAATATGAGAGTGGGACAAACTGGGATGTGCCCTCCTCTTACAGTTCATAGCATAATCTGCTCTTGTAAACACATGAAAAATAACAAGAAGGAACTGAAATCTAGCTAATAAAATGCTTCTTCTGGGGTCATCCACATTGTTGCCCTCAGTAAAGGAAAAAAATTGGTTTTGGAAAGCCAGACAGGTAGCAGGGATCAAGTAATGTAAACAGTGTGTGTGAGCACACATCTCGCTGGCTGACGTACCCATGTCATGCGGAGAAGTGCGTGCCCAAAATAACAAAAATCTACCATCTATTTTATCTTAGCAGCTCTGGGTGGGAGGGCCTATTAATCAGATGGCAGTTTGTGTGCATCAGCTCCAATATGGTGTTACCCCAAAACAACAGACTTGCACATTTCCGTCATCAGCCTGCTTTACCCTCCAACATGAAAGAGCTGCATCTGATCATGTAAAATCACCTTTTCCAATGTATTCTGTACTGACTGTGCAGCGAAATGTTTATTTGTGAACACGGAACTGAAAGGGAAAATGTCAACATACATAATGAATTTTACTCCACCATCTGCAGAGCAGGTCAAATAATAGGGAAAAAAAAAWGTCATCTTTCTGCAAGACCAAACAGAGCACTTTCAGTGAGCATTGTTTTCAAGAACAGATGTTATAGTGGCTTGAGAAGGAAAAAATGCAGTAATACATTATCTCTTTAGGAGAAGGGCAGACTGGAAGTCTGGGATTTTAAACAAAAGTAAAAGGGAAGGAATTTGGCCAAGTTCTGGGGACAGAAAAGTCCACCAGCACCAGCAGCATCCTCATGGACTAATAATAAAACTGCTGAAGAGATTCAGGTAACTCTGGATTTCCCTTTGTTGTTTATTGAYCTCCACTGAATCACCATTTGCAATTCTATCCCCTGATTCTTACCGCTTTGGGATGCAGGTGATCCTTCACCACAGACACTGAGATTTTATGAATTATTGTTATTTAAGACAGATGTTTTAAATTGGTTAGTGCCTATTGTGCAACTGAAAAACTCTTACAGAGGAACTGCTGAGCATCTCAGAAGAGCCATCCATTCAACTGGTCCAGCAAGAACAAGTAATGTGTTGGCTAAGAGGAAAGTTCTATTATGGAATTACATTTCTGCTTGAAATAACACCCTAGATATTTCTGTGAATAGTTGCTTCTGAGAAGTTATTTGTTTCTATTCAGTTCTCAGATCTAAACACATAAGATTTTCCTAGACATTGTTATCATTCTGAATTTTTGTTTGAATATTATTTATCTAAATATTTTTGTGTTGAAGAAGTATAAAGCCAAGCAATTAACAAGTGTTAACATTGCAATCAAGAATTTGCATGTAATGTGCCTTTGGGATCCTCCTCTGTCCTGTTGTGCATAACACATGAACACATCAGGAAAAGCCATATCAGTTTTACACAGGAGTGAAGTCCTGTCCTAGCCACATATCAGCTTTTCTTTTTTCTCTCTTTTTTCCTTTCCCATAAATTTCCTGAACAATGTCCTTCCTTCCCCATCTGCACTTGAATTTTCCTTCTTCTTCTCTCCTGCCCGGGCACCACCAACGGTAAAGAACACAGATCTCTTTTCTCTGAATTTCTAAGCTTTCTCCCACAACAGTATCCAGCTGTGAGCTGGAACAAACTGCAGGGAAACGCTGCTCAGCCATTAGGGCCAAGATAACAGCGCTCAGTTACTCCGTGGAGCTGCGTGTGCATTTATCCGGCAGATTAAAGAGTGGGCTGTGCTCAGGGCAGATGGGCTCTTCAAATACTTCGGCTTCCAAACTCTTGCAAGTCTCTTGTGAGCACATATTGACTGAATTAAAAAAAAAATCAATAATCACCAGGTAAATAAAAGGCGTGCTTTTGACACTGTAGGAACCAACCTAATTTTCAAGTCTCTCTTACCACTTGAAGTGGCATAGCAGTCTGCCAGATGTAAATTGTTTTTCTTAACTCAGAGGCAAAATTAAAGTATGTTTTTCTCTTCCCCTTTGTTCAAAGAAGTGTAAGAACTATTTTTAGCTAAAGCTTTCCCAAAAAAAAAAAAAAAAGAAGAAGAGAAAAATCAGCCTAAGGGCACTTCTGGCAAGAGAAATTGCATCCTGAACTTGTTTCCTCTGAAAGCTGAAAAAAAGATCTTTTAATGGAATTTGTCAGGCAGCCTTAACTAAAGGCAGTGACCCAAGTGCACAGCAAGCACCTAAAAGTTCATTTTCTTTGGTTATGATCTAATACACACTTAATATGCAGTTTTGGTGCTCTGTGCTACAGCAAAGTAATTGCTTAAGTGTTCAAAAATAATTGATATGGGAATTAAGGTACAAAGTTAGATCTGGGTCCAATTCATCTTACAAAAGTAGCTTCCTACTGCCCTCCCCCCGCCCCTTTATTCGTTCGGTAAAGTCACTTAATGCAAAGATCAGTTCCCTCAGGAATCTGTGGAAAATCATCATTTCTTTATTTCTTGTTACCTGTTCAGAGTATAAAGTGTTTGGGAAAACAATGGCTCTCTGCTGTTTCCTTATAATACAAAGAACAATGGAGTCACCAGCTGTTGAAGGAATGTAGACAAACAGAACCACCTTAACCGGGTTCAAAAATCAAAAATTCACAAACTTTATGAGCAGTACAATTTATCCAGGTTGACTCCTAATTTTGAATTGTAACGAGATTTTGACTGTTACCTTCAAACGTTAATACCACCCTGGTATAGCAGAACACAAAAATGAGGTTTATTGCACCACTGTTTCCTTGTGACTGGGAAACAGTCAGGTATTTTGTGACTGCAGTGGCACTGTTACTAGTTTAGATGAGACAGATGTTGTCAGCAAGGGCACCATCTACCCACAACCCCAGAACTGTCCCAGGGGAACTGTGCAGTGCATGCAACCCTGCAAGGTTTCATTGAGCTGCCACTGATTGCAACACTGTTCTCTGGGTGAGCTGGGATGCAGCTGAAAGCACTGGCAGTGTCTCCACCACAGCTGCCAAGTATCCCAACGAAACAGCAGGGCTGGGAGAACAGAGGGATTTCTTTCTTCCCTGCTGGTTATTTCCGAGGTATGTTTTGGGCCAGAGACAGGATGCAGAGAACCAGCTTTGAGCTGACAGTCGCTTAGAGAGGTGGGTAGGAAAGACAACCTGGTTGCTGTATGACTGGAGTGCATGCATCTAGGAGTAATTCTAGAGAAGGGAGAAGTTCAAAACTGTTCTTTGGGAAAGATGTAAACTTGAAACTCTCCCCTGGGAAGGATTTTATTTAATGTATAATCCTGCTCTGGGTTCACCTAAATTTAGTTTAAAATTACATCATCAGAGGCAAACTTAAATGATAGGACAATCATCACAGAAAGATAAACCCCTTCTTTCCTACTATTTTAAATCAAGGCTGCTGTAAATCAAGGTTTTACTGTGGAGTGGGAAATGCTTTCACTCTAATATTTGTTCATGCCTTGATCAAAACAAAACCTAAATCAAAACACAAAATCTGCAAAGCTGGAATGCAGTATTCCTGCACTTAATCTATTTTATTATCTTCCTGCTCTCTCTTTGCATGATGTCATCATCAGTGCTACACAGCACAATTTGAATTGAAACAAAGAGCTTTGTGCTGATAAATGGAATGTTTCAGTCTTTCAGAATGTCTTCACTACTTGATATGTAAATGTTGTGGGATTCTTCCACAGGAAGCTTGATTTTTTAAAGCCTTATTTATTCTGCTGCTGAAGTAGACCTGTAGAGTATTTTTTTACTGGCCCTTATATTTTCCTTTTTTTAGCCATGTATATCATTTTATCTAAAGATATACATAGATAATTAATCTGAAGGAAATATTTCCAAGTCAGACAACTATGGCTTGTCTGAACATTAAAAACATAACTTTTTGCGAAACACAATGGAGCTAGTTAGGTTGCCCTGAGGACTGAATCTTGTTGATTACTTCTGGATGGCTTTGGCACATTTTTCCTAGATTTCTTTCTTCTTTGTAGTTATTTTCTTCGTGATAAAGTTTTAGCTAGACAAGGCAGTCCTGTCTGAAAAATCAGTGTTGATTTATTTGGAAAAGAAAGTGATATGTAACTGAATCCTGTAGGAGGAATTCCTTGTGTGTTAGGGGTTTGTTGTAGATGACACGTCAAGCTGAAAAGGAAAACCACTGGTATCATTGCCACTCAGGGCTGAACTCGCCTCTGTCTGGAGAGGGAGTGTTGTGGGGCTCCCAGGAGAAGCCCCACTCTGGAAACTGAAGGTGGAATGTTGGGGTTCCCCTCCTCCATCTGCCACAATGCATGAATCAGAAAAGGTTCTGCAAAGGTTTTATTTTTCTTCTACATGAGCAGTAGAGGCTTATCTGCTGTAAACCCCCATCTTTCCTGTACTTCTTTCCTGTCTCACTTGCCCTGTAAAATGGGGAAAGCACTTCCTCACCTCGCAGTACTTGCTTACCTCCCAGGGATGTTGTTAGGGGAACTACACTAAAGATTGCAGGCTACAGTAGGGATGGAGCTATATTAGTACATGAAGAGACAGACAGAACATCATCCCTGGGGAGCAAAACCCCTTGTCATTCCTGTGACAGCTACAGCAACTAGTGCAATATATTTAGTACCTTACACAATAGCAGTAGAAAACTATTAAAGCAGGGAAAGGGGGCCAACAGGTAAGCCCAAAGAATCTCAGTTCAAAAGCAGGTTTTTATTCAGAACTTGTTCCTAATTTGACATCTTTGCATTGCTGCTTTTTTAACTTTTGAAACACAATCATTTTCTTTTTTGTATGAATTCCAGGCTTGGTGCTGCCTGGCTTTCAAACATATCATCCACCCAGAGAAATGGCATCCGTGGCACATTGGTCTTGAGGCCACCACTTGGGGTTATCCTGTCAGATGATCTGGGAGCGATAGTAATGCCAGGGTGGGAAGCAGACAGGTCAGCTTTTGGGTACTCCAGAGCTGAGAATTACACAGGGACTATCACAAAACCCATGCCAGCCACCAGGAACCCTCACAGCTAAAGCCCAGGGACTTCTGCTCATTTGCAGGTGGAAGACTGACATCTGTGGATAGGATTTACAGCGGATTCAATAAGCCCCTCAGATCAACTGGAAGTGTCCCGAAATTCAGTAAATGCACTGGCTGGTGATGATAAGTGCAGAGGAAAAGCTTTTGGGGTGAAGGGTGCACGAAGGCAGTATCTGACCCATGAGCTACACAAAGCAGCTGAAACAGCCAAGCAGAGTGAGCTCCTGCTGGCAGAACGAGGGTTATTCACCGATGTTATTCTGTGTCTGGTGGAATGAAAACATTTGAGAGAATCACAAACTGTTGGTGGCCAATGTATTCACCCATTTCTAGAAAGGAAATGAGAGCAAATGTTTCCCTGGCTTGGTAGTTCCTGAGTGATAACTGCAGTTCCCTGACGTCTGTCCTCACTCTTTTTTTTCTCCCTGTCCCTGAGGAGAAGTGAGTTGATGTCAGAGATATTTACAAGTGTGTACAGGTGTACCTGAGCATCCAGCAGAGAGACTGGAAGAAGTGCAGAGCTCAGTGATTCACTGTCTCTGAAGTCTGTCACATCTATTCTGAGCAGATATTCTATATAACAGGTACAGTATCTGATCATAAAACGTGTGTCCTTTATATCACAGCTCTCRTGCATTGCTTTATGGTTTTATTACCGTGTTTCACACAGAGGAAACTAGAGTCATACTCAATAAATTCCAACAACTGGAGCACGATTCAACCTACTGGAAATATTTAGAGATCATCTTAATGAATAGTGGGTAATTTAGACAAATCATAGAATCACAGAATAATGACATTTTATGCTTGCAAAAACCACTCTGTGAAGAGTAGTGATGTTTAATATGTGCTGTTCCATGTTTATCAGGACAATATACAACCCCAGCTGCTGACCCCAATTGCAAGTAAAATTAGTAAGACACATTTTACACTTGCTCCCAAAGGCAGAGAGATTTGTACAGTGGGAGGAATAGACTTGGACATCTTTTGCATCATCTTGCTTACTGCAAAACATGATTTAAATTGCACACTAAAATCCGATTAGAAAAATTTGATGAGGCCCCAAGGCACACTTTCTTCCTTTGCATGATCTCTGCTGTCAAATAAATAAGTCCAGTCCTAACAGAACGGGAGATACATCTACTCTTGTTTCATATCCTTGGACTGGAGGTGAAATGGAAATAGGCTTTAGTGCTTCCACATAAGCACTTCAGCTCAGGTCAGAAGAGCAATTTCGAAGCAAATAGTTCCATCACCCCCACTTAGGTGTACTCTAGTTCACACTAGAGCAGTGTTGGAGCATGCAAACCAAACTCCTTTCAGGAAAAACGAAACCAGAAGAACATCAGGAATCTGCCTAACGTATCCCAATGCTAATGGGTCTTCTGGTCTTGCTATGGAGTCTTTCGTTATTCAGCCACTTTATATATCTGCTGAATATTGGTCTTCTAATTTTCCTTGAGGATGCCCGCTCCCAAGATGATCTGTGGGCTGCTGAGGGCATGTTTGGGATCTCTGTGCTCTAAAGGAGAATGGGGACTAAAGCTCATTGAGGCTCTTAGCCCTTCTGGATGCTCTCTCCCTCCCAAATGCCAAGATCCTGCACAGCTGTGTCTGTGTAACTGCATTTTAAATGTGACTTTTGCATGAAGATGACTCTGCCTTTTGGAGTCAGCTCTGCTTGTATCTGTCTGCACTGATTAAGGGGACAAGAAAAGCATCAGAATGTGTCAAACTGGCTGTGGGTTTAGAAAAGATACAAAAATTCTGAACGGCCAGCAGTGAGAAAGGCAACAAATAATCACTGTGTACTTACCCCATCCTTTCCTTCCCTGCTCAGATGCAGAGTAGCTCAATTTCTACAGTCTAGTTTACATTCTTAAGCCCACACAGTGCTAAGACCTTTGGTTTCATGAGGGAAAATCCAGAAAAGCCATGCTGGTTTCTAACACAAATTCTTTTGCACCTCCTCAGGTACTAAAGCCTCTCATTTTGTACCTGCAGCTCTGAGTTCCAACTTCACTCTGGACTCTGGTCAGAACCTGCTTTGATGAAAATCATTAAGGGCTCACGCTCACCAGTGAGATGCAAACCAAACACATCCCTGCTAATTACAGAACATGTGTGCTGTGTTCAGTTTGGGGCTATGGGTACAAAAGAGTCATTGACAAGTTTGGGTGAGCCCCGAAGGCCACTAAAATAACAAGGCATGTGTTATGTTAGGAGAGGGGCTATGAACCAGGTTTGGTCAGCCTTAAGAAGAGAAGGTAAGGGGATTTCTTATTTCTGCCTTTAACTCCCTAATAGGAGGTCACAGGAAATATGCAGCTGACCTTTCTCAGAAGAGCAGAGCTGAGAGACGCCATGCAACACTCATATTTTGTTACAAGGGCAACAATGATTAGATACTAGGATTATTTTTCTAATTTTTTTTTTTTTATGATGAAGGTGATTAAGCACTGGAACAGGACCTCAGAGAGGATGTGAAATCTCCACAATTAAAGATCCTAAAAAAATTGACAAAGCCCTGAACAGCCTGATCTAGCATGACAGCTGAATCTACCTTCAAACTTGGACCTACTTTGAGCAGAAGATTGGATCAGAAAACCACCAGAGGTCCGATCCAAACTAAATGATTTTATGATTTTGTGATTCTACTTTTATTTACAATGCTAAACCAAGGGAGCACCTGGCCTGAGGTCAAATTAGCAATCTGGTGCCTTCCGAAACCAGGAACGGGCCCTCTGAAGCCAAGATAAAGCAGACATTAAAACACACAAAAAATGTGAAAGAGAGCCAAATAGAGATAAATAATAAATGGAAGCAATACTGTACCAGGGTGCACCACAAAATACAGCTGCTGCAGTCATTTCAAAGTCTCCAAGATAACAGTAAAACCAATTAATGGGAGAGCAACACATTGCCCCAAATCATTAATATGTTTGCTGTATCTCCCTCGTGCACTAACCCAGCACAAGGAAAGAGTTTTCAGAGAACAGATTTGATGMTGCTGCTGCTGTTTGTTTAATTACATTGTTTACAATCTCTCCGTGGTTTCTAGGTGGACTCAAGTTGCTATTTTGCAGCTCACAAGTAAGCCCAGTGAGAGCAGACCAAAACCTGTGGTTTGTTTTGGGACTCTGTGCTCTACTGTCACAGCAGGGAATGCCTTGCCACCTTCACACAGCACTTGTGTCCCAGTCTGTGACACTCAGCACTGAGCAGAGAGGTCCTTGCTTCTGTCTCGTGCCCTCATTTGTACCAAAACCCTGGCTTGTCCCTACACCTCTGAAAAAACAGTCGAAGAGCACTTTGTGGTCAGTCTTGAAGGGCAATTCCCCCTTCTGGACCTGCACTTTTCTGCAGACCTTGCTGAGGTGACCGAGAGTGTCCTTTTCAAGGGGACAGACTGTCAGGTGTGATATTGAGCATCTCTTTAGGATAGGCTATGTGAGACAGCAAGGACAACTGAATGGAAGATTTTCCTCACACATTGTAAACACCAGGAGACAGCTGCGAGATCCCCTCTCAGCACTCACATTCTTTGGAATTACTCTCAATTAAAATATTCTAGCGAGTCTTGATCATTCACGAGCTGATGTGTTGTGAGAGTCAGGAAATGATTTCTGGTTTCCTTCCCTTTCATTCTGACTTCAAATCATGGTTGCAGTGGTCTGCAGCACATGCTTTAATATAGCTTTACACCAACTGATTCCAAATCCTCCATTAAGCTTGTCCTTTTTTTCCTAATTTTAAAATATTCAGCATTTAAGTATAGTAAATCATTAAGAAATTAATTCAATTCATTAATGAATTATTAATCCAGGCTAATAGCAAAAATGTAATAATGATTATAGGTGTCAGTACATGCTGTGGGACTGTTGTAAAAGCACATTCTATCAGCTCATTGAAACAAAAGAGTCAAGAAATAGACACCTCTGCATAATTTGTAGTCCCAAAACCACGTCCTAGTATTAAATTCAAGTGACATTGTGATGCAAATAAACACTTAGTAACTTCCATTTGTAATTCTAACACTACTGAAGGGATTTCTCGTCAAACAGTGAGCAGTGTAGGCTCTTAATGGCCAATTGATTTTCTCCTTGGCAAAAGAATGGTTTCTAGTTAAGACAGAGTTTTGCAGCTCTATGGCCTCAGGAAGGGGAAACATCTTGGTTTGTCTGGCCTGAGCTGATGCTGCTCTTGAAACACCCAAACCCAACAAGGTTTGGCCCTGGCATGGGGGGACACTGCTTACTTTTCAGGCTCCCAGTAGCTTGACAGAAAACACACCAACTCGGTGTCAGTTCAATTTTTTATTTGTTTGTTTTGTTTGTTTGTTTAATTTTTAATCTATTCTACAGTAAAAAAGATACACATGTCCAGTATTTCACCTGAATTTCTGCCTGTTTTTCTGTGTGTTCTTTGACACAGGATCCAAGTGCTTCACATTCGCTAACGTATTTATTCTCCTTGTCTCCTCGTGGTGCATTAAAATATTAGATCCCTTTGGGGAAAACTGAGGGACACATGGGATGTTTGTGGAAAAGAGGGACTTAGTTCCTTCCACTTTACTGACACCGTTGACATGTCAGCTTATCCTTCCACCTGGAAAGACACTTAAATTTTATTCCTAAGGAGTGAAGAATCTCTCTGAGTTTATTTCTTTTAAAACCTTTTTTCCCCCCATTCACCAGCTGGCTTATCTCCAACATATTTCACTTTTGACCTTATGGTTTCCATTCTACAGCTATAGATTAGAGGGGAAAAAATACCACTGCATATTTTTAAGCACAGATTACAGAGAGTTTCAACATACTGATTATTCAGGGTGATGAATCATATTAAGTCTGGTGTTTGCTAGGCAGTATTGCACTTATTTGATATGACATCCAGTACCTGGGATGTGGCAATCTGATGCAACACATCACTGCTCACTGACACACCACCAGAAACACAGAGACACATGAGATAATGTGGTTGTATTTGGATCCCTTTTGGACCCCAGCTTTAATTTCTTTTCTGTTAGTACTTGTCAGTGATTCCAGGAGGCTGAACCACTCAGTGATTGTGTCCTCCTGTCCCATTTCCTCTACGAAGCAGTCCTGAATTTAACCACAGCCTACCCAGACTTCCTATGCAGCCTTACTTTTGTGCTTTAACAATTACTAGACAAAAGTCAGTGACCAGTCTTGTGCCCTATTTAGGCAGCAGAGAGAAAAAGAAGCTCCATCCTGCCATTTGGCAACCCAAAGAAAATAAATGGGGTGAAAATTGCAGCTAAAGAAGATCTGGGATTTCAACACACCAGTAAAAGAAACTGAATTGCAGATATGTGATGGGTTACTGCTCCTCACCTGAGCAGTCTCCCTCGCAGTTCCTTCACAGATCATTGGAAGAGATCCATGCTGTATTTTACCATGTGGTCCAGGCAGGTTTCAAGGATGTACATCATGATTTGCAGGAGATTTTGGGTATTCTCTTAAATTTTGTGACCAGGTAACATTGGTCTGGATATTTACAGGCCCAGTATGCTGTGATTCTGATTCAAATGAGTCTTTTGGTGACTTCATTGGATCTGGATGTGCTCTGAACTGTTGACTTGGAGTTTGAATGTCCCTCAAAGAAGGCCATTAGGGCTCCAGTTGTCTGGTTAAACCATACAAATAGAAATGCAAACTTTTAGTCTTCTGTTTCCACATTAAAATATCAACAGTAGCATTTTTCCTTCATTAACTCCCCTAAAACTGTGAAATTACCCTTGGTATGAAGGAACGTGTGAAGTTTAGAACATTTGTAATTGATTTCTTAGAATACATCTCTGTGAATGGCAACAGATCACCCACAGGAGGAACCCTGGAAAAATAGTGGCTATTTAAGTGTTGCCATCAAACTACTTCAGCCCATTAAGTTGTGCAATTTTGCATATAATCTCCAGTATACTTAAGAGAGGAGGAAAGCACCTGGACGAGGAATTGTAAATATAAATCAACAGATAATGATATTCCTCTTTCAGTCACACTTATTAGCAAGAGCATCAGAGTCTTTATGCTTATGGATTTAGAACAATATCTGCCTGAACAGAGATGGCTGGCAGTAATTACAGGATACAAACTGACGCATTTGGACTTGAAGAATTTTTCCGATTTAAAAATGCTAAAAGCAGAGAGGTAGAGGCATGTTTTCATTTTTATTTATGCCTCTGGGTTTTTCTGTTTTCTTGCCCGTGCCTCTTCCTTTCTTTCTCATTTTCACTTATTTGGAGAGGTGACAGCACTGTGGTTCTGCTAGTCTGGCCTAATGATGCTGTTTGCATCTTTGCAGAGGTTACACAGCACTTTTTCCCACCTTGTGTTTGATAGGCAGAGATCTGATCAATGCAACAGAAAGGAATCCGAACGGATATGATAAAATACAGAAGCTCTGGAAATTTCTGCTTGACGTCTTCAGTACTGGCCTAGTCTGTGGGGGGCAAAAATCTCTAAAGGATCAAGTATGCTGCTGTAGGAGTTCATGTACCTGACTGTAAGCACAGTAGGCTGTTTCTTTCTACAAGTGTTCCTAGCCATTACTACTGTTTTCTCTTCTTTTTAAATATAAAATACTCATTGCTTCTGCCTACAGGAGACATAAGCTAATGATGCTTTGCAAAGAAGTTCAGTCTCACTGACAAGGGAGTGATCCAAACTTAACAATATGTCAGATTCAAAGTTATCTTTACTGACATTTCTGAGAGTTGCTACTGGCAATGTAATTCTGGATGTGGATGCACTTACAGTTCTTCAAAATGATGTTTAAAATCAAGACACTGGGTTAAAAAGGCAATCCAAAGAGAAGATTCTTCCTACTTTTAAACACATCCTAAATTACACTAATGGAGTTGCAACCCTCAATAGCTGATCTGAATATGGCCCCAAGCATTTTTAACAACCCCATACCAAGTCAAGGCTTGATCTCTATGCTCTTTGCATCCAAACCTCCCACACAGCTGCCTCTCTCATGAAAGCATAATCGTAAGAGCAGGGGCACAGCCCAAGTGTTACAGCAATAAGGAAGGCAATAGCAAACCCTAAACAAGAATTAAGCCTGGATAGTTACCCAATCCACCATTCCTATAAATCACCTGCATTCTGGGCTCTCCTCACTGTGTGCTGTCATGTTTCTACATTGCACTGATGCCTTGTGTTGTAGGCAAATCACCAAAGGAATTGGTACGAAGTAGAATTTATTTGGATTTGAATCCAAGACTGCGACAGTTACAGACATTAACCACGAAATGCCCTCTAGCACAACTGAATACACACTTCCACAGATTGCCTCGGGTTCATTCCTATTTACTGGAAAGAGATTCATGTGGTGCAATAGGCAATGCTGGATATTATATGTGTCACACAGCAGGTTACTATCAATACTTAAAACTGGAATTGAGAGATATTACTAAGGGCTTCATTGAAATTCAGAATGAGATAAATGGGTAGAAATTACATTTTTTTTTCAGGGAATAATGAAGGCTTCAGGGCTCATTTTGAGCTCACTGTAGTCTTACACTACTGCAATGTCATTGACATTGGAGAAGCCATACTGGATATACACTGTGGTAACTGATATCCAAATGAGTTCTTTAATAATAATTAAATTGTAAGACAATGTGAAAGAACATAATTATGACAATTTGAGGCTTTATCATGCCTGTTCCTTAAAGGAGGAGAAGACAAGAAAGCTAATGGAGGAAAGTAACTAGATTTTCTGAGTCAGGTGCAATTCTGTTGCTTTAATTCCCTCCCCACCCTCCCCCACCCACCCTTCCCCCAGCTAAAAGGGATGCAAGCCAGAAGATTTTTCCACAAAACCCCACAGAAAATATGAACCTTTACAAGAAAATATCATAAATAATTTTTAAAAACCCTTTAAACTTATTTTTACTTCAACTTCCCCCCCCCCACCCTGGAAGTATTCATAACGTGCTGGTTTTGGTGCTTTCCCAGACTAGATGGTACTTTGTGCACACCTTTTCCCATGACATTAAGCTGCTTATGTTGAAGAAGCTCCTGAGAATTATTTTACCACAGCAAGGAAGCGTTCTTTACAATGCCACAAAGGGCACAAGCAGGATAGGAAGACACATGGAGAGCTGATCTGAGGCACATGTGGGGATTGCAAACCTGACCTTGGACCCACTGTATTTGTTTTGTTTTTATGCAATCCATCTTGCTGAAATCTAGGTYGCTGCAATGAAAGTGTCTGACCTGAGATCATCCTCCTGAGCTCTCATTGCAACCAAATAAGTCTTGGTCAATACCATTGAATCACAGAGTGGTTTAGGTTGGAAGGGACCTTAAAGTTCATCTTGTTCCAACGCCTCTGCCATGGGCAGTGACACCTTCCACCAGACCAGGCTGTTCAGAGCCCCATCCAGCCTGGCCTTGAACACTTCCAGGGAGGGAGCATCTACAACTTTTTTGGGCAACCTGTGCCAGGGCCTCAGCACCCTCACAGGGAAGAACTTTTTCCCAATATATTCAGGAGGGTTTAGATATGGTTCCTATAGCGAAATGCAGTGCCTTCTTTGGGGTGAGCTGAATCACTTGCTACCCTCTTTGCCTGAACTGAAAACCAGCTGTGCTGCAGCCATCTGTAGCAT
Source organism: Amblyornis subalaris (assembly GCA_018881555.1). Lineage (NCBI taxonomy): Eukaryota > Metazoa > Chordata > Aves > Passeriformes > Ptilonorhynchidae > Amblyornis > Amblyornis subalaris. The sequence goes on from JACAXG010000042.1 coordinate 6,063,917, forward strand.
ATCCACAAACAGATGAGCTGAATCTTGTTCTCTTTGCAACCACAGCTGGCAGAAAGCATGGTAGAGCGAGCTCCTCATGGGAGTCCAAAGCACAGCAGGGCCCTCTATTTTGTTTTCATTTGGAAATCACAGCTTTTGGGCTCATGAGTTTTCAACTTGTAAGCTGGTAAGAAAAAAGTGACTCATTCAGGATCACTTACATTATCTTAAGGTAAAAATCCACAAAACCTCATTAAATATAGGCCTTCCTCCTTCAGGACGTAATTCAGTATAAGCTCTCATCCATTTTCTCATTGCTAAATCCCTCTATTCAAGTACCCACAGAGTGACCATCTAGATGTCACCCTATGAATTCCTCTTCATAGGACTCTCCTCCTTGTCACTGCATGGAATTGTATACATCCTCCTACAATAAGGAATATTTTGCCCTTATAGAGACACTGGGGGGTCTCTTACTTTCTCATTGTTTCCCTTGTAGCCAACATAAGCAAAAGTGCAATTTTATTGTATCATTAGAGTGCTAAAAATTTTTTTTCTTTCCACTATTGCAATTTTCCCAACCTCTGCAAAATCCTGGTGCTGATGGCAATATTTTCTATTTGGTTTAGGAATAAATTAGTTGCCTCTGAATGAAGGATGTCTCTGACTGATCTCCACTGTAGCAAGATTTACCTGGAGATTTATTGCAGCTTCGCCTTTTTGTTTCCCCATGGGAAAGTTCACAAATGATGCAGCAATCTTGTTCCAGTAATACTGTGCTTAAACACACTTCACGGATTATTTGGTATTCAGGATGTTCTTCTTGCATGAAGAGAAAAAATAGCCGGTTGGTAAAACCAGAGTGAGATTTTCAAATAGTGTGACAGTGAATGTTAAACAAAACAGATCTTGCTCCTGTCTCGTTCAGACAATAACCACCCGGAAAGCACCTGCACAGAAATAAATGCCTTAATGTGAGGATTGCAAAGCAATAGAAAAGGGTGAGTGGAATCTCATTACACTCCCATGAGGAACAGTTATTTGCATTTTATTGGTGAGTAATTTGAATCACGCTAGTTCAGCAAGTTAACCCAAGACATGATGAAACCATAAATAAGTGCTAGAATCCTGATGCCTGGTTCTCGGGTTCAGTTGGTTGCTTCTTGTTTTTCTGGCCCTTCTGGGAAGATGGAACTGAGGTCATACCTGCAGCTCCTGGCAATCAGCAAGGGCATGGCAAACCCACGGTTTGTCCACGCGGTGCTGTGGCTGTGGCACCACGAGCAGCTGAGCCGTGCTAGTGGCAGCTGCAGAGCGGTGAGGGAACTCAGCCTCCTAGCAAGGCTTGTGGGATCGGTACCTGCCTGGAGACTGCATTCCCAACTCGCCACTGCCTCTGCCAATGCCCCAGCTACCTGGGAGATATCTGGTGAGCACTGCAGGCTTCACTTCAGGGGAGTTTTGAAGCTGCAGAACTGCTACCTACACTGTGTCTGTCTCCACGCCAAGGTTAAAAAGGCTGTGAAAACTTGCCGTGTTTTGTGCTCCTCACCAGGCCACAGTCCCAAACAGGGCCCACCATTCCCAGTCTTTGAGGATAACATTTGCTGTAATGCAATTAGGCAAGGGTGTGATTTCAAAATAGGGCTACAGCTGGAGCCAATTGTGATCCTTTTGAGTGCTAAGTCTTCAACAGCTGGAATATTTGACTTTCGGTTTCAAGTGCAATAATTCCTGAGAGGTGAGAAACAAACCCAATGCCCTCTTCCTCTCTGCTCCATCTTCAGAGTCAGTGAGACAAAACAAATGAAATCTGCTGGATTTGGCTTCATGAAACCTTCCACTGAAGATTTACAGTTTGTGCATCTGTTTAATCCTGGTACTTTCCAGCTCCCAATTTCTGTTTCATTTATTAGTCACCTTTCTATTGTAAGTAGCTTTAAGCTGTAATATTGCTTGTGGAGAACAAAAACAAAAGGCTTAGTCTGCAGAGAATGATCCTCATGCACAGCTTTTGTTAGGACTACATGGGGGCATCAGGATTTTTAACACTAAAATGCTGATGCCTTTGGAAAGAGTGGAACCGTTGCTCTGTGAAATATGAAGGGCCTGATCCCAATCCAATTTATAAGCAGGTAAATTCATACTGACTGACAGGAACTCAGGCATTGCTGCAGCATTTTGAGCCAGGAATCCAGCTCTTGCAGTGCTGTCTATGACCCTGGCCAGCAGCAGTTACATTAGAGGACGTGACAAGAAAGGTTTTAGAAACAATTACAGCGTGACCTGCCAGTAGAGAAGACTCCTTCCCAATTTCAGTTCAAAGGCTGGTTTGTGCCTTCAAATACTGAGTCCACCTCTATAAGCTCAGACAGGTTACTTTAAGTTGTTGTCATTTAAAATCCATTTTTTTGTACGGATTGTTCAATTTCACTGAAATCAAGGTATTACATCATCACAGCAGCCATGAAGTCCCGTATTAATCTCATGAGCCTGACAGAGACAGTGTATGACCTGACACATGAGATCTGAATGGAAAAGCAAACAAAAGACTTCCAGGAAAGCAAGCCTGCCCTTATCCACTCCCTAGGTTAGGCAGGCTTTGTTTTACACGTGCATGGGGACACACTGCTTGTGTACATAGCAAGATTGATCATAGAGTGAACATCTGGAATTCATGCAAATCCCTCAATCAAACACTAAAAATCCTGTTTTATAGCATTCTGCCAGCTGTGTTAAAACACACCTGACATCATAGCTGCACTCCAGCTGCCCTTGTGCCCACAGGTCTCTCCTTCCCCGGAGAGACACACACTGTCTGTCTCTCTACTGAGACAATCTGGAGGAAGTAAAGGGGAGAGAAACCTCCTCCTGCACAAAGGAAAACCAAGCTGATCATAAAACTTGTTCCCTTACAAGCAGCTGGGAAAAGTCACATACAAATCATGGTGGCTGGCTTTTGCAGAGATTTGTGTTAATGTTTCCTTAAGCTTTAAGTCACATGAATTTAAGCGGTGTTTAGCTCTATGACTGGCTTTGAATGATGCCCAATAGTGAGGCAGTACCTTGGGAGAACCTTTGTCCTTTCATATGTTACCATAACCAACATGCCAAATCAAAAGAGATTCTCTCTGAAGACATTTGGGGACACTGGCTACAGGGAACCGAGCAGGGGTAAGACCAGAAGGAATTGACTGGGGCCGGACCAGCTAATGGAGAAACTACTGCAGGCTTGTGGTTTAGAAGTATTAGCAGGTCAGCTCACCAGTGCCCTGGTTTCCCACTTCTGCTGTCCTGATTCCCAGTTCCAGTGCTGCCTTCACCTCTTCTTCAGCCTCTCCCCACTCTGCTCCCAGTGATCCTCTTCCTCTGCTCTGTGGTGATGTTGCACAGGGCACATGCCCTGCTGGGAGAGCTGCTCACCCAGTACTGGAGGATGGAGGGAAGAGAGTGGGGAACTGAACTGGACCAAAGGACTTGCAAAAAAGTCTGGGAACCCCACTATTTCAAGTGGCAACTCTTTTCCAGTATGTTCGTAGTAGGCTTTCTGCTAAAAAAATCAGAACAGCCTACTGGTAGCAAAACAAATATATATCTTCATAAACTTATTTCTACAGCAGATGGAAATGTTGAGGGTATACTAGAAAGAAAKCAGAAATTGGAGATTGTAGAAAACTGATAAAAAGGTAAAAACTGATAAAAAGAGGAAAAGAACAAATCATAGGCTACAGAATTCAGACTAATAATAACGGGCTAATAAGAACAAAAGAGCAAAGGAAATACTAATGATGGTGCAACTACTTTACCAGACAGAAATGAGAGAAAGGATAATCTTATTAAATAAGAAGGAAATACTTTTCTGTCAATTAATAAAAAAGGCATTAGATTAAAATAAAGTTGAATAGTGCATCTGGATTACTTGCAAGTAAAAACCTTAAAAGACCTGTCTGAGGAGCCTGTTATATTGTTGATTGAGAAGATCCAGAAGGCAGAAGGGAAGCTAATGCTAGTCTAATATTTGGAATAGAATAGGTGATATGACCCTGACATTCTTCCCAAGCAAAATAATGGCTGGCTAGTATTGGTTTCAATTAACTTAGAAAGAAAGGAGGCTAAAATAACAAGGCTGCATCAGCTGGAAAGGAATCTTGTCAAACTGACAAAAAGCTTGTGAGTCTATAAACTTGATTAACAAATGTCACATTGTTGATATAAAGTAGCACACGTCTCAAAGGACCACGGTTTTGCTGTAGATCCCCCAGTAACACAGCCCCACATGTTATCTGGTAGTTACAACATGACTGCAGTCACCTCTTTCCCGATGTGGCTGCATCAGGCCATGGCCATGTATGTGGAACTGAGACTGCACAAGGCATTTGGCTTGTTATGTGTGTTGTTTGATAAGTGAAAAGAATTATTAAAATCCACCTGAAACGCCTAAAATGGATATAAATGGTGTATATGAAGTACATGAATTTCCGGTGAAAGGCTGCTGAGAGCTGTTCATCTTCCTAAACTCTGGAATGTTGCTGGTGACCTGAAAGAGAACTGAAAATCCTTGCTGATAGAATTTGGAGATGACACACAGAATTGGTACATGACGAATAACAAAAAAGACAAATTGCTGACAGGGAATGATATGGATAGTCTGGTAAGTGGATTCCAGCAAAAATACTGTGTGTCTTCATACAGACAACAAGAAAACAAGACATTCAGCTGTGAAGAATGAAGGTTCTGCTTCAACACTGGGAAAAGGTCTTCAAAAATGGCTCCAAGATTATTACAAATTACCACGTGACAACAGGGGAGCTATGGCAAACGGGACAGAGTAGTCCCTGTCTGGGCGCACAGAGTAACTGGAGATTGCTGAAATATTAGGTATACTCTTGTAAACCAGGCAGATACTAGATAAATTTGAAGTAAGGGATATGGTGAGATAGTGAATTATTCACTAGAACAACTTGCATGGTTTGTTCTTGACTTTGTCACTGTAAAAAAAAAAAAAAAAAAGGTTTCTAAAGGACTGAGCCAAACAAGAAGACCCATGGCCAGTATTTTGCTCAGGGTCAGACTGCAAGATACCTTTTGATTCATAATCTATGAAGGCTGCTTGGGGATGTTAGATGTTTGGGGCTTTTTCCTTCAAGCATTAAATAAGACCAGCTCCTGCATGTCCAACTTGCTGCAGAAGTGAACACCATTTCTGAAATTCAATTAAGTTGCTTCCACTACCATATAATATTAAAAGCCGTGTTCAAATCCCATGGGAATTAGACAGAGCTTTTCCATCCTCTTCACTCATCTACGGGCCAGCCTTTTAAAGAGGGATCCCAGGACAGGGATTTCACCAGCCATCCTGTAAAATACCAACATTAGGCACTGTGGGCCTTTCCAAATGCTATCCCATGTTACTGAGTTCATGGTGGTTTAGCAKGTAAACAAAATCTTCAGTTGAATTACAGGCCACTACTTGCTTCAATATTTTCTGTGTTCTTGCATTTATGATTTTGTAATATCTTCTTACACCACTGAAGTGTAAATTTCATGAATAAATTCTATTATCTCTGGAACTTCACTGACTAAAAAAGGAGCACGTATATGGTTTCAAAACAGTTAAACTCATTCTTCTCACATATCACAAGAAGAATTGCATGAACAATCCATACTGAATAATTTACTCGGTAAATTTGCAGTTTTAAGGTGACTTTTTAGAAGATCCACCTAACTTACTTGCCACTGCCAGGTGAATCTTTTATGGGCCATATTTGCATATGTAGCTGATACAAAACCCATTTCCTCTAAGTCTCTGTGCAAGCATTCAGGATTTGTACCGTGGGTCTGATGGCTTAAATAACCATCCTTGTTCTCTCACTAGATTCCTACCCAAAACCCCTACCCCATCCCCTGCAAGTTAGAGCAGCCTTAATAAGTTGTCCTGTCTGTGTGGTGGACAAAGTTTGGGAACATAATTTTGTAAATATATTTGGATCACTGAGTCCATCTTCTGGACTTTCAGACATTGTATCATTGAATCTGATTCCAAAGCTCAGGGTTTCAGGCTTACCCCAACTCATTCCGCTACACAGCTGTTGAGGAATCTGCTTTCTTGGATAGATGAGGAATTRTAAGTTTTGAGTTTGTTACATTTAGGCTGCTTCTTTCAATTTCTTGATTACACTTCTTGAGTAAACACTGTCCTTAACCTTAAATCACTTTCTTCCTTTCCTAGCATTTACTTCTCCAATATTTTTACAGTGAACAATTCTATCTCCTTCTCAGCCTTTGCTTTGATACACTAAACATGCTTTTCCCTAAGATGGACTTCACCATATCCTCTTAGCAACTCCTCTAACCACTCAGTTCAGATTAAATTTCTCTCTTGACCACCAGTCATAAATTTTATTCCAGATGAAATCTGAACATTTCTCTGTGAAATAACGGCAATCTTCGGTCTTTAAGTACTCTGCCTGAGACACRGTAAATGCATTGCATTTATTTCTTCACAGCTGCACTGCACTGAAGGCCTGTATGGTTATTAATGACTTATCTGTCTAAGAGAGATAATAGATGGGTGTAGTTCCACGTCTTAATTGATCTGATGACAGAGCTTGTTCAAGGGATTCCATCTCAGACATTTGAGTTGCTGCTTTTTTTTAGTAATGCTGACATAGATTTCTTGCTTCATTTTCACTACTTCTGTTTCAGACAAGGAGTAGCATTCGGTGCCCAACAGTTGCTATTTCTAGCAACTCTCCAATATTATTTCTTCCAGTGCATCCACCCTTCTGTTACATCCTTGATTTTACATCCAAATCTTTTCCCCATTTCTGAAGTTTCTGGGTAAGGAGTTCCCAGCTCACTGTAGAAGTTCTTCTAATTTTGCTCCAGCAGGGGCATTTGCACTTCATAGTTTTTGCAATTTGTCTTATCCCTTAACGGATTGGAGCATGCTCTGAAGACCACACAAATCTCCCATCTGGTATTAAGAGTCAACCTCATACCAGAAAATACCAGATGCAGTTGTAATTCCATGACAACATTTCAAAGAAAATACCAAGTCAAATTTGTCTCAAAATCTTTCTTTCAGAAATGTCACTGGCAACCTCTCTTCACTACACTAGTTCCTTTCCCAGCAAAAATATCTCTCTCTCTCTCTGGCCTCTTCCTTATCCACATTATAATTCTTCTCCTCACCCCTCACCTTTTCCATTTCAGTTCATGTGTCATTATAGAAATGCTCTTAGAAAGTTAATCCACATACACTTTTTTTTTYCCCCCCAGGAAATGAACAACTGAAGAGAAAAAGATCAGAAATATCACTGAATAATATTTACCGAAATAACACTATCTTTAGGTGGTCCAGGAAAATTATCATATTTATTGAAACTCTTAGGTTTTATTACTTGGGATGACCAACTAAGTATGTTTGATAAATAACCTCTTCCCGTACTTACGATGTTTTCAAGCMTTTCTTGATATTTGTGCCGGGAACAAGACCTGGTGAATTCTCTGTGCACTTAATGACTGCCTAAAATTAAAAGCTACTTAATGTGAACAGAGTAGTGACTGCACTGAAAAGGAGCTTCTTCTCTCACTAKCAAATTGCTACATTAAAATCATAACATTTGAGGAAAATAACAGCCTTCCTTGGATAGTTTTAAGAGCAAACAACAGCAACGYCCTTGAACTAGGGCTTTGAAGGCAGTCTTAAGCTTTCTTGGTCTTAGCTTAATTTCCCTTTGGACATACACTCAGCCATGGGGCCAAAGGTTTCCCTCTAAGCTCTTGAATTGACTCTCAGAGTTTACAGCTATTCATTAACCTATGGTTTAAACCTTCCATCTTTAATATGTTTTGCAGATGATAGAATATTACATCTGCACAGCAGTGTGTCCTGCCTAAMAAACACGCCTGGAGATAGAGGGAGCATAAAGACATTTGAGCAAACTGATATGTGGACAAGTGGGTAAATATTGGAATGCACGACTGTCAAAACTCATTGCACGTTTTAGCAGATGTCTCAGCAGCTGACCGGAAATGTCAAAAACATGCTGTATTTTGCATAGAATAGCTTAATAATGATCACAGACTGGCTGAAGCTCTCAAAGTTAAGGCCAATCGGACACAGAGCTCATAAAGGAAACATCTCAGGAATGAGAGCTCACTGAAAACAACAAACTTACACCTTCTGTTTTATTTTTTTTTAAAAAAAAAGCTGCTTCCTGAGTTCTTGAAAATCAGGATTTCGTGTCCACCTTGAAACAGAAACTTGTTGTTGGTCTAAGGCAAAAATCATCTCTGTTTCCCTTTTTTTGTGATTACTCTTTTGCAAAGACTGAAAATTTCAAATAGACTAATGTAGCTATAGGTAGATGTGTGGTCTTTTATAAATATTCACTCTTTTTTTCCCCCCAACAACTTTTCACAGATGATTTGAAGCACAACCGTAATGCTTTGCCTTCATAGTAATCAAGTTTCCATATTTTGTGAGCTTATTTGCTCATTTCTTTTTTAGGGTAGGTATTTTCTGTGCAATACTATCCATTGATCATACTGAATTGCAAAAATATATCTCAGAACAGTTGTCTGATTGCTTGRCTTTCGAGTGGCTTGACTTTGAGTGGTCATGTTTAGCTGAATTATTGRAGGAGCCTGCTGCCTGACCCTTCTCCAAGGGTATCTGGCTACCTCTTCAATAACCCTTTCTTTTCATGACTTTTCAAATTAAAACAAAAAATGGACTTGGCTAAAGCGTTAATCTAGATTTTATTTTTCCTGAGAAGTGCATAAACATAAAGAACACTTAATCAGGCATAACAGACAAAAAAGTTATTTATTTTTCTGAAGGATTTATAGCCCAGTTTATTCTTTTGTGGTTGCAGAAAAGAAGGAGGAATCAAAGAAGACGTTCATTACTCAAAATGGCAATGGTCCCATTAGGGAGGGACAGCAGAAGGAAAACACAGCTATAATTTTACCTATTTTATGAGAGATGAGCTCTTCCATACTTCTCGGAGCASACATTGGCAACTTCAATATAAAGAAATACACCACCAGTAAAATAAATATGAAAGAGAAGGATTACTGATATTGTCTCAGGAGCATCATATAGAAATAAACTCACTTTCTGCTGCATTCTGGTGTGCTACTCACATGTGCCGAGGTAGCACACCTGGGAGGGCACAAGGTGAAGGAACTGGAGTTGGAAAGGAGGTTTCAGCAGCTCTCACTTGTGTAACAGGAGGTTTTTTGAGTCTACCCACACTGCGAGGCAAAGGGCAGCTTCAGGCATGCTGAACCCAAACCTTCCAGCTGTTGGCTTCAGCTCAGCAGTAATATTCCTGCAACATACAACATCCATCCCATAAGTCAAAGAACTGTGCTGTTTCCCATAGCTGCTCTCTGGCTTTCTGTGGTATTTTCACCCCGACACAAGCCATAGAGGAACGAATACTTGCACACATCCACATCTTTGCAAAATGGCTTTTCTGGCTGTATTGTTTAGAACAGCTCAAGTCGCCCTGAAACTGCCTCAGTAATGGGTTTGATATTCAGAAAAATACATTCAAAGGATACCAAGACTTTTTCRAATTCTGCTCAGATGGTGCCCAAATGACCTATTAAATGCTCACAGATCCTTCCTGAACTCTTGCAACATCTACCCCGAGTGCCTTTTGAAAACTGGTCCCAGCACAGAGGTGCCTAATACAGAACAGCAGYTTTCCATGGGCTCCCTTTGTTTGTGGCTACTCTCCACTTCCCTGTGAGCTACGGTAGCCAGAGACAGACAGCTCTTTAACAAATTTCCATAATTTCATTAAGCGCAAAGATAATTATGTGAAGTGTTAAAAAATACTTCATTTGGCTTGTCTGAAAGCTGCCATAATGGAGGAAAGAAAGGCATAAATAATATGCTTTGTTTCCATTTTCAGTCTGTTCCCTAATTGAAAAGAAGCAAAAGGGTCTAAACCCCCCTTATTTGATCCAGTCATTGTCTGACAGCGAGGGAAATGTCCTTGGGAGGAACAAACAGTCAATCTGCGCATAAAGACAAAGCAGAAAAAATTGCAACTCTGACAAATCGCTGAAAATAATTATGAAAATTGAAAAATGAGAAAAAAACCCCAACATGGTTAAGGTCTAAGCAGAGAGCAAATGTTTTCAGGTTTTATCAGCAATGTAGGGAGTACAGCAGGATGCAACCATCTCTCAAACTGGCAACTCTGCATGATTCCTTGATGTAATTTGGAAGAAGCAGGATAACCTGTGATTTACTAAACTCTCTTGTCCAGTTAGCAAATCTGTTCAGGGGTTCCCAGCGTATCAACATGGTCACACCAGTGTGTGTCAGAGGCAGATTGTCCTCTCACCCTGCTCTGAGCTGTGAGGAGATGTGTGTGCACAGCTGCGGGTGAAAATCAGCCTCTGCCCTCTCAGGTAATGCACACGTGAATCCAGCCCCAAACTGTCTGAACTTAACATATATTTTTATATAGATATAGATATAAAATCCATAGATATGTATACATATGGAAATAAATTACTAGTAGTACTTCTTGACTAGAAACAGGCAGTAATAGCACCAGAAGGAAAACAACACTTCTAGTGCTGGATGATGTTATACTACTAGGGCTGTTTAACATAAATTGAGAGGTGTTTTGTTTCTTTGTAATTCTGTTGATTGATTAAAAAAAAAAAAAACAAACACCAAACCAAACCAAAAGGGTGTTCAAATAAGCTACAAGGTTGGAACTGGGGAGAAAGAGCCAAGAACCAACCCTGTCCCTCTCTTGTTTAAGTTAGGCTTTTCAATACCTGATTATATTTCCCTGGAAATGGTGGATTAAGAAATAGTGCATGAAAATGAAATAACTGTTTATTGCATTTGGTTGGTTCTTAATCACTGCTCTTGACACAGCTGATATCTCTTCAGAAAAGCTGAGGTTAAGGAAATGCCACTTGTTTTTCAGCCTGCAAGAAAGAATTGGTGAGGTCATGTATTCATTTCTGTTGTGAAAAACTGTGATGTTGCTATTGAGAATTAAAATTTTGTTATATGATCAAACAACTGAGAGGATTCCTAAGGCAGGTACAAATGGACTAGATGTTCTTTAGTAGTTTCAAACCATTCTATGTTTCTATGAAAATTCTGTATGTGCTTTGCTTTGGTGTCTCTAAATTCTTCTAATAAAATCTGCTTGAGTAGAATTATGTGCCTCTAAATTAACAACATTGTGGACCTTTTTTATGGAGAGCTGCCCTGGGTCTTGTGAAAAAGGTAAGTGATATCTGCTAAGCTTTTATGCTTGGATTACCTTGCTAAGCAAATTCATTACAAATCCATCACATTAGTTGAAGGAGGCTTAATTGTTTGGTGACACATTATGAGCAATGGTAAACAATCACCCCCTCCTCTTATAATACAGTAATAGGATGCTAGGGAGGAAGGAAATGTTCCCTTGAGTTGTTCTTTAAAGATAAACTTTTGTGTCTGGCCCAAAGGATAATAAAATATATTTACCCTTCAGGTGTCGGTGCCTGTTCCCCCAAACTGATTGCTATAGGATAGTTATGTTAAATGATGGGATAACTTTTYCTTCTCCATTGCTTTCTCCTATTCATTTATATTGAAAGATATTAATGCTTCCCAGAACTTTTGCCATTCCCCCAGAAAAAAAAAATGGGGATTTTACAGCTAGACAAGTTTCTTTGGTGCAAACAAACACAGAGGGGGAAGATGAGAGATATGAAACAGCAACAGGGAGACTGAGGCAGCCTTTCTCACACTTGCAGCCTCCTCCTGATCTTGCTTGTGGAACCTGACCATTGGCTCCTGGAGAAACCCAAAAGCCCCRTGGGCACACACAAATCTTCACAGCACTCTTCCGTGGGTTCCATGCAAATTTCTGCAAGATAAACCGAGTTTTATTTTGGTGGTTTATTGTCAGTGTCCCCGTAAAAACCTGGGAACCAAGTTTTATCTTTAAAAGCAATATCTATGCACATTTCATTTATTTCCCAGTGACTGGTTATTTTCAGTGAAAGTGTCATCTTCAATATTTATCTGGGCTTAGAGCTCCTTCCTTGCAAATACAATAAAAATGAGCTGGGATGACATGGTGAATTTGTGATGATTTATCTTCCAAAATAGTAGTACTTAATCTGTTCAAATGCTGGCCAAATAGTATCCAATAAAACGAATAGGGATAGGACTGAGTAATCTCCTTTATGGCATGGGAGCTCTTTATTACCCAAGTGTCAAGTGGCCTTTTGACTTCAATGGAACTTCTTGTTGGGTAAAATGCTGTTATTTAATACGAGCAAATCGTTCCCATCATTATTAAATACATTATTATATCCTATAACCACACAGATTCTTATCTTGCCAAGCCAATTTTAAAGGGGCGAAAAGTTCAGTTTTAAGGAGGATAAAAGAAAACAAATGCTGAAAGAAGCAAATATGCATCCAAACCCAGTCCATGAGCAGCAATGGGCCTGTGGGATGCTGTAACACCCTGAGATTGGAGAGCTATGCATTTCAACACTTAGATTGAGGTGCAAGATAAATTTTGATACTTATCTGGCATTTATTTTCTATTGYGTTTTTCTTGTCAAGTGACTTATAACACTAAATAGTATTTTTTTCTCTTGGAAAATGCTGGTAATATTTAAACATTCCACATGAATACAGCAATTTTCAACAAGCTTCATGGATATGGTTGCCATATTTTTTAATTCTGTTTTGTTCATGTTGATATTGTTAGATTACATGATATGCAATTGCCAAATTGGAGAAATTTTTAAACCTTGATCCCAGTTTGGGATGGTGATTAATTTCAAAATCTCAATGTATTTTAAAGTGTGCACATTTTACATTTTTGGCCACATCTAACACAGAAAACCCGTATTTGTATAGAATTGGTTAACTCAGTCCTTTAGTCAGTTCTGAAGTTGGTATTTCCTGGGGTATTTCCTTGAGGAAGGATTCCGGTTTGGATGTGGTCTTTAGGCCATGCATTAACTTCCTGGTGAAGGAAAGTGTGGCAGACAGGGTGGTATACAAACCACTGGGTGATCTCTCTCACCGGCAAAGCATCAAGGCTCCTCAAACACGCAACGCAACTTCCAGACACATAATTCCAAATATTCCCGGCTAATGACTAATGGCAGTTCATGACGTCACGCATGGAACAATTGCCGCCGTTCCTTTTGCACCGGGAGGATTATCAGCTCTCGGATTTAGAATAACAAAAACTGATTTCGTGGAAACCGGGGAGGTGTGGAAATGTTATCTGCTCCTCTGTGTTTGTTCAGTGATAGCATTGTTTAAAGCCCACGATCCTGCCTGCATCTGCCGCTGCAGCTGGCCCAGCCAGCTCCCCGCTCCTCATTTAGCTGGATATTACAGCAGTAACGTTTCATTGCAGTTGTGCTGGGGAGAAGTCATAGTCCATTGGTTTTATTGGAGCTCGCTTCTAGTTTACTTCCATTTCAGGGAAAAGGACAGCTGTTTTAATATGTACTTGGAGGAGCACCTAAAGGGTTTTAGTGTTAATTAAGTTGGGAGGAAYTGTTTTTAACAAGCACCTTTTTGTAAATGTCAAGCGGCCCAATCGTGTTTCATTGTTATTATTCGAGTCAGAAATTAGGCGGTGCAAGCGTTGGCAGGCTGAGAACACCACAGTACTTTGGTGTGAGGCTTCCTTGGACTCCAGAGGGTTGGTTAAAAGTGCTGGGCTCCACAGAGGGGAGGGCACGTTTGGCTGAGAGTGCATTCCCATCTCCCTGCTCTCTCTGGTGAGGGGACTGAGCTTGTGAAAAAGGGTTTGATGTGAATAAACTATTTCACATATCAAACAATTRTAATAGAGTCAATCCAGCTTAATTTCAGCATGAAACAGAACACAAGGGGCTAATGATGTTCATGCATCACCCATGGCAGGGTCAGTGAGCAGGCACACAACACCAGAGAAGGTGTCCTTGTGTTTTAGGATGATCATCTAAAGGTTCAAGCTTTAGCAGTTCACACTATGCTGGGCTGCTTGCTGTTTTAAGCCACAAATGGGGTCAAAAAGGTAAACAGACCCAAAACTTCACTGAATTCCATCAAGCCCTAGCAGTGTGGGGTTTGTCTCAGCAGAGATTCTCCTGCAAGACTCTATCTCATGGGTCTGACTGTCCTGATGCCCTCTAGATTCCTCTGCTGGATCTTCATGGGTTTGGGGGTGCAAAAAGGAGCAGCCACGATTTTTAGGCATTCAAATGACTACATGAATCACATTTTTTTTTTTCCTCCCCCACTTAGCCACCTGATGGTGCTATTTAAGAATGTGTGAGGACAGGCTAAGAGCACAGAAGAAGGCTCACTGCCCACATTCAGTAAAAACTACAGATGTCAATGGGAGTTTTGCYTAAGTAGTAACTGCAGTTTTGACCCTAGGATTTGGTGCATGACCACACGTTTTTATTGCTTCTGCATAAATGCATAAAAATGGCCACCTTGTCTACTTAATCACACGAAGCACTTAAATCTGTCATCCCCTCCTGCATGTTCAGGGAAAAAAAAATCACATTCRTCCATGACTGCATGAAATTACTCTGCAAAGCAGCTGTATAGACTTGCTTTGGTGCTGCTCACGTTGGAATATTTTTATCACTTAAATTCCTGTTTTACGACTAGAACCCTCAAATCTGTTCTCATTTTATGGGAAGAGATGAAATACGCTATGTGTGTTGCATCAAATCACCTGAACACAACTTTATTTGCCTCTAATTGCTGATTCCCAAGCATTGCCACAGCATTAAGTCGTCAGGCTTTGCTTTTGCAAAATGGTGGAGTCACAGAGCTTCACCTTTTCCAGCTGCTTGAGTCTGGCTCTAGTGTCAATGTTGAGAGGGACAGCACACTTCTTGTTTACTGTGCTTGTGATACTGTATCATCTACTTGATAATTCAGTTATTCAGCAGGTGAAGTAATGGTTATTTTTAGAGTAGTCTCAATGTAGCATTACCAAAATGAGACAACACAAGACTTCAAAAATTACAAAGAAGAGGTTGCCTTTTGGCAGAATTGGAGGTAATTTCCTAGTGCAATTTCAGAATTTCATCCTCTATTTATTTATAAGCTACATATCCAAACCCAACTGGCTACTTTGAGTGAATCACACACGTGTGCAAACATCTGTTTATGTTCATGCTCCAATGGCTTCTACCCACTGGGTCAAGGAAGTTCTGCTCAGGTCTCAGAGTCATTTGCCAGGATTGCAAGGTGGAATTAAGCAGATGGGTGACTATGTGAAAATGTGACTCTCTGTGCTTGAGTGGTCCATGGGAAAGCAGGAATAGGGGCCCTGTCAAATAATTCTCTTTCCCTGYCTTGGAGCTGCAGTTGGACACTCTACACTCTCCTCTTTCAGATCATTCCAGACAAGCCTGTGTTACAGCCTTTCATGCACCAATAGATACTAGCTGGAAATATTTTATTTAACACTTATCTTCCTGCTCTGAACAACAACAACAAAAAAGTGATATATTCATTTCCAATACCAAGCAGAGCAGCTTCTCAATATGATTGCTCTTTCCCATTGACAGAGGATTTTGGAACATAACAAACCACGCCATTCCTTTTTGCCTGCAGAATCTACTTTATTTCTAGAGCTTTCAAGGGATTTCAAAGCATTGAGCAAGACAGACAAATAAGAATATAAATGGTAATATATTCAAGTAACTGCATCATCACTTTAGTTGAACATAGATCCAGGACATTCACGTAGGCGTGTAAATCGGGCTTTTCTTGAGTTAACTGGAACTAAATATAACCATTTATTCCTGAAATATTGTCTATTTTCAGGTAGGAGCTGAACTGCAAATGTATTAGGAGTGCCTGTGTAGTAGAGGAGGGTTACAGTAGGAGCCATAAAGCTGAGCCAGTGTCCTTTGTCAGTGCATCATGAGCACACGGTGCTATTGTTCATGTGTTATGATATGACCTTGGTCTTACACCATAATTTTTTATTATCATATAGAGTGATATAAAGCTTACCCAGCTTTTTGAACACAGTCCATCAAATAACAGCCTCTGTCCTCTCCTCACACTAAAATCTACAGTGATTAATTTCACTTGTAATGAAGTTTTATAAGAAACTTAAAAGCAGAACTGGTTTATCACTTGGGTTATCAAATCTTTGTTAGTGCCACTGGAGGGGCCTAAGAAATAAATCTTTGCGAAGCAGATAAAACAAACAAATCATAATAATCTAAGATCAAGCTGGGATCCACAACCTAGGACAAATAAAGTCATCTTGAAGATAAATACACAAGACTGTCATAAATATCACTTAGTTTGTTTGAAAAGCTAATACCGGGGATTGACAACTCCATTTTAGTTTGAAATAAGCAGTGATCTAAAACTTCAAGGACAGCAGTACTAGTCTTCATTGATGGCCTAATGAACAAACCAAAACCAAGTTAGTAGGTGTCCTGTCCTGACAGCTTCTAAGAAAAAGATGTGAGATAATACTCTAATGAAAAAATTAACCAAGTCAGGAAGTCTTGGAGATCTCAGGGGAAAATGCCTTTCTTGTCCTTTAAAACCCATTAATATCACCTCTTGATCTAAAAAATCCGATCAGAGTAGCTTAGATTTGGATCAAACTGTTGCCTTGAAGCAAAAGGACTGTCTGATTTTGACAGACCCAAGCCTCAGACTAGTTCAGGTTTAAATCTGAAATATCCGCTCTGACTTCTCGCAGAGTAATTTTATGTTGGACTGCATGGAAATGTGAACATCCTTGCACYCTGCTGTCCCCTGTACTGCCTCCTGTCCTCCCTTCCTCTCAGCTAGGTTGGTGTCATGCAAATCATGGAATCTTCARACTGAGGAGTGAAGAAGGACTTACACTCACTTTTTTATTATCTCTTCCTAAAGCATTGGCATCATCACAATAGCCTGAGCTAGATAAACATTTGATGGGACCCATGGATGCTGGCCCACATTCGGTTCTCTCTTTTGTATTTAGACAAGAGTCAGCTTGTCAACCACAAGTTGTCTCCCTACAGCTCTTTGCCAGCCTTACATTTGGATCTTGCTTCTGGTCCTCAAGCTTCAACAGTGTGAAATGAGGTGATAATTCACAGAATCACTGAATGGTTGAGGTTGAAAGGGATCTCTGAAGGTCATCTGTTCCACCTGCCCTGCTTGAGCTGGGCCACCTAGAGCAGGCTGCCAAGGAGTGTGTTCAAATGGCTTTTGAATGTGTCCAAGGATAGAGACTCTGCAACATCCCTGGACGAACCCCGACAGTGCTCAATCAACATCATAGCAAAAAAATGTTTCCTGATGTTCAGAGGGAATCTGCTGAGTTTCAGAGTGAATCTATTGCCTCTGGTCCTGTCACTGGGCACCACTGAAAAGAGCCTGTCTTCTTTCTATTTTCGTATTCCTTTTAGGTATTTATATTCATGAAAAAGATCCCCTGCTCAGCCCTCCTCTCCTCTCCTCTCCTCTCCTCTCCTCTCCTCTCCTCTCCTCTCCTCTCCTCTCCTCTCCTCTCCTCTCC